>CM064486.1:6982593-7582593 GCA_032716605.1 Paralithodes platypus | reverse complement strand
TACATCGCCGACGCGTCAGACGCGTCGCTGGGGCTGTACGGGTTAAGTGTTATCATGTTGTTTGGACCACACTGTGATTCCTTTCCTAAAATTATCTTGGCTGTTATCTGTTTGTATCCGCTGTTTCGCTCTATTGCTTTGGAGATTTTAAGCCGTTTCACTTCATTGGTCAGCAACCCATCTAGGGGAGACTTTATACAAATCCGGGTGGATGGGACTTGTCAGCCTTGGTTGGCAACCTTTCTAGGGGAATAGCCTAAACCTGATACAAATCCGTATTGCTTACCTAAGGGGCAGGTTAGTGGATGGACTAGCCAAACACCACTGTAGAAAAATAGTGCTAAAAAGATACACAGACCTCGGAGTCGGACGGATCCTAAATTGAGTGGTCAATCCTGAAAGTCCTTCAGTAAACTGGCTCAGGTTGTCCCTCCTATAGGGAATAGGTCCGCTTGGGGGCCTTCTGTGTATGGCCACCCTCATTAAGAGGAGTAAGGCGTCCGGCAATAGATAGATAGATAGACTCCATTTGTTAGGCGATAATATGACGTTTCACCACATTCAGGTTTTTTGTTCTTTCTGGGCGAGCGATAACGAGCCTGTAATAAAAATCGTCCTTAGTCGGGATATTTTTATATTAGAAAACAAAAATGAAGGGGGTCTGGGTGGGCATTGTTTTGTTTGAAGGAAATCTTGGAGGTCGTTTTTGTTAACCTAGAGGACAAACTGAAATACGTAGCTTGAAAATGGCAAAAACAAGCCAAATCCTTAATACTAATGAAACAATGTCATCATAACCCACAAAAATATCCAATAATCGCAAGGTAAATACGAATTAAACATCAAATTGAAACGGCCAAACAATATTTTGTCTAGTTAGGCCTATAATGAAACTATTTCTTAACTGACATGATATGAATAAGAATGGTGAAACATGCAATAATGTTGATCACTTTAATGCCTCGAAGCAGTGAAGGTTATGTCAGAGGATGTAGTAGGAGGTGGGGAAGGGAGCTGTAGGTGGAGATGAAGGCGTCGGAGCTTGACCCAAGACCACCTACACTTGGCTTGACCCCCACATAGTGTGCAATATTTTTTTAATTTCTTTGCGGAGTGGGACGGAGCATGAGCAAACCTCGAATGCATAAATATTATCTTGTCGAACCATTATATATATATATATATATATATATATGGGCTGAACACCACATGTCTGTAGCTAGTGTGTCCGTAAATAAATATGAATATAACAAAAATAAATAAATCGTCGAATTCAAGGTTAGTGTGAGTCAAAGCAAACAACCCCATGCGTAGGAGTGTCCGACAAAAACTTCCCGACTTCTTACTCATCTTCGTCATCATCTTTGTCTTCGGCTGAGCTTCCCCTTAGACTATCCAAACAGGCCTTTGTATCGGCGCAAGTTCATATATAAATAGGACAGACGGTTGATAATTAGGATTTTGGATTTATGGGTGGACAGAAAGTGTGGGTAAAATAGAAGTCTCTTAGCGTTAAATAAGAGGAAATAATTAGAAAATGAGGAATAAGGTGGATAAATGTAGATACAAGATATAGGGCTGTCCATCTCACCATTCCTAATACATTTTGTAATGAACATTCTACATGTTCTGCCAATTGTATAAGTATTCTTATTTGATAATTCAGAAATGTTTAATTCTATATATATATATACTGTATATACTGGTATAATAAAATATATATATATTTATTTACCTACCCCCCCCCCCCCCCAAACAAAAGAAGGACAAACAAAATTATCTCGCTCTCCCTCCCCTCCTTATTTTCCCTTCCTCACATAATCTGCTTACCTTCCTGGCTGTTCGCCTGGGAGATCAGAATGATTCACATTTAAATTTATTAATTTACAGGTACCGTATAATAATGTATTTATCTATTTTTCAAAATCAACACACCCGGGTAGGCTATTTGTCTAGCTATTATAATTTCCTTATGGCTCTAGGACATTCCCCCCTCCCCTCCCCCTTGACAACTGTCCCTGTATGTAACTATGTAAACTGAATAATGGAGATGATTATTACTCCTTTGCGTGAGTAATAATTATTAATGATTATTACTCCTTTGCGTCCGCAGGTGCCCAACCCCAAAAGGAGGCTTTCTAGGGCCTTTCCTAGCTGATGCTGAGAGGATTGGGTTCTAGTAATGTGGTGATGGGCTGGTCTATCAGAGTGAGAGCTGAGCAATCTCTGCCATACCCATAGCTTAATCTGACTGTTCCTTTTACTTATATATTTTCTAGATCTCAAGTGACGGCGTCTCTTCCGTGGATTGACCTCCCTACTGCCAATCTAGAGGTTATCGCTCGCCAGGAATAAATCGACACCTAAATGGCATTACAAAGAAAAGGGACGGAAGGTCTAAAATTCTCAATATTAATCGGGCTAAACATGAGGCAAAAGGGGGTCCAGAAAAAACATCCACTTAGAAAGATCTTCGCCTTTTCCTTCTTTCTGTATTATTATTATTATTATTATTATTATTAATAATAATATTTTGTTTTATTATTCTAATTAATATTTTCATTATCATTATTACCGTATCATTATCACTATTATTTTTACTATTATCATGGAATTATTATAATTATTAGGTTATCATTATTATAATTTACTAGCAGGGGTACCCGGCGTTGCCCGGGTAGCCTAATCACCATCACTACTACTACCATAATCACCATCATCAATCACTACTACCACAATCATCACAATACTACTACTACCATAATCACCGGCCTCGACCTCCCTGTGCCTCATTAAACGGCGACCTCGATTTCGGCCGCTAAATGACCTCCGATTTTGGATCTGACCTCATCCGTACCCCCATTTTGGAGGGCTGCGAACAACTTTCGTTCCATACACCTTTTCGATCGGAGGCCTCCTTCTGCCCCAAATGGCCATTTTTTTCGCATTTTTTTCGCTCCCGTATACTACATAAGTTCTGCCGAAAATTTTATTAAACAAAAGTGTCTCTGATTTCCACTAAACTCGCCTAAAACCATCTCCAAAGCCTGGGCTTTCCAACGGTGCCCCACACTCCCACCTGGCACCAAAACTGTGGGAGGAGTATAGTAACAAACGTCGGGTAGTCGGGTAACTGACAAACAGATAAACATTGACCTTTATGTATTAAGATGTAGCACCCCGGTCTTTGTCGTCTTATACTCAACGTACAATTATTTCCGGTTCGGTACCGGTAGAGATTTTATAGACACAGAGATTGGTCAACCTGCGCCATCTTGGAGATAGTTTTCTTGCATTACAATCAAATAATTCTCTTCATACATTTGGGTATACTGGTGCAGGATATATAATTTGGCCTTGGGACAAACTTTATTCATGAGCAAATATAGAATAAAACCTCCTTCTTTGGTACCGGGTAATAATTTGTTTAATCGTCCTTAACCCCAATAGCACCCCGATTGAAATTAATGAAAACATTTGATTCTCCCAGGATTCGAACCTAGAATATAACATACAGAACTTACACGCTCTAACCATTACACCATCAAGACAGTTAAGTTGAGGCACCAAAATGGCGTGCAAGGAAAATGATGGCCACTCTCTCTTACTACGGGATCTGTAGATATCACTACACCCTGTTTCTTTTCAACTGACGGTAAATTGCAAAGTTCCCATTAAGATTTCTCAGTAATTTTGAAGATTTTGTGGTGAAATATGGTGCTAAATATATAAACTTGGTCTAAATATGATGCAGAGACATAGTGGTTTCATATTGTTCCGTTAAGTATCGATAAATTAGCTGTTAAAGGATTCAATGTATCGTCAGATGAAATGAAACAGAGATATTTTGTCCATTTGAATAAAAATAAAAACAGTCTATACCCGGTACACTTGTTCTACGGTAATAACAAAACAGAAACGAGTGATTATTCAAACCCAGGCCAAACATAGTCTATTCTTTCTAGTCATTATTAGTACCGGTAGATATACCGGTACACAGATTGGAACTCTCTCCCTCAATCAATCTTTCCTTCATCCTATGACTTAGACTGCTTTAAACTTTGTGTGTCCAGGCATTTTGACTCCAAAGTCCCTTGAATTTGGCTCTGTCACTCTTTTAACTTTGGGGGGGGGGGGGGACACTCGCCTGCCTTTAGTCTCCTCCATACATATAGGAAAACAATACAAAGATAATATATTTTGTTTTACAGTTCTTATTATTTCTTTGAAAACTATCATATGGCTCAAAACAGTGCAGCTTTATAGTATTTTTCCTGAATTTCCTTCCCATATGTATCTCAGTCTCAGGAGCAAATTGACTACTATACCGGTACGGTAGGCCTACCCTTGTTCCAAGTAAGTATTCCAACCCTCTTGAACGTTAACGTCTATAACTCACAAACGACTTCTCTCAATATTCTTGGTGTCTCTTTTTCTTCTGCTCTCAGTTGGAAGGACCATATTACCAGTCTTGCTAAGGCAGCCTCCCAGAAGCTGGGTGTGCTCAACTGTCTTAGGGGGTTCTTTACACCTACACAGCTTCTTGCTCTGTACAGGGGCATAGTGCGTCCTTGTATTGAGTATTGTTCACATGTGTGGGGAGGTTCCTCTTACACCGCTCTCCTAGACAAAATTGAAAGCAAGGCCTTTCGTATCATTAACTCCCGTCCACTCACCAACTCTCTGCAATCTCTCTCTCTTCGCCGCAATGTTGCATCTCTCTCGCTATTCTATCGCTACTATAATAATCAGTGTTCCTCAGAGCTTTCCCAGTGTATACCACCTCCGTTACGTAGGGCACGTGGTACCCATCTTGCAACACAATCCTACCCCTACTCTGTGCAACTCTCCAACCCAAGAGTGAAACGTTACTCTCAGACTTTCTTCTATTCAACAGCTGAGCTCTGGAATCAGTCTTTCCCTCTTCCTATGACTTAAATTGCTACAAACTCTGTGTGTCCAGGCATTTTGGCTCGAACGTCCTCTTTCAACTATGGGGGTGGCACTCGCTATAGGCAGTACTGCCTTTTGCCTCCCTCACTCACATAGAAAAAAAAAATCGAGCTAATATATCTACCATTTGGGAAGGGTCAGCCCGGAAATTTACAGCCCATTTGCTCTAGCCCATTTTTAGTTACAGAGGTTAGAGATCACAATTTCTGGCCTACCTACTTGGAACAGGGTATAGTGAGTTACAGGCCATAAGGAACCCTGCTCCTCTTGGCTGTGAGGTTAGGGCGTTAATCAATAGCCTACACCACGGATATATATATATATATATATATATATATATATATTAAAATGCCCCAGAACAAGAAGCCCACCACAGAAGCCACGAGCGAACACCACACAGAAACACCTGAAAGAAAGGTCCACAGAACGAAAGGACCAGCTGACCGAGCCAGCCATTTCAGACAGGCCCAAGCCCGCAGGGCTAAGGAGCTCCAGGCCGCACCTACCTACCTTTTCTAAACTGACCATTTTCCACACCTCACGTACACTACCCCCTCGTGTCCTACACTCCTAACTACAAAGATGATGAACAGGAATATACATTCATATTAAAAACACCCATGCCCTGTCCCGACGTTGAGCCAATGCCAACACATCAGACAGCCATAATTATATCTATGTATGTTCTTACATCCGAGAAGTAGATGTTATATATCTTAGAAGTTAAAACACCCACGCCTGTCCCTAGACCTCGTATATCAGTTCCCATGATGAGTATAGATATATGTAACCTGTGCTCAGTCGCCCCCTTGCATTGTTCCTCTAGTAACTAAGTGTCTCTATAATATTAACTGCCACCAGCATTGATACGACATAGCGGCACTGTCCTTGTGTCGTATTGTGCCAAGTACAGATCAACCAGGTTTCATCACCCTATTAGGACGACGACTATAATGTCGTCGTTCATCGATGTATGCAATCCTTAGTTTAAGTATTAATATTAACATTCCCTAACATCTTGTCTTGCCAGACTAAGCTTTCTGAAGACCCATCGCCCCATAAATCTATGTATTCAATCCTTAGGTTAAGTATCTTTATCCGCCATTGTGTTCACCTTTTTCCATTTACTTTTCCACAATTGTCATACGTCTTCCACTTGCCTCCTTCGTATCCACAGTCCACACTACGCCAATTTGCTTCGTGTCATACACCTCTTACCCCAACCAGAGATTGTATAGATAACCTTGTTACCAGTATCTGTCATAAGTACCTCGAAACAATAACTAAGTACCCCTACGAACTGCCGCTTTGTTTGGTATACATATTTCATAGAAAACGCCGTTCCCAGGGCCAACTAATAGTATCCATAACCCCTCGGACTGATCACATAATTCTATCTTTTCCAGACTCATATACCACCCCATAGTTGCATTCCCCGGTAGCATTTGGCTAACGTACTTCCACTGCCTTTTCAAACTCCAATATCAACTGCAGCCTAATGCCACCCCCACGCCCAGAGACCTTAGGGTCATATTCCCCTATAGCCCCCCTGAACTCCTCCCCTCTCATTATAAGACCCCGCGCTTCTCTACTCTTGTCCGACCTAGCCTCTCTCTCATACCTCTGGAAGATCCTTGAATTTTCCGTTGCTAATGCTCTCCAACCTTTTATATATATACTCCTATCCAGCCTACCTTCACTTAGTAGGCCAGAACAACATTAGAACTTTACTAACCCCTTGCATGCCATCTATTCTCTTACAACCCATTCACAACCCTGCACCCAATGGTCGTCGGTGCGAGGCTAGCCGCCTCACCAGTAACTAACTTCTATTGCCATACTTCCAGATAAATGTGGCAGAGTTAGCAACCCAGCCTCCACCACATCCAGCAAACCCTACAATTAACAACCAGCCGAGTAAAACCAGCTAGCCAAGGCACCTTCGGTGTTGGTATTAAGGACACCCACATCTGTCTCATACACAGAGGGTTATTACAAACACTGGTGATATGGCAAGCCCCTAGCCACAGCCGCCGGGCGACTATCACAGAGAGAGGGCGCCCAGCCCCCCTTTTTGGCCACCCGAGGAGGGAGACCCCCACCCCTGCGGAGCTATACCTGGCCCCTGTTTTGACTTCTGAGTCATTGCCAGGTAGCACAGGAATTCTTCCTATCAATGAACTAACCATGCATGACTAACACCTTTAGTAACCTCTATTAACTCACAATAAACCATTTACCTTTCTTGCATACTCTGATCACTAAATTAGCACCTCAGCTATACCATAGAATGAAGATTGAACAATCTAAGAGAGACGCTCCTATCACAGCTGTCCCCATCCTCCTCGCAAAGTAGATCCAGTCTCTCTCCCCTAAATGCTTCCAGTATAGCCAAAATAGTACCTCTTACTAAGGCTCAGTTATATTAAAATATGAAGGCTTCCTATAGCCATGTGCCACAACAGTAATCACCATCTTACCTAGTCCCCATATCTATTGAGAGCTCAAATAAGTCCATAAGACTCTCCCTACTGTCTACAGGGTCCAGAACCGAGCCTATAAACCTAGCTCCTGCCCCCAGTCAAATCAGTTGAAAGCTAGACACCAACCAGTGGTCACTACCCTGCAGTTAACCTCTAGCTCTGCCCTTGTGTTGTTCCGGAGTTGAGAGATTCCAGATCCGGCAGACTCCGTGGCAGAGAAGACTAATAGAAGCATCTGTCCATGTACAAGTCCTAACGTGCACCTTATAACCTTCGCACAAATTCGTGGGTATATAAGTGTGTAGCCAGCAACGATCGTCAAGAGATCCGACTTGAGAACTTCCTACATTTTGGACCACCTGGACGGCCGAGGAACCAGTCGTTAGCCCCAACATCACCGGAAGCAAGATAACCAGGACCAGATCTACAAATACTATTCAAGATTCATGTTGCTAGTACTAAGTGTTATAGTACTAGTTTGACACTCACTTATTAACTTTCTATAAAGTGGCTAAAACCTTGCCCAGTGTAACTCATATTTAACCATTCCATTTGGGACGTACTAAGCGTATCAGTGCTCATTAATTAACAGGCGACATTGACTCTCGTAATTACCTTATTCAGATATTAAAACTCTAGTGATATCTAACGTTCGCCCACTGATTTGTGTTCTACGTATTTCTGCCATAAGAATATAAAACTTAGATCAGTATCCCCATGAGGTTACTAGAGATTCCGTGTTCTACAATATACGCGTGTCTAATCCTAACTGTGAGCTGCTACTTGGGCACGCGACCAGCCAGTAAGAGATCAAATGAAATGCTAGGTTTTACCAGGGTTAAATAGGAAGGGAAATATCCCCAGGCTACCTTTAGGATCAACCTTTCCTGGTACTGTACCTGGCGCGGGGTACGAACCATTCCCTCCCATTTTTTTTTTTTTCCATTCCCTCCTGAAGCTGGGGAAACTCCCAAATTAACTTAGGCTAACGTACTGCTTTATTAATTGTTTACTTGATATATGTTTCAGAGATTCCTTTAAATTTGTCGAGGCTTTAAATGTTATCAGAATTTATGACCGTAACTGGACATGGTCTTTCGTGTAGCCTATAATGATTGTGATGTGGTATATAGCCTATACATTTATTTGTCTTATAGTCATAGCACAATTTTAAGATTATCGTACATGGGTGGATATATTCAGAAGTGAGCAGCAGTTATTTTGAACATTGAAATTAATTACATGAAGTTTAATTAAGAAAGGTGAGACAAGCAGAATATCAAACCATGGCAATTTGTTTTTAAGACTGATATTATATGAGAAGGAATACAGGAAAATTAAGATGAAATTTCAATGCTTTGGCAATTTTATAACGTCCAAAATCATAAGCAAACTGTAACCCTTAATTTTAAATCAAGATTGATTAATTTTCTTCAATGTTACTTAATTTTAAATCAAGATTGATTAATTTTCTTCAATGTTACTGCCATATTTTAGTCGGCTTTAACCCAGGAACTGCGGGGAGACTCTTAACCCCTTCCGCACCGCGCGGCCATCCCGCTCAGTAGGCCTACATACCGCTCCCTTCCACCCCGCCCCCATCCCTCCCACGCGCATTATCCACCCACTAAACCTTGTCAAATACCCATTAATTTGTATAGTAGAGTAGTTAGGTACAACAGGATAGAAGTATTAGAAGTAGTAGTAGTATCAGTAGTCGAAGTTATCAAATGTTCCCTACTAAATACACGTAAAAATTAATAATGATGATAATAATAATAAATGGCATAATAATGCGTATGAAGACCAAGATGGCGAATGCATGGAGACACAAAAGCACTATAATCCTGCGTGGGTGGGGCCTAGGGGAAGACTGGGCCCTGGGGGAAAAATCTGCCTCTCATTAGTCAAGAGATACCGTGACGTCACGGTCCTCGGTGACGTCACAGGGCTCTGGTTGGCTGCTGGGGAAAGGGGCGGAGCTTTCTGTATCCCCAGTGTGACATACAGTACCGTAGATAGAGCCCCAGGCAGCAAAACCGACTGGCAGCATTTCTTTTAATTTATCACGTACGTGTGTACGGGACGGTATATTTTACTGAAGCTCTTATCACGTACTTGTGTACGTGACGGTGCCGAGGAGGTTAAGAGTTCCCCCGGCGGACTGCGGGGAGACTCTTAACCCGGGAACTGCCGGGAGACTCTTAAGAGTGAGTGAGAAAAAAAATCAACTTTTGACATCGAAAAAAAAAAAAAAAAAAAAAAAAATTGGGCCTCTGGGCCATGCAAAATCTCAGTCCTCTACCTCCCCTCCTTCCCCACTTTCCTCCTCTCCTTCAGTTATCACCTATTTTCCCTGTTATTCCCTTATTCTGAGGTATATTTTCGTGCTAACATTAGCGAGTTGCAAGCAGGGTGTTGTCATCACTGATGGCAAGCGAGTGCAAGAGAGAGAGAGAGTATCGATCGACTGTGTCTCAGTGGCCTTGGGGGAAATTAGCGGGAAAGCAGCTTGCCTCACCCATACATTATACAACTCATGGGCTATATCTCCGATTTTGACCATCCAAACGCTGTTTTCACTCGTTTTATTGTTGTTTCAGGTTAATACCTTTATAATCAACCCATAATAGGTGCATATGGATAAGTATTAATGCTATTAATGGCACAATGAATATTTTAGTGACGGAAACACCTCAAATACGTCAGCACAGGGGGACGTTTCCAATTACCCCCATGCGCACTTGTTAGGTTAAGAGTCAGAGAAAAAAAAATCAACTTTTGACATCGATTTTTTTTTTTTTTTTTATTTATTTATTTATTTATTTATTTTTTTTTTTGGCCCCTGGGCCATGCAAAATCTCAGTCCTCTACCTCCCCTCCTTCCCCACTTTCCTCCTCTCCTTCAGTTATCACCTATTTTCCCTGTTATTCCCTTATTCTGAGGTATATTTTCGTGCTAACATTAGAAATCCGGTTACAGGGTGTGGTCATCACTGATAGCAAGCGAATGCAAGAGAGAGAGAGAGTATCGATCGACTGTGTCTCAGTGGCCTTGGGGAAATTGGCGGGAAAGCAGCTTGCCTCACCCATACATTATACAACTCGCGGGCTATATCTCCGATTTTGACCATCCAAACGCTGTTTTCACTCGTTTTATTGTTGTTTCAGGTTAATACCTTTATAATCAACCATTAATATGCGCATATGGATAAGTATTAATGCTATTAACCCGGCAAGCGCGATAGGCCTAACGGAAGGCTTCCTATAGGGAACGCGATAGGCCTCACGGAAGCAAGACCATAAAAAACCCTTCCAAAAAAAAGGGGCCCATCAACACAAAGGAATTGTCTCTAGGTGAGATAATTCCCCTCCAGTACTCATCCATGTAAATCTCACCCACCCCCCTCCCCCACCTTATTCCCCCCTCCCTCCCCTCCTCAATTATCATCTATTTTTCCTCTTATTATCATCATTTATCGGTTATTTTTCTCTCCCGCGATAATGTAGCACAAGTGGGTTGCAGAAAAGATCGTTATGTAACACCCAGACACCGGCCCACACCGCCCCGCTCGTCTCAGTTACCTCACAGACAGCGAGAGAGGAGGGTTGCCTGTGGCTCTCTCTCGCCTGAGATTATGACCGGGTGGCCAATATCTTCGTTTTTCACCACCCAAATGCTTTTCCCACTTATTTTAGCACTCTTGAAGGTTCATATATACATCATATATGTAAAATAAAAGCATACCGAAAACAAATAATGCTCTATATTGTAAATATAACGAATTCTGTCAGAATCCAAGGCTAGAAATACACAAATAACTACCCTAGCCCCTAGGTCTATATCGCGCTTGTCAGGTTAATGGTGCAATTAATATTTTAGTGACGGAAACACCTCAAATACGTCAGCACAGGGGGACGTTTCCAATTACCCTCATGCGCACTTGTTAGGTTAAGAAACACCTCCAATAACAATCGAAAGTGGACTGTTTATATGAGAATGCATGAACACAATAACATTAGAAAACAGGAATTTGCAGAAGGCTAACATGTCTATACAAGGAGATCCCTTTAACACCCAGCCAATCTATTTCATCCAATTCCCATGTCTATCTATTTTGATGATCACTATCGTTCTTGAGGCTACTATGCCATTATTACGGCAACCTTCTCCACATAGCCTATCTACAATTCTTTTACCAGACCAGAAACCAAGACGAAATAAGTAACGATCGGAGAGAAATAGCAAAGTATTAAATTAATAGTTTATTCCTTGCCCATGACGCCATAATCAACTTCCTCATACTCAGACAACTACTCAAATAAATCATAATACCGTACCTTTACTCTATTATTAAAATATATATACGGTATATATATATATATATATATATATATATATATATATATATATATATATATATATATATAATATATATATATATACAGTATATATATATATATATATATATTGTTACGTATCTTGATCCTCAAGTGGTTAACTTGATGAATCTAGATAGCACAGAGATATATATTAAGGTATCAGTCAGCTGAAGGCAAAACAAAAGTAAAATCTAATAAAATAATTTCCTGTTGTTGCTTCCTTTCCTTTTGGATCTTAGGACTTGGTATCCTTTATGGACTGATACTCTTTACTTATGAAAAATACTGAAACTAATTAAAGTCATGTAGTATTTATAAAGAATTATTATTTAACCGAAGCTTAGTAGGCTATGGTTATGAACCGAATAAGTTATAGCTAAAGAAGGACTATTAATTTATAAAAAGTCTTGAAAGATAAATATTAAAGTAAGAATATTTCTGTCTCTTACCCTTTTTGAAATGAATAGATAGTTTTCTTCTATGTCCTTTTATTTATATTTAATGTAATTATTCTTGGTTCTTGTCTTACGTTAATAGTATTATATTATTATTATCATCAGGAGTAATATCAAAGTCACATAAAAAGTTAGATATATATTTAATAATTAGTTAAATGTATTTCTTAACCACGTAACATTGAGGTTTGATTATGAGTAAATAAAGTTACAGGATCGTTTCATAGATTCGATTCAGGTCTCACTCAAATAATATGAAAAGCAAAATATAATATTTTGAAGCAAAAGAATTTTCTTCAGCTTAGGAAATCACTATAAGTAATATTAACACAGCCATGTTAGTCTAAGGCGATATTACTAATACGAGACAATAGCATCACCGTACTAAGCACCATTAAGCAATGTAAGCTTAATTCAAAGAAAATGAAAGAACTCGTAAGTATTAATATAAAACAATAGGATTACTTTCATCATAACCCAATTACTTAAAGAGTTGCTTTAGTCCACAAGTTAGTCAACTAAAATAGTTAAGTACATAATAATAGCATTAACGTTAATTCCCAATTAAATAGTTAAACACATAATAGTAGCGTTCACGTTAATTCGCAATTAAATAGTTAAGCACGTAATAGTAGCGTTCACGTTAATTCCCAATTAAATAGTTAAACACATTACACACATTAAACACATCACGTTAATTCCCAATCACATATCTCACTAACCAACATAACGTAAGTGTTTACACCGAACACACTTAACACACATTTATATAATCTGACTGACAGTCACAATCCCATTATAATACTTCACCCCGTCTTCCTCCAGCTGCAAGTTCACCTTCCCCAACTCCAAATGAGACTGATTTGAATGCCCACAACTCGGGTCTTATATACCAAACAATGATGGTGTAGGAACGAATCAGGAGGCGAGTGATGGTGCGCGCTCCAATCATAGCTCCTCGAATCACATAACAGGTGTGTCGTCCACTCACAGCTCCTGGCGTCGATCATACGTCATAGCATCGGTCATCGAGGTATGGGGCGAGCTGGTATGGGGCGAGATGGTTTGCCCACTCGCTCGTTCGCTCGCTAGTCTGCTTCACCACTTGGGTAGTTTGGCTCCTTGAACTCTAATTCTAACTCTTAAATTAACATACAGGGCTCCGTATGTCAGACCTCCCCCCTAGAAAAGAGTTTAAGGAGTATAGTACATAATATTAAACATAATACATAAATAGATTCACCACCAGATTGGCAACAGCAAGATTATAATGAGGATATAATAAGGATATCACCCAAAGTAGGCAACGTCTCCAGGTACCACATCAGAACATAGCCGGAACGTAGCTGGAGCGTTATTCGAACTGCAAGGCATCTCACAGCTGAAGGCTTAAAAGCGCACTACAAAAGCATGATATTTACCTCGCTACAAGGGAGAGCTAATTGCCAAAATCCTCTCATTAAATTATACTTACTGCTGCATGAGGCCAAACTGGTAAATGCAATCTTTGATCCGTGGCAGTGGGTAGGTATCGTTCTTTGTGACAGCATTGACTTGCCTATAGTCCCTACAAAACCCATGGCTCCCGTCTGGCTTTGGCACAAGTATGACCGGACTACTCCACTGGCTTAAGGCCCTTGTGATCAGCTGGTTTGAAAAAATTAAGTCAAGCTCGACCTGCAGTATACTCCTGCGTTGTGGCGAGACACGGTAGGGGGATAGTTTAATGGGAGTTGCATCCCCTACGTCGATGTCGTGCACGGCCAAAGAAGTGAGCCCTGGAGTATCACGGAACACATTGGGAGACTGAGATAAAACAGAGATTAGTTGGTTCGCTTGATCAGAGGGAAGATGACATAGTTTAGATGGTAGTTCCCTCAAAGCCACTGAATTATACTGAAAGTTGGATAGGCTACATGACAAGTCAAAGTCTGCATGGATACCTTCAGGCTCTGGAACAGTCTGTTGCGGGTCAGTAAGAGAACTGAAGACTTTGTCCGCACCAGGCTGCCCACAGGTCCTGACATTCACTGCCACAGTGGGAGAATCTGGAGGAGAGGAATCAGGGGACCTATGGTAGGGCTTCAACATATTTATATGGAATACTTGCGTGGGCTTTCTCCTGTCTGGGGTAGTTACTAGATAATCGGTAATGCTCACCCTCCGAATGATCTTATATGGGCCCCTGAACTTGGCAGATAAAGGTTGGCCAAAAACTAGCTCATTAGGGGAAAAACCCAGGGATTCAGTTGGAACCTCACGAGTAGCAAATAAAAGAAAAGGTACCCCCTTATCCCACTCAACTCCGGTCTCTGTACAATACTTACGTAACATTCCCTTTAATGTCTGATGATATCGTTCGAGAACCCCTTGACTCTCTGGGTGGTAGGTGCTAGACTTTACATGCTCGATACCCAACTCCTTCAGGGACTGCTGGAAAATGTTAGAGGTAAAATTAGTTCCTTGATCACTTTGCACCTCATGGGGGAAACCCATTCTGGTGAAAAATTTGAGCAGTTCCTTGATTACAGTTGGAGCAGAGGTAGTCCTTAAGGGTATAGCCTCTGGGTAGCGAGTTGCCATGTCCATGATAGTTAATAAATAAATGTTACCTTGGGAAGTCTTAGGCAATGGGCCTACAATGTCCACTACCACCCGAGTAAAAGGATTCTCGAAAACGGGCAAGGGCACCAGAGGATGTACAGGCACCTTCTGATTGGGTTTTCCTGTCATCTGGCAAGTGTGACACACTCTACAACACTCCACTACATCTGCACGCATTCCTGGCCAGTAAAAGTGGGATCTGATTCTGTCTAGAGTTTTTCTCACACCTAGGTGTCCTGCCAATGGTATACAATGTGCCATTTCCATGATATCTTTACGACAAGGTTTGGGGACTACTACTTGATGGACGTCCCAAGCCCCGTCATCGATTGGTCTGTGTGGCGGTCTCCATCTTCGCCACAATACTCCTCCTTTGAGGTAGAAACATTCACCACCCTCCTTCTCACATTCCTCTTCACTCACGGACCTGGCAGCTAACTCCTTGCATTCACTATCATCTCTCTGTAGCTCTACCAGGCCACTAGGACAATTTGGAGGGGTTTCAT
This sequence comes from Paralithodes platypus, assembly GCA_032716605.1. Lineage (NCBI taxonomy): Eukaryota > Metazoa > Arthropoda > Malacostraca > Decapoda > Lithodidae > Paralithodes > Paralithodes platypus. The sequence continues at coordinate 7,567,209 of CM064486.1, read as the reverse complement.
GGTCATCGTTAGGGTCAAGATGAGCCATAAAGGTGTCAGATAAATCCACCTCAGTCACATCATCAGGCACAGTTGGAGCATCATTCACACTCTCATCATCCCTTTCATCAACTCTTACATTCGGTACATTTCTGTCTGAGGGAACTGCTACTTGAGACATTGAACGTTTGTCAGCACACACAGGGAAAACAGTTGGCAACTCCTTGTCGAGCTCACCGGTTAGTGGCTCGTTAACAGGGGAAAGTGACAAAATGGGGTCTGGTCGGACCTTCTCACCTGCTACATCATTCCCCAAAAGGAGTGTTACCCCAGGCACAGGGATATCTTGGGACCTACACAAAGCTATGGTGGCCTCACCCTGTAGTAACTCACATTCAATTTCGCCTTTTACCAAGTATGCATAAAACTGGCCTCCAGCACCTCTCATTACAACTGGTTCGCCAGGTGGGCACTCAGTGTAAGGATTCACCATGAGGGTGCTAGTAGAACCTGTGTCTCTCAGAATTTTTACCTCATGCATGCAACCATTTAATCTCACGTTGCCAGATGAAATAAAGGGACGGTAACTGTCCTGCACTGATGGTGAAATTATTATTGGCTTAACCCTAGTGGGTTGCACCACACATGCTACTACACCCCTGTCTAGATGATTTACGTTAGCTGCTAGGTACTCCTTCTGTCGAGAGTCCTGCATTAAAGGAACTTTTGGTGCTAGGTACTCCTTCTGTCGGGAGTCCTGCATTAAAGGAACATTTGGTGCTAGGTACTCCTTCTGTCGGGAGCCCTGCATTAAAGGCACACATGGAATTTGAGATACGGCGGCAACTGTCTGCCCCGATCTCTCGGTTTTTTCCTTGGCCCAGCACTGATAAGCTAGGTGGCCTCTCATGCCACAAAAAGTACATACTTTAGGGGATACGGGAAAGTTCCCTCTTTGAGCATTACTATTAGTTTGGGGCCCACCTCTGTTACCATTGCCCTGAGTCGCATTTTTAGTTGGGGGAACAATTCTATTTTGGCTAGCTGGGGAAGACGTTATAGGCTTGTGACTGGGTCTGTCAGATTTGTGATTGGGATACTTAAAATTAGAACTAGAATTATCGTAGGGCTTCTTTCCACGAAATTTGTTGTTGAGCACGTATGTGTCAGCCATGTCAGCGGCGTCGGCAAGACAATCTACCTTTTTCCCCTTTAAATGATAGGATACAGAAGAATCAATTTTCCATAGGAAATTTTCTAACAGGACCAACTCCTTCAGATCGTTGTAGCTTGTGACTTTCTTACTCTTGACCCAATGATTGAAAGTTTTAGTCATGGTCCTGGCAAATACCTTATGGGTTTCTTCTACTTTCTTCTGGTTTTTACGGAAAGATTGCCTGTAAGCCTCAGGCTGCAATTGATAGGTTTTTAGGATAGCTTCTTTGAGATTGTCATAATCCTGCCTAACTTCTGCTACTTCTGACAAATACGTGGCTCGAGCCTGCCCTGTCAAAACAGTTTGTAACATAAAAGGCCATTGATCTCTTGTCCACTTCATACCTCCAGCAACTTCCTCAAACAAAACAAAGAAATCCTGCACATTATCCTCAGTGAAAGGTGGAATGACACTAGTCATAGTCAATCCCAGAGGGGGAGCAATTACGGGAGCATTTGTATTGACATTTAGTTGAGCCGTACGATATTGATATTCACATTGTTCGGTCGTTGCACTGGCATTTATTCTGGCTAGTTCTATACTTGCGTTGGCTTGTTCGGTATTTGCTTTTATTCTGGCTAGTTCTATTGTTAGTCTGGCTTGTTCGGCATTTGCTTCAGCATTTATTCTGGCTTGTTCTAGTTCGAATAATTGATCAATGGTAAAACCAGGTGGCAATTGTTCATCAAGTTGGCTAGGTTTACTAGGGATCCCACCAACTGCTCCGTCACCCTCCTTGCCTTCTACAGGGAACAGGTGGGTTTTTATGGTCTGAGCCACCTCTACTTTAGACATGTTTGAGACAGTTAACTGGAGATGTGAGGCAAGCACTTTCAGTTCAGATTTTGACAGACAGTCAATATCAGGGGATGTGGGTTCTGATTCTATGAAAACTCGAACATCTTCTTCATTAATTAGTTGAGGCATGATTAATATTTGATTGTTAAGTAGTGAAACGTTAATGAAACTGAGTGAAACTGTATGAAACGAATCCTGGCAAGGTCGCCACTCTTCTGTTACGTATCTTGATCCTCAAGTGGTTAACTTGATGAATCTAGATAGCACAGAGATATATATTAAGGTATCAGTCAGCTGAAGGCAAAACAAAAGTAAAATCTAATAAAATAATTTCCTGTTGTTGCTTCCTTTCCTTTTGGATCTTAGGACTTGGTATCCTTTATTGACTGATACTCTTTACTTATGAAAAATACTGAAACTAATTAAAGTCATGTAGTATTTATAAAGAATTATTATTTAACCGAAGCTTAGTAGGCTATGGTTATGAACCGAATAAGTTATAGCTAAAGAAGGACTATTAATTTTATAAAAAGTCTTGAAAGATAAATATTAAAGTAAGAATATTTCTGTCTCTTACCCTTTTTGAAATGAATAGATAGTTTTCTTCTATGTCCTTTTATTTATATTTAATGTAATTATTCTTGGTTCTTGTCTTACGTTAATAGTATTATATTATTATTATCAGGAGTAATATCAAAGTCACATAAAAAGTTAGATATATATTTAATAATTAGTTAAATTTATTTCTTAACCACGTAACATTGAGGTTTGATTATGAGTAAATAAAGTTACAGGATCGTTTCATAGATTCGATTCAGGTCTCACTCAAATAATATGAAAAGCAAAATATAATATTTTGAAGCAAAAGAATTTTCTTCAGCTTAGGAAATCACTATAAGTAATATTAACACAGCCATGTTAGTCTAAGGCGATATTACTAATACGAGACAATAGCATCACCGTACTAAGCACCATTAAGCAATGTAAGCTTAATTCAAAGAAAATGAAAGAACTCGTAAGTATTAATATAAAACAATAGTATTACTTTCATCATAACCCAATTACTTAAAGAGTTGCTTTAGTCCACAAGTTAGTCAACTAAAATAGTTAAGTACATAATAATAATAGCGTTAACGTTAATTCCCAATCAAATAGTTAAACACATAATAGTAGCGTTCACGTTAATTCGCAATTAAATAGTTAAGCACGTAATAGTAGCGTTCACGTTAATTCCCAATTAAATAGTTAAACACATTACACACATTAAACACATCACGTTAATTCCCAATCACATATCTCACTAACCAACATAACGTAAGTGTTTACACCGAACACACTTAACACACATTTATATAATCTGACTGACAGTCACAATCCCATTATAATACTTCACCCCGTCTTCCTCCAGCTGCAAGTTCACCTTCCCCAACTCCAAATGAGACTGATTTGAATGCCCACAACTCGGGTCTTATATACCAAACAATGATGGTGTAGGAACGAATCAGGAGGCGAGTGATGGTGCGCGCTCCAATCATAGCTCCTCGAATCACATAACAGGTGTGTCCACTCACAGCTCCTGGCGTCGATCATACGTCATAGCATCGGTCATCGAGGTATGGGGCGAGCTGGTATGGGGCGAGATGGTTTGCCCACTCGCTCGTTCGCTCGCTAGTCTGCTTCACCACTTGGGTAGTTTGGCTCCTTGAACTCTAATTCTAACTCTTAAATTAACATACAGGGCTCCGTATGTCAGACCTCCCCCCTAGAAAAGAGTTTAAGGAGTATAGTACATAATATTAAACATAATACATAAATAGATTCACCACCAGATTGGCAACAGCAAGATTATAATGAGGATATAATAAGGATATCACCCAAAGTAGGCAACGTCTCCAGGTACCACATCAGAACATAGCCGGAACGTAGCTGGAGCGTTATTCGAACTGCAAGGCATCTCACAGCTGAAGGCTTAAAAGCGCACTACAAAAGCATGATATTTACCTCGCTACAAGGGAGAGCTAATTGCCAAAATCCTCTCATTAAATTATACTTACTGCTGCATGAGGCCAAACTGGTAAATGCAATCTTTGATCCGTGGCAGTGGGTAGGTATCGTTCTTTGTGACAGCATTGACTTGCCTATAGTCCCTACAAAACCTATGGCTCCCGTCTGGCTTTGGCACAAGTATGACCGGACTACTCCACTGGCTTAAGGCCCTTGTGATCAGCTGGTTTGAAAAAATTAAGTCAAGCTCGACCTGCAGTATACTCCTGCGTTGTGGCGAGACACGGTAGGGGGATAGTTTAATGGGAGTTGCATCCCCTACGTCGATGTCGTGCACGGCCAAAGAAGTGAGCCCTGGAGTATCACGGAACACATTGGGAGACTGAGATAAAACAGAGATTAGTTGGTTCGCTTGATCAGAGGGAAGATGACATAGTTTAGATGGTAATTCCCTCAAAGCCACTGAATTATACTGAAAGTTGGATAGGCTACATGACAAGTCAAAGTCTGCATGGATACCTTCAGGCTCTGGAACAGTCTGTTGCGGGTCAGTAAGAGAACTGAAGACTTTGTCCGCACCAGGCTGCCCACAGGTCCTGACATTCACTGCCACAGTGGGAGAATCTGGAGGAGAGGAATCAGGGGACCTATGGTAGGGCTTCAACATATTTATATGGAATACTTGCGTGGGCTTTCTCCTGTCTGGGGTAGTTACTAGATAATCGGTAATGCTCACCCTCCGAATTATCTTATATGGGCCCCTGAACTTGGCAGATAAAGGTTGGCCAAAAACTAGCTCATTAGGGGAAAAACCCAGGGATTCAGTTGGAACCTCACGAGTAGCAAATAAAAGAAAAGGTACCCCCTTATCCCACTCAACTCCGGTCTCTGTACAATACTTACGTAACATTCCCTTTAATGTCTGATGATATCGTTCGAGAACCCCTTGACTCTCTGGGTGGTAGGTGCTAGACTTTACATGCTCGATACCCAACTCCTTCAGGGACTGCTGGAAAATGTTAGAGGTAAAATTAGTTCCTTGATCACTTTGCACCTCATGGGGGAAACCCATTCTGGTGAAAAATTTGAGCAGTTCCTTGATTACAGTTGGAGCAGAGGTAGTCCTTAAGGGTATAGCCTCTGGGTAGCGAGTTGCCATGTCCATGATAGTTAATAAATAAATGTTACCTTGGGAAGTCTTAGGCAATGGGCCTACAATGTCCACTACCACCCGAGTAAAAGGATTCTCGAAAACGGGCAAGGGCACCAGAGGATGTACAGGCACCTTCTGATTGGGTTTTCCTGTCATCTGGCAAGTGTGACACACTCTACAACACTCCACTACATCTGCACGCATTCCTGGCCAGTAAAAGTGGGATCTGATTCTGTCTAGAGTTTTTCTCACACCTAGGTGTCCTGCCAATGGTATACAATGTGCCATTTCCATGATATCTTTACGACAAGGTTTGGGGACTACTACTTGATGGACGTCCCAAGCCCCGTCATCGATTGGTCTGTGTGGCGGTCTCCATCTTCGCCACAATACTCCTCCTTTGAGGTAGAAACATTCACCACCCTCCTGCTCACATTCCTCTTCACTCACGGACCTGGCAGCTAACTCCTTGCATTCACTATCATCTCTCTGTAGCTCTACCAGGCCACTAGGACAATTTGGAGGGGTTTCATGGTCATCGTTAGGGTCAAGATGAGCCATAAAGGTGTCAGATAAATCCACCTCAGTCACATCATCAGGCACAGTTGGAGCATCATTCACACTCTCATCATCCCTTTCATCAACTCTTACATTCGGTACATTTCTGTCTGAGGGAACTGCTACTTGAGACATTGAACGTTTGTCAGCACACACAGGGAAAACAGTTGGCAACTCCTTGTCGAGCTCACCGGTTAGTGGCTCGTTAACAGGGGAAAGTGACAAAATGGGGTCTGGTCGGACCTTCTCACCTGCTACATCATTCCCCAAAAGGAGTGTTACCCCAGGCACAGGGATATCTTGGGACCTACACAAAGCTATGGTGGCCTCACCCTGTAGTAACTCACATTCAATTTCGCCTTTTACCAAGTATGCATAAAACTGGCCTCCAGCACCTCTCATTACAACTGGTTCGCCAGGTGGGCACTCAGTGTAAGGATTCACCATGAGGGTGCTAGTAGAACCTGTGTCTCTCAGAATTTTTACCTCATGCATGCAACCATTTAATCTCACGTTGCCAGATGAAATAAAGGGACGGTAACTGTCCTGCACTGATGGTGAAATTATTATTGGCTTAACCCTAGTGGGTTGCACCACACATGCTACACCCCTGTCTAGATGATTTACGTTAGCTGCTAGGTACTCCTTCTGTCGAGAGTCCTGCATTAAAGGAACTTTTGGTGCTAGGTACTCCTTCTGTCGGGAGTCCTGCATTAAAGGAACATTTGGTGCTAGGTACTCCTTCTGTCGGGAGCCCTGCATTAAAGGCACACATGGAATTTGAGATACGGCGGCAACTGTCTGCCCCGATCTCTCGGTTTTTTCCTTGGCCCAGCACTGATAAGCTAGGTGGCCTCTCATGCCACAAAAAGTACATACTTTAGGGGATACGGGAAAGTTCCCTCTTTGAGCATTACTATTAGTTTGGGGCCCACCTCTGTTACCATTGCCCTGAGTCGCATTTTTAGTTGGGGGAACAATTCGGTTTTGACTAGCTGGGGAAGACGTTATAGGCTTGTGACTGGGTCTGTCAGATTTGTGATTGGGATACTTAAAATTAGAACTAGAATTATCGTAGGGCTTCTTTCCACGAAATTTGTTGTTGAGCACGTATGTGTCAGCCATGTCAGCGGCGTCAGCAAGACAATCTACCTTTTTCCCCTTTAAATGATAGGATACAGAAGAATCAATTTTCCATAGGAAATTTTCTAACAGGACCAACTCCTTCAGATCGTTGTAGCTTGTGACTTTCTTACTCTTGACCCAATGATTGAAAGTTTTAGTCATGGTCCTGGCAAATACCTTATGGGTTTCTTCTATTTTCTTCTGGTTTTTACGGAAAGATTGCCTGTAAGCCTCAGGCTGCAATTGATAGGTTTTTAGGATAGCTTCTTTGAGATTGTCATAATCCTGCCTAACTTCTGCTACTTCTGACAAATACGTGGCTCGAGCCTGCCCTGTCAAAACAGTTTGTAACATAAAAGGCCATTGATCTCTTGTCCACTTCATACCTCCAGCAACTTCCTCAAACAAAACAAAGAAATCCTGCACATTATCCTCAGTGAAAGGTGGAATGACACTAGTCATAGTCAATCCCAGAGGGGGAGCAATTACGGGAGCATTTGTATTGACATTTAGTTGAGCCGTACGATATTGATATTCACATTGTTCGGTCGTTGCACTGGCATTTATTCTGGCTAGTTCTATACTTGCGTTGGCTTGTTCGGTATTTGCTTTTATTCTGGCTAGTTCTATTGTTAGTCTGGCTTGTTCGGCATTTGCTTCAGCATTTATTCTGGCTTGTTCTAGTTCGAATAATTGATCAATGGTAAAACCAGGTGGCAATTGTTCATCAAGTTGGCTAGGTTTACTAGGGATCCCACCAACTGCTCCGTCACCCTCCTTGCCTTCTACAGGGAACAGGTGGGTTTTATTGCTCTGAGCCACCTCTACTTTAGACATGTTTGAGACAGTTAACTGGAGATGTGAGGCAAGCACTTTTAGTTCAGATTTTGACAGACAGTCAATATCAGGGGATGTGGGTTCTGATTCTATGAAAACTCGAACATCTTCTTCATTAATTAGTTGAGGCATGATTAATATTTGATTGTTAAGTAGTGAAACGTTAATGAAACTGAGTGAAACTGTATGAAACGAATCCTGGCAAGGTCGCCACTCTTCTGTTACGTATCTTGATCCTCAAGTGGTTAACTTGATGAATCTAGATAGCACAGATATATATTAAGGTATCAGTCAGCTGAAGGCAAAACAAAAGTAAAATCTAATAAAATAATTTCCTGTTGTTGCTTCCTTTCCTTTTGGATCTTAGGACTTGGTATCCTTTATTGACTGATACTCTTTACTTATGAAAAATACTGAAACTAATTAAAGTCATGTAGTATTTATAAAGAATTATTATTTAACCGAAGCTTAGTAGGCTATGGTTATGAACCGAATAAGTTATAGCTAAAGAAGGACTATTAATGTTATAAAAAGTCTTGAAAGATAAATATTAAAGTAAGAATATTTCTGTCTCTTACCCTTTTTGAAATGAATAGATAGTTTTCTTCTATGTCCTTTTATTTATATTTAATGTAATTATTCTTGGTTCTTGTCTTACGTTAATAGTATTATATTATTATCATCAGGAGTAATATCAAAGTCACATAAAAAGTTAGATATATATTTAATAATTAGTTAAATGTATTTCTTAACCACGTAACATTGAGGTTTGATTATGAGTAAATAAAGTTACAGGATCGTTTCATAGATTCGATTCAGGTCTCACTCAAATAATATGAAAAGCAAAATATAATATTTTGAAGCAAAAGAATTTTCTTCAGCTTAGGAAATCACTATAAGTAATATTAACACAGCCATGTTAGTCTAAGGCGATATTACTAATACGAGACAATAGCATCACCGTACTAAGCACCATTAAGCAATGTAAGCTTAATTCAAAGAAAATGAAAGAACTCGTAAGTATTAATATAAAACAATAGGATTACTTTCATCATAACCCAATTACTTAAAGAGTTGCTTTAGTCCACAAGTTAGTCAACTAAAATAGTTAAGTACATAATAATAGCATTAACGTTAATTCCCAATTAAATAGTTAAACACATAATAGTAGCGTTCACGTTAATTCGCAATTAAATAGTTAAGCACGTAATAGTAGCGTTCACGTTAATTCCCAATTAAATAGTTAAACACATTACACACATTAAACACATCACGTTAATTCCCAATCACATATCTCACTAACCAACATAACGTAAGTGTTTACACCGAACACACTTAACACACATTTATATAATCTGACTGACAGTCACAATCCCATTATAATACTTCACCCCGTCTTCCTCCAGCTGCAAGTTCACCTTCCCCAACTCCAAATGAGACTGATTTGAATGCCCACAACTCGGGTCTTATATACCAAACAATGATGGTGTAGGAACGAATCAGGAGGCGAGTGATGGTGCGCGCTCCAATCATAGCTCCTCGAATCACATAACAGGTGTGTCGTCCACTCACAGCTCCTGGCGTCGATCATACGTCATAGCATCGGTCATCGAGGTATGGGGCGAGCTGGTATGGGGCGAGATGGTTTGCCCACTCGCTCGTTCGCTCGCTAGTCTGCTTCACCACTTGGGTAGTTTGGCTCCTTGAACTCTAATTCTAACTCTTAAATTAACATACAGGGCTCCGTATGTCAGAATATATATATATATATATATATATATATATATATATATAGGCCTATATAATTATATACCTAGCCTATATATATTTTGTTTAACTTTTTTTTTTTCATACGATGTTGGTATTTAGGATACGAAGGTGATAAGGCGTCATAGGCTAATTGCTCAGAGTATCCAGCGCTAGCCTAGTAACAGTTTTAAAGAGATGAGATGACATTGTGTCTTCAAGGACAACTAAATTCTACGTTGAATGGTCCAAGAGGCCAGAAACTTATTGTCATGTAGGATACTGTGAATAACGTACAGTAGCCCAACTAAGTTTTGCGACAATATTAGGTACGTGGCACCTGTCTAGTTTGCACTCCCGTCCCAAGCCCGTGTGTGGTCGTGTCTAGCAGAGACCCGTGGTGTCTAGGGAGGCGCCACCGCCTGCGCCAGGGCACACAGACACAGTACTCGCACACGCTGGGCGCTACTTAATTATGACAATATTGCTATCATTATTTGTGTGTATCATATTAGAAGGTGTTCTCTCTCTCTCTCTCTCTCACTGAGGTTAATATCTATCAATTTTCACGCTACACTATTTGTAGATTAATTAGCACACACACACACGCACACACACACAGAAACGGAAGGCAAAGTTCAGTGTTATAAACCCATATTCTTCACTGATTTCCGTGATAAAACAATGAGGTGTACAATGTACATATTTGTGTTCTTTTATCTAATTAACCCTTTTAAGATCTGATACGCATTTCTGTTCTGTGTTATGGTAATTATTAGACGATTTTATTCAGATTAGGAAGGGTATATGGAAGTCAGAGGGTTGATCGAGCTAGTCTTTAGCCTACCCTTTTAACCCGGCAAGCGCGATAGGCCTCACGGAAGGCTTCCTATAGGGAACGCGATAGGCCTCACGGAAGCAGGATTTTTAAAGGCTTACCAAAACGGCGCCAAGCTGTCTAGGGAGTCACAAATTGCGCCACGTTTAGTGCGACATGGTACCTCTCGATGGCACCCACAACCACCCGCCGCACGCACCCCACACAGTCTACACACGCAGTACGCTCTCAGTCACTATGGAGCCTACACGCTCCCCTGACTCGCTCCCTGTTGACTCGCCCAACCCTGTTGCTGGCGGTGTTAGTGCTCGTGGCAGGACACGAACACGTGCCAGGGACCCCTCCTACGTATATACTTCTGAGGATGATGAGCCAGTGCAGCCAAGAAGACCTACACGTGCTGGGAGAGGCACGACACGTGGTGGGAGAGGCACGACACGTGCAACAAGCACGACGAGTGCGAAGAGGTCATTGTCCTCAGCATTTGCTCTGACAACTGCTACCACAACAACTACTGCCTCTACTGTTGTGGCAACGACGCCCACGGCGCCCACCACCACAGGAAGTACAAGTGGCCGTCCTGGGGATGCAGGAGCATCGGGGGTAGTTGGCAAGAAGGGTAAGGGTAAAGGACACCCTTATCAGTTCAAGAGGAGTAAGGTGACACCTCCCGCCTCTACCACCCCCGCGTTGCCACCACCACCACCACCCACCACGGCCGCCCCTGTCTCACTACCCACCACGGCCGCCCCTGCACCACTGCCCACCACGGCCGCCCCTGCACCACCGCCCACGCACGCCCCTGCTCCACCACCCACGCCCCTGCTGCTGTTGGAGGGCCTCGTAGAGTTTTGGCAGCCGGTCTAACGCCATCCAAGTTTGACGCCCTCCTCTTCCCTCCTGACTCCTCTAACGACGACGCTGCAGAAGGGGAAGCCTTCGATCCCAGGAACTATGGCTGGGGTGGTGATAGTGGGAGCGAGTCTGAGGAGGATCAAGACCAATATGAGGGAGGTGCAGAGGATTCGGAAGACGACGATGTACTTCTGCACCGTGACCATGACCAAGACCTGTCTGACGACGAAGGCGCAGACGACGTGGCTGACGGAGGGGCTGATCCTGATCCCCCACGGGCGTATAATTTTGCCTGGTCTGAAGGGTCCCATTTCCAACCAGATTTGCACCAGTTCAATGCCAATCTGGCTGGTTCAACAGCAGACTGGCCCTGCAATGACCAGTCCACGGAATCTGATTTCTTCTGTGCATTTTTTGACCAGGAGGTATTATCTCATCTCGTTTCCCAAACCAATGGCTATTTTACCTGGGTGAGGGAAAGAATTGATATGATATCTCCTAGAGCAAGAATTCGTGCATGGGTTGATACGACTGTCCCTGAGCTCCTTGTGTTCTTTGCGTTGTTGCTAATCATGCCTCTCTGCAGGAAGCATGTAATGGAGCATTATTGGAAGCACGACCCAATCATCAACACCCCAATTTTCCGGAAATATATGGCTCGTGATAGATTTTTCTTGCTTCTGCGATTTTTGCACTTCGCAGACAATAATAATCCAAACCGAGCTGATAGAATATGGAAAGTTCGGGATGTGTTGACCATGTTGTTGCAAAGGTACAGGAAATTCTTCTACCCCTTTGCCAACCTGGTGATTGATGAGTCGCTCGTGCTTTTCAAAGGACGCCTGGTGTTCAAGCAGTACATCCCCTTGAAGAGACACAGGTTCGGGATCAAGATCTTTGTGTTGTGCGATTGTGAAAGTGGAATAGTGCTCGACATGATCGTATACACCGGCACTGATGTAGACATTCCAAAAGTCGGTGGCAACGACCCATTGGGCATGTCAGGGCACATTGTGAAAAAGATGCTGGAGCCCTACCTGAACAAGGGGCACACGTTGTACACCGACAATTGGTATACAAGTCCTGCACTCTGCCAGTTCCTCCATGACCACAAAACGGGGGCATGTGGGACTGTCAGAACTAACAGGAAGTTCATGCCTAAGTTCCAAGGCAATCGCATAGAACTGGACAACCCCTCCCACAGTGACACCGCTTCTGATGACGACTTGGCAGAGGAACAAAGGCGCCGCAGACAGGACAGACCAAGAAGAAAGAAGAAAGAGCACTACAAGCAGCTGGAGAAGTCTGGGAAAGTTCTGGCGGTAAAGTGGCTCGATAAGCGACCAGTTCACCTGCTTTCGACTGTCCATACAGGTGCCCAAGTGGACTCTGGTAAATTCCACTACCGTACCAAGAAGTCTATCCAGAAACCTGATATGGTGGTGGATTATACCAAGTACATGCGCCTTGTGGACAAGTCTGATTGCCAGCTTGCAGGCGTTGAGTGCCTACGAAAAACAGTGAAGTGGTATCACAAGCTTTTCCTTCACTTTGTTGACATCACGATGCTCAACGCTTACAACATGTAGCTGGTAAAAAAAGACATGGCCCCGAACAAAAAACTCAAGTTCAGGGAGTTCATATACAACGTCGCCTACCAACTCCTACAAAAACACCAACCAGTCTCCGGTCACAGGGGTCGCCGTGCAGTCAACCTCCCAGACAGAGTCATTGATGGATATGACAAACACTACCCTATCCACACCGAGCTATCTGGCACCCGGAGGCTGCAAGTACAGTGCCAGGTCTGTGCCCACTCCACCAGAAAGCCACAAAAAAGAAGCCGAGTCACATCAATGTGCAAGGAATGTAACGTTGGGTTGTGTTTGGGCGAGTGCTTCAGGGACTACCACTCACTCAAGTACTACTAGGAGTGGTACCTGTGTCGCCCTATCTCAGCCAAACTCCTGCCCCGCCCACCTACCTCACTACCTACCTCACTACCTACCTGCCCGTACCTGACCTGCCCGTACCTGACCAACGTGATCTCAAAACACCTGCCTGCCTACCTACTTGCCCGTACCTGACCAACGTGATAATATTATCATAACATGTACAAATTATAGTTGTAGGATAAGTTCATATGTTTTGGTATATACTGTATATATATATATTATATATATATATATATATATATATATATATATATATATATATATATATATATATATATATATATATATATATATATATATATATATATACACACAGTATATTATTGTATTCAGTATACTGTATATATAAGCAATATTTTCATTTATTATTTCAGTTTAATTCATTAGCCAGGCAATATTTTGTTTTATTTATATATATACCTATGTAATATTATACTTATGTACTAACCTTTTGTAACAACCTTTTGTAATAATAAAACAAACAAAAAAACAAACAAAAAAACAAATAAATAAACAAAAAAAAACATACTTACGCTCTGCTATTCATCAAAGTTTTCGACTTTATGAATAGCAGGGCGTAAGTATGTAAAAAAAAAAAAATTTCAAGTGATATAAACACTCCAAAAACATCCCCATAACCTCTCTGGTTTCGAACCCACGTCTCTAGGCCTACGTCTCTAGGCCTACATCTCACTCAGTCCATCACTCTAACCACTAGACCATGACTGTTCACACTATACTGACAGCGATTAGTGCGTACGTATTTTCGGGCAGACGAATGCTTGACAAAAAAAAATATATATATACCCTCGATACACTTGTGTATATCGAAGTATTTAGTATGTATAATACTTTTACATAACCTAACATATTCTATCATTACGAACAAACAGTAAAGAAATTTACAAGTAAATAAATAACCTTTCATCCATGAGTTGCAAGCAAATAGTGCGTAAAAATTGTGTAATGAGATATCGGGTTACTCTAACATACTGCGCCATCCAAGAAGCCTTATCGTTGTTTACAATATAGCAACGACAACACAAAGTGTCTATAAGGTCTAAATTTGTGCATACACCCACGCTAATCTCATCTACTTACTGTAATCTGACCCCTTTTCTCTCCCGCGCCACCCACCTTTCTCAATACACCACTCTTATTTCGCCTATTATTCGTCCGTATGCCTCTCTGCGCTTCATTTATCAGTGTATATTATTCACATGGGCTGCCTTACTCATGAATATGAACAGGTGAAACCATAAAGGTGCTTTTTAGGCGAGATATAGAGCGTTGCTTCTCATCAATCGCACGTTCTTGCCTCCACCCTCTCTCTCTCTCCTCCCGCCTGACTCACTCACACACACTCGCTCGCTCGGGGATGTCGTGCCTATCAGCCCATTTTTTTCAACTTGCAGCCACCGTAACTCCACACCCACATTTTTTTAGGGTGGATATATATATATTGGCGGATGTGGCTGCTTATTTCCAAGACATTGAGGTACTTTTTTTTAAATTCTGTGAGATCGAATATTTTGGCAGAAATGCACAAATAACTACCCTAGCTCCTAGGGCTATTTAGCGCTTAACAGGTTAATAACCACAGATCCTCCTAGGTATTTGAACTTATGCAAATGAGTAAAATCCATTATGATATAATGATAATGGGATTGATTAGTATCTGGCAACAGTGTTGCAATATAATTTTCTGAACGTATGCGAACCTCGGAGTATTTATCCCATTAATATACACATCTATCACTATTTAAATTTAGTACAACCATACACAGTGCTATTACATATTATTTGAACATAATATAGGACGCTCTTTCCTTTAAACCATTTTCTATATCTATTCACGAAAAATATAGGCCTAGCCTAGGCAACGCTAACGGTAGGTACGAATTTATCAGTTCGAATTTTGATTGAGAGTGGGATTACGCCTAGGCCTAGCCTAGGGCTTAACATGGGATACTGTTTGGGGGTTGGGAATAGACTCAGGCTGCTTTAGGCCTAATTAGGTAAAAATAGTCAAATCGAGACGATTGCACAGCCAACATAGCCTAGGCCTAGCCTATTAAGCAAATATTTTACCAATCTACAATAGGCCTAGTCTATTCGCTGTACAGTAAGTAGGCAAGAAATCATGACCTAGGCTATAACCTCTGTAACTAAAAAACAACTAGGCCTAGTGATCAAGCTAATATGTCTACCATTTGGGAAGAGTCAGTCAAGGAATAGCCTAGATGTGGAAATTTGCAGCCAATTTGCTCTAGCCCTATTTGAGATACAGAGGTTAGAGGTCATTGTTGAGGCCCCCCCCTCATGACATATTGTCATCATCTTATATATTGCCAGCAGGGGGCAAATAACCGAAAAAAATCGCCGTCAAAATAGACGCGAACTTAACCACGGCGATCGACACATGTAAACATGGCGGTGGCAGGGGGAGGTGTCGGACCTTTGCAATAAAGTTCCTGTCTATTTTGAATGCCATTGGATACAATAATATGTTGAGGGGGGCTTTGCCCCCCCCCATGACATATTTTGGAAAAACTAAATAAGATGGTCACCAATTTTCCCATGGATTTTTTTATTTTTCCCTGTTAGTTTTCATCAATATATAGTGTTTGGAAATAATTACAACCCTCGGCGAAACCGTTTTCCCCATTATACAACGACCTAAGACACGCCGCCCGCTAGTGGGGAGGGCTATGAAGTACAGGGAAAATGACGGGTTAAATGCGTAAAACGTCTATTAAAACGTATTTTAGCAAAACTTGGCTCGTGTTTTAAGGTATTTCTAAGGCCTAAAACCCAATATTTCGAAAACCCGAGCCAAGTTTTGGCCAAAGCTGGCTCGGATTTTGAGTTTGTAGACAACAAAATGACAGTAACCTCATTTAGAAATTTGGCTCAGCCATAAAACCCGAATTTTGGAAAACCCGAGCCAAGTTTTGGCAAAACTTGGCTCGGATTTTGCGAATTTTAAGAGTAAACAAATTACAGTAACCTAATTTAGAATTTTGGCTCATGTTTCCCTAAATTGCAAACCCCAAAAAGCATAATTTTGGAAAACCCGAGCCAATTTTTGGCAAAACTTGGATCGTATTTTGAGAATCGAAAAAGACTAACTAAATGTCGGAAATCGGCTCATGATTTCCCTAATTGCAAAGCCATATAACCAGATTTATCGAAAACGTAGCACTTATTTGAATAATAAACATCCAGTAACATAGACCTAGTACATTGGATACAAGCCTAATCCACACCTAACGCTTACAATGTGTCCGTAGTACCTAGTAGGCCTACGTGAGATACAACATGGCGGTTGGGCCGGCGCCCATTTAGTAGCCTACCGGTATTCGGCCGTATCTGTAAATACGAATGCGAGTCACTTCGAGCGAATTCCTGGTCGAGCGGATGCACAATCTAACCTAATTAACCTAACCTAACCTAACCTAACCTAAATGCGCCTCCGCTCGAATATGAATTCGCTCGAAGTGTCCAGATACCGTAAATACTACCGCAACTACGAACCTTGTTTCTGAGACCTAGTATATTAACCTAACCAAACAACCCAACCTATCGACAGAGATGGGCAGGTGGAGTGGACTAAAAAGCTGGTGGACAGACCTCGGGAGACAGGTGAAAATGGCGTGTGTACGAATCGGTGCCGTCTATAGGAAGATATTGACAACCATGTTACGACAAAATTCCATTTTAGTACCATATATTTTTATTAGGTTTTGCCGAGGCTTAAAACACATTTTCATATTATGTTTAGAGCATATAAAATCCATATTTGTTTTCAAATATTGCAAAATAATTGGTGACCAACTTATTTAGTTATACTCATATTTTCACCATCATATACAGTATATTGCCAGCAGGGGGCAAATAACCGAAAAAATTGCCGTCAAAATAGACACCTTTATGAATAGGTTAGCCTTTAGGCTAGGCCTATCGGCAAGAGTTGCGTTGTATAGGCGATCCTAGTGTTTACTAATTTATAGGCTACCCCTTTGAAAGGACATTAGCCGGGTAGGATGTAGTTACGTGGTGTATCGCCAGCCTTGTTTACACTACGCGTACGCGTAGTGGCGTCGGACGCTTGCCATCCTTTTCCTGTCTATTTAGACTGCCTTTGGATACAATAATATGTTGAGGTTGGGCTTTGCCCCCCTTCACCCCCCCCCATGATATATTGTCATCATAATATATATTTCCAGCAGGGGGCAAATAACCAAAATAAATCTCCGTCAAAATAGACGCGAACTTAACAACGGCGATCGACAAATGTAAACATGACTGAGGCGCCGGACGTCTGCAATCATGTTCCCGTCTATTTTGAATGCCAATGGATACAATAATATGTTGAGGGGTGGCTTTGCCACCCCCCATGTTATGTCATCATCATATTGCCAGCAGGGGGCAAAATAGACAAATACACCAAAAATCGGGGTGTGGGGGCGGCAGCCCCCACCCATAATAGCCTACTCTGATAGGTTAGGTTAGGCTAGGCTAATGTCCTTTCAAAGGGGTATAGGCCTAGTAAACACAAGGATAGCCTATACCCGGTCAAAGGTAAGTCCTGCTGTAGTCTCCTTGAATGCTACCTTAAATTGTAATATTAGACTAGGCCTAGCCTATAGATAAAATAGCTTAGCCTACTCATTTATTGTAGCCTATAATATAGGACTAGTCGGGCAGAATGTAGAGTTCGGGCGTACCCCAACCAATGTTTACACTACGCAGAGCGGTGACGAAAGCTTGCCTTCATGTTCCCGTCCATTTTGAATGCCGTTGGATACAATAATATGTTGAGGGGGGCAAACACCCCCATGACATATTGTCATCATCATATAATTTGCCAGCAGGGGGCCAAATAGGCCTAACCAAACTGCGGCGATCGACAATGTAAACATGACGGCGGCGGCGGCGGTGGACGCTTGCGATCATGTTCCCGTCTATTTTGACTGCCATTGGATACAATAATATGTTGAGGGAAGGGCTTTGCGGCAATTTTTGTGGTTGTTTGCCCCCTACTGGCAATATATATGATGATGATAACATGTCATGGGGGGGTGAGGGGGGGCTTTCAACATATTATTGTATCGAATGCCATTCAAAATAGACGGGAACATTATCCCAAGCGTCCAACACCGACACCGCCGCGGCTGCTGAAGAACAAGGAAGTTAGCAATAGGTTTCATTGTGAACTGGAGGAAATTAATAGAAATAAGGAAGCTGGCTGTACAGAAGAAGAAAATTACTCACACAAAGACGCACACATCAAAATCTACAGGATAAGCAAAAGGTCGAAATAGATAGAGAAATTGTGGAAATAGAACAAAGGCTAAGAATATCATATGAACTACAACATATGGAAGAGGAGAGGAAAGCTATTGCAGGTATAAAGGAAAATTCCAAATACTTCTTTTCATACGCCAAACAAAAGGCTAACACAACATCAAACATCGGCCCACTGAGCAAAGGGGACGGCTCTTTCACAGGGGACAAAAAGGAAATGAGCGAACTCTTAACCCGGGAACTGCCGGGAGACTCTTAAGAGTTCCCCCGGCGGACTGCGGGGAGACTCTTAAGAGTGAGTGCCAAAAAAAAATCAACTTTTGACATCGAAAAAAAAAAAAAAAAAAAAAATTTCACTTTTTTTATTTTTTTATTTTTTTTGGGCCCCTGGGCCATGCAAAATCTCAGTCCTCTACCTCCCCTCCTTCCCCACTTTCCTCCTCTCCTTCAGTTATCACCTATTTTCCCTGTTATTCCCTTATTCTGAGGTATATTTTCGTGCTAACATTAGCGAGTTGCAAGCAGGGTGTTGTCATCACTGATGGCAAGCGAGTGCAAGAGAGAGAGAGAGAGTATCGATCGACTGTGTCTCAGTGGCCTTGGGGGAAATTGGCAGGAAAGCAGCTTGCCTCACCCATACATTATACAACTCGCGGGCTATATCTCCGATTTTGACCATCCAAACGCTGTTTTCACTCGTTTTATTGTTGTTTCAGGTTAATACCTTTATAATCAACCCATAATAGGCGCATATGGATAAGTATTAATGCTATTAACCCGGGAGCTGCGGGGAGACTCTTAAGAGTTCCCCCGGCGCACTGCGGGGAGACTCTTAAGAGTCAGAGAAAAAAAAAATCAACTTTTGACATCGAAAAAAAAATATTTGTTTATTTTTTTATTTTTTTTTATTTTATTTTTTTTTTTCGCCCCTGGGCCATGCAAAATCTCAGTCCTCTACCTCCCCTCCTTCCCCACTTTCCTCCTCTCCTTCAATTATCACCTATTTTCCCTGTTATTCCCTTATTCTGAGGTATATTTTCGTGCTAACATTAGAAATCCGATTGGAGGGTGTGGTCATCACTGATAGCAAGCGAGTGCAAGAGAGAGAGAGAGAGTATCGATCGACTGTGTCTCAGTGGCCTTGGGGGAAATTGGCGGGAAAGCAGATTGCCTCACCCATACATTATACAACTCGCGGGCTATATCTCCGATTTTGACCATCCAAACGCTGTTTTCACTCGTTTTATTGTTGTTTCAGGTTAATACCTTTATAATCAACCCATAATAGGCGCATATGGATAAGTATTAATGCTATTAATGGCACAATGAATATTTTAGTGACGGAAACACCTCAAATACGTCAGCACAGGGGGACGTTTCCAATTACCCCCATGCGCACTTCAGAGGTTAATGGTACAATGAATATTTTAGTGACGGAAACACCTCAAATACGTCAGCACAGGGGGACGTTTCCAATTACCCCCATGCGCACTTGTTAGGTTAAGCAGGCAGTATGAAATGGCATTCAGTGAGCCTGATGAAACAAAAGTCATCAGAGACCAAAATATATTTTTCATGGAAACCTCCCCCACGGAAACCCCTCAGATGCTGGATATTGATTTCGGTCCAAAAGACATAGAAGAGGCCATTTCCAACATGCCATCCCACTCGGCACCAGGCCCGAACTCATGGAATTCGATCCTAATGAAAAAAATGTAAGGAAAACCTCTCAAAACCCCTGGCTATAATGTGGAGGAGTCTAGACACTGGTGACATACCAGATAGCTTGAAAAACGCAATAATTGCCCCACTGCATAAAGGAGGGAGTAAAGCACTACCAAAAAACTACCGCCCGGTAGCTCTAACCTCTCACATCATTAAAGTTTTCGAGCGAGTCCTGCGAAGCAAAATTTCAACATTCATGGAGGCAAATGAACTACACAACACCGGTCAACATGGGTTCAGAGCGGGAAGATCATGTCTCTCACAACTTTTGGAACACTATGACAAAATTCTTAAAGCGCTAGAAGAAAAGAAAAACGTGGATGTCATTTACACCGATTTTGCTAAGGCATTTGATAAATGTGACCATGGTATAATAGCCCACAAACTGAAAGCAAAAGGTATAACTGGGAAAATCGGACGGTGGATATACAATTTCCTCGTAAACCGAAAACAATCGGTAGCAGTAAACCAAGTCACTTCTGAGCCTTCGGATGTCAAAAGCTCAGTGCCCCAAGGAACAGTGCTAGCGCCGTTTCTGTTCCTCATACTAATTTGCGACATAGATACCAACACCAGACACAGTACGGTGTCGTCTTTTGCTGATGACACAAAATTAAGCAAGATAGTAAACACACAAGAGGACACGGGCCGACTGCAGGAAGACATGAATGTAGTGTTCCAGTGGACCAGGGAAAACAACATGCAATTCAATGAGGAAAAATTCCAATTAATACGGTACGGAGATAATAATGGTGTTAAAGAAATTACAAATTACTTAACAGAATCTAACCACATAATAGAACGGAAAGACAGTGTGAAAGACCTTGGGGTATTAATGTCTGAAAATATGGGTTTCAAAGTACATAACCAGGTCAAAGTGGCGGCTGCGAAACGTCTAATGGGTTGGATTCTGCGTACTTTTAAAACATGCGGTGAATTGCCTATGATAACGCTCTTCAAATCTCTAGTGCTACCGCGGCTTGAATACTGTAGCGTATTAACATCCCCATACAAAGCAGGTGAAATAAATGACGTAGAGAGTGTACAAAGAAATTTCACTTCGCATATAAGTTCGATAAAACATCTACACTATTGGGAGCGTTTAAGAGCACTGAACCTGTACTCACTGGAACGTAGAAGAGAACATTACCTAATAATATACACATGGAAAATCGCAGAGGGTTTAGTACCAAACCCAAAGTTTGGAGAGACTAGTGGAACTAGCTTAGTTAAAGATTTGGCCCCGAAGGAGTCTAGAGGGTGACCTTTAGGTTGAACACAAAGACTGAACTTTAGTTTAAGGGTGTTCAGTATGGATAAGTACTTTTATTAATTTAGTACTTGTATTAAGGTAAAGTCTCTTTAAGAGTAGTTCTCGTATTTTAATATTTATTACTAAGATGATATTTTAATTTAAGAGTTGTTCTCGTATTTTAATCAGACTTCAAAGTAGTCTTCTGGATATTATATAGGGTTAATCTTCCTCACTTCATTTAATCATTAGGGTATAAATATATATGGATAAGAAAAGAATACACAATTTTTGTTAATATAATAAAATCAAATTTAAGTAATATAACAAAACCATTAGGTATTATATAATTATAATTTAAAGTTATAAAACAAAATAAAACAAATACAATGGTAATTAATATTAATGCAAAATATTTAATTTATACAAAATGAAAACAAAAAAGAAAATGAAAATATAAGTTATAGTCACGATATCTCCCGTAGTCAAACCGAAGGGGGGTAGTTCCTGGAGTTTTACAACAACGCTTTCTGGAAGCGATATTCCCGAGAACGTTGCACCGAGAAAGCCTAAGATAACACTGACCCCACTCATTATTCCCGCCCCGTCATTGACTACGGTAGTTTTAATGTGACCAGAAAAGAAACATCCACCCCCTGGTGTTCATGAGCAGAGATAGCATTGAACTTTAATTTGAATTACATATTTATTGAGTGAGACTTCGAAACTCTGCTCGACCAAAATGAGAGGGATAGAAGTAAGAAGGATATTGGGATGCGAAGTTTCGGGCCTCTGTTGGTTTGGTTGCTTGAAGCCCCGACCCCGATCTCAGACTGGTTGATGCGTTTGAATGGTGGAAGTGAACCCGTACAGTCAGAGCCTATAGGCCCGTGACACCTCCCCCCTTAAAGTCCTCGAAGGGGAGTGAAGAGGACTAGGTAGCGAGAGGAGGAATAGGCTCCGCTGTAGGTGGAAGATCTCTTGACAAGGCGTCTGCAATCCGATTGTCTACCCCACGAATATGGCGAACAATGAGATGGTACTCCTGTAACTGCAGAGCCCACCGGAGAAGTCGTTGGTTGTTGTTCTTCATCTTGTGCAGAAAAGTAAGAGGGTTGTGGTCAGTATAGATGATGATTGGTGGATAGTGCTGAGGGAGATAACATTCGAACTTCTTCACCGCAGACACCATCGCCAAGCACTCCTTCTCCACTGTGGAATAACTCCTCTGGTGTCTCTTCAGTTTGGTGGAGAAGTACGAGACAGGATGTAGGACGCCAGTTGTCTTATCTGGTTGCAGAAGTACTGCCCCGACTCCTCTATCACTCGCATCAACCTGAAGATGGTAAGGCAATGCGGAATCAGGAGCATGAAGTACCGGGTAGGATGAAAGGAGGCACTTCAGTTGGTCAAAGGCAGCAGTACAGGTGGGAGTCCAGACAAACTTAATTTTAGGGCTTGTAAGATCTGAGAGGGGCGCTGATATGGCTGCAAAGTTCGGACAGAATCTGCGGTAGAATCCGCACATCCCTAAAAACCGCATGATGGATTTGCGGTCAGTTGGCTGGGGAAAGGCGGTGATTGTCTCCACGTTAGCTTCCTTGGGACGTGCAGTACCCTGACCCACCACATGGCCAAGGTAAGTCACTGATCCTCGTCCAAAGCAGGACTTGGCCAGGTTGATGGTGAATCCAGCAGCAGCCAAGCGCTCCATCAGCCCGTCCAGTCTGGAAAGATGATCCTCCCAATTATCTGAAATAATCACGATGTCATCTAAGTAAGTGTCTACACCTTCTAAATCCTGAATAGTATATGACATGACCCTTTGAATGTGGCAGGAGCATTCATCATGCCAAAAGGCATGACTCTATATTGGAAGAGCCCAAAAGGAGTGGTGAAAGCCGAGATGATTTTAGCTCTATCGGTCATCCCAATTTGGTAATACCCCTTCTGCAAGTCTATGGTTGATACTACCTTAGCAGCCCCTACTTTATCTATTAGGTCATCAATTCTAGGTAGTGGATATGCATCAGGGACTGTCACCGCATTTACTTTCCTGTTATCAGTACACAGCCTACTACTACCGTCTGGTTTTGGGACTAATAAAGAGGGTGACGCCCAAGGGGAATGACTTGGTTCCACTAAGGACTTCTCCAACATAAAGTCAATTTCCTTTCTCATGATCTCTTGCTTCTGAGGGTTTAGTCTGTATGGTGATTGTTTGATAGGTCTTACTTCTGGTGAGGTCAAGATAACATCGTGATGATGGTCCTTGCAAAAGCCAGGGACATCCAATGTGACTGAAGGGTAACTTACAAGCAATTTCCTAAGATCATCTCTACGTGATGGCGACATGTCCGACAAATATTGATCTAAGGAACATAATAGTTCGCTGTTCTTAGGGCTTCCACAAGGTGAAGGAAGATCACCAAACTCAATCACATCAGAGTCTCCTACCTTTTGCAATTCCCACGAGTCTGGTACAGTATATACAGCTAGTATTGGGGTATTCTCCTCAAGCGGCCTTTCTATGTACGCCTTCATCTGGTTTAAGTGAACAATCCTTTGATCCTTCCTTCGATCAGGAGTGCGAACAACATAGTTTAGCTTGGAAAGTTTCTGAGAGACTACATATGGGCCACAAAATTTGCTTTTTAATGGACTACCAGGAATGGGCAGGAAGAGAAGGACTTTGTCTCCAGGACTAAATGTTCTACTTTCAGACTTGCGATCGTAGTGGGTTTTCATTCTTGACTGACTCTTCTCGAGGTTGGCCAGTGCTAGCGCTCTTACATTTGACATCTGAAGTTTTAACTCATTTATGTACTCTGCAACTGTGCGAGAAGGATGATCAGATACTTCCACAAACCAAGAATCTTTCAAGACCTTTAGAGGGCCTCTGATCTGACGCCCATATAGCAACTCAAAAGGGGAGTATCCTAGTGACTCTTGAGGGCACTCTCTAACGGCAAAAAGAAGCCAGTCAATGTTGGCATCCCACTCTTTCTCAGTCTCAAAACAATTTTTTTTTATCATGGATTTCAGAGATTGATGATGGCGTTCTAGGCAACCCTGGGTCTGAGGTCTGTACGCAGTGGCTATCTTCTTATCTACCTCTAACTCCCTCAGTACTGCTTTCATTAGGTTACTTGTAAAATTTGACCCCTGATCACTCTGAATTTCTTTAGGAATGCCTACTTTTGTGAAAAGATGCAACAGATGGGACACAATAGTCTCAGCCTTGATATCTTTTAAAGGGAAAGCCTCAGGATACCTAGTTGCAGCACACATTACGGTAAGTAGATACTGGTTCCCTTTCTTAGTTTTGGGAAGAGGCCCTACACAATCAATTACTATTTTCTCAAAGGGCTCTGTAGTGACAGGGATAGGAGCAAGTGGAGCTTTAGGGATGGTCTCATTTGGCTTCCCTACTATCTGGCAAGTGTGACAAGACTTTACAAATTTGGTTACATCTTTTTTCATGTTAGGCCAAAAGAAATGAGCTAGGATCTTTCTGTATGTATTTCTCTGTCCCAAATGACCAGAGTTTCCATCATGAGCTAATCCCATTACAGCAGATCTGATGGAGGTAGGGATGATTACCTGATGTACTATAGACCAAGTATCCGAGTCAGGCCTATCAGGCGGGTGAAAACTACGCATAAGGACCCCTTTGTGATAGTAGATGTTAGGGTTTTTCCCATTTATGGGTTTGTCATCAGCAATGTGCCTGAGCTTAGCAAGTGAAGTGTCTGCCTCTTGAGCTTGTATGAGGTTTTCCCTAGACATGATCTGGGTGAACAAGGTATCCTGACCTGAGGGTGAGAGAGAGTCATTAGACACTGCAGCAGTTTGTGAACGGGTGACAGCGCAAACCGGGAAAATATGTGGTTTCTCCTGATCTAACTTTGCAGTAGGACTGTATAACATGGGTTTGTCTCTCACTATCATGTCAGGAATCATCCCATGTCCAGCCAAGTCATTTCCTAAAAGGAAAGTTACCCCCGGAATAGGAAGATCTGTATCCAAGACGGCTACTCTAACTGACCCCTGGATCAGGTCACTGCCTATCTGTATATCAGCCATGTCTGCAGTATGACCAGAGCTTAAAGATTTAAGTGTAACTTTTCCCCCAGTGTAGTGGTTCTCAACTGAAGGCAAGGCAGTCTTACACAACAAGCTTTGGGCTGATCCAGTGTCTCTTAACCCGGGAGCTGCCGGGAGACTCTTAAGAGTTCCCCCGGCGCACTGCGGGTAGACTCTTAAGAGCAGAGACTTTGAACACGTACCAAAACCGCGCATTTATAGCCAGGCGGCTGAAAATTGGTGTGGGTATAGTACTACATGTCAACTCTCGATACCACCCCGCCAAACGCTCGCCCCGCACTCGTGCAAGCACCACCGCGCCAGTAACCACGCACTAGTCATGGAGCCTACACGTCCCTCACGCTCGCTCCCTGATGACACAACCAGCCCTCCTTCTGGTGGTGTTAGCCGCCGTGGAAGGCAGAGGGTGGCTGCCAAAGACCCTAGCTACCAGTACGACACGCCCTACAGCTCAGAGGACGAATCACCAGCACCAAAAGCACGTAAAACACGTGCAAGCAGGGCAATGGCACAGAGGTCATTGGTCTTTCGGGACACTGCCACCACGACCCAGGCCACTGCAACAACCACTACCACCACCACTGCCACCACTGCCACCCCTGCCACCGGTACCAGCGACGCAGGAGGCCGCCCTAGGGCTGCATTACCTGCGGGGGCAGGAAAAATGAAAGGCACGGGCGTAGGGAAAAGAACCCGTACGCCAGCCACAGTGCCCCTACCACCACCAACACCACCAGCCGCCCCTGGCCCGGCTGCCCCTGCCGCCCCTGCTGCCCCTGCCGCCCCTGCCGCCCCTGCTGCCCCTGCCGCCCCTGCCGCCCCTGCCCAAGGAACAGGGAAGGGGAAGCGGAAAGGGAGAGGGAAAGCGACTGGGAAACCGACTGCTGGCCCTGGTGTCCCTGCCTCCCCCGCTGCCCCTGCCGCCCTGCTGCCCCTGCCGCCCCTGCTGCCCCTGCCGCCCCTGCCGCCCCTGCCCAAGGAACAGGGAAGGGGAAGGGGAAAGGGAGAGGGAAATCGACTGCTGGCCCTGGTGTCCCTGCCTGCCCTGCTGCCCCTGCCGCCCCTGCCGCCCCTGCCGCCCCTGCCCAAGGAACAGAGAGAAGGGCGACAGGCACCACCATCATCTTGCCATCAAGGCCACGCACCACTGCTGCCCCTGCCGCCGCCGCCCCTGCCGCCGCCCCTGCCACCACCTCTGCTGTCCCTGTCCATAAGACTCCCGCACGTGCCAAAGTGACCCGGAAAACTCTTACACCATCTAAGTATGCCGCCCTGCTGTTTGATGGTGATTCGCAGGACATTGGCAGCCCGGGTTTCGACGACGAAGCCCTAGCACGGGACCAAGGGTGGGGGGATTTGGGAGTGGACAGTGGGAGTGAGTCCGACGTCGGTGACGAAAACGAGGAAGGGCATCGTCTGTCGAGTGAAGAGGAGGGTAATGATGATGAAGTGCTGTATCGCGACCATGGAAGCGATATTTCAGACGCAGAAGCAGACGCAGACGACATTCCGATCCCTGGCATGCCTTCGTTCGATTGGTCTGACGGGGTCAATTTTGTACCTGACGTGCCCCAGTTCAATCCTGGGACGTCAGGAACAACTGACGACTGGCCCTGTGATGATCAAGCGAACGAAAGCGACTTCTTCCTCGCTTTTTTCGACATGGAGGTAATGACGTACATCGTTGCCCAAACAAACGCCTACTACAGGTGGGTGTTTGGCAGATTGGACGTCCTTTCTCCAAAAGCGAGAATACGAGGCTGGGTGGATACGACTGTGGCAGAATTTCTGACGTTCTTTGCCTTGTTGTTCCTCATGCCTCTGATCAAGAAGCATGTGTTGCAACACTACTGGAAGCACAACCCTCTCATCGCCACCCCAACTTTCAATAAGTTCATGACTCGTGACAGATTTTTGTTGCTGCTAAGATTTATGCACTTTGCAGACAACGAAAATCCTAACAGGATTGACAGGATATGGAAAGTTCGGGATGTGTTCACCATGTTGTTGGAGAGGTATAGGAAATACTTTTACCCCTTCCTCAATTTGGTGATTGATGAGTCGCTCGTGCTCTTCAAAGGACGTCTTGTTTTCAAGCAGTATATCCCCTTGAAGAGGCATAGGTTCGGAATCAAGCTCTTCGTGTTGTGCGACTGTGAAACTGGAATAGTGCTTGACATGATCGTGTATACAGGAACTGACATTGACGTACCGAAAGCCGCTGCCAATGACCCCATGGGCATGTCAGGTGCCATCGTCAGGAAAATGTTGGCACCTTACCTGGGCAAAGGCCACATCATCTACACTGACAACTGGTATACTTCTCCTGCTCTCTGCCAGTTTCTTTATGACAACCAAACGGGGTCATGTGGGACTGTCAGAAAGACAAGAAAGTTTATGCCAAAGTTCACAGGTGATGTCATTCCTCTCACAGATGCCTCCTCCAGTGACACACCTTCAGAAGACGACCTGGCCCAGGAACACCGCGAGAGGCATGTGCGAAGAAGGCGACGAAAGGGGCAGAAATACAAGCAGCTCGAGAAGTGTGGGAAACTGATAGCCCTGAAGTGGAAGGATAAGCGAGACGTCCACCTGCTTTCCACCGTCCACACAGGTGCCCAGGTGGATTCTGGCAAAATCCACTACCGAACCAGGAAGACAATCTACAAGCCCGACATGGTAGTGGACTACACCAAAAACATGCGCCTGGTGGACAAGTCTGACTGTCAGCTGTCAGGTGTTGAGTGTCTGAGGAAGACTGTGAAGTGGTATCACAAGCTCTTCCTCCACCTAGTTGACATAACGATGCTGAACGCCTACAACTTGTGGTTGGTGAAGAAGGATATGGCCCCAAACCAGAAGCTGAAATTCCGGGAGTTCGTGTACAACGTCTCCTACCAACTCCTGGAGAAGTATGGCACCACCACTCACAGACGTACGGCATGGCGTGGGGATCACGTTCCTGACCGCATCCAGCTGGGTGTCGAAAGACACTACACAACCAACACCGAGCTGATTGGCACTCGTCACAGGCAGGTGCAGTGCACCGTCTGCAGCTCCAGTGTGAGGAAACCCCATGTGACCAAAAGAGTCACCTCAATGTGCGCCGAGTGCAAAGTTGCACTCTGCCTGGGTGACTGCTTCAGGGACTACCACACCTTCAAGAACTACTGAGTGTCGGCCCCTGCCCTGCCCTGCCCTGCCCTGGACTCGCCCCGTGCCCTGCCCTGGACTCGCCTCCTGCCCTGCCCTGCCCTGGACTCGCGCCCTACCTTACCTGACCTGACCTAATTGATCACGCTACCTCATAATGTAACATATATATTATATAATGTATAAGTTCCAAAGATGTCCCTGTGATATAGCTTTTACATTATATAATTGTATGTTTCATTATTTAGTTTATAAGTTTCAAAGATTTACATGTAATATGCCTTATTTTTTTAGTATATCATATATATGTTTGTTATTAGCCTAAGTAATGTGTATATAATTATTTTCTTACCTCAAATGAATTGTACAAAAATAAATATGTTTCAATAAATCATGTCAAACCTACTATGATAATAAAATAAAACAATAAAAAAAGAAAAAAAGAAATCAAGGTCATGTCATTGTATTCTTACAATATGATATATTCTATGAATATTTCATATTGTTTGAATACAATGGCATGATCTTGTAAAAAAAAAATTTATAAATTTTTTCTAGACAATATAAAACCTTCCCCATAACCCCCTCCTGGATTCGATCCCACTACCCTACGACACTTTGAGTTTTCCAGTCCGCGACCTTACCAACCATGCCACAGGAGCTCATACCAAATATCACTCAAAACTTCGTGTCTACAATCGAAATGACAATATACAAAAAAAAATGAATTATCCCACCAATTTATGTTTGTAAATTGATGGGATTATCAATTATATCATGCCAAGGTTTATAATAGTTTGTCTCTGTCAAGAATTAGTAATTATATAACTTTATTCTGTCAAAAATTGCCCAAACACTCAGCAAAATTGCCCCTCTCAGTGTGACTCCACTCATTTTCACACGGTCAGGCGGTCACGAGGTGACCCTTGCCGCTCCTTGATTCTCCAGCTACAGCAGCTCTGTCTGGGAACAAAATTGGTATAAATACAATAATGGATAAAATACTCTTCACAAATACATTTGTATTGTATAATATTGTAAATAAAAATGAATAATAACTGTGTGGGTGTCGAAAATTGCTCAACCAGCTTTCTTATGTCTCGCCTACGCGCGTATATTGGATTATACATAGTCATGACTGTCATACAAATAATTGCAGTAGGTCTCGAATATACATTTAGATTGCATATTACTTCGAAATAAATAAGTAAACGTTTCTCTGGTGGCAATCTACCCTTTCGCAGGTGTAAGGAGACACCAGTCTATATTTAGCCCTCTATCACAACAGGCAATCTGCCTGTGTTGACTCAGCACCGTCGCTGGTGGTCTATAAATATAGTACTTTATTTACAGTCAATGGCCTACATGTTTCTGTGGTACTTCACATGTGTCTAAAATGCAATGTCTGCTTGCATAAAAATGCAATTCTGAAGTCCATTTATATGTACGACATACGCATGTCTCAGTTTCTCTCTCTCTCTCTCTCTCTCTCTCTCTCTCCATTCCTGACTCATGTTATTGTAGACCTGTTGATGGCAACGAACACCAGCCATCTGGTAGACATAAGGGTCAAAATACCAAACATCAATACGCCTGGGGCGCCTCCACAATTATCACTAAGCTGGTTATCTATCTAGAGATCTGCCTGACTTCCATCTCTCCACGACTCACTCACTCACTGCACCCCTGCATGCCTCCCTCCCACCCACCACCCCCAACCCCCCATTTCAGGCTTCCGTCTGCTAGAAACACATTCACAATTTGCGTAAATATCGCATCAATTGGGCTATATGCGGTATATTCCTTGTTATATGGGACGCCTACATATGTACACGTCTTTATTATAGCATGAGAGTGCTCTAAATACAAGATTGACGTGATATTTATGGCGTAACACACCCTCTCCCCCTTTCATTCCCACCACAACTCACTCACACCTTGGTTCACGCATAGAAACTCATTGATAATGTGCGTAAATATCGCATGAATTGGTTTATATGCGGTATATATTTTGATATATGGCACGTATACATACGTACAAGTCTGTATTATAGCGTGACAGTGCTCTACGTACAAGATATACGTGATAT
Organism: Paralithodes platypus; assembly: GCA_032716605.1. NCBI lineage: Eukaryota > Metazoa > Arthropoda > Malacostraca > Decapoda > Lithodidae > Paralithodes > Paralithodes platypus. The sequence goes on along the minus strand of CM064486.1, from coordinate 7,536,508 downwards.
GTATGGCGTAAACCACACTCTCAGCTCATAAATTGCCGCCAAACCTCCAACACATCTTCATTCCCGCCTAAATATTCTCTTATAATTCCCTTATATATTGCAATTTTTGGTCACTATGAGGCATATTCATTGTTATATGGGTGCCCTACACATGTATACATACTCTAAATAGCCTAAAAGGGCTCGAAAAAGGAGATATACGTGATAATACGCGGTAACCCACCCCCTCCTCCCTCTCCTTCTATCCCCTGCGCGCGTAAATATTCGGCAGGGAAATCTCGCCGCTCGATGACAATCTAGCCGCGCGGTGCCATTCGCTCCACATTTTTCAACTACGGACCGTTCCCCTACCCCCCCCAGACATTTTTTGGGGGGTCAAATATATATGGGCCGATGCACGCAAACATTCCCTACACGATGATGTACTTTTTGTCGAAATTGGCAATAGGTCCCAAAATCATCATAGGTGCGCACAGTCTTACCCTGTAGAAAACCCCCTGTGCGCCGCGGAGAGGTTAAGATGGTAACTGGGTAAGTCTGTGGGTCATCTGGAAGAGAGACAGTACCAGGTACCTTAAAGGCAGAAAAAGGATCAGAAGAGGCATTCTGGGTATGTATACATGTTATAGGTGCCCCAGAAGGTTTTGTTTGTTTTTGAGGTCTTTGAGAAGTGGCAAGTGTGAGTTTGTATGCAGCAGAGGTCTTACACTTAGGATGTGTACACTGCATGATGTTATGCCCTGTCTGTTTACAATATGAACAGAAATCTTCAGACTTTCCTTGACTTTGAGATGGGCTTTTGGGAGCATTTGTTTGCGACATGACTTTAGACACAGGGTTATAGCTTGAGGAGAATCTCACATTTGGGGTTTTTGTCCTATCATAGCTTGGTACAACCCTATGGATTAAAGCATAGCTGTCAGCTAATTGAGCAGCCTTGGTAAGGTCATTCACTCCCTTCTCCTCTATATATACTAGCATACTGGGCGGTAACCTACGCTTCCACTCCTCTAGAACAACAAGGTTAACTAACTCTGTGAAGGTGGTGACATTTTTAGCAGCTAACCATTTTTTAAGCATCCGTAGTTTATCCATGGCAAACTCCAAAATGTATGTTTTTCTGGCTTGATGTAGTTCCGAAAAGTTCTACGGTAATGATCAGCAGTGATAGCATAAGCATCTAATATAGCGCTCTTTACAAAGTCATAGTCATTAACGTCCTCCAGGTGATTGAAAGTTGTCTGAGCTCTTCCTACGAGTTTGGGTTGGAGAAGCCATGGCCATTCCTCTTTTGGCCATTTAAGGTGTTCAGCAGTTTTCTCAAACGTGGAGAAAGATTTCTCTGGGTCACTCTCGTCAAAGGGTGGTACTAGGGAGATGTTTTTAGATAGTTGGAATCTTGGCTTCTGGGCTTCCATTTCAGTCTTCTGCAACTGTAATTTCTCTTCTTTGAGGCGTTTTGTTTCTTCCAAGTTTTGAATTTTAGCAATTTCTAGTTCTCTGTCTTTCTCTTTCTCCCGTTGTTGTGTCTCTCTGTCTTTCTCTTTCTCCCGTTGTTGTGTCTCAAGTTTCAAGAGTTCTAGTTGCCGATCTTTCTCTTTCTCCTGAACCTCGTGCAGAAGCTGCTGCCGAAACTTCTCCCTTTCAAAATCTAGTCTGTCTTCTGACCACGGCTCAGGAGATGGAGAGTGTTTCCCCTGGGAGTTTTCCTGTATGGTACTCTGGGAATCTTCATCATTATCAGCCATTATCATTGAACTACTCATGGGAGTAAGTGAATCTACAGCTTCAGCAGGTAAGATTTCTCTATTTGTCAGTTCTTCTATGACTGTGTTTTTCAGGATTTCCTTAGTGTGTGAACTCTCATAGCTTATGTCAAAGGAATAAGCTATAAACTTCCAATCATCCTTGGAGATCACCTGACCTTTAAGTTTGTCTATAGAGGGCTCTCGACAAAATTGTTTAGCATTAAACTTTGCCATTTTGATTTTAATTAAGACTAGATGAGGTAGAGAAGATTACCGCTCAATTTATACTAGACTGACAGCTAATGTATAGAGGATGGAGTTACTATAGCTTCACATACTGTATAATATAAAGACTGGAATGAACGGCAATATTGACTAATATGGACTCGCTTTATAGTTACCGGTAATGGTAGATTACTAACCCTGGATAACTATTAACAAGTGCATACTATATGGACTAGGGATATTCCTAGTAGAGACGGGTTACCTAATAGTCAGGTTGACACTAATATCCCAAATCAATATGATTAGTGTGAGTAACTCTCACCTGTTGAGCGAACTATGGTCGACAACAACAGGAGGGTTGATAAGTAAGGACGACAGGCAAGAACCTGACCATTAGTGAACCTCGTGAGACACGATCCCTTGATATCGAAACTAAAGGAAGAAGGCATGAGATTTATGTGCGTTAGGAGATCCTACTTCTAGTTACAGATATATGTTAGGTGATCGTGGATAGTCTCCTATAGTTTTGATTTGCTATAAAAGACGAGTTTAACAGGTCATTCCTATTCTGAAGAGATTCTACTTAAAGAGGGGTGACTCAGATAGGTGACCGATGTGCGAAAACGCTAATTTCGTCACATGAAAGATTAAGAGATTGATACACAATGTCCACCACCGTCTGCCTAGTGTTAATGAACATGGATGAATATGAGGATTTGAGATGAGTGATCCTGACTATCTCGTAAACCACAGAACTTCCCCAACTTATGACCAACCTGAGCTATTACCTCTAAAAATGCACAAACCGACTAAAGGGAAAGGAATGTATTTAAGCATCAGGAGTAATATAATAATTCAGGCTAAAGATATCGTGACGTAAAGATAAATAATTTAATTTATGAATTTACTATGAACATTAGAAAACCCAATTCATATAATGAAGTGCAGAGATTAATCAGAAAAGCTCCCGGACAGGCCCCCAATATGTTACAACCCAAAGTTTGGAGAGACTAGTGGAACTAGCTTAGTTAAAGATTTGGCCCCGAAGGAGTCTAGAGGGTGACCTTTAGGTTGAACACAAAGACTGAACTTTAGTTTAAGGGTGTTTAGTATGGATAAGTACTTTTATTAATTTAGTACTTGTATTAAGGTAAAGTCTCTTTAAGAGTAGTTCTCGTATTTTAATATTTATTACTAAGATGATATTTTAATTTAAGATTTGTTCTCGTATTTTAATCAGACTTCAAAGTAGTCTTCTGGATATTATATAGGGTTAATCTTCCTCACTTCATTTAATCATTAGGGTATAAATATATATGGATAAGAAAAGAATACACAATTTTTGTTAATATAATAAAATCAAATTTAAGTAATATAACAAAACCATTAGGTATTATATAATTATAATTTAAAGTTATAAAACAAAATAAAACAAATACAATGGTAATTAATATTAATGCAAAATATTTAATTTATACAAAATGAAAACAAAAAAGAAAATGAAAATATAAGTTATAGTCACGATATCTCCCGTAGTCAAACCGAAGGGGGGTAGTTCCTGGAGTTTTACAACAACGCTTTCTGGAAGCGATATTCCCGAGAACGTTGCACCGAGAAAGCCTAAGATAACACTGACCCCACTCATTATTCCCGCCCCGTCATTGACTACGGTAGTTTTAATGTGACCAGAAAAGAAACATCCACCCCCTGGTGTTCATGAGCAGAGATAGCATTGAACTTTAATTTGAATTACATATTTATTGAGTGAGACTTCGAAACTCTGCTCGACCAAAATGAGAGGGATAGAAGTACTGTAAGAAGGATATTGGGATGCGAAGTTTCGGGCCTCTGTTGGTTTGGTTGCTTGAAGCCCCGACCCCGATCTCAGACTGGTTGATGCGTTTGAATGGTGGAAGTGAACCCGTACAGTCAGAGCCTATAGGCCCGTGACACTACATACTCCGATAGTCATGAAATTCAGTGATAGGAGAGGCTGGGAATGCGAAATCCCCCGGATGAATAACAGGGGTGCTATGGGCTCTCTGCGAGAGGGCTGGTTATCACACAGAGGCCCACTAGATAGTGCCTCCAGAACCATAAAAAAGAGGAGAGGCTTAATTAACACACTTCCCTGTTGGACTCCGACGCGAACTGAAAACTCATCACTCAGTACCCTCACGTAACACCTAGTATATGTCCCTAGTACCCAGTACTTTGGATACAAAACTAACCTCCACCTAACACCTAGTATATGTCCCTAGTAACCAGTACATGGGATATAAAGCTAACCCTTACCAAATATCTAGTACCGTACTGTATATGTCCCTCACTCAGCTGTACACCTTTCACCCTCACTACCGTTCGTGAGTCCTCGTACATCTTCATTATCACATGCACCAGCCACTCCTCAACGCCAAGTTTTCTCCTAGCCTACTGCACAACTTCTCTGGCCACCTTATCAAAGGCCTTCTCCCGGTCTGCAAACACAACATCAGACCCCTATCTTTTAAGTACATACAGTACATACAGTATCTTTCCCTTATCATACCTTCTAAGACTCTCTCACTGACCTTCATGACTTAGTCAAGCATTTTCAGGACCCTTATAGCAGTTCCCAGGGGAGCCCAACTCTGAAATCACCAGATAGTGCCTCCAGAACCATAAAAAAAAGAGGAAAGGGCTTCATTAACACAGAGCCCTGGTGGACTCCGACGCGAACTGAAAACTCATCACTCAGTACCGGTACATCTTTCACCCTCACTGCCGTTTGTGAGTCCTCATACATCTTCATTATCACACAAATACCTTCATGACTTGGATTGTGTCGTGTCCTAGCATGAAACCAAACTGCATATCGTCAATATCATACCTTCAAAGACTTTCTCACAGACCTTCATGACTTGATCAAGTATTTTCAGGCCCCTATAATTTTCCCTATCCAATGAGTCCCCTTTGCTCGTATACAGTATATAATGTACTTTTGTGCCATTCATCAGAGATTACTTCCTCTCTGATGATTAAGTTAATTATACTCCTTTCTCACCTGAGGCCTTAATCATCTCAGCTAGAATGCCAGAGCATCCTGCAGCTTTTCTGTCCTTCATTAAGTTATTGCACTGCTTACAAAAGCTGGCACAATCACAGGGAGGGGGGAGTATTGGCTTTTCGTTGCTAAGCTGCTCTATTCCATTCAAATTCCATGTTGAATAATCTTTCGTAGTGTACGGTATTTTCCAAGAATCTATAATTTCTTTGTCAGCGGAAACAATTGTTCAAGTACCGGTATATATTTTCCCTGTGAAACCAATTTAACTTCATAATGACAATTATATATATAAAGAAAAAACAATATCTATCTATCTATCTATCTATTGCCTGACGCCGTGATCCCCGAAGGGGTGGCCACGAACGAACCGCCCCCATGCACCTCTGTCCCCAGTCAGTCGACGCCCCTCCCCCCAACCAGCACCGCCTTCGTTCATGTAGTTCCTCACTCCATCCTTCCACCTCATATTCGGTCTACCTCTCCCCCTCTGTCCCTCCACCTCGCTCTCGTACACCCTCTTAGTCATTCTCTCGCTTTCCATACGTTCCATATGGCCGAACCATCTCAAGTTGTTCCTTTTCACACTTTCCAGCACATCTACCTCCACACCACACCTCCTTCTTACTTCCTCATTAGTCTGTCTATCCCTCCATGTAACTCCGCACGCACTCCTTAAGTAATTCATTTCCACTGCTCTCACTCTTGGTCTGAGTCTCTCAACCAACGTCCATGCTTCGCTTCCGTAAGTCAGTGTCGGGATTACCACACTGTCATGCAAGGACTTCTTCACTTCCATACTGACCACCCTATTTCTTGTTACTGCTTTTAGCGTTCCTACAACCCTCTTCCCCTGTTGTACCCTCTCCCAATACAATATATTTTACATAATTTATTGCATATCTTACATATTTAACGCCTTAAGAGCGGGTGGGTCGGTAACTTCTACCCGCCAAGCGAGTGGTTTTACCCTAAATGGGGTTGTTTCCGTGCTCTTTTTCATGCATAAACAAGACTCAGAGCGTAATACAAGTATCTATCCCTGAAAGGGCATAAACAGAGCTTTCGAATGACACCCGAACCATCCTTCTACGACCACTGGTTCTCTTGCAACGATCGTGCAACACGAGTGCAAAAACCCTAAAAAAAGGTAATTTCCTTACATAATTCCCTGTGTAGCGAGTGAGAGAGGGTGGAGGAGGGTGTAATAAATTTTAGTCGACCCACGGTGGTGGTGGCGAGCGGTCAGGAAGCAATCTCTGCTCCTAGCACCGCTCAGCTCTCTCTCAGAGCACATTACGTGCTCAAAATTGCACTCGACATATGTCGAGGCCCGCATATGGGCACGTTTTCTTTAACTCGACATATGTCGAGCGCCGATGGTTAAGGGTTAAAAAGATATTTATTAAAATAGTTTAACCAGATCACTGAGTTCCCCAAAAAAACTCTTATAGGGCTGGCCTGAAGGATTAGATCAAGATGGACAACCAATCAAGATATGATAGGTAGGGAAGAGCAAGAGGTGAACAAATCTAGGAAGGTGAAGATACGCAGACATTTCTCACCATTTCACCAATTCAGCCGCAGCAGAGTTCCTCTTATAGGGTAGGGCCGAAGGGTGAGTCAAGAACTGCTACACTGCAGCACCAATTAAGAAGTGATCAAGGGCGAAGAATGAGAAATCAGGTCTAAGGAAGAAATAAATCACACAGAGATACACACATAATACACCACTGAGGGGAATCGAGTCAGCTTGACCGCACCAGCGACCATAGACACAAATAAAGTCAGGAGCCAATAAACTAGCCAGGCCAGGGTGGCATATGATATAGGCCGTCCGGAAGACAACCGAATTAGACAGAATAAGAATAGAAGGGGAAAAACATACAAAAAGGGGCATTCAAATTTCAATGGAAATTCACTATGATAACTGTAATATGTGGGAATAACTTTCACCTTCATATTTCCTTATCTCTTAGCATAAACATGATCAATTAGGGTGCCATTTTCAGTTGTTGGTTGTGTTACATGTTGAGAGTATCCACGCTTTTCCATTAAATTTGCAATAGAAGAGTTAGTTTGGATGTGTTCACAATGCAACTAATTGAGTATTTGTCTAGTTCATTTAGCAAATTACTTAAATTTACTCTAAAATAATTAAGTCCATATGAAATAGGTCTGTATATAGGGACAGGTTTGTCCTATAGAAAAGTATAGCCAACACTGTTCTCTACCCACTAAAAGCTGAACCAGTGGAAGGTATTACCCGTGTTTGCATACCTTCCCTCAATTTCAGTCAGGCTATATTTGGATGATAATTTGAACTCAATTTGACCTATCTCAGAATAGTAGTATGGGAATTTCATTTTTTTCCTTATTGTGAAGGCAATCATTATTCTATAAAAACACTTACCCTAATAATACATGTACCAGGTTGTTCTCTATATTTTAAGATTATACTCTTTATATAAAAGGCTTGCATGGCTGCATGATAAATGTTTTTCTTTGATTCACTCTTCTTGACTTTTTCTATATTGCAGGCCATGCTTTTGTCCCTCCTAATTCCGTTTCTATTATTTCCACTCCTCAAGTGAGGTACTGTAGAGGTGATTCTCTTGGTCCCATCTGTAGAGGTATTGTAAATGGTGGCCAGACACACCCGTGGCAGTCTTTCACACCCAACCCATCTTGTCCTATCTAATTTTATGTTGAACTCTATTGTTCTTGATCCCACTATAGGACTTGGTAGCCTATTCCACACATCTACAACTCTGTTACTAAACGAATAGAGGCAGATCCCTTACACACCCAGTCTCTCTCTGTCGCTCGTTTGCTTGCACATCGGTACAAATGAAGCAGATCCCTTACACATGCAACTAAGATGAACATGGGAATCTGCAGACAAGTGGCCCACAAAAGGCAGATCCCTTTCACATCCAACCCATTTTGTCCATATGTCTATCTGATTTCATCTTGAAATTCTTTATTGTTCTTGATCCCACTATAGCACTAGGTAGCCTATTTCACATATCTACGACTCTGTTACGAGAGAGGCAGATCTATCCCTTACACAGCCAATCTCTCTCTCTCTCTCTTATTTGCACACTGGTACAAATGAGGCAGATCCCTTACACATGCTACCAAGATGAAAATGGGAGTCTGCAGAGAGCCGATTGGCCCACACACGGCAGATCCCTTTCACACCCAACCCATCTCGTCCTATCAAATTTTATGTTGAAGCTCTATTGTTATTGATCCCACTATAGCACTTGGTAGCCTATTCCACATACTTTCTTACAGTTTCTTACAGTAGATCCTCTGGAAGAAGGCAAACTAGGCCTGTGTATCCAGCTCAGTACCAGTACTTGCACTGCTGCGGTCGTTCACGGTGTGTTGGCGGCGGCGGTAGCAGACGCAACATTTTTACTATTCTGTATTTTTGTTTTATAATCAAACTTCAAATCTTGTCTTCCCCATGCTTTATCAAGATTACTTTCAAACTCCCTTATTGATTCGGAATCGACTACATACTGGGGCAGTGCGTTCCACTCATTTACCACTCTTATCACAAAATGAGTTCTTTGCCTTCTCAAGCCTATTTCTTTCTTTGTAAATTTTCTTAGAGTGTCCTCTCGTTCTTGTTCCCTCCCGCATCAAGAAGATCCCTTCACACACATCCTCATCGTACTTTCCTGACACTATCTTAAAAGTCTCTATCATACTCCCTCTCTTTCTCCTATATGCCAGTGTCGGAAGCCCCAGTGTCCTCAACCTCTGCTCATAGCCCGCGTTCTTCAACATTGGTACCAGCTTGCTAGCTCTCCTCTGCACTTTCTCCACTGCTTCTATATCCTTTACCATATATGGAGCCCACACCTGGTTCGCATATTCCAGGTGCGGCCTAACCAGCGCTGTATAGAGATTCCTGAAGATTTCTTCGTCAAGTGACACAAATGTTCTCCTTATCAGCCCTACAATTCTATTGGCTTTGTTTATCTTTTCCGCTAAATGTTCTGAGAAATTTAACTTATTGTCTATCACTACTCCTATATCCTTTTCTGCATTCACTTCCTCCATCGCTTCATACATACTGTATCCTACCTTGTCTATCTTGCTTGTCCCAATCCGCATGTACTTGCATTTTTTTGGATGAAAAGGCATTAACCAATGCTCAGACCATCCCTTCATGCCCTCCACATCTCCTTGAAGCAAACCCACATCTTCCTTACTCCTCACTCTTCTATACAGCTTAGTGTCATCCGCATACAGGTATACCTCACTTCCATTAGTTATAACTTCAGGTAAGTCGTTGATAAATATAACGAACAGCAGTGGTCCCAACACAGATCCCTGAGGTACCCCACTTGTAATTTCCCTCCACCCCGAGCCTATTCCATTCACCAGTACCCTCTGTCTCCGATCTTTCAGGAAGGCTTCTATCCATTTCACACATTTCTCCCCTATATTATAGCTTCTAACTTTCTCTATTAACCTTTTATGTGGGACCTTATCGAAGGCCTTCATAAAATCGCAATATACCACGTCTATTACATGTCCATCTTCTAGAATTTGCATCCAATCATCTACCACCTTAATTAGCTGTAGTACCGTCGACCTCCCCGGCAAGAATCCGAACTGTCTCCCACTGAAAAGTTGGTTTGACTTCATATGCTCCATTATTCCTTCTCTAATTACCGTTTCCATTAGTTTACACACAACACTTGTCAAACTGACTGGTCTATAATTCCCTGGGTCATTTCTCTTTCCCTTCTTAAATATAGCTATTATGTTCGCCTCTCTCCAGTCCATCGGGATTTGTCCTGTATTAAACGATACCTCAAATAACATTTTCAATGGCTCTACTAACATCTCACCTCCTTCCTTTATGATTCTTGGGTGTAACCCATCCGGTCCCGGTGACTTACTTCTGTTCATTTTTTCTATAGCCCTTCTTATTCTAGCATGGGAAAACTCTATTAGTTTTAGTGCCGGTGCCATACAGTATCTAACTCTTTTTACCAAGCGAATAGAGGCAGATTCTTTACACAGCCAATCTCTTTCTCTCTCATTCTTGTTTGTTTTGCACACCGGTACAAATGAGGCAGATCCCTCACACATGCAACCAAGATGAAAAGGAGAGTCTGCAGAGAGCCAAGTGGCCCACATAAGGCAGATCCCTTTCACACCCAACCCATCTCATAAACATTACCTGTTATTTACACTACTTACTATACACCCATGTTATTATATACCTGCAACCGAAACACAATTGTAAGAAATAGGAACATAGGAAAATGGGAGTCTGTAGAGAGCCAATTGGCCCACACAAGACAGATCCTTTTCACACCCAACCCATCTCATAACAACTCTCTCTCATTTATCTCTGTCTTCCTTACATTTATGACATCCTAGTCTCTCTCTCTCTCTCTCACAAATGAGAACATAAGAAAACCGGAGTCTGCAGAGAGCCGATTGGCCCACACATGTCAGATCCCTTTCACACCCAACCCATCCCGCGCTCTCTCTCTCTCTCTCTCATATTTATCGCTGTCTTCCTTACGTTTATGAAATCCTATTCTCTCTTGCCATACTCTCTCACCCTCACAAATGAGAACATAAACAAAATAAGAAAACGGGAGTCTGCAGAGCCGATTGACCTACACATGGCAGATCCCTTTCACACCCAACCCGTCTCGTTCTATCTAATTTCAAGTTGAAGGTCTATTGTTCTTGATCCCATTATAGCACTCGGTAGCCTATTCCACATATCTACAACTCTGTTACTAAACGAATAGAGGCAGATCCCTTATACAGGCAATCTCTCCCTCTCTCGTTCTTATTTGCTTGCACAATCTGTTCCTTTTGTAGTTTCTCCATGCCCGATAAGTTAAATGATCTCTTGATATCTATGACACAACTTTTGTATCCAACACAATACCCTGCTTGCAAAACCCCTCAAACCCCGGACAACGTTGCTTGCAACTTTAATTATTATTATTATTATTAATTATTTATTATTTGTATTGTTATTTGTTTTGCCCGGTCCAAATTGGAACGCGAGATATTCTTTGTACAATGAGCAGCTCTCTAACTGGATAGGTATACCTTAAACTTTAAATAAAGAGACAACACGGCAGGATAGTAAGCACACAGGTAACAAGTTAACATGGGTTTTATTCAGTTTAACACCTGGTTCATGGAGGAGCAAGACATATATTTTATACCTGTAACCTGGAGATCATCAACAACAATAAGAATAATTAAGACATACAATACTCAGGTTATCAAGTAAGCAATAGGAGTCGGACAATGGGTACGGACTCAAGGTAATAATAATACTCCTAGGATACAATTATAAGGTATCCAAAATGGTGGAGGTACACCTCCTACCCAAATAGATCTCAGAGAGGATCTCAACAAAAGACAAGAGTGCAGTAATGGCAAATGCCGTCTGGATCATGCAATGATGTCCCCGGCATATAGTGACGTTAACTGACTCTAAAGTAATAATGGCCAAGTGGTCATCAACAATGAAGTGGGCTCGGAAAGGCTCACAAATGATATTAATACTATAGGTGTGCTAGATCTCACCTGGCAAAGATTAATCCTTAACTCTAATTGTGTACTAGCAAGGTGCTGAAGGCTGAGGCAACAATCGTCGGGAGCTGAGATAGAGTGAAATCTATTCGAGTTATGAACCTGACAGAATGTTAAATGAATTAGGCTAGAAGTTATACAAAGGGACTAGATTACGTGCAAATATGTTTGTGTTTGATGCTATGAGTCTTATATAAGCACGCCCCCTCTGTCGGGCTATGGGAGACCAATAACCCGGGAAGGTGCATATATAAGGATCCCCTGATAGGTATGTATAATGGGTCCCGGCAAGTGGGCTAATTAACGTCAATTTAAGTAGGGAGAAGAAAGACCTCTCGCAAGACGTAATGTTAATGAGAACCCCTGAAGATAACTTCTACCACAACCCTGAGTCAACTCTATACCCCTAAACGGTACAAAAGCACTTAAAGGAGAGCTGTAGTGAAGAGGAGGGCCCGTAGATCGAGGGAGGATCCAGTAGTCCGGAGGGCGGCTGGGCGTGATGACTCCGGAAGTTGGTCCAGGGGGGGGGCGGCTGGGCGGGATGACTCCAGCTACTGGTCCAGGGTGAGTCACAAGATGATTCCTTAGACCTTGGCGCCTACCACGGGACAACCGGGTTCCTCTTGCACTCCCACAGTGCAGTGATCCCCAAAGGATATGCTGGAGTTCTGCTACAAGGTTTGGGGGGTTAGGGTGACTAGCATAATGATCTACCTAGAGTGGCAAGCAGTCTAGATAGTGACATTATAGGTAGTCTAAGGGGGGTCAAGGTAAGTGTCTTCCTTCCTTGCTAGTTCGTGGAACTATCAGAACCATGTAGCAAAAAGAGAATCCAGAAAGGGGAGCCCAAAGTGGGTTGCCCAAAATTAGTCCTCTTCCTGATGGGGGGAACCCGATCTGGTAGATCTCAAGTTACTACACTATCCTCATAATCCCTTGAACAAAACAAGGTAGGAATCCTTTGGTACTTGGTTTGTGCACCGCATCGAAGGCCAGAAAGGGGGAGCCCAAAGTGAGTTGCCCAAGCTAGTCCTCTTCCTGATGGGGGGAACCCGACCTGGTAGATCTTCGATCACAGCACACAACTGACAAGTTGAACACCAGCTATCTCTGGCTGTTCTTACCCTGAACTAAATAATACTAAATGGCAAGCTTAGTTACTGATGTCCAGGCTGGGTGATTATAAGGCAATCTTCTTGCCCCTACTTAAGGCGCCCGGCTTGAGAGGATCAAGGGCGTTTGGCGCGTGGTGGTTATGTCCTTGTAGCTCTGGGGGTGGCGCGCCTAGACTCTGGCTGTACCTTGTAGCTAGATGCCCCCGGGCAGATTCTGTTATAAGATGGGGGGATCACTTCCTGATGGGGGAGGAAGTGGATGAGAAATGGCATGTGCAGGATGATTCATATAAGAAAAGGTTTTAGAACTGCTGCATGGGTTGAACTGCTGGTTTAGTGGCAGCTAGAGATGCGGTCTTATCATCCTGAGACCGCATCTCACTACCGTCTGGTAGAGAAAAGTCCCGACCCCGGGACTGGAGCTGGTAATGTCTTGAAGTATTATCTTCATAGACAGGGGTCAGGTGCTGGAGGAAGTGGTAATAAATGACTCCCTGATTGTTAGGGGTGGCCATCTTGTCTCCGGTGAGGGTGAGGAGAGAAAAGGAGTCATAGTACCTCAAATGGTCGAGGAGTTGGTGAGGTGACTTGATTACTTTGGTGGAGTCCTTCCGCGTCAGGGTTATCATGTCAATCCGCATCTTCGTGGTGGTCGTCAGCGAGGGCGTTGTCGTGGCTGGAGGTGGTTGGAGAGTGATAACAGAGAGCCTGGCTTGGCCCAGGTCATGAGGTTGTGCGGACGCCGAAGTACCAGGCTGGGGGGAGGAGCTTGGTGCGGACGCCGAAGTACCAGGCTGGGGGGAGGAGCTTGAAGACGCTTGATCCTTAACCTTTCTCGCTTTAGGCTGGGACAGGGCTGGTTCCCATCTGGTGGGTGGCTTCACAGATCTTCCACAGCGGGTATGAGAAGGCAGTCTGGGAAATGGGGGAGATGGAGTTAGAGGTGACATTGAGCGAAATTTGGATATTGTTTTTCGCCTGGGAAGTTGAGAAGGAGGGGAAATAGATTGAGGAGAAGAAGGTAGGGTTTTAGAGATAGGAGGAGTAGGTGAGGGTTTTTTAGGATGGAAGCTGGGGGTTATAGGCAAAGTGGGGGGTATGTTGGTGAGTTGTGGTGGCGAGGGGGGAAGACTAGACGTGGCAAGGTTAATTAAAGGCGATGGTTGAGAAGGAGGTTGCGGAGGTGAAACGAGAGGAGAGGGAGAAGGAGAGGAGATGAGAAGATTTGGGCTTAAGAATGTGGGAAGGGGTGAAGGTGACAGGAGGTGAAAGAGAAGAGGGGGAAGTTTGGGTTTGAGTAGAGAGAACAGGAGGAGGTCGATGTTTAGGAAGGTGAGAAGGGGTGAACTGGGTGAGGCGAGTGGGAAGGGTGACAGGAGGTTGCAGTACAGGAGAGTGAAGGGCAGGCAAAGGAGAATTGAGAGGGGGAGTGGAAAGAGGTGGAGGGAGAGGGACAGCATGGTTGAGAGGGACAGGTCCGGAAAGACAGGAAGTTTGAGGTTGAAGATTTGAAACAGGGGTACAGTCAACATCCTGATCAGGCTCAGCTACAACAGTAATATTCTTATTAATAGGTTGAAACCTTCTGACAAACCTATTCCTATAAGTGCGAGATTCCCCATGATAGTTAATTATGACCTGGAAACAGTTTGGGATCCTAAGGACCTCAAATGGACCCTTGTACCGTGGCTTCAGTTTGGAGGGTACAGGTAAGATGGTGACCATGACTAGGTCGCCTACTTGGTGATGGTTGTTCTTGGGGGCTTCATCAGGCTGAAGATCTTGGGTAAACTGGAGCTGACGTAGGCGGTTCCTGAGGTGGACGAGGTTGGTATTTAGACCTGGTGAGGCCTCAGTAGGGGCAGCTAGCTGACGTAGTGGTATGAGGAGAGGTGGGCTCCCAAAAACCATCTCATGAGGGGTGATCCCGTTGTCTCTGGGGCAGTAGTCCAGTCAATCTAGCACAAATTATGGCCTATGATGGAAATAATTAGAACAGAAATGAAACCTGTTGTATGATGTTCCTAATGCTTTATTACATCACATATCAAAAGTAGAGAAAAATGGGATTGGTGGAACATGGTTAAAAATAAACATGTTAATCATAAACATATTGTAGCGGTAACACAGAATGTTGTACTTCAAATGAGTGTATCACCATTATTATTCATTGTAGAGGGTTGGGATTGGTCTTGTTTGGTAGGTAAAGGGTTGTTCTTTAAGGTACTGTGCTCAATAAAAATCTAAACTCAAAATAAAAGGCAAAAAAGACGATTTGAGTATAGCCGAAAGGCAAAAATTTAACACTTTCCTTCTAGAAACAATTGTCAAAAAATACCTAACAAAGATAGAATAATTTTGATGATATCATCAAGTAGCTGAGTAAATTAGCTTTTGAATAATGTATCATAGTTTGAATTTTGATCAATAGTAGCCCAGTGTAAAGAAAAATTAAATAAAACACGCTTTCCTTCAAATAAATGTTTGCCAAAAAAACAAAAATAATAACAATAAAATCATTCGGATTACCACATACCATTGTGTAGCTGAATAAATTAGCTTTTGAATGATGTATCATAGTTTGAATTTTCATCTATAATAACCCAGAGAATAAAAGAAAATGAAATAAAAAACACACTTTCCTTTAAATAAACATTTGCTAAACAAAAAAATGAAGCCTCGGGAACCTATGATGGCCAGAACCGTCATCAGAACGTGAAAGGGTTAATCATCTTGAACATCTCCATGTATACATTTCATTCATTCACTGTCTACAAAGCTATCTTCAGATGCCATTGCATTTGTGCACCCAACCCCTCTGCATTCTCCACATGCAGCTGAACATTCCAGGCCATGTTTTCTGCATGAGCAGCGTCGAGTGTCGCAATTAACTTTACACTTGCAGCGCACAATCTGCAGCAGTGATTCTGGGGCAGCTGCCAAGTCTGTAGTTTTGGGTTCTAATTGGCCTTGATTACATATCCATCCCCACTCCTCTGGCTTCAAAGTGTTACCCATCCACTCTTGGCACTGAAAATATGTACGGGCACTATGGTAACATAAAGCTGATGCTGTTGGAGAAGGGTGTGTACTTGAACAGAATAGCTGCCTCTCATTGCCTTCTCACAAAACAATCTGTAACGTAGAGAGTCCAATCCCTCGTTTTTGTCACCACTATACAGACGACTCACTAACTTCTCACCAGCAGCTGTAATTTCTGCCATTGAAGATTGTCTAAGAAAAACCTTTGCATATTCTTGCATATCACTGTCACTTCTTAGTTTCCGAAGAGCAGAGTCTTTCCCAATACCAAACATACGGGAGGTTGTATCACAGCCAGTAATAGCATGTATTACTGGCAATAATGTGCATGTATCTTGGCCCAGTTTCCTCTTTACCAAATTGATGTCCCATATTCTCTTCATCTTCTTTGATATTTGCCGTCCCTCTGACCTGAAGAGCAGTGGAAATACCGTCTGGCTTGGCTGCATGCATAACAACACCAGGAGATCGGTATCCTCTCCAATGAGTGTAGTAGGACACTTGGATGCCTCATTTACTGCTGTCGTTGCAATTAGCACATCTGCGTCACCAGCTGCATGAATTGTTTTGATGCCTTTCTTTTGTAACTTGGCACTCAGCATATGAATGAACTTCTGCTTGTTTGTTGTGTTGGCCAGGAAAACTTCTTTCTTTGTTTTTACACACATTCCTTCAGCAAAATTTACTTGCATACCGACAATTCCTTTGGACCTTCTCTTATGTGTAATATCTTTTGTAGAATGACCTGCTTCATAGCCATCAAATACAACTGTGGGATTTCTATACTTCTCGTGAACGTAGTCTACATAGCGCTGGCAGATGGAACTAAATGTGACATCGCGTGACCATGGCAAGCGCTGTAGAAGAGAGCCTCCATCAATCACATAGCTCATAGCATCTTCATCAACTTGAGCTGACATATCTGTGCATTGTGCCAATTTCCAAATTGAATTAGCGAGTGAAGGTTTATTGGCTTGGCGAAGAAGTCCATTGGTCTCAAACAAAGATGATGGAGGAGAAGACAGTTCATATTGGAATATGCTTTCAATATCATCCACAACATCAGGTGCAGCCATTATGAGACGTTGAAAGAGCAGCTGGGAATCAACATGAATCATTTCACCATCTACCTTTGGCGAGACTCTGTGGTCAAGGGTTATCACTTGATTTTTTTTCCTGAAAGCATACTCCATGACATTCTTTCCCTCCATACTTTTGAGTACCTCTCTGCCCACTTCTGAAGCTTTGTGGGCATTGACAGTTTGGTCTGCTGTGACACCTGTGACAATGTTCCGTAGTATTGGGTCTTGTGCAAAGGGGTTTCTTTCTTGCAGGAGACCCAGTATTGATAACATGTCAAGTTCATCTTTCTTTTGTCTTGCATCTGTGGCTTCTTTGTGTTGTTCACTTGTAGTATAACTTGTTGCCATGAACTCTTGCATGGCCATATTGACATCGGCACATGCAGGCATGGACAGCAGCCACTGTGTACGTTGTGCTTCAGACATTCCACGACCACGCGTTAATCCACCAGTAGTCTTCATACTTCTCATTAGTACTTGCTCTATAGCTAAATCAGATGAAAGTCCTCCCCAAAATCTGTCGCTTCGTCGTACAACATGATACCCTGCATTGAATTTATCATAAACATCTGGATGTTGTGTCTTGAGCTGATGCATCTGTTGCAAGTGGATGTATACAGATTTGGCGTAATGGTTATGGCAAGCAGCAGCGAAGTATGGCAACATTGCAGGTAATGTATGCAGGTAGAGACTCCAGTTTCCTGTACGCTCAGCTTTGATGAACTGTCGAAGAAGGTCAACCATCGTCATATACTGTATCCACAACCGAGCAGTGGAATTGGACGCCAATGTAGCTTTTTCTTCATTCACTCTTGTTTAACTCTTTCGAGGACACCATCCATACATACCACATCTACAGACAATTCACCTTTCATCAAGTCATCATACATGTGAATTGCATGACGCAAATCCTCTTCTTCAACTGTCACAGGCAGAGATTTATCAGTATCATCAACTTCTTCCAATTGCACATCTGCAGTGCTGTCAACCTTTGTAGTCTCTGGAACAGCACAATTCATTTCTGGAAGAGGAAAACTAAATGTCTGAGATATAATCATTGCATTTAATGCTGCATCTACAAGACAGTGTCCCCTGAATGCGCTTGCTACTGCTTTGCCACTAAGCATATGGGCAACAGCATTTGGTGCATATACCAATTCAAGCAGCTCACCTAGGCCAGTCCCAGACATGATTTTGCCGATGCACCCCAGAAAACTCATTTCAGTGTGGAAGGCTCCAAGACGGAGTATGATAGAGTGCAGGTCACTGTTTGTGCTTTCACCAGCAAGGATCATCTGAGCCTTCCACCAGAGAGGTTGATCAAAAGTGAGGATTGGATGCATATTCTGGCGCTTGGCTTCAGAAGACACAACACAGAGAGTTGAGTATATGCAACTGAGGTTAGTTGGATCCATATCAATCATTGGGAGGAAAATAATGGATGACTTCCCTGGGTGGATACCATGCGACACTGCTTGCATCATTCCTGACCACCCAGGTCTTGGTGAACGAAGTGGCCAAGAAATTTTCCAAAGCAGGTCTAGCATTGCTGTAGGGTCTTCATAGATAGGCAAATGCAGTTTGTCATATATCAAGGGTTGAGTCTCATTGTTTGTTGATTTATAGAAGTGTATTTTGATTCTCCGACAGCTGCTACATCCTCTGCTGTTACTGATATCCTGGGGATCTGTTTTCGTGGTTTGGTCATAGGTGTTACTGCAGCAATAATACCCATTCCATGAAAAGTGTTGCGACCATCAAGTGTAACAATGTTGTGGTCTACATTGTCAGCAACAAACTGGATAAAATGTTGTGATGTAATGTTAGGTACATCAATACCTTGGAACTTTGCAGCAGAGCGCTCAAACCGTTTTACTTCAGGGTACGATGAACAGAATCCAAGACTATTGAGGCAGTCAATGAGAAACTTTGATCCGAAGTGGTGGTGCATTTGCACTGACAGACCTATCTGCAGAGGTGCTACTAGTATTCTAGGTCTAGCAGCTTGAACAATTGCTTGACCTATAGCTGCTATTTTGCGCTCAGCTTGTTTCTCGCTGAAGATTGTTTGAAGAAGAAGGTGCAAAGTCTCTGGAACAAAATCGGAATTCTTTTCCAGGGAGGCAATACCATCAGAGCTAGGAAAAGTATCGCCCATAGACTCCATGGACTTTATGTCACTTTTGATGAGTTCTGCAGCTGCCTGAACCAACCTAAGCTTCTCTTTCTCACTGTCTTGCAATTTTGGCAAATTGTAGAACTCCTTTAGAATATGTGAAGCTGTAGCTCTGAGTGTGACAATGTTGCCTTTCGTGCCACTGCTTGTGATCACAATGTTGTTACCAAAATGTTCTTCTAGTTTGACTTTCATGTACTTTGCAGTATATGCCTTGTCACAGTACTCTTTCATCTTCTCAACAAGATTATTTACAGATATCTGCATATCCTAATTTTTCTGTAAGTACTCAACCACTTTCAAAAATGCTTCTGCTTTCAATAATTCAATTGGCCTGCCTGATGTGTACTGACTACTTTCACCTGATTGATTGTATATAGCTGGTATCTTCTTTCCTGTTCGGAAATTGGTACTGCATAGTTGGTGGTATATCGCATCTGCTGCATGTAAGTCTTGGGCAAATTCAATCCGACTTTGTACAGTATGAGCCCAGGAGTCCCCACGTTTTTTACACCCATCCTGAATAGTCAATTGGAAGTCTCCTGTCCTGACTGGGAATACATCAAATCCTCTTTTCCTTCCAGCGTATTTAGCAGGATGGCCACAAAACAAACAGTGCTCATTAAATAAGAACTTGCCATCACTTGATCGGAGCTGACGGCAGGTAGTCGATGAAGTCTCCTGTTTCTTCCTTAGGTCTCGGCTAATGGAATTTCTGTTGCAGTATTCAAAGCGACATTTTTTGTGCACAGATTGTCCTACAATAGTGGTGAGCATCAATCCACGAAGTTTGCTGGCTTCACTAATACCATCACATCCTTTCTGACGAAGCACAACAGTTGCCTCCCCATTGTCTAGGGTTTCATTGCAAATTACACAGGACTCCATCATGCATCTGAAACAGAAAATGAGACTGTTAAAAATATGTAGATGATTAAAAAATGATAAAGCAGCACAATTAAAAAGGGAAATACCGAGATCCAACACACAATGATTACTTACACATGAACCAACAAAAATATATTATTTATTTTCGATTTGACAAAAAATATCATTTGAAGCATGTAGATATATTTACAGTCATGTTTATGGACCCTGAAAATATATGTGTAGACACTAAAATCACCCCATTGCAATAATTACAAGTAAAGAGGGCAAATTTAAGGTTTTCGGAAATGGCCTGGCAGCCATATTGGATTTATGCAAATTAGGTAACTTTCCACCATTTCCTTTTTCCTCCACTTTTGGTATGTTGATTAGGAGGACATGTAGATTACATTACAGCAAAAATAAATTCTGTTGCAATTTTTTCCATATCAAACTACAGATTGACTGGACTACAGGTGTTTATTCCCCATTGTATGATGCGAATTTGGCTGGTCCAGTCCGATGAGTTCATCTGTTGGAGGCGGGTCCGGATTTGATTGGCGATGGTTCTATGAAATCGCTCGCAGATGGAGTTTCCTTTTGGCCAGTAGGGTGAAGAGTGGCTGATGTGAAATCCAAACATTTCGGAGATCTGCGTCCAAATTTGTCCGGTGAATTCAGGGGCATTGTAGGAGTGGATTGCCTGTGGCAATCCAAAATAGGGAAAGACATGTTGTAATAATGCCTCGGTGACGGCCATAGCAGTGTGTTCTCTGACAGGGCAGGCGATCACGTATTTTGAGTACGTGTCCACGAAGGTGATGATGTAGCGGTATCCCCTGTCGTTTTGTAGAGGTCCCATGACGTCCACTGCCAAAAGTTGCCAGGGTTTAGAAGCGATGAGTTTGCCGGAAGGTCCTGGGGTGCGTGTTTGGTCTTTTCCCAGGGTGCAGGCATGGCAAGCTTCAGTGATTTTCTTGGCTGTGGTGTAGGGGCGAGGAGTCCAGTAGATGTCTTTGAACGTGTTCACCAACTTCTTTTGGCCTAGATGGATCCCGTTGTTGGTGTGCAAGGAAGACATCATTTGTTCAGCATCCTCAGGCCCTAGTACGATCTGACCTGGGGTAAAGAGGGCGTCACCCCTTCTTTGTAAGAGGCCAAAAAGTCGGGTGGAGATCCAAGTTGGTTTGTCGTTCCGGAGTTAGGCCTGGATGAGGGGGGGAGTGGTAGTAGGTGGTGGTCGAGGTTCTTGGATGGCGTTGAGTTGTTCTGGTGCCAGTGGGAGCCGGGATAAGGCGTCTGCATTGGTATGGAGTTTTCCCGGCCTGTAGGAAATCTCAAAATCAAACTCCTCAAGTGATTCTCGCCAACGGACTGTTAGGGCATTCTTAGAGTCAGATTTCCTGAGCCATTGTAAGGCTTGGTGGTCAGTGATGATGGTGATCTTGACGCCAGCTAGGTAGGCCCGGAAGTGTTGGAGGGCCCAAACGATGCCTAAGCATTCTCTTTTAGTTACCGGGTAGTTGGTTTCTGCCGGGGTTAAGGTCCGGCTGGCACAAGCAATGATGTGCTCTCGTCCTTCTCGATTTTGGGAGAGGACTGCACCGACGCCGAGAAGGGACACGTCGGTGTAGAGTCTAAAGGGTAGTTGGTAGTCCGGAAAAGAGACGACAGGGGAAGACACGAGTAGGTCCTTGAGGGAGGTGAAGGCTTGGAGACGGTCGGGGGTCCACACAAAAGGTTCTTCCTTCCTAGTTAAGTCGTGTAGAGGTCTGGCAATGGTGGCGAAATTCTTCACAAACCTCCGATAGTAGGAGGCAAGGCCTAGGAAAGCTCTTACTCCTTTTACTGACTTCGGGGGTTGGATCTCCTGGATGGCTTGGAGTTTCTTGGGGTCAGGTGCAAGTCCTTCTGACACCAGATGTCCTAAGAATTGGACCTGATGTCGAGCCATGGTGCATTTAGTAGGCTTCAGCTTTAATCCGGCTTGTCGGATCCTCTGGAAAACTTGGCGGAGGCGTTGGAGGTGTTCTGCCCAGGTACGACCAAATACTATGATGTCATCCAAGTACGCCAGACATGTTTCCCAAGTTAATCCCTGAAGTACGGATTCCATCAGTCGGGAGAAGGTGGCGGGACCGTTACATAATCCGAATGGCAGCAGTGAGAACTCGTAAAGCTTCCCTTGGCTGGTGGAGAAAGCTGTTTTTTCTTGGTCGGTGGGGGTGACGGGGACCTGCCAGTATCCGGATTGCAGGTCCAGTGTGGAGAACCATCTGCCCCTAAGAGGGAGTCTAGGGAGTCGTCGATGCGTGGTAGTGGGGTGGCATCTTTGATGGTGACATCGTTGAGTTGTCGGTAGTCGATGCAGAATCGAGATGACCCATCCTTCTTCTTGACCAGTACCACTGGAGAGGACCAAGGGCTAGTTGAGGGGTTGATGATGCCAGCTTCTAACATCTCTGCAACTTGCTTCTGTTCTTCTTGGCGCTGAAGGTTTTTTTTTCTTCGTATAGCCTGTCTGACTGGGGGTCCAACAGTGTGAATGTGGTGTTCTAGGACATGGGTGTGGCCTACATCTTGGGAGTTGGTGGCAAAGATGTCCTGGTATTCGGCCATTAACTGGCACAGATCGTCCTTTTGTTGAGGGGTGAGGTGAGTAGGAACGTCTGGGAGTGATGGAGTTGATGCAGGAATGGAGGTGGTGGTGTCGGTTGAAGGCTGGTCATCATAAGTCTCTAGTTCTCCGATGGTGAGACCCCTGGGTAGGGTGATAGGGTGGTCGGAGATGTTGGCTATTCTTACTGCATTTTGTTTTAAAATGGCAGGAGCAGTGAGACAATCCCTGTCAAAAGGGCTCTGAAGAGAGGGAGTGTGAATGAGTTCTCCGTTGAGGGCTGGATGGATGGGTACCCAATGTTCATGATGTGGCAGCAAGGTGATGGGTTGAATGGTGATGGCCGATGCAACACGGATGGCTTTCAAGGTTTGAGGAGGGTCATGGAGCGGTGTGGCAATCTTCGGAGTGGTGAGTCCTGGGGGTTTGGTGGAAAATAACAATCTTCTTTCAACACACTGGATAGTAGTGCGGAGGGCCGTGAGAAGGTCGAATCCCAGGTATCCGTCGTAGGTGGTTTCTTGGGAGGGAAATACCATGAAAGCGTGGTGATGGCCGTGGTTAGGTTGAGGGGTGGCCACATACAGTGGGGCCGTGATGCCAGTACTAGAAATAAGGTTGTCGTTGGCATCAATGAGGGTGGTGGACGAGTGTTGAATCGGTCCAAAAGTGTTGTGATGTCTCTGGTGGTAAGAGGAAAAAATACAGGATCTTGAAGCTCCGGTGTCGACAAGGAGTCGAGAGTTGACTCCCTGGATGGTCAGGTGGGTGTAAATGGGAGGCTTTATCATATCATAGCTGCCCCTATCTCGAGCCCCCGCCAGTTTGCAAGTTGGTGGGCGGGGGCGGTCTAAAAACCCGGTTTGATGACTTCCGGCTCGACTGTACTGTGGTCGTCCGGGTCACCAACCTCGTCGTAGTCCTCAGCTCCTGCGGTGCCGTCTTCTAGGATGGTGGCAACTCTTCTGGAGGGCTTCAGCCAGGGAATCTGTCCCCAGAACAGTGGAACCCTCGAGCGTTTGGCCAGCAACTCGGCAAAAGACCTCTTCAACCCATTAAAAGGGCACTGGGACCCGCAGGGCTTCCAGTCTCCAGGCTTGACTCTGGCCCATTCTTCCGGCTTGTCCTGGTTGTGGCTAGGGTGGTAGGTTGGTCCGGAATGAGCTCCTTGTGGCTTAGTGGGAGCTCGTTGGATACCCGCGATCTTTCCTTGCTCCTGGGATTTTTGCAGGGCCAGAATACGGCATATGATAGGGAGGTCTGTATCATATCCGGCCGGTTCTGTGATGGCAAAGTGGTCCCGGACTGCATGCGGAAGGATCCTCATCAGGGTCCGGTGGACGTTCTCCTTCCTCTCTGCAGCTGTAGCCATTGTGAATGCGGTGGAAGCCAGCCTGGTAAGCTTGCTGATGGTGGCGTCGAGGTCCCCGTCGTAGGTGATGGCGTGAAATTGCTGGTCGGCTATTACAGTACCTAAGACGGGGTTAATGGCAGTTTTAGTGTATGTTTCAAACTGTTCCCAGGTCATTCCGGGGTTCTCTTTTACATAACTGGAAACTAGGGCCATAGACCGCCCTAGCTTCATGACTACAGTATGTATTTTAGGGGCAACTTCATCTTTAAATATGATGTCAAGCACTGGCTTGACAACCTCTAAATAGGTGGCAATGTCAGTTTCCTCTGGTCTGAAAGGAATAATATCCAGTGCTTTCCCTGCCATCCTGACTACTTATCCCTGTTGTGATACTCTCAAAATATTTAAAGCAGGAAAACCCTGAAAGGCTACCTTCGAGAAAGAGACACCGCTGCCACCAGTGTTATGCCCGGTCCAAATTGGAACGCGAGATATTCTTTGTACAATGAGCAGCTCTCTAACTGGATAGGTATACCTTAAACTTTAAATAAAGAGACAACACGGCAGGATAGTAAGCACACAGGTAACAAGTTAACATGGGTTTTATTCAGTTTAACACCTGGTTCATGGAGGAGCAAGACATATATTTTATACCTGTAACCTGGAGATCATCAACAACAATAAGAATAATAAAGACATACAATACTCAGGTTATCAAGTAAGCAATAGGAGTCGGACAATGGGTCCGGACTCAAGGTAATAATAATACTCCTAGGATACAATTATAAGGTATCCAAAATGGTGGAGGTACACCTCCTACCCAAATAGATCTCAGAGAGGATCTCAACAAAAGACAAGAGTGCAGTAATGGCAAATGCCGTCTGGATCATGCAATGATGTCCCCGGCATATAGTGATGTTAACTGACTCTAAAGCAATAATGGCCAAGTGGTCATCAACAATGAAGTGGGCTCGGAAAGGCTCACAAATGATATTAATACTATAGGTGTGCTAGATCTCACCTGGCAAAGATTAATCCTTAACTCTAATTGTGTACTAGCAAGGTGCTGAAGGCTGAGGCAACAATCGTCGGGAGCTGAGATAGAGTGAAATCTATTCGAGTTATGAACCTGACAGAATGTTAAATGAATTAGGCTAGAAGTTATACAAAGGAACTAGATTACGTGCAAATATGTTTGTGTTTGATGCTATGAGTCTTATATAAGCACGCCCCCTCTGTCGGGCTATGGGAGACCAATAACCCGGGAAGGTGCATATATAAGGATCCCCTGATAGGTATGTATAATGGGTCCCGGCAAGTGGGCTAATTAACGTCAATTTAAGTAGGGAGAAGAAAGACCTCTCGCAAGACGTAATGTTAATGAGAACCCCTGAAGATAACTTCTACCACAACCCTGAGTCAACTCTATACCCCTAAACGGTACAAAAGCACTTAAAGGAGAGCTGTAGTGAAGAGGAGGGCCCGTAGATCGAGGGAGGATCCAGTAGTCCGGAGGGCGGCTGGGCGTGATGACTCCGGAAGTTGGTCCAGGGGGGGGGGGGGCTGGGCGGGATGACTCCAGCTACTGGTCCAGGGTGAGTCACAAGATGATTCCTTAGACCTTGGCACCTACCACGGGACAACCGGGTTCCTCTTGCACTCCCACAGTGCAGTGATCCCCAAAGGATATGCTGGAGTTCTGCTACAAGGTTTGGGGGGTTAGGGTGACTAGCATAATGATCTACCTAGAGTGGCAAGCAGTCTAGATAGTGACATTATAGGTAGTCTAAGGGGGGTCAAGGTAAGTGTCTTCCTTCCTTGCTAGTTCGTGGAACTATCAGAACCATGTAGCAAAAAGAGAATCCAGAAAGGGGAGCCCAAAGTGGGTTGCCCAAAATTAGTCCTCTTCCTGATGGGGGGAACCCGATCTTGTAGATCTCAAGTTACTACACTATCCTCATAATCCCTTGAACAAAACAAGGTAGGAATCCTTTGGTACTTGGTTTGTGCACCGCATCGAAGGCCAGAAAGGGGGAGCCCAAAGTGGGTTGCCCAAGCTAGTCCTCTTCCTGATGGGGGGAACCCGACCTGGTAGATCTTCGATCACAGCACACAACTGACAAGTTGAACACCAGCTATCTCTGGCTGTTCTTACCCTGAACTAAATAATACCAAATGGCAAGCTTAGTTACTGATGTCCAGGCTGGGTGAGTATAAGGCAATCTTCTTGCCCCTACTTAAGGCTTGAGAGGATCAAGGGCATTTGGCGCATGGTGGTTATGTCCTTGTAGCTCTGGGGGTGGCGCGCCTGGACTCTGGCTGTACCTTGTAGCTAGATGCCCCTGGGCAGATTCTGTTATAAGATGGGGGGGATCACTTCCTGGTGGGGGAGGAAGTGGATGAGAAATGGCATGTGCAGGATGATTCATATAAGAAAAGGTTTTAGAACTGCTGCATGGGTTGAACTGCTGGTTTAGTGACAGCTAGAGATGCGGTCTTATCATCCTGAGACCGCATCTCATTATTAAAAGACACCCTGCGGACCAAATAGGCTAGGGTTAAAGGCTGTCCCCAATATACAGTATAATCCCTTATATCCGAAAATCACGAATCTCAGGACATTTCGGAAATACGAATATTTCGGATATTCGAAAATTAGGCCCAGGGCCTATGCCTATTTTTATTTTTTTTACTAGGCCTAGCCTAGGCCTATTTATTTATTAGGAATTAGGCCTCTAGGCTTCTAGGATGCCTAGGAAGTCCAAAGTTTAACTAACCATTAAATGTTTACTAATATAGAAGAGCATGGCAGGCAAGCTAAACAAATCTCGAGTAGGCCTAGCCTACATTAAATAATCAATGAATATACACAAAATAAAGTGTTTAACTCACCATTGAAGATTGATGCAGAGGTAGTGCTGTAATCCAGGGTGATGCAGAGGTAGTGCTGTAATCCAGGGTGATGCAGAGGTAGTGCTGTAATCCAGGGTTTTGCCATTTCCAAACCACCAACAGAGGTAGGCATGTTGGTTCGTTTTTTTTTCAGTGGTTTCCCCAGTAGGCCTATTCCACTATCCATATCAGCAAATGGTTTTTGTCATCCACTTTCACTAGCCAGCCATCACTAAAGCCACACTCTTCTTTTATGCCCATCTTTTCATGATAATCTCTTGCTTTTTCAATGATTATTGGACCACTCGTAGGGCATCCTTCGGCTCGCTTTACCAAAAACCACTCGTAAAACACTTTGTCAAGCTCCACAAATTTGGCTTCTCGTATTGTATTCCGCTTCTCCAAGGTCTTCTTAACGTCGGAATTGGCCACAAAGCTCAGCAACTTGTCCTTTTGTTTCCTTATATCATAAAGAGTTGTAGAACCGCAATTATACAGGCGCATCAATGTCGTCCTACTGGTTCCCGCATCCATCTTGTTACATATTTCTATCTTCTGTTTAATGGTGAGTACAACCCTTTTCCTCTTGTTTGAAGATCCTGGCGACATCTTGAGTATACTAGGCGTTGATTTAGATGATTTCGGAGGCACCATAGCGTAGATGATAGGCGATTCACAGCGATAAACACGGAGCGTCACGAGCAAATTTTACGGACAATGGTGAGATACAATGACGCCGAAACAACACAGGGAGGCGGGAGGCTGCGCGGTGCGACACCTTGCGGTTGGGCCGTAAAATTGCCGCCCCACACGAACGGGAGAGCGGTCTGTTTGAAATTACGGTTGGATCCCGAATTTCTGCGGTTATTAGAGTTTAGGAAAATAGGATGATTATGTACGGTTGACTGAGATTTTCGGTAGTACGAAATACGGTTATAAGGGATTATACTGTAATTAGACAACGAGTCTCTAGTAGAGATAATGATGTAGATTAAAACATGTGGGGCTTGGCGAAATAATCAGTAGCCTAATCAAGTCATGTTTCCTGTGAGCTCTGAAAAGGGACAGCTGCCATCTGCTCTGCTACCAGTGTCTCTCCTTCCACTCTCTCCACACTACGTACTACTTGTCTTGGTAAGCTCAGTAGAATGTTATACAATTTTCTATATCCATGCTACGTAGGCCTATTACTTGCCTTGGTGTGCTCAGTAGAATGTTATATAATTTTGTATCGCCATCCTATGTAGGCCTATTACATGCCTTGGTGTGCTCAGTAGAATATTATATAATTTGGTTCAATGTTATTTTAATACCATGAATTTTATTGATATATTTCAAGATAAATATTGAATCTATATGCTCTAAAGATCATAAGAACATTTGTTTTAACCCTCGGTAAAACCTAATAAAAAAGTATGGTACTAACATTTATTTTTCGTAACAAGGTTGT
The DNA here is from genome assembly GCA_032716605.1 of Paralithodes platypus. Lineage (NCBI taxonomy): Eukaryota > Metazoa > Arthropoda > Malacostraca > Decapoda > Lithodidae > Paralithodes > Paralithodes platypus. The sequence continues at coordinate 7,508,297 of CM064486.1, read as the reverse complement.
TGATACGGTACTTCCAGTTATCGACAGCTCTAAAGATCATATGAAAATGTGTTAAACCCTTGGAAAAACCTAATATAAAAGTATGGTACTAAAATTTAATTTTCGTAACAAGGTTGTCAATACGGTACTTTTCCGTTATCAATGTACAATCAAGCTGAAGATTGCAGAGTAAACACCATAGACTTGATCGACTGTTCTTTCACCTTCGTATAATCGACAGCCAATTTTTATTTTTTTGTATTAAGTACTCAACCAGCGGGGGTGTGGGGGCGGCAGCCCCCACCCATAATACTAGGTTAGGTTAGGTAAGGTTGTTAGGTTAGGCTAATGCCTTTTCAAATCACTATCGGGGAGCGAGTGTGTCTCAACATCGATCGATAGGCCTACTGGGGAAAATAGGTTTTCCCGAGATTTCTAATTAATTACAAACACTATATATTGATGCAAATGACCAATTTTGTTTATAAAAAAACACTGAAAATTCGTGGTATTAAAATAAAAAAAATCCTATAATTTTGTATCTCCATCCTACGTAGGCCTATTACTTGCCTTGGTGTGCTCAATAGAATATTATATAATTGTGTATCTCCATCCTATGTAGGCTTATTACTTGCCTTGGTGTGCTCAGTAAAATATTATATGAATTTGTCTCGCGTGTATCTTGTCTTGTGGGATTGGGGTTTCCGATAAGTGTTTCAGGATTGGACAGCCAAACACAACTGGATGTAGAACTTCTTTATTCTGGGTCAAGTTTTATCCTGAGAACAACAAACAAACTAAGTGCATGTTCTTTCCAAGAATTTAGAAATACAAATGTATATAATAAAATCTTGTTCAATCTATAAGTGATTCAAAACACAAATAACACACCAATCACCAAACATATATATGGCTAATTCTTAATGTCAAATAAGGATAATATTCAAGGACACTAGTGCGACGTTATGAGAAACAATTTATTAGGGAAAATAGGCACCAATAGATTTGCCGTATTTTTCTCTATATAGTCCGCATGGAGGATTTCGTTATCAACAAATTGAAAAATACCCAGCTTATAAGTAAAACTCGTTAGATATAATTAAATAATGTATGAGACTTCTAGTAAGTAATTAAAATTAGTTTGCACCTTGCCACTAATGGAACCTTTCAATTAACTTCATATATTTCTAATCCAATACATTAACGAACGAGGCAACTAAATTATTTCAGTTAACAAAAAGTAAGAATATCACATGTTGCTACACATCACACATAATTTGACTCTCACAATCAGACATGTCCTACATATTTCCCGCTAATCCAGCCCAACAGACACATGAATAACCTCCCATAATTATAGGGAAACACCAACAGCAAACAATTACAACTACGATTCTTTATTATAAATTACTATACTACTATTGTATGTAGAAGAGCCAACGAGTGGACTGAGTCCGATTGAAAGAGTCCAATATTAAATATCAATTACCATACTCATTCTATTGTGTGTCCATGTATAAACCCGAGTAAGGCGGGTAACCTACCACCAGCTGATATCACTCCATACTGACTAACTATATAAATACGATCCACTCACATGTTCAATAACCGAGGGAATGAAGGGTGAAGGAGAAGGGAAGGGGGGAGAGGGGGACGGGTTGAACAAAGAACTAGCGCGTAATCTAAATAGAGAAGGAAAGGTAGGAGGGGAGTGGGGAAGTGAGCAATAAAACATGAACACTAATTTCCACATATTTGCGCAATTTGTCATATACTATAGTCAAAGAACTGGGACAATGGTGACCTGTTGGAAAAGGAAGGAATTTATAAGGACGTAGCATGTAAATGATCCGGAATGATCTGAACACTAATTTTTCATAAAAGAGAGTCAAATATTATATGAATTTGTCTCGCGTGTATCTTGCCTTGTGGGATTGGGGTTTCCGATAAGGGCTTCAATACTGACGTTATTCTTGACTTTTAAGTGTGCTGGCTTAACCCGGGAACTGCGGGGAGACTCTTAAGAGTTCCCCCGGCGGACTGCGGGGAGACTCTTATGAGTGAGTGAGAAAAAAAAAATCAACTTTTGACATCGAAAGAAAAAAAAAAAAAAAAATTTGGCCCCTGGGCCATGCAAAATCTCAGTCCTCTACCTCCCCTCCTTCCCCACTTTCCTCCTCTCCTTCAGTTATCACCTATTTTCCCTGTTATTCCCTTATTCTGAGGTATATTTTCGTGCTAACATTAGCGAGTTGCAAGCAGGGTGTTGTCATCACTGATGGCAAGCGAGTGCAAGAGAGAGAGAGAGAGAGTATCGATCGACTGTGTCTCAGTGGCCTTGGGGGAAATTGGCGGGAAAGCAGCTTGCCTCACCCATACATTATACAACTCGCGGGCTATATCTCCGATTTTGACCATCCAAACGCTGTTTTCACTCGTTTTATTGTTGTTTCAGGTTAATACCTTTATAATCAACCCATAATAGGCACATATGGATAAGTATTAATGCCTTGCGACATATATGACGCGATTGCGTCATATGGAACTTATAACCAAAAACTCATATGACGCGATCGCGTCATATGGACTTATCTCCATGCCTCTCCAATAAGTTTATGACGCGATTTTGCGTCATATGAGCTCAGTAAGTCCGATAAGTTAGCTTACGATAAAACCGTTGGTGGCAACCTCAGCCTCCTCCGATAATTCTAACGGCCGCAGTGTTGTTGTGAGTGTAGTGCGAGGCAGTGGCAATGATCCCGGGGCTCCCGCCTCCTCGGACTTATTGGAACATAATATGTCTGAAGGAGTTAATGCTATTAATGGTACAATGAATATTTTAGTGACGGAAACACCTCAAATACGTCAGCACAGGGGGACGTTTCCAATTACCCCCATGCGCACTTGTTAGGTTAATAATCCAATGGGGTTGATAACCTCTGAAGTCTTATTTTAACCTATACAGTACCGGTGACGTCCTTTTCATCATATTTCTGGCAACTATTAGATGATTGTATTCAGCTTAGGAAGGATCTCTAGCAATAATAAGGCTTCAAACTATCTCACACAAACCTTTTAGCTACCACAGATCCTTCATAACCTGCATAATATCGTTTAAATATAGCTGGAACAAGATCTAACACACGTCGCTGGTACTCAAAGGGTTAACCCGGGAACTGCGGGAAGACTCTTAAGAGTTCCCCCGGCGGACTGCGGGAAGACTCTTAAGAGTCAGAGAAAAAAAAAATCAACTTTAAACATCGAAAAAAAAAAAAAAAATTGTTTTGCCCCTGGGCCATGCAAAATATCACTCCTCTACCTCCCCTCCTTCCCCACTTTCCTCCCCTCCTTCAGTTATCACCTATTTTCCCTGTTATTCCCTTATTCTGAGGTATATTTTCGTGCTAACATTAGCGAGTTGCAAGCAGGGCATTGTCAACACTGTTAGCAAGCGAGTGCAAGAGAGAGAGAGAGAGTATCGATCGACTGTGTCTCGGTGGCCTTGGGGGAAATTGGCGGGAAAGCAGGTTGCCTCACCCATACATTATATAACTCGCGGCCTGTATCTCCGATTTTGACCATCCAAACGCTGTTTTCACTCGTTTTATTGTTGTTTCAGGTTAATACCTTTATAATCAACCCATAATAGGCGCGTATGGATAAGTATTAATGCTATATATGGTAAAATGAATATTTTAGTGATGGAAACAGCTCAAATACGTCAGCACAGGCAGAGGTGTCTAATTACCCCCATGCGCACTTCTTAGGTTAATAACTAATCTCGCCTCGCCTATTATTTCCAACAATTTGAACTACATACCAAAATTTTATCTTTGCATATGCAATAATGAAGACGAAATTTAATCTTTGCATATACAATAATAAAGGCTAAATTTTATATATGCATATATAGTATTTCGTATGTGGATGAGGGAGACAAAGGAAAAACTGCCTGTGACGAGTGCCTCCCCCAGAGTTGAAAGAGACTAAAGACGTAAACAAAATTGACTCGGATCTCATTTGACACCCTTTTATAATAATCCACCCCCTCCCCCCTGGGCCGGTTTTCTGGACCACTTTTGCCCTCATGTTTAGCCCCATTAGTTTTCAGATGTTAAGATGTTTTCCCCATTAGTTAGTCGATTTTAAGACCTTTCGCCCAATTTCTTCGTCAATATTTAGACCTTTCGTGCTATTTAGGTGTCGATTTTTTTCCCTGGCGAACGATAGTGAGTAATGAGTAATTTTGGAAGAACCGGACTTTTTTTTACCTTAAAATTTACAAATTAATCTAGAAGGGGGATCTAATGGATGTTTTTTAAAATTTGATGGAGGTCTAGGGAGGAAACTAGAAAAATAATAAATACATGTAAAAATCGCCCAAAAAGTGAACCATCTCCCCTTAATTCACATATTCTCATCTTCCTTTCCAATTTCCCACCTACCAAACTTTGCAGCCCGTCGCCTTATATTCTTAGACTTCCTTCTTCATGTTTATATTGGTCTTCGCTCTGACCTCTTAGAACGCTTTTCTCCTAATTCCATTTCACGTCCATGTTCATTTTTTTTTCACTTCTTAAGCCGATATCACACGAGAGCTTTTATAGTCAACATTCGATGATCAACATTTTGCTGGCAACATTTCTGGAATATTTTACACCGGTATCGGAAACTAGACTAATGCTAGGTTAATTTAGGTGACAGAAATATTATAAATGTTGAACTCATAATTATGCTGCCAGACCAGTGTTAAGGTATAAATGTTGAGGGAAAAAGCGCTCGTGTGATACCGGCTTTAGTTTCAGGGTCTAGCCTTCGATTAGCTTCTTACCACGTTCGGCCTATTTTACAACATGGTGATCGCAATAGAATGTTTTTAAGGTTTGCTCCTCAATGTTTATTTTTTTTTTCCAATAGAATAATTTATGTGAAAAGTCAAAGGTACGGCACATGTCAACCAATTATGAAAACAATATAATTATACGAAAAGCAAAATTGTAAATTACATGACATTACTATAGGAATAGTGAGACAAGCCATAATTATAGGGAGAGCAAATATAGTCATTCTCTCACCTTTCCTATATTGAAGGGTATCGTTCATATCAGGCGACCCCAGCAATTTGGTATTAGTTGGAAGGGTACCAGTACTGTCCATGTCACCCAAACCTATGAATCCAGATGTCACCAATATAAACACGGGGGTGATGCTACTGACAAGCCGTCAGTGACAAAAGCCCATGGACTATTCTGAACAAGCTCTCTCCACTTGGTGTTCCGTTTCAATCAGACGTTAATGAGGACCTGCGATGTAAATATCTGGTTCAGCAGCATTTCTAGGGCTAATTTGTATCTTGTCTCACCTTTCCTATATTCATATGTCATGTTTGTCCTTTTGAAAGATCTTAATCGAAGGGCTATTTTCTATTTTAACCCTCCTACAAATCCTTCGTAAAGGCAGTGTCAGGTATCTTTTCCCATCACTTTAGCCTATACGGGCAATTGTAGTCTGGTATCTTGAAAATTCAAGTTATATCATAAATCAGCCACCTAACATAATCTACCTTCAGTTTAGTTTCCCATTCCAACGTGTCTCAAAATATTACGAGAAAAAACTTGCTCATCGAAAATTGCCATAAAAATTGTTCGTGTGACACCAGAGCTTAGTTCGTAAACTGCTTAAGGGGAGGCAGACCGTTTGTTCGGTCTATTAATTAATTTTTTTTTTTTTTTTTTTTTTTTTTTTTTTAGTTTCCTCCCTAGACCTCCATCAAGCTTAGAAACACACCCTCTAGACCCCCCTTCAAGATAGATTTGTAAATTTTTCGGTAGAAAAATGTCCCGACCGAAGGGCGATTCCTCTTAAAATTGCAGGCTCGCTGTCGCTCGCCAGAAAATAATCGATACCTAAATGGCACGAAAGGTCTTAAAATTGACAACGAAATTGGGGGAAAGGTGTTAAAATCGCCAAACTAATAGGCCAAGCGTCTTATAATTTCAAAACTAGTGGGGCTAAACATTATGAAGAAGGGGGTCCAGAAAAACGGTCTGCCTCCCCTTAAAATGGTCTAATGATAGCCAGAATATAAGAAAGAAGCGTTCTTACGTTAGCCAGAATCCAAGCGGAATAACCCCATTGTATACTGAAGGAATTAACAGTATATCATCCGACGTCTTGGGGATTAGTATGATATCTATCTATCTATTGCCTGACGCCGTGATCCCCGAAGGGGTGGCCATGAACGAACTGCCCCCATGCACCTCTGTCCCCAGTCAGTCGACGCCCCTCCCCCCAACCAGCACCGCCTTCGTTCATGTACTTCCTCACTCCATCCTTCCACCTCTCATTCGGTCTACCTCTCCCTCTCTGTCCCTCCACCTCGCTCTCGCTCTCGCTCCACCAGAGTTAATCTCCTGGATAACGGGGTATCAATTAACTGGGTTTTAGTGCACCTCTACAAAGGCTTACCGATGACGGCAAAGCCTGCTCACAACAGGAGTACTTTACGTTAATAAAATGCTCTTAAGTAATAACAATGCTTGAATAAACTATAACAAGATTAAATAAAGAATTACATGCTTACGTTAACTTTAGTGTGAGTCTGTATTCAACACTAAACTCTACAATGCTCTATGAAAACACTGGAACTCTAGTCCTATAGCAATCCGAGATGGAATCTTCTGAAAAGGTCTGATGCTCTAAGATGCTCGTTAATACAAAACATGAATAAATGCAGGGGCAGGACACCAAAGCGTGTATCTTAAATACACCAATAAGTAGGATACATATATATATAACAAGGGAGTGCAACAACTCTGTGACAGCACTAATAATCGCCACTCAAAACAGTACTTCCGTAGCCAACGTAACAGCCAAACTGGGTTGTGCACTATGCATCAACCTAGGCTAAAATAAGGCGTGAATAATTCCTAAAGCATACACAATTAAAGTTAATAAACACTATGCTGTCTTTTTCACTAATAAAGTCTAGCAGTGGCATAAAAAGGTACTAAGAAACTAGGCAGAGCGCAAGCATGCTCGTAGCCTACTGTCTCCCCTTGAACAGATTTCCCTTATGTTACGTTAAGTGACTTGGAGGCTCTCTTGGGAAGTCCAGATCTCAAGTATCTGGTCTTACCCTGGCGCTCCACAAAGGTCAACAAAATGAGGTAGCAAGTATGCAGGTGAGATTAGGCAAGAGCCCTTCACTTGTATACTGCTACACTCGCAAAGGAAAATATGCACAAGGGTTACAGGCTAGCTAGCTTCGTCGATGTTGTACAGGCTCTGACTTGCCACATACATAACTCAGACTACGACCAAATATACCTTCCACTGTCTAGCATTAAATAATAAGAGAGAACAGCTCAATAATTAGGAGGACCCCAACACTATGGTACCATTTGACTATGACTCTAACAATCCCTAAAACTAGTGCATACATATATGAAGAGCTGGTGCTGGTAATACGACTGGCCGACTATGGAAGCCGTATGCAGAACCAGAAGGGATAAGTAATTGAATAAAGAGAGAAGTATGAAACCGAAGAAGTTCAGAGAGAGAGATAGTAGTATAGAGAGTTATATGGGGGACAGAATTGCAAGGGACATGTAGGACCTAGCACACCAAGCCTAGCTCTGAGGAAGGTAGCTCCTCGGGACCCCTAGGATCACACACAAAGGCATGATGATCAGCCAATCACAGGCCGCTACATCACCAGGCAGCAGGGCTGCAGAAGGCGCCAGGAACCACCAGCCAATCAAGGGCGCGGGAAAGCGCGCGAGCGGGAAAACTCCTCGAGTGAGGGAGGCAACACATACCTACGCACGCACATATTACCACCAAGACCAATAATATAGTATTATTGGTCTTGATTACCACCACGCGCTCTCGCTATTCTCTCTCTCCCTCCACAAAGCATCTTATATTCTACTAATGATATAAAATACTTCCCGTTGTCACAGACAAAAGTAAAGACCACCACGGGACTGTCTGTAACAACACGAACACTATGAAAGAAAGAACAACATTCTCTGATAACTGTAGCCCATTTCACTGCCCTGGCGAGCGCTAGCGAGTTACGAGCGCATTCTGGCAAGCTGGCCAGCGTAACACTAACAGTTGCTACCCATTATCTAACAGCTACTAACATTTAGCAAAATGCTAATAACCTTTACCTAAGTTACCTAACAGCTACTAATCTGTATCAAAATGCTACTAACCTATACCTGACAGCTACTAACCTATATAATATAACAAACTAAAAATTTAAAGGTGAACTACAGGGATATAACGAACAAACAAAGATTAATGCAGGGTCATAACTTGGCATGAATATACTGTAATATGTATATGGGCAATATCGATATAATTCCATTAAACTCCAGAACAAAATACTAATATAATTATATAGTCGTTGGTGACGAATTGGCATTTTCAGCCAGCTGGAGTGACGTCACTGTGGAGAGAAGCCGTTTGTAAACAAGATATACGGTCCTGAACAGTGAGGTCTGTTTTTCGTAATTAATACCTTTCAATTCAATACTTAAGCTCTTCAAAAGATCGACCAACGTCCTGATGATGTGGTGCATATCAAGAAATAATCCCAGCTCTCCAGCAATTAACATACATGCAGTGTTTATGCATGTTTAGCCTGGTCCAGAGTTGAGGGAACTCGGTTCTAAGGCCTATTTCGTATAGATAATATAGTTTTCTGTTCAATTTATATATCGCGGTCCCTTGACCAGACAGTGGTGAAGCCAAATGTTGAGCTGTAAACATGCATACAAATTATAAGTTTCTCAAATAAAAACAAACGCAGATTCACCCGTTTCCCATGTCGATAGTTCCCGCCATTGGCCACAGTTACGTCATGGTAAACACGCCAGTTCGCGCCACATAAAATAACTTAGATAAGCTATATTTCTATGTTGTTAAAACAAATTGATGAAAGTTCTTCAGTATCATATACCTAAAACCAAGCAGATCCCAATGGACATTGTAGTTTGAATAGGTTTCATCCCTGGAATTCACCTTTAAGCTATATATAACACCGCTAGGCAGAGATATCACGCTCGATAATCTAAACGTTCTATCTGGTAAAATACCGTATGAATTTCCGGTGTAGTTTTAAGTCATGGAGGTTCTGAATATCATACAATACAACATAGAATGGGTTTTTATTCACTAAAGCGGAAGGTGTTGGACTGAATAATTACGCATTCCAATTAGACAGCCTTGTGTCATGACAGACCCATTGTGTAATAGGTGGCTGGGTCTTGCTTACCTTAGTGATAGCTTACCATAGTGATAGTAAAGAGGCAAGAGAGTCGGATCTCATAAGGGGTGACTGCAGTACGGTACCGTACTTAACTGAGTTTAGCTTGTCCTTGACTCTCATTGTTACCAATAAGAAATGCAGGTGCAGGAAGTGCCTATATTCCCTAGGGGCCGCTGAGCCTGACAGCCTCTGTACATCAGGCAGACAAACTCTATGATAAAATTAACTTCGAAAAGTTGACAATGAATAGAAACACTATTTAAGGAGGAACACTATTGACAACGTTTCGCAGATAGTACCGGTAATGACCTGAAGAAGCTATCTGCGAAACATTTATAATAATAATAATAATAATAATAATAATAATAATATTTATTCAGTTAGCAATTTACAGAGTTGGTACCACATAGTATGTTATAAATATGACATGTACCAGCCTTGCATAATTCCAACTAAGGATAGCCCAATAAGGCCGTTAGGCGTATTTCCATTGGGGTCCTTGTGGGATTAGGTTAGCTGGGGAAATGGGGAGGATAAAGAAATAGATACTTTAGAGAAAGTATTTCTAGGGGGTTATTTTAAGATACCTTACATCCTATAGTAAATATCAGTAATCCGTAATCCGCAATCATTTCAGTTTGGTTTGTCTATCTCTTATGTCGTATTTAGTAGTAGACATAAGCTTGGTGCTCCCTTCTCGCAGCTGTCCGGTTCAGGTGTTCCTTCAGGCTACGTCAGAAGGAATACAGTGTTCTCTTTTCACGGACTGACTGGGGTAGGTCGTTCCAGTCTTTGATGGCAGTGAAGAAGAATGTTTGCTTACCCTGTCCTTGGATTCTCGGGACCTTAAAATTAAACATCCTGTTTCTTGTATTATGTCCACTCCTCTCATTTGCTTTAACAAAATCATTCTTTAGATACTCTGGAGCTCTGTCATAGAAAATTTTGAAGGCATTAGTGAGCCTGATTTGTTTGGCCCTGTCAGAGACATTGAGCATACCTAGTGACTGAAGTTGTTCCTGGCCAACATGTGATCTGGGTCCTAGGTTCAGCATGAACCTAACCATTTTATTTTGAGTGACCTGAAGTTTGTACTGTGCTGATTTAGATGATGCAGAGTACCAGGATGACACAGAATAGTCAAAATGACATTGAACAAGCGCTTGGCAGAGGGTCTTTTTGGTCGCCGCAGGCAAGCATCCCACTTGTCTATACAGGTATTTTATACGTGCTCTACACTTACTCAGGATAGATTCCAAAATTGTTTCACCTGACAAACTTGCGTCCAGTTTTAGTTCGAGATATTTAACTTGTGACACTGTTGTTATAGGAATATCATTACAGTTGACCGAGAAGCCCACAATGTCTTTCAGTTTGCGTTTTGTTCCACATAAGATGGTTTCCGTCTTGCCCAGGTGAAGAGATAGTCTATTGTCCACTAGCCATTCACTACATGATGCTAGTTCTTGTTGCTAGTTTCAGTTCCTGAAACCAGAAGCACGCTGTCATCTGCATACAGTAATAATTTACATGAGACGCTCAGTTCCATGTCGTTAACATAACAGAGAAAGAGTAAGGGACCAAGGATGCTTTCCTGCGGGACCCCACAGTTAATTGGCATAGGATCAGATATATTATCATCAATTTTGACTCTTTGGGTTCTACCACTAAGATAAGATTTAAACCAGTTCACAGACCCTATGCCCATAGCTTGTAGTTTATTACATAGGATATCATGGTCTACTGTGTCAAACGCTTTTTGTAGATCAAGAAGAACCATACCGGTGTAGTTACCTTTAGAAATGTCTTTACGAATGTGATCCGTTAAGTGGATGAGACAGGAGTCTGTCGAGTACATGCATCTGAAACCTGATTGAAACTTATAGAATAGATCATTTTGTTTGAGGTAGTGTTCAATTTGGGTGTATACCGCTCTTTCAAGGATTTTAGATACAATACATAATATGCTAACTGGTCTGTAGTTGCCAACTTCTAGTTTATTTCCTTTCTTGAATAGAGGGGTTACAATAGCTTCCTTCAGTTCAGCAGGTACAGTGTTGGTGTTAATTGACAGGTTGATGATGTGGGTTAGGGGGCCTGCTATACCAATGGCTCCATCTCGTAGAAATTTGGCAGGAATTTTGTCTGGTCCTGTGCTCTTATGTACATTTAGGTTAGACAGCTCGTCAAAAGTGTATTTTGGTGTAACATTTTGCAATCCAAATGTGTTCGGGTGTATGTCTTTATCTCTGTAGAAATTACGAAAGGTGGCCGTTGTTGTCATGTATTTATTGAGAGGTTGAGGTAGGTTCTGTGCAAGTGTGTTTGCTATAGAAGTGAAGAAGGAGTTGAAGTAGGTTGAAATTTGTCGTTTATCGTGGCAAACCTGATCATTAATGGTGAGAGCAATATTAGTGTTAGACGAATCCCTTGTCTTGTTGCTGTAGCCTGTTGTTTGTAGGTGCCTCCATAGTTTCTTTGGGTTATTCTGATATTCCTCTGCCTTATTGTGAAAATAATTAGTTTTCGCTGATTTCACTTTCCTACTTAGTTTATTCCTGGCCCTGTTGAACTCATGTTTCAGACCTTGATCCTGTCTATGTTTCGCAAGCCTTTTTAACAGATTGTCTGTGTTCCAGATGGTGTAGTACCGGGTATGTCATTGTTGATCCATGGGTCTGACCTTGCTTTAATTCGTATGTCTTTCAGAGGAGCTATTTCGTCTAGGATGTTTGTGATGATGGTTCTGAAGCCAACCCATGCGTCATTAACGTTTGTACTTCCAAACACTGGAGACCAGTCTGTATTCCATAAAATGTCAAAAAAAAAATCTTTATTGTAGTTTCTGAGTGACCTTGTTTTGATAACCTTGTGATTCTCTAGGGTAATTTTTGTGGTTTTCCGTGTGCAATATGTGACGAAGTGATCACTTATCCCAGTCTGTATAACCCCTGATTGGGATATTTTGTCCTCTCTGTTATATACAGTTTATGTGGTATATTATTGTGGCAGTGTTCTCAGAGATACGAGTGGGCGTTGTGATGAGTTGTTTGTGATTGTGCATTGTCAGTATATGCCTATATTCTCGTACAAGCCTATTATTTCGTTGTTTGTAACACAGGTTAAAATCCCCTAGTATGATGGATTTATTCCGAGGGTCTAGCGATGACAAAGTTCGTTCAAATTTGGTCAAGAATTGTGTGTCGTCTGGTGGCCTATAGCATACCCCAATTGTGATGGGTCTTGTCCTCGGCAGGTGTAGGTCGATCCACAGAGCTTGGTGATTTTCTACATGGAGGTCGGTCCTAGTTGTGTGTGTGAGGTTGTTTTTTACATACAGACATACTCCTCCCCCATGCCTATTGCGATCATTTCTAACCATATTGAAACCTTGAATGTTTATTTCACCATCGTTTATACTTGAATCCAGCCAGGTTTCTGTGATTGCAATTATTGAAGCTTTGGCCTTATTAGCTAGCAAGTTTATTTCTGACAATTTATGGTACATTGATCTGGGGTTAATGTGGATAAGATGGAGCCCTTTGTTGGTGAACACTCTGTATTCATCTTTGATTTTGAATGTGTCCTGGCTGGATTCTGAGTTGTTAATACTTGGATCATTTACATTAATATTCGGTAATGAATGCAAGGCACACTTATTGCAAAGGAATTCCCGTTCTTCACTGTTGGTCTTCTTAGAGATGCACTTCATGTGAGCTACCTGTTTACACTTTACACAGTTTTGGATCTTCTGACGTCGTGTTATGAGTGATTCACAAATAAAACAAATGGTTTCGCGATGTTGTACAGCTGAGTTCCTACATTTAACACATTCAACTTCGTTTCTACTGTTAACGTAAGTACATCGGTTATGAACAATTTCATTACAACTGTTGCATTGTAAAAGTGAACTCCTATTGTTGAAACCAATATTACAGACTATACATAGTTTTTTCTTACTGTTTATCATACGACTGGAGGTGTGGTTTGGTCCGTGTCGATCAGCTGTTTGTGCGGGAGAGGGCAGGGGATACTCGTGGTCGGGCTGTGGTTGTTTGCTGTTGTTGTTGTTGTTTTCATTGTCCGTTGATGCTGCTTCCCTGTTGATGTATTTGCGAGTGCTACTTGTTTTTATTGTTGTTCTTGTTGCATGTTGTGCTACTTGGGTCGCCGATATCTGTGGTATTAACCCGGCAAGCGCGATAGGCCTCACGGAAGGCTTCCTATAGGGAACGCGATAGGCCTCACGGAAGCAGGATTTTTAAAGGCGTACCAAAACGGCGCCAAGCTGTCTAGGGAGTCACAAATTGCGCCACGTTTAGTGCGACATGGTACCTCTCGATGGCACCCACAACCACCCGCCGCACGCACCCCACACAGTCTACACACGCAGTACGCTCTCAGTCACTATGGAGCCTACACGCTCCCCTGACTCGCTCCCTGTTGACTCGCCCAACCCTGTTGCTGGCGGTGTTAGTGCTCGTGGCAGGACACGAACACGTGCCAGGGACCCCTCCTACGTATATACTTCTGAGGATGATGAGCCAGTGCAGCCAAGAAGACCTACACATGCTGGGAGAGGCACGACACGTGGTGGGAGAGGCACGACACGTGCAACAAGCACGACGAGTGCGAAGAGGTCATTGTCCTCAGCATTTGCTCTGACAACTGCTACCACAACAACTACTGCCTCTACTGTTGTGGCAACGACGCCCACGGCGCCCACCACCACAGGAAGTACAAGTGGCCGTCCTGGGGATGCAGGAGCATCGGGGGTAGTTGGCAAGAAGGGTAAGGGTAAAGGACACCCTTATCAGTTCAAGAGGAGTAAGGTGACACCTCCCGCCTCTACCACCCCCGCGTTGCCACCACTACCACCACCCACCACGGCCGCCCCTGCCTCACTACCCACCACGGCCGCCCCTGCACCACTGCCCACCACGGCCGCCCCTGCACCACCGCCCACGCACGCCCCTGCTCCACCACCCACGCCCACCCATGCCCCTGCTGCTGTTGGAGGGCCTCGTAGAGTTTTGGCAGCCGGTCTAACGCCATCCAAGTTTGACGCCCTCCTCTTCCCTCCTGACTCCTCTGACGACGACGCTGCAGAAGGGGAAGCCTTCGATCCCAGGAACTATGGCTGGGGTGGTGATAGTGGGAGCGAGTCTGAGGAGGATCAAGACCAATATGAGGGAGGTGCAGAGGATTCGGAAGACGACGATGTACTTCTGCACCGTGACCATGACCAAGACCTGTCTGACGACGAAGGCGCAGACGACGTGGCTGACGGAGCGGCTGATCCTGATCCCCCACGGGCGTATAATTTTGCCTGGTCTGAAGGGTCCCATTTCCAACCAGATTTGCACCAGTTCAATGCCAATCTGGCTGGTTCAACAGCAGACTGGCCCTGCAATGACCAGTCCACGGAATCTGATTTCTTCTGTGCATTTTTTGACCAGGAGGTATTATCTCATCTCGTTTCCCAAACCAATGGCTATTTTACCTGGGTGAGGGAAAGAATTGATATAATATCTCCTAGAGCAAGAATTCGTGCATGGGTTGATACGACTGTCCCTGAGCTCCTTGTGTTCTTTGCGTTGTTGCTAATCATGCCTCTCTGCAGGAAGCATGTAATGGAGCATTATTGGAAGCACGACCCAATCATCAACACCCCAATTTTCCGGAAATATATGGCTCGTGATAGATTTTTCTTGCTTCTGCGATTTTTGCACTTCGCAGACAATAATAATCCAAACCGAGCTGATAGAATATGGAAAGTTCGGGATGTGTTGACCATGTTGTTGCAAAGGTACAGGAAATTCTTCTACCCCTTTGCCAACCTGGTGATTGATGAGTCGCTCGTGCTTTTCAAAGGACGCCTGGTGTTCAAGCAGTACATTCCCTTGAAGAGACACAGGTTCGGGATCAAGATCTTTGTGTTGTGCGATTGTGAAAGTGGAATAGTGCTCGACATGATCGTATACACCGGCACTGATGTAGACATTCCAAAAGTCGGTGGCAACGACCCATTGGGCATGTCAGGGCACATTGTGAAAAAGATGCTGGAGCCCTACCTGAACAAGGGGCACACGTTGTACACCGACAATTGGTATACAAGTCCTGCACTCTGCCAGTTCCTCCATGACCACAAAACGGGGGCATGTTGGACTGTCAGAACTAACAGGAAGTTCATGCCTAAGTTCCAAGGCAATCGCATAGAACTGGACAACCCCTCCCACAGTGACACTGCTTCTGATGACGACTTGGCAGAGGAACAAAGGCGCCGCAGACAGGACAGACCAAGAAGAAAGAAGAAAGAGCACTACAAGCAGCTGGAGAAGTCTGGGAAAGTTCTGGCGGTAAAGTGGCTCGATAAGCGACCAGTCCACCTGCTTTCGACTGTCCATACAGGTGCCCAAGTGGACTCTGGTAAATTCCACTACCGTACCAAGAAGTCTATCCAGAAACCTGATATGGTGGTGGATTATACCAAGTACATGCGCCTTGTGGACAAGTCTGATTGCCAGCTTGCAGGCGTTGAGTGCCTACGAAAAACAGTGAAGTGGTATCACAAGCTTTTCCTTCACTTTGTTGACATCACGATGCTCAACGCTTACAACATGTGGCTGGTAAAAAAAGACATGGCCCCGAACAAAAAACTCAAGTTCAGGGAGTTCATATACAACGTCGCCTACCAACTCCTAGAGAAACACCAACCAGTCTCCGGTCACAGGGGTCGCCGTGCAGTCAACCTCCCAGACAGAGTCATTGATGGATATGACAAACACTACCCTATCCACACCGAGCTATCTGGCACCCGGAGGCTGCAAGTACAGTGCCAGGTCTGTGCCCACTCCACCAGAAAGCCACAAAAAAGAAGCCGAGTCACATCAATGTGCAAGGAATGCAACGTTGGGTTGTGTTTGGGCGAGTGCTTCAGGGACTACCACTCACTCAAGTACTACTAGGAGTGGTACCTGTGTCGCCCTATCTCAGCCAAACTCCTGCCCCGCCCACCTACCTCACTACCTACCTCACTACCTACCTGCCCGTACCTGACCTGCCCGTACCTGACCAACGTGATCTCAAAACACCTGCCTGCCTACCTACTTGCCCGTACCTGACCAACGTGATAATATTATCATAACATGTACAAATTATAGTTGTAGGATAAGTTCATATGTTTTGGTATATACTGTATATATATATTATATATATATATATATATATATATATATATATATATATATATATATATATATATATATATATACACAGTATATTATTGTATACAGTATACTGTATATATAAGCAATATTTTCATTTATTATTTCAGTTTAATTCATTAGCCAGGCAATATTTTGTTTTATTTATATATATACCTATGTAATATTATACTTATGTACTAACCTTTTGTAACAACCTTTTGTAATAATAAAACAAACAAAAAAACAAACAAGAAACAAATAAATAAACACAAAAAAACATACTTACGCTCTGCTATTCATCAAAGTTTTCGACTTTATGAATAGCAGGGCGTAAGTATGTAAAAAAAAAAAATTCAAGTGATATAAACACTCCAAAAACATCCCCATAACCTCTCTGGTTTCGAACCCACGTCTCTAGGCCTACGTCTCTAGGCCTACATCTCACTCAGTCCATCACTCTAACCACTAGACCATGACTGTTCACACTACACTGACAGCGATTAGTGCGTAGGTATTTTCGGGCAGACGAATGCTTGACAAAAAAAAATATATATATACCCTCGATACACTTGTGTATATCGAAGTATTTAGTATGTATAATACTTTTACATAACCTAACATATTCTATCATTACGAACAAACAGTAAAGAAATTTACAAGTAAATAAATAACCTTTCATCCATGAGTTGCAAGCAAATAGTGCGTAAAAATTGTGTAATGAGATATCGGGTTACTCTAACATACTGCGCCATCCAAGAAGCCTTATCGTTGTTTACAATATAGCAACGACAACACAAAGTGTCTATAAGGTCTAAATTTGTGCATACACCCACGCTAATCTCATCTACCTACTGTAATCTGACCCCTTTTCTCTCCCGCGCCACCCACCTTTCTCAATACACCACTCTTATTTCGCCTATTATTCGTCCGTATGCCTCTCTGCGCTTCATTTATCAGTGTATATTATTCACATGGGCTGCCTTACTCATGGATATGAACAGGTGAAACCATAAAGGTGCTTTTTAGGCGAGATATAGAGCGTTGCTTCTCATCAATCGCACGTTCTTGCCTCCACCCTCTCTCTCTCCTCCCGCCTGACTCACTCACACACACTCGCTCGCTCGGGGATGTCGTGCCTATCAGCCCATTTTTTTCAACTTGCAGCCACCGTAACTCCACACCCACATTTTTTTAGGGTGGATATATATATTGGCGGATGTGGCTGCTTATTTCCAAGACATTGAGGTACTTTTTTTTTAATTCTGTGAGATCGAATTTTTTGGCAGAAATGCACAAATAACTACCCTAGCTCCTAGGGCTATTTAGCGCTTAACAGGTTAATGGTAATGCTGTGGGTAATGTAGCCTATATATATTATAGTGTTGGTGGAGTGGGTAATAGATAATTCCCTGCATTTATCGCATTCACTTCTTTTGCTGGTAACATAAGTACATCGATCGTGTACTGTTTCATTACAAATACTACATTGTGATGTTGGACTCCTTTTGTTGAATCTAATATCGCACACTGTACATAGCTTCTTTTTATTGTTCGTCGTACGTCTGGCGGTGTGGTGATCAGCTGTGCTGCTAGGGTGTGAGTGTGGGGGTTGGGGACTGTCTGTGGCTATGTCTCCCCCTATGACCCCTCTCAGCCCCACCTGTATTTGCTGTTTGATGATGTTATCCTTATTCCTGGCTGCTAATGCTGCTCCATTGTTGATGTTCTTGCGACTGATACCTTTCTTCCTAGCTGCTCCGGTTACATGTTGAGCCACCGATAGTGTTGGGTTGTGTTGTGGGTTGAATTGGTGCGTGACGGGAGACTGGGTCGCCGACCGTGTTGGGTTGTGTTGTGGGTTGAATTGGAGCGTGACGGGAGGCTGGGGTACCTGTAGGCCCGGTTTGTAATAACGAATTTTTCTGCTAGGGACTGTTAAAATGACGGCGTCTGTCTTACTTGGTTGGTGGTGAGGTTTCTTCAGTGTTGACCTCGGGCCGGGGTTGGTCTCTACATCTCCGCAGCTAATTAGAGTGTAGCACAATAGGTGTTGTAGCGAGGTTGTGCCAGAGTACTTGCCAAGCCGCTGTGTCTTCCCGATATATAAACTTGACCAGGCAGGAATGGTGACAGAAGGTTCACTTATGTGTGATTTCTGTGTGACGAGGTCCCTCAATACTTGTTTAGTGTTGACCTGGTACACTACCGGTCCCCTCTGCACCTTTATATCGGCACAGCCCCTCTGGATGTTGAGGAGGAGGATACACAGGGAGAGAGCTACGCACGCACCCTTCACTCCTCTCGCCATCTTGGCCAAGTACTGTATTGTACTGTAATTAGTATTAGTACTGTATTAGTACTGTAAGTACTAAGATTGTATTTACACCGTTGAGTCCTAGAGGTAGATTATAAGGTTAAGAAAATCGTCTATTGGTACGGTAATCAGATTAAAACAGAAACTACGTAATCGTGCTGAAACGGTTGAATAGAATAAACTTGTCTTTCGATAGCTAATTGAAGATACCAGTGTGCTAAGTTTACAACCAAGTTAACAAGCAACAATGAGCTCAGTTCGACTGGACTGGGTCATGCCACTGTGTGAGGCCCGGGCAGGAGTGGTGTATCCGTAGTCTTTCCACAGTAGGGTAAAACAAAACATCAACTTTATTTGTATTTAATATGTGTGATGCACATAAATAAAAGGGGATGTGTCGGATGGTTGAAAGCCACAGTTGCTCGCGCGTTTGGGGCTAGCAACACGTATTATGAAAAACATGTATCCTCCTTCATTCACTGTCCCCCCCCCCCCCCCTTCACTCACTCAACCCCACAATTTGCCGGAGGATAACAGGTTTTTCACAATACGTAGACGGAGGTCTTAAAAAAAAAAAAAAAAAAAAAGCAACAATGGGGTGTAGCCTATGTGTTATTGATAAGGATCAGTGGGTGGTGTGTCTTCTAAAATTAGTCTATCCGAACAAAAAAAATATTGTTCATGCTGCTCGCTGGGCGTCAAATCGTAGCCATTTTGTTTGAAAACTTGAATGAATATGTTAATTAATATAAACGAAATAACACGAAGTTGCATTGCTTAGTCCCTTATATAACTTCCAAAGACATAATTTGAACTATATATATATATATATATATATATATACGAGGTTGAAAGAAATGGCAATTTCTGCGTTGGAAATTTTATTATTCAAAGTTTCCAGGTCTCTGATGAGTTTTCGCTGGGTGGCAGGAAGTAGATGAAGGAGATGAGCAAAATTCATGGTGGTACAGGGTTACATTAAAGTACATGAAGATACAGGATATACGACGCGTTTCACTGGACAACCAGCATTATCAAGTAAGGAAGGAATGATATAAAAGGTAAACAGGAAGGGTATATATAGAGGGTGGAGGATCAGAGGAGGCGGAAAACAGGGGGCAAAAGTCTGCTATTGGTGGAAGGGAAAACTAGGAGAGAGAAAGGGGGGTAACTGCTTCACGCATGCGCACTGGATGCGGGATGGTGGTCGGTAGGTGGGGTCGAAGCTGATTGGCTGCGTGTTTTGCCCCCTGTTTTCCGCCTCCTCTGATCCTCCATATATTGAGGGTTTAAGTGTTTTCTTCGCCGGCGAAATAGTTCGAGGGTTTGGAATTAGCGTACCGTTGTTGCAGATAATATAGCCTATCATCTAGTCCAATATTGAGTGCCCTTGTTTATTTCGTAGTGCCGGTCGTAACATTAGGTAATGGTTAGTAGGGTATCATAATTTAGCCTATTAGGTAATGTTAGGTTAGTTAAGTCAAGTTAGTCTAATACAAATAATAAAACATGGGTTGTAGGGGGTTGGTGGGGGGTTGAGACAGGGCGCAGTTCTGAAGAATGTTGGTGGGGTGCAGTTCTGAAGAATTACCCCGGAATGGTTGTGGAAAAGATTACAGCATAATTAACATCAAATTGTGTTACCAGTACTTGGCAATTTTATCACTTCCAGACAATAAGAACTGTGAACTACAATATTAACTTTATATTTTTTTCTAAAAGAGGCACTCGGTAGAGCGCATCCCTCCGCCTACGCTGGTTGGTTCTTTACCATTACCGGTAGGCTACTGGTAATATCATAGACCTAGATTTTCTTCTGGATCTGGGTTCCTGGATATGGTTCGAATCGCCTCCTAACTAAATTCAATCACTTCTTCCTTGGCGCATAGGCCAATTGCCCACCGAATTGTGTGAAAATCTCCGGATTGCCTCTTAAATTTAATCACTTCTTCTTTGGCGCATTACCTAGGCCTATTGCCCACCCAATTTCGTGAAAAAAATCTGGATCACCTCCTAAATTAACCACTTCTTCCGTGGTGCATATCCTATCTGTCCACCAATTTTCGTGATGATTGGTTAATAACTTTGTGAAATATCTTGTTTACAAACAAACGAAGGCTAAAACATAACCTCCGTCAAACTTCGTTGGAGGAGGTGTAATGCCCTCGAAAATGTCCCGCACCCACAATAATACTAACCCGAGTTGACGTCAGGTATAGCGTAAAATAGTCGTAGATGGTAAGTCCAATAAACTCATCTCGAGAGACTATCACCGTGGTTCTTAAAAATCGGACTAAGGTTGCTATACTTTTGTACGTCCGTGGTAGTACAGTGGGTTAGCGCGCGGGCCTGGTGGTGATGGTGGTGCGTCACTAACCAGGGTTCGAACCCCACCCAAGGCATCTCAAAACCTGTGGGTTTTTAGGGGGGTTAAATTCCCTTCAGAGGTTCGTACCCCGCGCCAGGTACCAGGAAAGGTTGATCCTAAAGGTAGCCTGGCAATAATTCCCATTCCTATTTAACCCTGGTAAAACCTAGCATTTCATTGGTGGCAGCTAAGGAACATGACCAGGTAGCTACGTGGAGCACCCATCACGCGAACCCTAAAAACCATATTGAGATAGCTAAGGCAAAAAGGCTACGATACCCTACGACCTTACGAGGCTAGGGACTAGCCTAACTAAAAAGGAATGTGGTGTAATGCCCTCGAAAATGTCCCGCACCCACAATAATACTAACCCGAGGTGACGTCAGGTATAGCGTAAAATAGTCGTAGATGGTAAGTCCAATAAACTCATCACGTGATAACACCACGAGACTATCACCTGGTTCTTAAAATCGGACTAAGGTTGCTATACTTTTAGTACGTCCGTGGTAGTACAGTGGGTTAGCGCGTGGGCCTGGTGGTGATGGTGGTGCATCACTAACCAGGGTTCGAACCCCACCCAAGGCATCTCAAAACCTGTGGGTTTTTAGGGGGGTTAAATTCCCTTCAGAGGTTCGTACCCCGCGCCAGGTACCAGGAAAGGTTGATCCTAAGGTAGCCTGGGGATAATTCCCATTCCTATTTAACCCTGGTAAAACCTAGCATTTCATAATGAAATGCTAATCCCAAGGTTAAGGCCTTGGGTTTGAACAAAACATAAAAACACAAACAAATTTAAATTTCTATGAAAACATTCCACACTGATATGTAATGATCCCAAGGTTAAGGGCCTTGGGTTTGAACAAAACACAAAAACATTGTTTTTATGTTTTGTTCAAACCCAAGGCCCTTAACCTTGGGATCTGTCATATGGGATATTGGGATATTTTCGAGGGCATTACACCGGTGTAATGCCCTCGAAAATATCCCGCACCCACAATAATACTAACCCGAGTTGACGTCAGGTATAGCGTAAAATAGTCGTAGATGGTAAGTCCAATAAACTCATCACGTGATAACACCACGAGACTATCACCTGGTTCTTAAAAATCGGACTAAGGTTGCTATACTTTTAGTACGTCCGTGGTAGTACAGTGGGTTAGCGCACAGGCCTGGTGGTGATGGTGGTGCGTCACTAACCAGGGTTCGAACCCCACCCAAGGCATCTCAAAACCTGTGGGTTTTTAGGGGGTTAAATTCCCTTCAGAGGTTCGTACCCCGTGCCAGGTACCAGGAAAGGTTGATCCTAAAGGTAGCCTGGGGATATTTCCCTTCCTATTTAACCCTGGAAAACCTAGCATTTCATTGGTGGCAGCGGTGGGATTTGGTGGAGGTTGAAAGTTTAGCTGGGCTCATGATGGTGGGGGACCGACTGGTGAGCAGGTGTTCGGTACGCATGAGGGGGGGAAATCACTTTGGTGGGGGTCACGCGTGAGGGGGGGATTAACGGCGCGTGTGGGAGGATCAGAGTGGTGGGGTGTGTCGGTGGCAGTGACGGTTTGTTTAGAGGTTATATGGGATTGGTGGGTTTGTCTGTCATGAGGGGGTGAGTCAAGTGTGGGGTTTTGAAGTTTATTAGGGGTGTGAATTGTGGGGAGGTGGAAGGGTGCTACTGACGGAAAACTGTCACAAGGGAAATTTTGTTGGTGGGGGAATAGCTGAGCATTTCTGGGGGAAGGGGGGGAACATGGTTGGGTCCCTAGGTCGTCACGCGTGAGGGGAGGATTAACGGCGCGTGTGGGAGGGTCAGGGTGGTGAGAGGTGAGCGAGTTAGAAAACGGGATTTGTTGGGGGGACTGCGGAGGGTTGGTGGGGGAAGAGTTAGGTGTAGAACAGGGGTTATTGGTAGAGGACTGATGTATTGATTTGGGGTTGTTAACAGGACGAATTTGGGGAATTTTCTTGGTGTCAGTCTCGGTCTGGTTAAAGGTTATGTGGGACTGGGGAGGATTAGTGGGGGCAGAGTTAGGCATAGGACATGGGTTATTGAGGGAGGAGTGATGTACTGATTTGGGGTTGTTAACAGGACGAGTTTGGGGGATTTTCTTGGTGGCAGTCTCGGTCTGGTTAGAGGTTATCTGGGACTGGTGAGTTTGTTTGACATGAGAGGGCGAGTCAAGTGTGGGGTTTTGAAGTTTTCTAGGGGTGTGAATTGTGTGGGGGTGGAAGGGAGCTACTGACTGAAAACTGTTACAAGGGGAATTTTGTTGTTTGTGGAATAGCTGAACATTTCTGGGGGCATGGGGAAAACATGTTTTGGTAGGCCTACATAGGTAGGCATAGCTAGAATACGGGGCTTGTTGGGGGGGCTGCGGAGGGTTGGTGGGGGAAGAGTTAGGTTTAGAACAGGGGTTATTGGTAGAGGACTGATGTATTGATTTGGGGTTGTTAACAGGACGAATTTGGGGAATATTCTTGGTGGCAGTCACGGTCTGGTTAGAGGTTATCTGGGACTGGTGAGTTTGTTTGACATGCATAGAACAAGGATGGGTTTATGGGGTAACACAATTGATGGAAGATGATCGTTGGTGGATGGCTGGGCAGGGGAAAATTTAGGGATGGTCAGAGAGGATAGAGGCAAGGAAGAGTGCACTGGGGTTGGACTTTCACCGGAAGTCATTTTGGAAGGGTGCACGGAGTCTTGGATAGGGGCTGAAGGGTTGGATATACCGTTAGTTCTGTCGTTAGGAATGTGGGTCTGGGGGCGAGCTGGCCCGGGGCCAGTTTTGGAGGGGGGTCTAAGTGGTTTCGGTCGGGGGTAGTGATAGGGGGGTTTTAAAGATGAAACGGGCAGGTCGAGTCGGGGTTGTTGTTGCGGAAGAGGTTGGTGCTGGGGAGGGGTTGAATTGTGTAGAGAGTTGTGGTCGTGAGTGGGGTTTGGGGAAGGGTGAGTAAGGCTGAAGGTTGAGAGTTTACTATGATCGGGTGGTTTGGAGGTTTGGGGTGTGGGGATTTGATAGGGAGATGGTGGGAGGGTCTGGGAAGGCAGGGTTGTGGTTTGAGAGGTGTTGAATTTGGACTGATTTTATTTTCGGAAGAGACATGGATGGGATTTCGAGGAGTGGTTGAAGTTGAGAGGTTGATTATGTTGTTTGGGGCGAGAGAGAGAGTATTTTGGGGTTTAGCCAAGGTGGAAAATATTTTGTGGTTGGATTGGGATGGGAGGGGTAACGGTGAAGAGGGGGGGTAAGATAGGGGGGAAAGAGGAGGTAGGGGTTATGTACGGGGGTGATTGTTCATTCTGAATGTGGTCGTGAGAGGTTAGGCTGGCAGGGTGGGAATTATGTATGCCCTCGAAAATATCCCGCACCCACAATAATACTAACCCGAGTTGACGTCAGGTATAGCGTAAAATAGTCGTAGATGGTAAGTCCAATAATCTCATCACGTGATAACACCACGAGACTATCACCTGATTCTTAAAAATCGGACTAAGGTTGCTATACTTTTAGTACGTCCGTGGTAGTACAGTGGGTTAGCGTGCGGGCCTGGTGGTGATGGTGGTGTGTCACTAACCAGGGTTCGAACCCCACCCAAGGCATCTCAAAACCTGTGGGTTTTTAGGGGGGTTAAATTCCCTTCAGAGGTTCGTACCCCGCGCCAGGTACCAGGAAAGGTTGATCCTAAAGGTAGCCTAACTAAAAAGGAATGTGGTGTAATGCCCTCGAAAATATCCCGCACCCACAATAATACTAACCCGAGTTGACGTCAGGTATAGCGTAAAATAGTCGTAGATAGTAAGTCCAATAAACTCATCACGTGATAACACCACGAGACTATCACCTGGTTCTTAAAAATCGGACTAAGGTTGCTATACTTTTAGTACGTCCGTGGTAGTACAGTGGGTTAGCGCGCGGGCCTGGTGGTGATGGTGGTGCGTCACTAACCAGGGTTCGAACCCCACCCAAGGCATCTCAAAACCTTTGGGTTTTTAGGGGGGTTAAATTCCCTTCAGAGGTTCGTACCCCGCGCCAGGTACCAGGAAAGGTTGATCCTAAAGGTAGCCTGGGGATATTTCCCTTCCTATTTAACCCTGGAAAACCTAGCATTTCATATATATATATATATATATATATATATATATATATGGGCCTATATAATTATATACCTAGCCTATATATATTTTGTTTAACATTTTTTTTTCATGATGTTGGTATTTAGGATACGAGGGTGATAAGGCATCATAGGCTAATTGCTCGGAGTATCCAGCGCTAGCCTAGTAACAGTTTTAAAGAGATGAGATGACATTGTGTCTTCAAGGACAACTAAATTCTACGTTGAATGGTCCAAGAGGCCAGAAACTCATTGTCATGTAGGATACTGTGAATAACGTACAGTAGCCCAACTAAGTTTTGCGACAATATTAGGTACGTGGCACCTGTCTAGTTTGCACTCCCGTCCCAAGCCCGTGTGTGGTCGTGTTTAGCAGAGACCCATGGTGTTTAGGCAGGCGCCACCGCCTGCGCCAGGGCACACAGACACAGTTGTTGTTGTTGTTCCCCAAGCTGCCTGGCCGAACAGCCCCAAGGCCCTGAGCAAGGCCAAGGCCATAACCGAGCGCACCCACAGAACCTCCCCTGCCTACCACAATAAAGCCTGGGTGACCAAAGCCACTCCATGGCGGGGAGCTGAGGAGGGTGCGGAAACGCCCGGGAAACCAAAGCCCCACCCAGGGCCCTGTGCCCCTCAGCAATTATGAAGAGAAAGTTGAGGGGCAAAGGAAAAATGTGACGCTTTGGCTTCCAATCTTGGTAAATTGGGAGGTCAATCCACGGAAAAGACGCCGTCACTTGAGACCTAGGAAATACATAAGTAAAAGGAACAGTCGGAGTAAGCTATGGGTATGGCAGAGATCGCTCAGTTCTCACTCTGATAGACCAGCCCATCACCATATGACTAGAACCCAATCCCCTCAGCATCAGCTAGGAAAGGCCCTAGTAAGCCGCCTTTGGCGGGGGGATAGCTCCCCTATTTCAACCCCTTTCGGGGTTGGGCACCCGCCCACACAAACACAGTACTCGCACACGCTGGGCGCTACATATTTTTTTTTTTTTTTTTTTTTTTTTAAGAGACAATGAATGGAGGAAGGAAAAACACAGATAAAACAAAAAGGTCCATGTGCCTAAAGGCATCCTCCATTCATAAAATGTTTGTAACAACTGGATTTAAACATTTGTTGATTGTAAGTTTGTGGAAAGCAATTCGAGACAATATGACAATATTGCTATCATTATTTGTTTGTATCATATTAGAAGGTGTTCTCTCTCTCTCTCTCTCTCACTGAGGTTAATATCTATCAATTTTCACGCTACACTATTTGTAGATTAATTAGCACACACACACACGCACACACACACAGAAACGGAAGGCAAAGTTCAGTGTTATAAACCCATATTCTTCACTGATTTCCGTGATAAAACAATGAGGTGTACATAATTGTGTTCTTTTATCTAATTAACCCTTTTAAGATCTGATACGCATTTCTGTTCTGTGTTATGGTAATTATTAGACGATTTTATTCAGATTAGGAAGGGAAGGGTTCTTTCCATGCAGCGCATTTTCCTTCCGATCAGCACATCTTCCTTCAGTTCAGCACATTTTCCTTCAGTTCAGCACATTTTCCTTCCGTTCAGCACATTTTCCTCCAGTTCAGCACATTTTCCTTCAGTTCAACACATTTTCCTTCAGTTCAGCACATTTTCCTTCCGTTCAGCACATTTTCCTTCAGTTCAGCACATTTTCCTTCCGTTCAGCACATTTTCCTCCAGTTCAGCACATTTTCCTTCAGTTCAGCACATTTTCCTTCCGTTCAGCACATTTTCCTCCAGTTCAGCACATTTTCCTTCAGTTCAGCACATTTTCCTTCAGTTCAGCACATTTTCCTTCCGTTCAGCACATTTTCCTTCAGGTCAGCACATTTTCATTCCGTTCAGCACATTTTCCTTCCATTCAGCAAATTTTCATTCCGTTCAGCACATTTTCCTTCCGATCAGCACATTTTCATTCCGTTCAGCACATTTTCATTCCGTTCAGCACATTTTTCTTCTCTTCAGCACATTTTCCTTCCTATCAGCACATTTTCATTCCGTTCAGCACATTTTCCTTCTCTTCAGCACATTTTCCTTCCGTTCAGCACATTTTCCTTCAGATCAGCAAATTTTCCTTCATATCAGCGCAATTATTTTCCGATCAGCACAATTTCTTACCGTTCAACACATTTTCTCTCCAATCGGCATCCTTTTTTTGGTTGTTTGAATCTCCTGTTAAGCCGAATGTAGGCTACACTCGGATCCTAGTCTCTAGCCCACTCGTAAGAATTCGTAGACCCTCTATGTTTGTCTATGCAATTATACCTATCTAGTTGTTTTTTTGCAAAAAAAAAAATCGCTTTTCAATATATAGTATATATAGCTTTGCATTTATGGCATCCGAGTGTACTACAGTAAAAACAAAAATATCGTAAATTATGATTTTCGAAAACCTTTTCAGTATTTGAGTATTTTACTTCTAAATAGCGGTAATAAAATAGTAAAGAAAAGTTAGTATGATGGTTTGGATGCACTTGTGACTTGAAATTAAGGTAGGCCTATTATGTTGGCAAAACTACTACCGTATATATATATATATATCTATATATATATATATATATATATATATATATATATATATATATATATATACAGTGTGCGTGTGTAACGAGAGACTTCTAAACCATTCCTGTATCTCACTTCCTTTTGTTTAGTCTTGAATATTAATTATTAAATATACACAGATCATTTCTGCTTTACAGTTATGTCTAGAAGTGAATAGCTTTACCAATGCGATGCAATTTCATTTAACGTCCCCTATGTTTTGTTCTTGATATAAATGCAGGAAAGGTGAGACAAGTATTCAATATAGGCAGGCCATCCTGGAATACTGCTGAGCCACAAAAATTATAGAGTAATCGAGCAAATATTTCTACCATTTGGGAAGAGTCAGTCAATGAATAGATGTGGAAATTTACAGCCAATTTCCTTTAGCCCTTTTTTGAGTTACAGAAGATAGAGGTAATTATTCCTCGCCTATTTACAGTGAATATGCTATATAGTACCAGACTGCCAACCCCAGAGAGGACGTCACAACCGTCCGCTTATACCAGGTCCTATTTATACTGCTAGTTGAAACATATCACAGGCTGTAAGGAGACTTGCCCATAGGTCTCCTCCCGAGGGGGAATCGAACCCCAATCATTTTTGGCTGTGAACCAAGCGTGCTAACCAATATGTCACGGGACAACCTAATATTCATTATAATCATAAACCAAAATGTTCACAGTTTGACACCCTGTGTAACCATAGCGTCATGGTGGAAAATTAGTCCTTACTGTCGGGAATAGGGTAATGATCCCGACAGTTTTAGGTCCAATAGGACATTTGAATTTGGCGGTATCGTATCGCTTGTACGATTTCGGCTGGTTCTTTGTCTATTGTAGCTTATTCTTAAGTATAGGTTAAATATTAACTGTAATGTATAAATATCTACATCAGCTCTAGATGTATCATGAAACCAAGTTATGGGTTATAATTATTATGAGCCGGCAGCCATATGTAATTTCGCGAAGCGATCGGACGCCGGCCCTTTATGCTTGGTTCACACATTCACGTATATGCTCCCGACAGCTCCCGTACGAAGGTTTATTGTTAGTTGGCATCCGAATATTGGTAGTTTGATCAAACGTAAGGGCATATTACGCAAAACGTAAATGAAATTGTGTACAGTCGGGGGGGTTGGTACGCATGGTGGGAGTAGCCACGCGGGTCGGGGAGGCGGTTGGTGCGGGCGATGCCGCCCGGTATGTTTTGAAATTGGAATCAGATACGTGGCTCGCGCTCACGTATGTCAAAAGTCGGGAACTTTTACGACCGTCCGGCTCACCACGGCCGTCTGACGGGAGCAGCCCTGTCAGACGTAGCCGCTCGCACGTCAGACGTGAGCTACTCACGTCAATCGTAAAATATTCCCGTCAAACGGGAAAGTTTACGTTCGTCGGGAAGTATACGGCAACACCGCCGCACTGCGGGCTGGCGGGAAGACGCAGCAACGATGTACGGGGGGTATATAAGGACCAGCGGGACACACTGCCGTCAGTCATACCTCTCACCATACCGGAGCAACAACCTACAGCCAACCCTGCCACCCTGTCACCCTCTGCACGCTGCCCTGCCCTGCCCTGCCCTGTCACCATGAATACCAAGAAAAGCGGGAAGAAGGTCAGGAAGGTTTCCCTCCCACCTCGACGCCTGCCACCTCTCCGCTTGCCACCTCTCCGCCTGCCCCCTCGACGCCTGCCACCTCTCCGCCTGCCCCATCGACGTCTGCCACCTCACCGCCTGCCCCCTCGATGCCTGGCACCTCCAACTCTGCTGAGCAGGCAGAATTGTTGATCAATATCGACGACGAGAATGGAGAGGTCATGGGGCAAGTCGAAGATGATCATGAGGAAAGTGATGACGACGACGACGACGACGACGACTCACCCCCTACAAATTCCGGCGTCGAACAGCCACAGCCACCACAACGGCGAAAACCGCGCCGGAAGAGCACCAACATTATCCTGACGGAGGAGACTGAGCGTATGCTGGGAGAGTGGCTGGAGTTCGAGGCGCCTTTTCTATATGATAAGGGTGATCCCAGGCACAAACAGAAGGAACACATAGACCATGTTGTGGCAGAGAAGGCAGCCAGCATGGAACCCCCCATCACAGCCTTGGACTTGATGACGTGGTTCACCTCTCTCCGCTCCAGGTTCGGCAGGCTCACCAAGCTGAAGAGTGGTGATGGGGCCAAAAGGTTGACGGAGAGGGAGAAGTGGATCATTGACATTTTCCGGTTCCTGAAGCCACACATCGTGCGGCAAAATAAGCCCAGGACACTTGGTATGCCTCAGGTACGTTTATATTTTTTATGTTTTCCAACCCTTTCACTATTAAATCGACAACCACATCAATATTTTCCTGGCGAGCGATAGCAAGCCAAGAGGTTTGGCGTCCTCAGGACAGTGACAGGTTTTGTCTTTTTCTGAATTATTTTGCTTATAATGATGTCATTATTTGTTCAATGTATCTTGTTCACTTAAGTTTATAATTACCTAACATTTTTGTTAATGAAACACATAATAACACAAAGCAGTTTATTCATTTTATTTAAAGGTTACAAGGATGAATGGTTATGTTGAATGGTATTTTACAGTTGATTAATAATGTACATGTTACTAATTATACATTCATGTCCCAACAGTCTGCTGCCCAAGCTGCCGAACCTGCTTCTGTTCATGTGCCTGACCCAGCCCCAGCACCTCCCACAGACGATGTGGAGGACCCCTCTGCCGGCAGTCAGGAGGACACCACCCCAGCCATCTCCATGCCTGCGCGGAAGGTGAAGCAGGGGAAGCCTCCTGGTGCTGTACCATCCACAGCATCCACATCACACGGAACCCTGGAGCAAGTGAGTAGAGGAAATATTAGTTTCATAATAGCAACAATAACTTTGAACATAAGAACATAAGAAAATGGGAGTCTGCAGAAACCTGATTGGCCTAAACAAGGCAGATCCCTGTCCCACCCAACCACAATTACAAAGCCCAATGATAGGCTCCCACTATAGCATATTGGCTTCCCAGAATACTACATAATTTTATTTGTTAAAATTTCTAATTGGTCAATTATTGAAATATGTTATGTTTCGTGTGTTGTGCAACGTGTCAATGTTCTCTTTTTCCATAATGGTAACAATAACTTTGAACATAGTAGGCTTCCCAGAATACCACAAAATGTTATTTGTTAAAATTCGTAATTGGTCAAATATTAAAATATGTTATGTTTCGTGTGTTTAATGTTTTGTTCCTTGTTCCCATACCAGGTCCTTGCAACTGCGGAGAAGGTGCGCCACAACCTGGCTGGGGTTATGGATGTGGTCGAGGATCCGGAGCTACAGTATTGGCGCGCCTCACTGGATGTCATGGCCAAGGACTGTGTGGGGCTGCCGGCAGGTTTCAACACCCCACTGAAGATTGAACTGATGGCAGCCCTCAACTGGTTCCGAACTGCCCATGAGGAGGGAGTTACCAAGCCTGGTCAGGACCTCATGCTGCACGCCACTCGGAACTATGGCTTTCAGGCGCCCCAACCCCAACCCCAGGCACAGCAGCATCAACCGGCAACCACAGTGATGTACCAGGGCAATCCGCCAACCACCCTGCCTCAACCCATGCCGACCCAGCCCAAGCCTGCTACCTTCGTGCTACCTTCACATGTATTGCAGTCATTGCTGCGGCCGCAGCAATCAACAACACCCCCTGGCACATTCCTGCCACCTAATGCCTCCACACCCACACATTCTCAGTTAGTGGACCTCTCAAACTTGAGCTCACAGTTTGGGAACACCAGCTTCAACCTGGATCATCTTCTGTCTGCATCACCTGGATATAATCCAGGTACGCCCGCGCAATCCGTCGATCCAGATCAGACCCTGGAGACCCCCAAGAAGCCACCCTAGCAGCCCTAGTTGCAACCCTCCTTGTCTCTGTTTCTAATTAATGATAATTTATGTATATTAACAATATATCTATTTGTGTAATGGCGTGTGTGTTTCTATTTCCAATATTGTAGCTAAAGTATTTATTAATAAGATGACAAATGAAATATATACTGAAAGTAATGTGTAAGAATAAAAAAAGAAATTACTAATTAAAACGCAATAATGATAATATGGTTAATAATAAATATGAAAAACCTTGAAAACGTAACTAAAACATAAACTAAAAAACAAAGGAAACATGGAAACAATTAAAAACTTGATTGAAATATAAAAGTAAAAGATGAAAAATAAAGTAAGCAGGGAACAATTGAAGTAATTAAAGGAAATATAAAAATATACAATAAACAAAATATCGAAGAACCTACAAACTTAAAGAAAATCAAAAGTAACAGATAAAAGTACAATACAAAGCAAACTGTCAAAGACTCGATAACAAAAATGTAAAATGAAACTGAAATATAAAGCAAATTACAAAGTAAACAGGGGAAAACCGTAAAAATTTCAAAGAAGTATTAAAGTAGATATAACTCGCCTAAATACGGTCATCCTGCCAAGCCACAGATCCTTGAGGGGAAGAGAAGTAGGTCTTGAGGTAGTTTCGTTGCTCCTTGGCAAGCTTGGTTGCAGTGTTTCGGGACACGGCTGGGATGTTGGTTCCTACAGGTGGGTCACTCCTCGAGGGGGCAGGTATGAGTTGGTGGGTGTGTGGGTCCTCTTGATCTACCTCTGTTCGGGGTGGGTTTCGTCCTCGTAGGATGTTGTGCAGAATGCATGAGGCCAACACAACAACCTCTGCATGCTCAGATTTCATACACATTGCAGTGTGGAAAACCCGGAAGCAGTTGGCAAGAATGCCAAAGGCGTTCTCTACCACCCGGCGGCCCCTGCTGAGTCTGTAGTTGTAGATCCGTTCAGGTTTCGTGAGGAATCGTTGGGGGTAGGGCTTCATCAGGTAGGCGCGCAGAGGGAATGCATCATCACCTGCTAAGAAGTATTCCGTTGGTGGTCCAGTGGGATCGGTAGAGATGACCTCGGCGGGGGGCAGTTTGGCGCTGTTTCTATAAAGCAACTTAGACAGACGGGTGTGTGCAAAGCCACCACCATCAGACTCTGACCCTATGGCACCAACGTCGACGTAGATGAACTTGTAGTTGGAGTCAACAATTGCCAACAGGACAATGGAAAAAAACTTCTTGTAGTTGAAGTAATATGTGCCACCAAAGGAGGGGTTGCGGATCCGTATGTGTTTGCCATCAATGGCTCCTATACAATGCGGCAGGTTCCATCGTTCCTCAAAGCCGCTGGCAACCTCCTTCCATTCAGCAGGCGATTGTGGCGTTTTGAGCTCCTGATCTCCGTAGACAGAGATGAGGGCCTGGCATGTGTCTGGAACAATTTGGCTGATGGTGTTCTGGGCAAACCTGAAAGGAGTACTGCAGGCTCCTGTAGGTTTCACCCGTAGCGAGGAAACGTAGGGTGATGGCCACCCGCAGACCAGGAGGAATGGGTTTTCGCCAGAACGTAGGTTTCCTCTGAATGATAGGGGTGACACGTTCCACAATCTCATCAAATAGTTGTTTGTCTACTCGGGTGAATTTCTTGTACATGTGTGGACATTCTCTGGCCAACTCTTCCATCAGGTTCTCATAATGGCCATGTTCAAGCCTTCGTTGCAGATAAGGCCACACCCACACTGTCCTCTTGCTCCTTTCCTTCTGCTCTTGTTCCTCTTGATGGATGTAGTTTGCTATTGCAAGTAGTTTTAAGATTTCTATGTAGGAAAGGATCCATTTCATTAGCCGTGTGTTATGCCTGTTCTCCGGTTTGATTAGGGAGTTCACAAAATTTAACTCCTCCAGGATGAATTCCGCGATGTTGTTCATGGTGCCGAGGAAGGAGTGGGAATGGCAAAGGTGTGGCCAGTCCTGCCCTTTTGTAGTTCCCAGATTCCAACCAATACCTACGTGGTTGACAAAGACTGTCTTTGTCTGTGTTTGGACAGACGGGGTGTGCCTACGTTTGTCCGGAACCGGTCCAGGTAGGTCCTAAACAATCCCAAGATGTACGGCCTCAGCTACGCAGGTCTTGTGGGGGCCTGGCATGGGCGTGGCCTGTGTTCCTGCAAATCGGGCAGCCCATGCGGACGAACGGGGACATGCTTACGCAAGTCGCAAACACGTACGTAGTTCACTACGACTACATTACGACTGACGTAACACTGGCCCCGTCACGGTACGTCTGACGGGAAGTGCAATAGTCGTGGTTATACGGGCGTTCACGGCCGGACTACTCCCGTCAGAACACAAAATTGGCGATTACGCCTGACGGGAGCTGTCGGGAGCAATATACGTGAATGTGTGAACCAAGCATAATTAGTCTCTCAATCAACACCATACAGCCAACATCTTCCCCCCGGCTCTGACTCAACCCACAGTTCACCATGTGCTACAAATACTAATCTATAACAACAGTCCTACATCACCAGTCCTCTAAGCTAAGTTCATTGTATCGATATTGTATTATGTGAACATTCCTACATGTCATGCAATTGAATTAGCCGTGTGTGGGGGACTGGATTACACCCATCGACTACGTCGTTGGTAAATATATTATAACTATTTGTTGGGATATTTCATGTACCAGTGATATGCAATTTAACCTCTTTATCTAAATTCCCGACAAATAATGGTCCTTCGTGCCCTAAGGCTTCCTTACCGTAGTACCGTTTTGTTTACTTCCTTGACGCTTGTGGGCTTACAAATGGCTGCCGCCTCGCGCGTTGTTGGGCCGACTGCCGTTTCCCTATTGTAGACCCGGCTTATTCCCTCTGTTTTTTTCCAGTTAGGCGCCGTCCCTATCTTTTATGGGGCTAGTTTCCAGGTTTTTTGGGGCGTGTGATCCTTGGCGTTTTTTGGTGGGATGGCTGGGCTGGATATTGGGGTAGGGGTAATTTCGTCGGGCACCATTTCGCGCTCATAGGCTAGGCAAGGCTTGGCTAGGCAGGCTAGGCCTGCAGGTGTCTGTGGTAGCTGTTCATTTCGCTTAGGTGGTGGGCCTGTGATGTTCGTTGTGTTTTGTCATTATGAGACTTTTCTTAATTTTGCCAGTGGGGAGGGTTCTCATGTGACTCATTTAATTAAATTTTATAGCCTAGTTGCCTAATTACGGTCATGGGGTTCGGTCTCTGTTGATTCCTAAGCGATTGACTGCTAACAGACCTCATGATTGTGGGATGGGCATCTGGGCTAGGCCTAATACTAGCCTAGTCAGTTCTTTTCATTTACCCTTCTTTCTCTAGCCCTAGTTTGTTTCTGCTACTTGTCAATTTCTTATTCAATTCATTCTTCCTACTGCAGCTAGTAGCCTAATGACCGTTTCCAAATTGGGAGTGGCAATGCTATTGCCACATTTTTTAATTTAAATTAATTTGTGTAATAGTTTGCTTTATAGTTTAGAGTTAATAGCCTAATAGATATAACGATGACAGACCCACCCACAGGGCCCTGGGTGGGGCTTTGGTTTCCCGGGCGTTTCCGCACCCTCCTCAGCTCCCCGCCATGGAGTGGCTTCGGTCACCCAGGCTTTATTTTGGTCTGCAGGGAGGGTTCTGTGGGGGCGCTCGGTTATGGCCTTGGCCTTGCTCGGGGCCTTGGGGCTGTTCGGCCAGGCAGCTTGGGGAACAACAACAACGATGACAGATTTAAAGAAACTTAAGATTCTTAAGGGAGGGATGAAGGGAAGTTTAAATAGGTGTTTAAGAGATCTTGATGAATTTTTATTAAGTGCCACAGCTGATCAGATTAAGGGTAAATTCGCTAGTTACTAAATCGCTAGCCACTTACGATAATTATGCTCAGCAGGTATATGGTTTATTGACAATTACTGACGATGTGGAAGAAGAAATGTCGGCAGATCTTGAGTACTTTGAGGACGTTAATACAGCCTTAGCCAGACTATCTTCCACACAAGAAACAAATCCTGTTAAGGATACCGGTACACCAAAGGCGACTGGTTTTAACCTGCCGAAGCTTACTTTGCCTACCTTTTCCGGGGATTCGGCTACCTGGACTGGATTTTGGGATATCTGAGTGTTCCGTCCATCATAATAAAACACTCACATCCATCCAAAGGTTCACATATCTCCGTGGTCAATTGAAAGGGGAGGCATTGAAGTTGATCGGTGGGTACAAGCTAGAAGCTACAAGCTACGAGTCTGCAGTGGAGTTGCTGAAGAGAACTTACGGGAGAGAGGAAGTCATCAAGACCGCGTTAATTACTAATTTCTTCACGCTAGATCCTCCATCCTATGATGTGACGGACCTAAAGGAGTACTATGCCTCCTTTGAGAGCCTCCTCCGATCTATGGAGACAATGGCCATCACCAAGGAGGAAATATTTAGTGTTAATATCTTGAATAAGATACCCTCTCCCCTAAAGGAAATCGTAAGACGACAACTAAGCGACTCTCCACTAAACTTGGAAGCGTTGGTGCAGGTGTACCAGACTGAAGTCTTCAATATGGAGAGTACTGGACACTACCGACAAGTGGAGATGTCGCCATCTACTGCAGCTTTCCCGGTACAAACTTCTCCTAAACAGAAAAGGCCAATATCATTAGGTTGCAAGTTGTGCAGTGTCCACGGTCATCTGTGGTACCAGTGTCCTAAGTATCCTAAGGCCACACAGAAGATTGGCAAGGCTAAAT
Organism: Paralithodes platypus; assembly: GCA_032716605.1. Lineage (NCBI taxonomy): Eukaryota > Metazoa > Arthropoda > Malacostraca > Decapoda > Lithodidae > Paralithodes > Paralithodes platypus. Next base: position 7,471,808 of record CM064486.1, on the reverse strand, counting down.
CGTTTAAGTTATGTACCAGCTGTCTGGCAAGAGACCACTTCAATAGTACTTGCACCAATTCCTACATCAAACCTTGTAAGTATTGCAAGGGGAAACATTGGTTTTCCCTTTGCACCCAGTCTGATCGGCACGACGGCAAAGAAAAGGGGAGAACCCCCAAAGAGTCACATGAGAAAGGTAAGAGCGAGGGTGATAAAGTATCTGCCATGTCCATTGCTTCTCGAGAATGTCATTTGCTTCCTACTATGATGCTGCCAGTAGTGGGGAGTAATAATAATACTATAATGACGCACACCTTACTTGACCAGTGCTCACAGAGGTCATTCGTTCTGCGGTCATCATTACCCCAGCTCAAGTGTACCAGCAAGGGTCAAGAGAATTTGCGTCTCCATGGTTTCACTGGTGAAATAGATTCCAGTGACTATGATATAGTGGAGATTTCCTATGTTTATAGAAGAAAGGTATGTCCCATCAAGGCTGTTGTGGTCGACACACTACCCAGTTTCTATATAGCATCAGAGATTCAACCACATTTGAAATATCTCAGAAGCAAGGGTTATAAACTGGCTGATGATCAACTCTCTGCTAACAATGGTATTATGCTACTGGTCGGAGCTGATTATTACTACGACCTGGTTCACCCTGGATATCGGCGGGTAGATAAGCTAATAATGCTCCCCACGATCCAAGGGTATGCCATTTCTGGATCCTATGCCACTTCCTCTCAAGACGCACAGGTGGAGGTGGTTACGGTCCTCAAGGTAGCAGTAAGCCCCATAGATAAATATATTAGGCCAAATGTGCCTGATAATACATGTACTGATATAGATAAGCTATGGGACTTGGACAATATTGGAATTGATCCACATGAACTTGATCGGGAGTCCAAGCTAGCGTTAACCCTTCCTACCCGGGCTGTCTTACCCAATGACGGTCGCCCCTAGCCGGGCGAAATGGCTGAAAAACGTCTAGGCCTAGGCTACCGTATTTATGTTTATTTTCACTGCTAGAACTTTCCCACTCATCTATAATCGTAGTGCGGTTTTCAATCTGTATTTTGGCGTTGAGTAGAGCTCTGTAAGTCAACTGGTTCAGTTGTGATGACGATTTCAGTGGAGCCAATATTGCAGAGATGTTGCCAATATGGGGGCTTTTCAGACACTAATTTCGTCTGACGTCAGAACAATAACATTGAAGAGTCTTCTCCTTGTTTTCGGAGGTGCGGTGACGCAACGCTTGGGTTTGTTGACATACGTCGTACGCACAGCGTTCAGACCAAGCTTAATTAGGCTATTAAGCTGCTGCCTTAGGTAAGGCATACCGGGTAGCGGCCCTTCTTTCGAGCTGTCCTTACCTAAGGCAGACCGGGTAGGAAGGGTTAAGCTCGTATGAAGAGACTGTAACGTATGACTCTGGCAGGGGTCAGTATGTGGTAAGGCTCCCTTGGAATGATAACAAGAGTAAATTACCTACTAATTTCCATCTAGCACTTGGTAGGTTACGTGGCCTTCAGAAGCAGTTTGTCAAGGATCCAAATTATTGCGAGACTTATGCGGCAGTTTTAGCCGAGCAGGTACCACGTGGATTTGTGGAAAGAGTAGATCTCAGTGAGTATGGGGATAACATCCATTACCTTGCTCACCATGGGATTAAAAAGGACAGTTCCACCACTCCTGTTCGTATTGTGTATGATTGCTCTGCTAAATCCAGTGATCGCTCCTATAGCCTGAATGATTGTCTGTACACGGGTCCGTCCCTGTCTCTGATCTCGCGCAAATTATGTTGCGCTTCAGATGTCATAAGTTTGCATGGGTCGCCGATATTGAGAAGGCCTTCCTGATGCTTCAATTCCATCGTGAAGACAGGGACTCGACAAGATTTTTATGGCCACGGGACCCAATGGATCTAGATTCAGAGTATCTGGTCTACAGGTTCAGAGTCGTCTTATTCGGGGCGACCTGTTCCCAGTTCCTTCTCAACGCTACTATCTTGCGTCATCTTGAGGAGGCTGGACTAGATCCTGACTTCAAGAATTAGATCAAGCAGGGGATCTATGTGGACAATCTTCAAGGCACTGGAGACAATGAAGATTTATTGCTCAAGAGATGCTGGGAGATCCGCGATATATTTGCCAAGGCTCATTTATACTTAAGAGAATGGGCCACTAATAGTGGTCTTTTGAAAGGTCAATTTGCTTCTGATGGTGTAGCTACTGAGAATAGTGAGGTGAATTTTTTAGGCCACAAATGGGACACTACCACAGATTGTATATTCTTCTGTCACACCCCATGTGGCAGTGAGCTTATGACCAAGCGAAACTGCTTAAGCTTGTCAGCGAGGTTGTTTGATCCCCTAGGTTTTTTGCTGCCTGTAACTATCCGTGCTCGTATGTTTTTACAGCAACTGTGGCGGCTAAATCTAGATTGGGACACACCCCTCCCGACTGAGTTACAAGACACTTGGCGGTTGATTCGGTCGAACCTTTCCACATGTTGCAAGGTCCAACTTAATCGTCAGGTTATTAGTGGTCAACAGGTGGATCTACATGCCTTTTCTGTTGCTAGTAATAGTGCGTACGGTACTGCCATATACATATGCAATGGTAGTGAAGCGACGCTGGCTATAGCAAAGGCCAAAGTAGCCCCTATAAAGGAAATTACAGTTCCTAAATTAGAACTTACTGCATTGCTTCTGTCTGCTCGTCTAATAAAGTTTACACTGGATGCTTATGCAGACATACTACAGATTAATAACGTCTATGTCTGGAGTGACAGTCAAATAGCACTTTCATGGGTACACAGCCAGAAAGTGTTACCTGTTTATGTCTCTAATCACACTGATGAGATACATAACTTAGTTCCTACAGCTAAATTTCGCTATGTGAGCACCAGGGATAACCCCAGTGACATAATTTCCCGGGGGATCTCGGCGCAACAGTTTATGTCGTCCTCTATTTGGTGGCATGGACCTCCATGGCTTACATCTCCAACTGAATGGCCTCAGGATTTCAGGGATTGCATATCTGATCCTTCAAGTCGGCCCCAAGATGATGTGTTAAGTAGTTCGACTGTGAGTACTACACATCAGGATAACAAGTTGGTAGAGTGGGAACGTTACGGCAGCTATGATCAAGTAATACGGGTATTTGCATGGATATACCGTTTCATTAACAACATGAGAAGTCGGGCTCACGGGTCTTTCCTTAGTGAAGATTCGAAGCATATCAGACTCCATGAATTGAGATCAGCAGAAGCGAAACTAATATGTTTAGTACAAAAGGAATCTTATCCTACTGAACATCAAATCCTGAGCAAGGAGTCAAAGGCCAAACCCTCTAACTTAATGAGGCAGCTAGGATTATATATGGAAGAAGGCATAATTAAGTGTAGAGGCAGGATACAAAAGGCGGACATTATTGATTCTGCGAAATATCCTGTCCTCCTTAGCTCCTCTCATTTGATTACCAAACTGTTGATTCGCCAATGCCATATATGCGACAACGTTGGTGGATCCCTAAGATGCGACAATCAATTAAAGGGATCCACAATAGCTGTACTATCTGTAAAAGATTACAGGGTAAGCCTTACTCCCCAGTTGATCTACCTCCCTTGCCTGAGTTCAGGGTACAAAGGACTGAACCATTTCAGGTAACCGGGGTAGACTACACCGGAGCGATTCAAGTTAGAGAATCGCCCGGTAATTTCATAAAGGTATATGCCGTTCTATTCACATGTGCGGTAACCAGAGCGATTCATATTGAATTAATTGACGACCTATCCAGTGAGGGGTTTTTGCATACCCTAAGACGCTTTGCAGGCCGCAATGGTTTCCCTCAAATTGTTATGAGCGATAATGCGACTTGTTTTGTCGGGGCCTCTAAATATCTCCAGAGTTTAATGGATGACCCGCAGGTTGAGGCTACCCTCACTGGAAAGGGTTGTCAGTGGAGATTTATACCAGCACGTGCACCATGGTTCGGGGCGATTTGGGAGAGAACAATCGGTATCGTCAAATCTGCCATGAAGAAGGTATTAGGAAGGGCACTGGTGACCAGGCGGGAGTTGCAAACCATCTTAATAGAAATTGAGATGTCAGTCAACGACAGGCCCTTGACCTATACCTCGGCAGATGTTGATGACCTCTTACTCATTTCGCCTTCTATGCTAACACGTGGACGAACCCTTAATACCTTTCCTAGATCGTCAGTAAATGACGAAGATCTGCATGACCCTACGTTCGGCAATGCTGACGCCACACGTCTTCGCTTCTAGTATGTGAACAAGGTGTCAGACGATCTATGGAAATGGTGGACCCAAGAATATTTGCTGTCTCTTCGCGAGCGTCACTCTAATAAGATCAAAGGGACGAATCAACGATGGCCTCGTATCGGGGATATCGTACTGATTCATGATGAGCGTCCTAGGTTATTTTAGAAGCTTGGGAGGATTGTCGATTTGTTCCAGGGCATTGATGGTCTTATAAGGGTTGCTAGAATACGAACTTCGACTGGGGTTACTACTCGCCCAGTCGTAAGGTTATATCCCTTGGAGCAGGATGTAGAACTGCCGGATGATCCTGGCGTCTCTACTGATACCCCTCCGCGGGTGAGTGCTGGTGACAGTGCTCCTCAAGGTGGGGCAGCTGATGATGAGAAGGATGATCCTCCTCAGGCTTCAGGTGGCGCTTGTCCCAAAAGGAGGGCGGCTATGAGTTCCGTGGATCTTTGGAGATCAAAGATCAAACAAGGTGATCTTTGACTTCGATGTCCTTTTTTTGTTCTCTGTATATAGCTCCTGTATATCATTTTTGGTGGCGGGCAATATGTCGGGAATAGGGTAATGATCCCGACAATTTTTAGGTCCAATAGGACATTTGAATTTGGCGGTATCGTATCACTTGTACGATTTCGGCTGGTTCTTTGTGTATTGTAGTTTATTCTTAAGTATAGGTTAAATATTAACTGTAATGTATAAATATCTACATCAGCTCTAGATGTATCATGAAACCAAGTTATGGGTTATAATTATTATGAGCCGGCAGCCATATGTAATTTCGCGAAGCGATCGGACGCCGGCCCTTTAGTCTCTCAATCAACACCATACAGCCAACATCTTCCCCCCGGCTCTGACTCAACCCACAGTTCACCATGTGCTACAAATACTAATCTATAACAACAGTCCTACATCACCAGTCCTCTAAGCTAAGTTCATTGTATCGATATTGTATTATGTGAACATTCCTACATGTCATGCAATTGAATTAGCCGTGTGTGGGGGACTGGATTACACCCATCGACTACGTCGTTGGTAAATATATTATAACTATTTGTTGGGATATTTCATGTACCAGTGATATGCAATTTAACCTCTTTATCTAAATTCCCGACACTTACTCTGTATATTCCATGGATTTCTAGGCCCCTCGGAATTCCCCACCTTGGTTGCGTCACGTCCTACGGGTCTATAGGAGAAACACGTGAAGTTAAGCTCTCGTTTCATCTTCACCTTACTTCTTTAACCGTATCAAGTTAGTTCATTTTTCTCTCGCCTTATTTTTTATACCGTATCAAGTTAGCTGCTAGTTTATCTGTCGCCTTTCTTCTTTAGCCGTACCGAATCAAATTAGTTAAGTCTTCTTTCATCTTCTCTTATCGTGATATGTTAACTCATTATTTGTTCATCATGCTTCTTCAACCGTTTCATGCTAGCTTGTCATTCATATTTCACTTTGTTTCTTCCGCCATATTCTCCTCTTGTATCTTTTTCTTGCCTCATTAACCGCATCAAGTTAGCTTCTATTTCATCGTTCTTCTTTCGCTTCAACTTCCCAATTTCGGATGTTGTGTTACATCTCTCCTTCATCTTTAATTTTCTTAAGACTAGCTTAGGTTAATTGTGTTAGATCAGATATGTTGCTGAATTAGGTTAGTTAGGCTAGGTTTAAGGATTGACTGGGGTTTGCTGTGTTAAAATTGGATTAGGCGAGTTAAGCCGGTATCACACGATCTATATTTCCCTCAACATTTATCCTCAACACTGGTCTGGCAGCTTATGAGGTCAACATTTATAATATAGCAGTCACCCGAACTCATCTATCATAAGTCTAGTTTCCGATACCAGTGTAAAATATTCCAGAAATGTTGCCTGAAAAATGTTGATCATCGAATGTTGACTATAAAAGCTCTCGTGTGATACCGGCTTTAGTTACAAAAGTGATGTGAATGTTGTCTGTCGAAACTGAATAAGGAGATATGATCGCATTAATCTTCTAATAGAAAGTCAATCATTGAACCCTGCCGATCCAGACTGAGGCTGAAGCATATATATATATACATATATATATATATATATATATATATATATATATATATATATATATATATAATATGTTTGTGTGTATTTACCTATTTGTATTTACCTATTTGTAGTTTACAGGAATTGAGCAGCGCTCGTGTTGTCCTGTCTTAGTTACTTTATAATCAATCCATTTTACTTAGACAAGTATCGTAATGGATATTCCCAGTTCCCAGTATTTTGGACTAACATATCATAACTTATGTTGCCCTATTTCCATATTTACTTTTATTCAACCTAGATTTGAACATGTTAATGTTCCTCGCTCTCACCACCTCCTCCTCCAAGTTGTTCCAAGTCTCTATACTCCTATATGGGAAGCTGAATTTCTTTTTGTCCTTACGACATCTGCCCTTCCTCAGCTTAAACTCGTGCCCTCTTGTCCTTCCATTATCCCTCACGAATAGATCTTCCCTATCTACTCGTTCCAAACTTTTTACTCCCTTGAACATCGTTATTAAGTCGCCTCGTTCCCTTCTCTCTTTCAAGGTAGGCAGTTGTAGTCTTAAGTCTTTCCTCATATGTCAACTCCTTCAATCTTGGGATCATCTTCGTTGCTATCCTTTGGACTTTCTCTAATTTGTTTATATGTTTTTTCAAATGTGGTGACCATATCACTGCTGCATATTCTAATCTTGGTCTTATCATAGTCATTATCAGTTTTCTTAACATTTCTTCATCCAAATAGTTAAATGCCACTCTCATATTGGTTATTATTCCATATGCTCCTCCAATGATCATGTTAATATGCTTCTCCGGGGATAGATCATCTTGTATTATCACTCCAAGGTCCTTCTCATGCCGTGTTTTGCCGATTATTTCAATTCCTAATTTGTACTCCCAGCTTGGCCTTATCTCACTTGTTCCCATTTCCAAAACATGACACTTTTCTGCATTGAAACTCATTTTCCAGGTTTGGCTCCATCTGTGCAACTCATCTAGGTCCTTTTGAAGATCCTGACAACTTTATATACAGGTGACATTCTTCATGATCTTAGCGTCATCCGCAAACATATTCATATGACTATTCAAGTTTTCTGGCATGTCGTTTACATAAAGTAGGAACATTATCGGACCCAACACTGATCCCTGTGGTACTCCGCTCGTCACACTCCTCCACTGTGAATATTCATCTCGTATCGTGGTCCTCATTTATCTTCCTATTAAAAAGTTTTCCATCCATTTTAACATCCTACCATGTACACCTCCAACAACCTGCAATTTCCACAATAACCTTTTGTGAGGCACCCTGTCAAAGGCCTTTTTCAGGTCCAGGTAAACACAGTCAACCCATCCCTCTCTCTCCTGTGTAACATCTACAACTCTGCTATAAAAGCTTAATAAATTAGATACACAAGATCTCCCTTCCCTGAATTCAAACTATTTCTCGCTAAGCACCCCCTGTCCCTCAATGAAGTGTGTCCACTTTTTCCTTATAATTTTCTCACAAATTTTACAAACAATGCTGGTGAGGGACACCGGTCTGTAGTTAAGCGGATTTTCTCTGTCTCCTCCTTTGTAAATTGGTACTATGTTAGCTCTCTTCCATTCCACTGGCAGGTCTCCCTCATTCAGTGAAGATTTGATGATTTCATAGATTGGTTCCACTAACTCTTCCGCACATTCTTTGAGGATCCATCCAGCCACTCCATCTGGTCCCATTGATTTCCTCACGTCCAAATCCTGCATCAATTTCAGCACTTCACTTTTTGTCACTTTCATTTCAGGCATCTGTGGTGTTCTCATTTCTCTATCAGGTTCTATAAACTCCTCCTCTTTTACAAACACTGACTGAAGCTTTTCATTCATAACTTCACACAATTCTTTATCTTTCTCATAGCTGTTTGTTCCAACTCTTAGTCTGACAATACCTTCTTTTGTTTTTATTTTTCCATTTACAAATCTATAAAATAGTTTTGGCTCATTTTTGCACTTCTCTACAATATTCCTTTCATATTTATATTGTTCCTCGCGTCGTATCTTTACGTATTCATTTCTTTTCTCCTTGTACTTATTCCAGTTATTTTCACTATGTCTCTTCCGTGCTATATTCCAGGCTCGGTTTCTTCTATCCTGTGCCTTACTACATCTTATATTGAACCATTCTTTTTCCTTCTTTACCCCTGATTGGAACCTTGGGACATATTTATGTATCCCTTCTTCATATACTTTCAGGAAAAGTCTATATTTGTCTTGAACCATTTCCAGGCTTTCTAGTTCCTTCCAATTTATACTTTGGAAATAATGTTTCAATGATTTAAAATCAGTTTTAGCATAATTGTATCTATTTATTTTATGTCCTTCATTTCTCTCCTCATTTTTTCCCAAATCCATCTCCATTTCTAAAATCTTGTGATCACTTTTTCCCAAGGGACAACGATAATTTATCTTTCTAACATCATATGGATCACTGGTGAAGACTAGGTCTAGCCTGGATGGTTCATCCATCCTTCTGATTCGTGTGTTTTCTCTAACATGTTGTGTTAACATGTTTTCTGTTACTAGATTCAGTAATTTACTGCCCCAAGATTCATTATTATTTCCCGCATCTAACCCTTCCCAATTGACTTCCTTACAATTGAAATCACCTGTTAATAATAATTTATTTCTCCTATTAAAAAGTATTTTTAGTGCATCTAGAGATTCCGTGATTAGTTGATCATATTTATCCCGCTTCCATGCTCTAGTTTGTGGTGGTATATAAGCCACTGCTATATCAGTTGCTTTGTTGTCCTTGTCTTTTATTGTCACTGCTATAATTTCTGATCTATTATTGCCTAGGTTAATCTCACTTGCTTCTATATTTTTGTCAGTCATTATTAACACTCCACCGCCCACTTTTCCTTCTCTATCTTTTCTCCACACATTGTACCCTTCCCATCCCAACACTCCCAATTCAGTACCACCTCTCAACTTTGTTTCTGCTAAGCACATAATATGTGGTATATATTTCTCAATATAGTCTTTCAATTCTAATTTCTTAGACAGCAAGCCATCCACATTACTATACATCAGCTTCATCTCCCCCCTTCTTACACCTTTCTTTTTTTCTCTTACCCTAATATTCCCAGACTCTACTCCCCCCCCCCCGCTTCCACTCCACCTTCTCTCCCTTGCTCCCCCGTGCTCTCCACCTGTGTGTGTGTGTGTGAGTTGTGTCTGTTTGAGAATATATTTGCAGATGTATGAGTGTATGTACTGAATATATAGCCTACATATGCTTTACAGTTAGTTTATGTGTGTGATAAAATAGCTAAGACAATGCAATTTCATGTAAACTCTCCTGTAACCTATTCTTTCTCAGCTACCCCAGTCTTAAATATAATTGTCCCGGCTTGTCACTCTGCATAAATCACTGTGTCACAATTATTAATGTAACATCACGTCCCGTCCCGTGAGAGTTCACTGGAAGTTCTACATGCAAGAAATCCCATGCCAGACCCGTGTGAACTTAGCTCCTTATTCTTCTTAACCTTTCGTCTTTCCCATTCCAGAGCCGTGTAAAGTTAGCTTCACCTCACACATAAACTCAGTAAAACAGTTACACTATTGGGATTGTTTAAAATCACTAAATCTGTATTTGTTGTGTGACGCCTACCAGCGTTGGCAGAATCGCCTCTCGGTAGCCACTAGCGCTCGCCAGGGACATTGAAGTGGGCTACAGTTATCAGAGAATGTTGTTCTTTCTTTCCTAGCAATCGTATTGTCACAGACAGTCCAGTGGTGGTCTTTATTTTCGTCTGTGACAACGGGAAGTGCTTTATATCATTAATAGAATATAACATGCATTGTATATTGTTAAGGAGAGAGAACAATATAGGCAGTGTGGTGGTAGTGTGTGCGTGCGTATACATGTGCTGCCTCCCTCGCTCGGAGGCTCGCGCGCGTGCTTTCTCACGCCCATTGATTGGCTGGCGTGTCTGGCTGTGTCACGTGACACCTGCTGCATTGTGACGTCTTGGCCTGTGATTGGCCGACCACCGCGTCTTTGTGGGCTCCTGTGTTCGTGGGAGTCCCCAGGAGCTGCCTTCCTCAGAGCAGGCTAGGGACGCACACGACTAACATCCTTTTTACAACTGTCCCCCATATCTCCACCATATCTCTCTCACTCAACTTCTTTTCTTTCATTCCTCTAATCTTTTAACGTCACAGCACTCCCTTTGGGTTCTGTACACGATTTCATATCGGCCCATCGTATTGTGGGCGTCGCTCTCATATATATTTACATGTATTAGAATAGGCTATAAGGGTTCTTAGTCTATGGAGGTTTGATGACTCTGTGTGTGTCTCCCTCAGTGTATTTACCTAATTGCCTAATTGTATTTACCTAATTGTAGTTTACAGGAGTTGAGCTAAGCTCGTGTTGTCCCGTCTCTCAGTCTACTTTTTATCCGATTTTTTCTTGAAAATATGGATGTTCCTTGCCCCTACCACCTCCTCCTCCAGCCCATTCCATTTGTCAATACATCTATAGGGGAAGCTAAACTTCCTGATATCGTTCTTGCAGGTAGGTCTTTTTACTTTGTAGCTGTGGCCTCTAGTTATTCCTGTATCCATAATTAATATATCCTCCCTATCCAGCCTCTCCAGCCCCCGGGTACATTTGTACATCATTATCATGTCTCCCCTCTCTCTCCTCTGTTTTAGACTCGGTAGATTTAATTTGTCTAGCCTCCCTTCATATGGCAGTTCTCTGAGACTTGGAACCAATCTAGTGACTGCTCTCTGGATTCTTTCTAACTTGTGAATATGCTTCTTTAGATGCGGGGACCACATCACTGCTGCATACTCCAATCTTGGTCTAATCATACTCTTCATAATTTTCGCTACCATGGTCTCATCCAAGTAGTTCAGAGCAACTTTCATATTCCCGGCCATTGCATACATTCCGCTAAAGAGCTTGTTAATATGTTTCTCTGGCGACAAATTATCTTGTATAATCAACCCTAAATCTTTTTCTTTTTCGGCCTTGCTAATTATATTATCTCCCATCCTGTACTCCCAATTTGGTCTATTCACACTTCTTCCCATATTTAACACATGGCATTTACTTATATTAAATTTCATTTTCCACTTGGTGCTCCATTCGTATATTTTATCTAAATCCCCTTGCAGCTCCTCACAACTACTTTTATTTGTTATTTGTCTCATAATTTTTACGTCATCTGCAAACATTGACATGTAAGAGTTTATGCCTATCGGCAGGTCATTCACGTACATAAGGAACATGAGAGGTGCCAACACAGATCCCTGCGGCACACCACTCTCAACTTTCCGCCACGATGAGTAAGTTCCTCTAATGTTGGTCCTCATTTCCCTATCTGTTAAATAGCTCTCCATCCATTTCAGCAAACTCCCCCTGACACATCCTAGCGTCTCAAGCTTAGATAACAATCTCTTATGTGGTACCTTATCGAATGCTTTGGAAAGGTCTAAGTAGACGCAGTCCACCCATCCGCCTCTTTCTTGGAGTACATCTATCACCCTACTGTAATAACATAGCAAACTGGTAACACAAGATGTCCCTTCTCTGAATCCAAAATGCTTTGGGGTTATTATCTTTTTTCTCTCCAACATTTTCATCCATCTCTTCCTAATTAGCTTTTCACAAATCTTGCATACAATACTAGTAAGTGAAACTGGTCTATAGTTTAGAGGGTCCTCAGGGTTTCCATTCTTGTATATCGGAATGATATTAGCTCTTTTCCATTCAACAGGAACCTGTCCTTTATCTAAGGAAGCTTGAATTATGTCCCTCACTGGCTCCACTAATTGCTCTGCACACTCCTTTAAAACCCAGGCAGACACTTCATCCAGTCCCATAGCTTTCCTTATTTCAAGTCCTCTCATCGCAGATAACAGCTCATCTCTAGTTATTTCGATCTTACTAAGACCACTCTCCAGTACTCCCGCCTGTGGTTCGTCAAAACCTTCCTCTCTAGTAAAAACTGACCCCAATTTGTTATTCATTACCTCGCACATGTCCGATACATTTTCATACGTCCTAGCATCAACTCTTAATTTAGTAATTTGTTTCTTTACCTTCAACTTACTGTTTATATATTTATAAAATAATCTAGGGTCACTTTCACATTTATTTACTATGTTCTTCTCATAGTTCATTTTAACTTGCCTAATTATGTTAACATATCTATTCCTCTCCTGTTTATATTTATTCCGATTACTCTCAGTGTTCCTTCTTCTTAATCTAGCCCAAGCTGCATCACGCCTACCCAAAGCTCTTTTGCATTTCAAATTAAACCAATCTTTCTGCTTAGTAAAATTTCCAGTTTTATATCTTGGGACAAACAGATTGGTTCCTACTCTATACATTTCGAGGAATCTACTATATTTACCTTGTACGTCCTGTTCCTTCAAAATAAGATCCCAATCTACTCCCTCTAAATATCTTTTCAAGGATACATAATCAGCTTTACTATAATTTAATCTGTCATTTATGTTGCTATTGTCTAATCTATTGGCATTACTCGAGGTCAACTTCCATTTTAGTAATAGGTGATCACTTTTACCTACAGGACATAGATAGTTTATATCACTAATTTCGTGAGGATCTTTTGTAAAAATCAGATCGAGTTTAGAAGGTTCGTTATTACCCCTCATTCTTGTATTTTCCTTCACATGTTGTGCAAGTACATTTTCCGTAACCAACTTCACTAGCCGACTTCCCCAAGATCTCTGATTTGGCCCTGCATCTCCCGATTCCCAATCAACCTCACTACAGTTGAAATCTCCTACCAAGATCAATCGATTCTTCCTTAAAAGCAATCTTCTCAACGACTGAATCATATCCTCTACCATCTCCTCAAACTCCAACTCCCTCCATGCTCTGGTCTTTGGTGGCATGTAAGCTACTGCTATGTCTAGCTTTTTTCCTTCTATATCATTGAGTTCAACTGCCATTATTTCTGCCTTGTCATTATTTAACTCCACGTGCTTTGCTGTCATAGGGTTCTTAACTAATACTGCCACTCCACCTCCCCTTTTACCCTTTCTATCATATCTCCATATATTATATCCTTCACTAAACACTATGTTGCTGTCAAAGTCCTGGTTCAGCTTTGTCTCTGTCAAACTGACTATCTGTGGTTGATCTTTTCTTAATATATTATCTAACTCTACCTTTTTACTGTTTATTCCATCTATATTATTGTAGTAGCACAGTATATTGACTCCACCTCCTTGTTTCTCTTCCCTCTCTGCCTCCTACCAGGTTCACCTCCTCCTCCATCCCTTCCCTGACCCAGTTCCACTTCCCCTGCTAATTCTATTCTCCTCCCCCCTCTCTCTCCCTCTGTTCCACCTTCTCCACCACATCCTGGCTCTCTCTCCGGTCCCCTGCTCCCTGCATTATCTCTTGCTCCGTCTCCTTGCTTTGACTTCGTACTTGTCTCTCTGTCTCTTTTCCTATCACTCCTCTTACTTTCGGTTCTTGGTGGCTCCTGATGTACCACTTCCTTACTTGCCCTTCCCTTATTCTCCAAAAAAAAAATCTTCTTTTGCTCTTCAGACAACTTTCCATTCTCTTCATCAGCCTTAGCTTGGAGTTCCCTTAACTGTTCTCGTTCTTCTACACTTAGGTCCTTTTTTACCCTTATATGATTCAGCTCTGTCGAATTTAATTTCCAGCTCACATTGGCTACTGCTTCTGCTGTTGATCTAAACTTTAGTTCCACTCTTAGTGGTCTCATCTCGCCCTTCTTATATATTCCTAACCTTCTCACCTCCTCCAGTTCTTTTACCCATCCATAACCCTCGTCTAAGTAATCCAGTATCCCCTTGACTTTCACAACATCCCTTTCCTTTCTTACCTTCATATCTGCCAGGTGCTCTTCCACATCTCCAAAGATTACTACACACTTACCTCTGTCCTTAGTCTATGGAGGTTATGAACTCTGTGTCTCCATTATTGATTTAGTGTCTCTGCTCTTTTATTTAATGCTAGATTGGGATAAGGTAACTGTAGTCATTGTCATCGATGTGTGTATGGTTTGCTTATACCTACACGACTTCGACAGGTCCTGTGGTAGCCTGTGCTGTCTTTTCGGTTGTGTCCTTTTGTGAGTGCAGCTTTGTGTTGACTGAGGGTTTTTTGCCTGTGCCAGTTCCACACTTTGCTTGGCTTTAGAGGGTCGCCAGGATAGAACCAGATACTTGTGATCTGGATCTATCAAGAGAGCACCCTAGTCAATTAACGTAACTTAAAGGACATCGCTAGGCTACGAGCCTGTCTTGCTCAACCCCAGTTCCTTACCTAGAGTGTCCCAGCTAGACATTATTAATTGAGTAGACACTTATTAGTATTTAATATAAGCTCTTTGATATGTATGCATTATTATTCACAAGCATTTATTAGTCTAGGTTGTTGCTGAGCCGCACAACCATAGTAGGCTGTTTCGTTAATGAGGAAGTACTTCTTTTAGTGTCGAGCATTACTACCGTTGCGCATTTATAGTATTCTCGTGTCAGTTAACATTATATGTCCTATCTTTTTGTGCATTCGCTTTACACGTGTGGTGTCCTGCCTCCTGCCTTTATATAGTTTAAGATACGAGCATCTTATGAGCATCAGACTTTCTTCAGAAGTTTCCAGGTCTATGCTGTAGGACTATACTTCACTTTCTTTCAGATAGGAGTGAAGAGTTTATTGTTGTTTAGAGTAACTGTATTGAAGCATCTTTTTATTGTATTAAATCTTGCAGTGATTTAATTGATCTTTCCCTAGATTCTTGTTTATGCATTTGAACGTAACTTGCATCCTGTGTGTTATCAGGCTATACCAGTGTGGGTTAGCCTGAAGTAGAGTACATTTATGCCCAGTTAAGGATACACCATTATCGCAGATTAACTCTGGAGGGTATAGGTGTTTTGTTCGCCGGCATATAAGTTCAAGGGTTTGGATCTAGCGTACCGTTGTTGCATACGGTAGTGCCCTATTACTAGTCCAAGCATTAAGTGCCCTTGTTTTATTTGTAGCCCCGGTCGTAACAGTTGGAACATAGAAGGGAACGATACTTAATTATATACGTGGAAAATCGCAGAGGGTTTTGTACAAAATCAACATACCCCAATAGTAATGAAGTTCAGTGATAGGAGAGGCTGGGAATGCGATATCCCCAAGATGAAAAATCGGGGTGCTATGGGCTCTCTGCGAGAGGGCTGGTTATCACATAGAGGCGCACGTCTCTTCAACAAAATCCCGCGACGAGTAAGAGACATGAGAGGTGTCTCGTTAGACAGCTTCAAAAGAGCTCTCGATGTCGAACTACAAAAAGTGCCAGACGAGCCCATCTTCGCAAGGGTGCGCTCCACCTCCTCGAATAGTCTGCTGCACCAATTCTCAAACAACAACGAAGGGCGGTACGCTCTTCGGTGCCACTAGCAAGAGTGGCGAACTCCACATAGGTGACATAGGTAGGTATTAATCTTAACCTTTCATATTTCTCATTCACCTACCTTAGTACAAAACTCATCTCTCACAGTCTCACTTTTCATCTTATAGGCTAGGTTACATATTTTCTAACTTGTGTTCTTTCATTTTCAGATCAGGAAAGTATACTGATGACGTGAAAGTTAAGAAGATACCATGCAGGCTTACTACACTCTTCCTCTATTTCTACTTTTCTGTCAAGGTAATATTAATAATAATAATAATAATAATTATAATAATACAATACTTTATTCTACTCATAACAGTACACAGACCATACTGAGGTACGTAGTTAATTATAGGTAGTCATTTATTGCATATTGTACAGTAATTGCGAATTACTTCCCTATGAAGTATGGCATAATTCTACACTATGTTAAATACAATGTGTAGTTTTAGTATACAGAATCGATGAGCTTAATGCCAAAATGAATTTTGTTATATATTTTGTATTCAATGTGATGATGCAGTTATCTTTAATAACAGTGTAGCCCCATACTTTACGTTTTGAAAGCTTAATCCGGGAAAGGCATGGGTCCTCATGAGAGGTTTGGTAGGAGAAGACGAGGGTCCTCTTTAAGAGCTAAGGCATAAAAAACACTTCAAAACACCCCACTGGCACTCAAAACAAAGCAATATGTTATTAGGCGAGATAATTCCCCTCCATACCTACTATCACTCCTCCACATGTGTCCCAACCTCCCGCTTTCCCCCCCTCCCCCCTTTTTCCCCCCTCAATTTTCGGGTATTTTCCCTATTATTCCCGATATTTAACGAGTATTTTCGCATGAGAACGGCTGGGAGAATGGGGGAATTTTTCTCCGACCCTCTAGCCAGTCTGAGACATCCCCTAATCTCTCGGTAGCATACGAGACGGGAGAGAGGGAGGAGGTGTCTTTCACTGGTCCGGCTGAGATTACGACCACGGGGCTAAAATATATGTTTTTCACCAGCCAATTGCTGGCACCACTTCTTTTATTGCTCTTCAATGTTCATATGTTCATACTAACCCCTTCAGTACTGATTCATCTTTTCATGATATTCTGGCAATTTTTAGACGATTTGATTCAGCGTAGGAAGGACGTGTAGTAATTAACCTAAGAAGTGCGCATGGGGGTAATTAGAAACGTCCCCCTGTGCTGACGTATTTGAGCTGTTTCCATCACTAAAATATTCATTCTACCATAAATAGCATTAATACTTATCCATACGCGCCTATTATGGGTTGATTATAAAGGTATTAACCTGAAACAACAATAAAACGAGTGAAAACAGCGTTTGGATGGTCAAAATCAGAGATATAGGCCGCGAGTTATATAATGTATGGGTGAGGCAACCTGCTTTCCCGCCAATTTTCCCCAAGGCCACTGAGACACAGTCGATCGATATTCTCTCTCTCTCTCTTGCACTCGCTTTCTAACACTGATGACAATGCCCTGCTTGCAACTCGCTAATGTTAGCACGAAAATATACCTCAGAATAAGGGAATAACAGGGAAAATAGGTGATAACTGAAGGAGGGGAGGAAAGTGGGGAAGGAGGGGAGGTAGAGGAGTGATATTTTGCATGGCCCAGGGGCCCAAAAAAAATAAAAAAATAATAAAATAAAAAAAAAAAAATTTATGTTTAAAGTTGATTTTTTTTTTTTCTCTGACTCTTAACCCGGGAGCTGCAGGGAGACTCTTAAGAGTTCCCCCGGCGGACTGCGGGGAGACTCTTAAAGAGCAGAGCTTTTGAACGCGTACCAAAACCGCGTTTATAGCCAGGCGGCTGAAAATTGGTGTGGGTATAGTACTACATGTCAACTCTCGACACCACCCCGCCAAACGAGCGCTCGCCCCACACTCGTGCAAGCACCACCGTGCCAGTAACCAAGCACTAGTCATGGAGCCCACACGTCCCTCACGCTCGCTCCCTGATGACACAACCAGCCCTCCTTCTGGTGGTGTTAGCCGCCGTGGAAGGCAGAGGGTGGCTGCTAAAGACCCTAGCTACCAGTACGACACGCCCTACAGCTCTGAGGACGAAAGACCAGCACCCAAAGCACGAAAAACACGTGCAAGCACGACAAAGGTACAGAGGTCATTGGTGTTTTGGGACACTGCCACCACGACCCAGGCCACTGCAACAACCACTACCACCACCACTGCCACCACTGCCACCACTGCCACCCCTTCCACCAGTACCAGCGACGCAGGAGGCCGCCCTAGGGCTGCAGAACCTGCGGGGGCAGGAAAAATTAAAGGCACGGGCGTAGGGAAAAGAACCTGTACGCCAGCCACAGTGCCCCTACCACCACCACCACCACCAGCCGCCCCTGGCCCGGCTGCTCCTGCCGCCCCTGCCGCCCCTGCTGCCCCTGCCCCTTCCCAAGGAAAAGGGAAGGGGAAGGGGAAGGGGAAAGGGAGAGGGAAAGTGACTGCTTGCCCTGCTGGCCCTGGTGTCCCTGCCGGCCCTGCTGCCCCTGCTGCCCCTGCTGCCCCTGCTGCCCCTGCTGCCCCTGCCGCCCCTGCCGCCCCTGCCCAAGGAACAGAGAGAAGGGCGACAGGCACCACCATCATCTTGCCATCAAGACCACGCACCACTCCTGCCCCTGCCGCCGTCCCTGCCGCCGCCCCTGCTGTCCCTGTCCATAAGACTCCCGCACGTGCTGGATTGACCCGGAAAACTCTGACACCATCAAAGTATGCCGCCCTTCTGTTTGATCGTGATTCGCAGGGCATTGGCAGCCCGGGTTTCGACGACGAAGCCCTAGCACGGGACCAAGGGTGAGGGGATTTGGGAGTGGACAGTGGGAGTGAGTCCGACGTCGGTGACGAGAATGAGGAAGGGCATCGTCTGTCAAGTGAAGAGGAGGGTGATGATGATGCAGTGCTGTATCGCGACCATGGAAGCGATATTTCAGACGATGAAGGAGACGCAGACGACATTCCGATCCCTGGTCTGCCTTCGTTCGATTGGTCTGACGGGGTCAATTTTGTACCTGACGTGCCCCAGTTCAATCCTGGGACGTCAGGAACAACTGACGACTGGCCCTGTGACGATCAAGCGAACGAAAGCGACTTCTTCCTCGCTTTTTTCGATATGGAGGTAATGACGTACATCGTTGCCCAAACAAACGCCTACTACAGGTGGGTGTTTGGCATATTGGACGTCCTTTCTCCAAAAGCGAGAATACGAGGCTGGGTGGATACGACTGTGGAAGAATTTCTGACGTTCTTTGCCTTGTTGTTCCTCATGCCTCTGATCAAGAAGCATGTGTTGCAACACTATTGGAAGCACGACCCTCTCATAGCCACCCCAACTTTCAATAAGTTCATGACTCGTGACAGATTTTTGTTGCTGCTAAGATTTATGCACTTTGCAGACAACGAAAATCCTAACAGGATTGACAGGATATGGAAAGTTCGGGATGTGTTCACCATGTTGTTGGAGAGGTATAGGAAATACTTTTACCCCTTCCTCAATTTGGTGATTGATGAGTCGCTCGTGCTCTTCAAAGGACGTCTTGTTTTCAAGCAGTATATCCCCTTGAAAAGGCAT
The DNA here is from genome assembly GCA_032716605.1 of Paralithodes platypus. Lineage (NCBI taxonomy): Eukaryota > Metazoa > Arthropoda > Malacostraca > Decapoda > Lithodidae > Paralithodes > Paralithodes platypus. The sequence goes on along the minus strand of CM064486.1, from coordinate 7,452,465 downwards.
AGGTTCGGAATCAAGCTCTTCGTTTTGTGTGACTGCGAAACTGGAATAGTGCTTGACATGATCGTGTACACAGGCACTGACATTGACATACCGAAAGCCTCTGCCAATGACCCCATGGGCATGTCAGGTGCCATCGTCAGGAAAATGTTGGCACCTTACCTGGGCAAAGGCCACATCATCTACACTGACAACTGGTATACTTCTCCTGCTCTCTGCCAGTTTCTTCATGACAACCAAACGGGGTCATGTGGGACTGTCAGAAAGACAAGAAAGTTTATGCCAAAGTTCAGGTAATGTCATTCCTCTCACAGATGCCTCCTCCAGTGACACACCTTCAGAAGACGACCTGGCCCAGGAACACCGCGAGAGGCATGTGCGAAGAAGGCGACGAAAGGGGCAGAAATTCAAGCAGCTCGAGAAGTGTGGGAAAGTGATAGCCCTGAAGTGGAAGGATAAGCGAGACGTCCACCTGCTTTTCACCGTCCACACAGGTGCCCAGATGGATTCTGGCAAAATCCACTACCGAACCAGGAAGACCATCTACAAGCCCGACATGGTAGTGGACTACACTAAGAACATGCGCCTGGTGGACAAGTCTGACTGTCAGCTGTCAGGCGTTGAGTGTCTGAGGAAGACTGTGAAGTGGTATCACAAGCTCTTCCTCCACCTAGTTGATATCACGATGCTCAACGCCTACAACTTGTGGTTGGTGAAGAAGGATATGTCCCCAAACCAGAAGCTGAAATTCAGGGAGTTCGTGTACAACGTCTCATACCAACTCCTGGAGAAGTATGGCACCACCACTCACAGGCGTACGGCATGGCGTGGGGATCACGTTCCTGACCGCATCCAGCTGGGTGTCGAAAGACACTACCCAATCAACACCGAGATGCTTGGCACTCGTCGCAGGCAGGCGCAGTGCACCGTCTGCAGCTCCAGTGTCAGGAAACCCCATGTCACCAAAAGAGTCACCTCAATGTGCGCCGAGAGCAAAGTTCCACTCTGCCTGGGTGACTGCTTCAGGGACTACCACACCTTCAAGAATTATTGAGTGTCGCCCCCTGCCCTGCCCTGCCCTGGACTCGCCCCCTGCCCTGCCCTGCCCTGGACTCGCGCCCTACCTTACCTGACCTGACCTAATTGATCACGCTACCTCATAATGTAACATATATATTATATAATGTATAAGTTCCAAAGATGTCCCTGTGATATAGCTTTTACATTATATAATTGTATGTTTCATTATTTAGTTTATAAGTTTCAAAGATTTACATGTAATATGCCTTCTTTTTTTAGTATATCAATATATATGTTTGTTATTAGCCTAAGTAATGTGTATATAATTATTTTCTTACCTCAAATGAATTGTACAAAAATAAATATGTTTCAATAAATCCTGTCAAACCTACTAAGATAATAAAATAAAACAATAAAAAAACAAAAAAAAACAAGGTCATGTCATTGTATTCTTACAATATGATATATTCTATGAATATTTCATATTGTTTGAATACAATGGCATGATCTTGTAACAAAAAAAAATTATCAAAAATGTTCTAGACAGTATAAAACCTTCCCCATAACCCCCTCCTGGATTCGATCCCACTACCCTACCACACTTTGAGTTTTCCAGTCCGCGACCTTACCAACCATGCCACAGGAGCTCATACCAAATATCACTCAAAACTTTGTGTCTACAATCGAAATGACAATATACAAAAAAAAAATTAATTATCCCACCAATTTACGTTTGTAAATTGATGGGATTATCAATTATATCATGCCAAGGTTTATAAAAGTTTGTCTCTGTCAAGAATTAGTAATTATATAACTTTATTCTGTCAAAAATTGCCCAAACACTCAGCAAAATTGCCCCTCTCAGTGTGACTCCACTCATTTTCACACGGTCAAGCGGTGACCCTTGCCGCTCCTTGATGCTCCAGCTACAGCAGCTCTGCCTGGGAACAAAATTGGTATAAATACAATAATGGATAAAATACTCTTCACAAATACATTTGTATTGTATAATATTGTAAATAAAAATGAATAATAACTGTGTGGGTGTCGAAAATTGCTCAACCAGCTTTCTTATGTCTCGCCTACGCGCGTATATTGGATTATACATAGTCATGACTGTCATACAAATACTTGCAGTTGGTCTCGAATATACATTTATATTGCATATTACTTGGAAATAAATAAGTATAAGTTTCTCTGGTGGCAATCTACCCTTTCGCAAGTGTAAGGAGACACCAGTCTATATTTAGCCCTCTATCACAAAAGGCAATCTGCCTGTGTTTACTGACCACCCTCGTTGGTGGTCTATAATATAGTACTTTATTTACAGTCAATGGCCTACATGTTTCTGTGGTACTTCACATGTGTCTAAAATGCAATGTCTGCTTGCATAAAAATGCAATTCTGAAGTCCATTTATACGTACGACATACGCATGTCTCAGTTTTTCTCTCTCTCTCTCTCCATTCCTGACTCATGTTATTGTAGACCTCTTGGTGGCAACGAACACCAGACATCTGGTAGACATAAGGTTCAAAATACCAAGACATCCATACGCCTCGGGCGCCTCCACAATTATCACAAAGCTGGCTATCTATCTAGAGATCTGCCTGCCTTCCTTCTCTCCACGACTCACTCACTCACTCACTCCCTCCCTGCATGCCTCCCTCCCACCCACCCACCCTTTCAGGCTTCCGTCTGCTAGAAACACATTCACAATTTGCGTAAATATCGCATCAATTGGTCTATATGCGGTATATTCCTTGTTATATGGGACGCCTACATACATACACGTCTTTATTATAGCATGACAGTGCTCTAAATACAAGATATACGTGATATTTATGGCGTAACACACCCTCTCCCCCTTTCATTCCCAGCACAACTCACTCACACCTAGGTTCACGCATAGAAACTCATTGGTAATGTGCGTAAATATCGCATGAATTGGTCTATATGCGGTATATATTTTGATATATGGCACGTATACATACGTACAAGTCTGTATTATAGCATGACAGTGCTCTACGTACAAGATATAAGTTATATGTATGGCGTAAACCACACTCTCAGCTCATAAATTGCCGCCAAACCTCCAACACATCTTCATTCCCTCCTAAAAATTCTCTTATAATTCCCTTATATATTGCAATTTTTGGTCACTATGAGGCATATTCATTGTTATATGGGTGACCTACACACGTATACATACTCTACATAGCCTAAAAGGGCTAAAAAAAGGAGATATACGTGATAATACGCGGTAACCCACCCCCTCCTCCCTCTCCTTCTATCCCCTGGGCGCGTGAAAATTCGGCAGGGAAATCTCGCCGCTCGATGACAATCTAGCCGCCCGGTGCCATTCGCTCCACATTTTTCAACTACGGACCGTTCCCCCACCCCCCCCAGACATTTTTTGGGGGGTCAAATATATATGGGCCGATGCACGCAAACATTCCCTACACGATGATGTACATTTATCGAAATTGGCAATGGGTCCCAAAATCATCATAGGTGCGCACAGTCTTACCCTGTAGAAAACCCCCTGTGCGCCGCGGAGAGGTTAAGAGTCTTCCCGCAGTCCGCCGGGGGAACTCTTAAGAGTCTCCCTGTAGTTCCCGGGTTAAGAGGCTACAAACTACAGTATGTCAATTGACTCTTTTAATGACCACAGATCCTTCTTAATCTGCATAAAATCGTCTAAGTATAGCTGAAATAAAACAACAAACATATCCGGTAGTGAAGGGTTAAAAGTAAAATATATGGAGAAGTAATTATGTAATATATGGTAAATATGAAATTTTTTGTCAGAATTAAAGCAAATTCCTTCGCACGGCGGGCACTTTGAAATACCATAGCTTCGCCTATTACGAGTTAAGTGTCTATATTTTGTATTGTGCCATTTAGTACATACAAGATTCTGTAGATTTTTATGTGTCCCATAATTCATTAGGATATAAAATGTAGACTTTTTGGATGGTCTACAATGTGATATATTCAAACATGCATATTATGTTCAGTCGGAAATCACTCGTTACCTCATTTGCATATAAGAAAGGTGAGACAAGCAATCCGGTTATTTCCATTTGTATATATTTGCCTTAGTTCATACTGCTATTCCCTACCATATATTTCCATTCCAGAGTTGTAGATATTATGTGGAATAGGCTACCAAGTGCTGTAGTAGGATAAAAACAAAAAACGATAGAGAGCTTTACGATAGAATTAGATAGGCACATGAAAATATTTACCATGTGAAAGGGATCTGCCTTGTGTGGACCAATCGGCTTTTTGCAGACTCCAGTTTTCTTATGTTTTTATGTTGTTTTACAGCGGGCTGGTGTAGCGGCAACAGCCCCCCAAGACTAGTAAAAGACAAGCTGGTGGTGAGGACTAAGGAAAACCCCTTCTCCATCCGCTGCGAGGGATCACAGGAGCTCTTCTGGAATTGGACCACAGGGGTAGGTTAACCCCTACTGTACCATAGGGTACTAACATAAATGTACCCCCCAGTCCCAAGCAATGTGGCCAAAATGGCTTCAGAGGCAAGATATAACAACCTCCCACCTCAAAAGATGTAGGAATACTGCCTCTCCCAGCATATAGGGGCTTGGATGTAAGCGAGAAGTGTTGCCAAGGTCTTAGAGCAGTGCTCAAATGTCGTCGTACCAGGTACTGCCTGTTACTGGCAGTTACAAGGATCGTATATTACTGACGGCTGGCAGCCGTCGCTGGGACTGAGGAATGATTTATCTACTGACGGCTCTCTGCCGTTGCTAATACTGAACGAGTTAACCCTATTTAGAGAGAGGGACCATCTTTTTCTTTGGACGCCATTTTGTTGCCTCAATTATCAAACAACAGGGTTATATTTTATGTTTGATCACTTGATGTGTATATCCAAATTCCAAATACCAAACTACAGTATTATAATCCTGTATCAATATTCCCGAATGTGTATTATGGGTATTGAGATAATTAAGAGTGATAATATCACCAGTGGCACCAAGAAGACTGAGGTAGGCCGATTTATATTAACCCCTTTAGCACGATGATGCCTCTATATATTTGTTCTTGGTTAATATTAGACGATTTTCTTCAGCATAACAAGGACCTATGTTATTCAGAGGGTTTAATGCGATCGTATTTACACTTTTGAGTCCTAGAGGGAGATTATAAGCTGAGGAAAATTGTCTAATTGTAACCAGAATGTACTGAAGGGGTTACTATAGGATCTCTCGTTAACCCCATGAGGATTCTATGATGCGTTTTTATATTCTGGCTATTATTAGACGATTGTATGCAGCTTGGAAAGGATCTCTATGAATCAAAAGGGTAGGCCTATAAATGATCGTGCTTCACCCTCTGGCTTTCCAAATTCCTTCATAAACTGAATACAATCGTCTAATGATACCCAAAATATACTGTTAAAACGCTTTCAATTCCACAAGGGGTTAACACAGGTTTGAGGAAAGGGGTTTGTTTTTCCCTTCTAAGCTCGCCAAGATATTCACCACCTTAATGGCACGAAAGGTCTTAATATCGTCAAACTAATGGCAGACGTCTTTAAATCTCAAAACTAATGGGCTTAAGCATGAGAACGAAGGGTTTTAGAAAAGAAAAAAAATCAAGCACGATTAAAGAGATCCTGCAACTTTGATTTTGAAGACTTTGAATTATATATAGCCTACTGTATATATATATACTACAGTATATATATATATATATATACTATATATATATATAGAGAGTTATGAGAACCTCAGCAGGTGATCTTGGACACCGTAACTTCCAAATTAGAAGGGCAATGAGAAGAAATACGTTGTGGAATATCATGTTGATTTATTCGAATTTTCGGCGAAGTCATGCAGCCATCCTCAGGAAAGGGTTACCAACAGATCCTAAAAATTTAGTATAACTGTATATATTGCTAAAAAAGGATCACTAAAATGTAATACATTGTTGAACACGTGGCAATTTTCCTATCTAAAAAAAACAATTAAACAACATAATTATGGCCAACTAGGCAAGGTTTGAATATAAAATAAATCTACGGCTAGACAACATCAAATTCAAAATAGCTAAATTTCAATGCAAACAAAAAAAATCAAAACACATTATCTAATGTGTTTTGATTTCTTTTGTTACATTGAAATTTAGCTATTTTGACTTTGATGTTGTCTAGCCGTAGATTTATTTTATATTCAAACCTTGCCTAGTTGGCCAAAATTATGTGTTCCTGAGGAAGGCTGCGTGACGTCGCCGAAAATTAGAATAAATCAACATGATGTTCCACAACGTATTTCTTCTCATTGCCCTACTAATATATATATAGATATATATATATATATATATATATTATATATATATATATATATATATATAGTACAGTATATATATATATATCTATATATATATATATAGTACAGTATATATATATATATATTTAGTAGCAGTCTCTACGTTTCCAACGTAGGGCTGGGCTTATGATCTCAGCCGCTACCACAGCGGGCCGATTTATCGGTACTCATGCGAAGTACCAAATAATCTCTAGAGTTGCACCTCAATTCACTACTAGGCACGTTGTACACACTCCGAGACGACTAAAGAAGGAAGAGAAAGCGAAGGAGAGAAAGAATTGTTATAGTTACCCATTTAATCTAGCTGCTCTCCTCTAAGCCATGCTCCATTTTCTATGAGCCTGCGCCAGTACCTGCCAAAGTATCAGTCACTTCGCGCCCACCGTCGATGTCACACGCCTTTTTTGTCTGTGCTTCATGAGTGCCTGCTTTGCCTACCCCTTCGCTTCGACTAAGTGAGTGTGAGCCTTTTCAGGCTGTTGAGGTTTTAGAAGGATGTTTCAGTGATGTAGGCAGCACTTTACTACGGATTTATGGCGTGTTTATGGGTGTGCGCGTAGTGCTGGAGACGTGTTTATTTATATTGTTTTCTTCGGGGCTGGTTGGTCCTCAACGCCGCGTAGCGGTCGTTGTGTGTCTATTCTACCCTCGCTTTTCGGGTTCATGTTTACTTTACCTAACCCTTAACGTAACTTGGGGGAGGGGGGGGGGATATATGCTTCCCACGTGATGCATTGTTTCTTTTCCCTTTTTGCGTGCTTTTTGTTTTATTTTGTTTTTCGTATGACTACGTGTCGATGTTTTACAAGACTTGAGCATGAGGTTTCTCTGGATTCTGCTTTTGTGAGAGCATAGGGCACACAACCTTTATTCTCTCTCAGACATGCTGCTTTGGTCTCAACTGACCTACAGTGGAGCCCCCATCCTAGCTGCTAATCGGTTCCGCAGAAATAGAGCTAGGATTGAAACAGCCAAGATCGGGGCACTGTTCTTATGGGGAAAATTCAATCGGTTCCGTGCTCATGCCAAAATTTGCGTCTTTTTCTATTTTTTGCCTACGAAAACATGTTTTATTGTACACAAATTAAATTTTATGCATTATACTGTATCATATAATACACCATAGAATAAGTTTTTAATAACTAGAAAAAAAAGGCCCAATATCTAAACAACTTGGCCGTGGTGGTCAAGTGGTGAGCACGCTCGCGTGTGAATCTGAAAGACCCGGGATCGAATCCCTGCCACGGCGGACATTTAGTGGGTGCGGTAGTACGTCCTAGCATGTTTCACATGCTTGCACCCAGTCAGGGGACATCCTGACGACGTATACAGACAAAACACACATAACAAAGCTACTCCAACACCTTCCTCTCTCTCCAACACCCCTTCTCCCCTCAACACTCTTCTCTGAGCTATTGCCGATAAAAATGGCATGTTCAGTCCTGTAAAGAATCGTAAGATTCAGAGTCGTAAAGATTCCAGGACGAGCTCATTAGCGGCGGATCTCCAGATCGACCGTGGTGATTGTCACCTAAACATCTACAAAACTACAAAACTAAACAAAACTAATTACCGCACTTTTTCCCAGTGTTAGGCTATGAAAACATGTTTTTTTGTCTAGGCTACATCAAGTAGCCTAGGCCTAAATCTTATGCATTGTAAATAATAATGTAGACATGGCTAAATGACAGTCCTAACCATAAATACTGTAGATTGGGGCATTGTTTCTATCATGCAATTTTTTTTAGGCCTAGCCTAGGCCTAGGTTCTAAATTCGTCCAGCCACCCCTCAAGTACCCATTTCGCCCCAAATACATCCAATAAATACATATTATGAGGAAAAGACGTATAAATACGTATTATGAGAAGATTACTTACCACACAGATTTTATTATAAATCATTGTCATATTTAGCCTAGCCTAGGCTAACATCGTCTAGGCTAGGCAATTCAATCGCTTTCGTCCGACATGGACTGGTCTTTGCTGTGTTTTGAGCATGAAATTCCTTCATTGCTACCACCAGGCCAATCATCCCTATCACTAGATGTACTAGAGGTTATAATAAACGCGAGAGATAAGGGGTTCAGGCACAAAAAGGCTTGCAAACGGTTGTTTTGTCAACACAGATACTAGCTAAACTGCAAGCGTCTGCTTAATAATAATAATATAATAATAATAATTCTTTATTCCAGACACATAAGATAGATACAGTATAAATACAGTACGACCTAATGGTCCATATCACATACACTTCTCGTGAGAGCACAGATAATAATTATACACAAAGATATATTAATAAAGAAACAATAAAATAAAATATACAGTAGGCCTATTTACAGAATAGAGCACATATCACATTTTGTCACAATATAACACAGATAGGCTAACTAAGGCTATTGCTCAATGTTGGTTAACACCTATTGCACAGATCATTGCTCATAGTTCAATTAGACCTATATATTACATTACAGTACATACTATGTGTGCAGCAGCTTCTGCCAGTGAGATATAATACGGGATTCATAGATATGATCACTAGACCAAAGAGCTACAATCAGCGTGTTACTGGAGGATTGCAGTCGCTGCGAAAAGCTGTACACCAGTCTCCTGATGACAGCCCGACAGCACTGCACATCCAACAGTGTGCACACCATACTAGTGCTTTCATATTTAGAGAGACCAATGAACATCTTGAGTATATTATGATAGGATGTACACAGACCATTTATGGTGGCTCTCTTATACTTCCACCACAAATGGGCCGTGTACATAGAGGAACAATATGTCCGGAACAAAGTGACTTTAGTTTCCCAATTACACATGTGGAATTTTCTCAAGATGGTGTTACCACGTAAATATAGCTGTCTGCGCTGATGGCCGATATCTGCATCATCTGAGCAATCGTGTGAGATAATGTGTCCCAGGTATTTTATTTTGTTTACTTCTTGAATAATTTGATTATTGAGTGAGAAATTTGGCAGTTTACTTTTATACAGTAATTTTGATCTAAATATAAGAACAGCACTTTTCAGTGGGTTGAATTTAACACAATGTTTACTACCAAAAGATTCACATATATCAAGAAGCTTGCTCAGACCCGCAGAAGACGGTGCAATAATGACCAGATCATCAGCATACATGAGATGGTTGATGATTTTATTCCCACCATGCTTAGTGATGACGTCATACAAAGATGGCAGCATCTTGCGCATTTGACGATCGGATCTCGGATTCACTCGGATTTCGTCTCTAACGGCAAGCTACTGGCAGATTTTTTCGTTATGTTAAAACAAAATTATTGTTTTTGTTTGTTTTCTAGTTTTATGTAGAGTTTTTCGTTATTTTTGCTATTTTTTTCGGGTTTCGGCTGGGATTTTGATGCGAGGAATGAGGCTTTTGGCGCGAGAATTGAAATGGGGAATATTTGGTGTGTGGTGCGACAATTGAATCAACGAAGACCGGTGTAGCTAGGATGGGGGCTCCACTGTATAGCCCTTCTGACTTGTTTTTCAACATGTCCATAGTTGGTGGTCTTGTATTTCGTCGCATGGTTCACGCTTTTGTCAGTTCCTTTTCGTTTCCCCGGGCCTACTTGGCTCGAGGATACGTGGTTCTGGTAACAGTGTCGGTCAACCCCTAGGCTATCCTAACTTTTATTTCATTCCTTTAACGTAATTGTGGGGATTCTCGGGCAGTGTTCAGCTTTGTTACTAGGTTCTTTCACTCACGGATTGACGCTGCCCTAGTGTTTTCTCTTTTTCTGTGTTTTGTGTAACTAAGCTAAGCTTGTTTTTTACCTTGAGCAGACCGCCGTCGGAATGGGCTACACAGGTCCTTTCCTTCTGTTTTCCTCTTGTCTCTACTGACTTGATGGTTATGGTCTTATACGCTCTTGTTAAAATTCTCACCTTTGTTTTTGTGTAACTAAGCTAATCGGTTTTTTGCCTTGAGCTGCCCGCCATTGGAATGGTCCACACAGGTCCTTTCCCTCTGACTTCCTTTTGTCTCGACTGACTTGGAGGTCTCGGTCTCGTCGCTCTTGTTAAAATTCTCGCTTTTCTTACATTTTACCTGTTTCTGTTCTTCCCCTGCCTGTGTTTACTTGATCAAAAAGGGGGGGGGGGGGATGTCTGGAAACTGTAAGGGCCCCGCTCACAGGGAGGATAAGCTTGGACAAGTTGACTCGACTTTCGTGTTAACACACGTTTTTTCGCCACACAGGCGGGGGTCTTCAGGTGTCCTCAGCTCCTTCATCTTTTAAATCCACTCTACAAGCGACTTTATCTATTTGATGTGCCCTGTGCCTTGTCAAGGAATCGGCCACATAGCTTTTTACCTTGATTTTGTGTTAAGCGCCCTGTTATACCCCTTTTTTAATGTACCTGGACAAGGCTCCTTGGACAACAGCTGCTTGGCTGTTTCCTCTCCCTTATGTCCTGTCCCTTGTGTCCTCCTTCTGTACCTGGTTCCCGCCCTACAGGCGGCCTCCTAGTATACTGGGTGGACCCAAGGACCACCTGAAAAGTCCTATGACTCGACCCAAAGTGGCGATTGTCCTGTGTGTATTGGATTCCCTCCCCTCCCCTATTTACACTAATAGGGTACTGTTGGGTTGCTCACACTTGACATTTTTCCTTCCAGCTGGTGCCCGCTCTACTGCCGGCCGTACCTACACTGCCGCCACTTCGCCCCCTCCTCCCTCCGCTCACCCAGAGGGTTCTCAGGTATTTCGGATGGGGTCTTTTTTCCCCAAAATGGATTGGACCTGTTTACCAGGGTTGGGTCTCGCTAAGGGGCTTGTCCCAGCCCTGGTGTTTACGGTCTACTGTGTGGGTGGTTTTTACTTGACTTTCCTGTTATACTTGCTACTTGGCGTCGTACTGGATGTTGTCTTACTTGGGTATCACATGCTATATTGGCTATACTGCCTCATATTGCCCTGTCTCACCTCCACTGGTGTGTAATGCTTCCCCCATTTTTCAGTGCTGTGATGCCGGCTCCTCCCTGCTTTCGCCCGACATGTCAGCGGTCGGCCATGCGGGGCCATCGGGAATGCTGCCTCTACACGGCCTGCTACGGGAAGGATGTGTACGATCCCCGCCGATGTGGGGTTTGTCTCTCCGCTCTTCAACTGCTGGAAACCCTACCTACATCTGTGGAAGGACAATGGGCCAGGACGTCTCTACGTCAGTCGTGGGACGTCATCTCCCGTTACGTCCAGGTAGTCCTGCACAGGGCTCCTTCCTTCCGTGAGGATGACGTCTGTGTTTTGTTGGGGATACCACCTACCTCAGATGCGGCACGCCGTTCCCGCTCCCCTACTGTTCGTCACTCCCGCTCTCCTACTACGGCTCGTGGCTGCCCTACCAGGAGTTCGGGTCCGGCGGACGGGAGGGCACATCACAGGGAGCGGGCCCCCCGGCGTCATGACCCTCGAGTGCCTGCATCCGACCAGTCGGTGACTGCAGGAGCGTCTGGCAGGAGGAAACTACGCCGATCTCGCTCTACCTCTCCTGCTGATCGACACCGCCTTGCTTCTCCTCGCCTATGGATGAGCCCCCCAACTCCGTCGCAGGGTTCCACGACCTTCAGGGCCAAACGATGTCCTGCCCCACCTGCCGAGGAGGCTGTTCTCCATCCTGCCCCATCTTCTGCCACTGGTGGGGTGGAGTTCGAGCCTCTGCCAGCCTCCCATCCTGTGAGAGGTCCCGGCCTATTCCCTATGGCGGGCCCTGCTGTGGTGGTCCCGGCGGCGCTGCCCTCCACGCCTCCTCCTCCACCTGGATGTTCGGACGCCTCGATCCCTTGTGGACAACCATCTCCTCATCGTATCCCAGACCATTCCGACTATATTCTCAAGATGGAGGTTGCGGACTTTGACAGGCTGGAGGAAGAGGATGTGGGGGACGACTCATCTTCGGGCGATGCATCCGATTCTGGTCGGGATGACCACACCGTGGAGGCCCATTCCTCCCCCCCATCCCCTGAGTTCTCCCCGCTCACGGACCATGATGCCCGGGGGCACAGTGAGGCTGGTTCCATCTCTCCTCAGCATGCGTCCATCCCTACTGCTGTAGAGACGGAGATCAGGGCGGAGTTGGCTTCCATCCGTCTCGAAATGGCTTCCGCTAAGACAGACATACTCTCATCTGTCATGGCGGCCATGGAGGCGGTGGTCTCTCGGTTTGGTACGCCGAACCCAGTCCCTCTGCAGACAACGGTTGTGGCTCCTCTCCCGCCTGTTTCCAACCACATCCCATCTCAGCCTGCTCTCCCGGTCGTGGTACCGTTGACGTCCTCTGCTTCCTCACCTGCACCTCCGACGCCGCTTACGACTCCTCTCTGGCCCGTTGCTATCCCGGGCCAGGGTTTGGGGTTGTTCTCTCACCCCCTCTCCGTGCCGCCTCTCTCCAAGTTTAAGATCCCCAAGGTCAAGATGCCATCCCTTTATGGGGATTCTGTGGCTTGGAGAGCTGTGGTCGCCTCCGACCCTGAGGGAGCGGTCCGCCTGCCGGCCGGAGAGCGGGCAGTGCCGGAGGGCTGGGCTATCCAGGTCAATGAGAAAAATGTCTTCAGGGCCATTACTCCACAGGGTCTGGTCCCAGAGGTAGATGTGAGAGTATATCCTAACCGTCAAGACATACGGTATTTTTCCTACCATCCCTCGGTCTTACCTTCCACTATCATCAAGCCCTGGGCTGACTACTCCCACCAAGACCTGTCAGTGGATGTCCACTCCCTCTCTGCCATTTCGGGGACGCCGTACCTCCAGAATGTGCGTAATCGGGACGGGGTCCTGATGCTAGAGCTGCCGCACCTCTGTACGGGTCCTTGGGGAGAGTGGGTCCGTGAAGCGGTGGAGTTTGGTCAGTCCATGGCAGAGAATTTGCCAGCCATCCCGACCATGGACTCATCTTTTCTGTCGGGCATTACCTTACCTCCTTACCTCCTCGGGCTTCCCTATGCCTGTGTGGGAGTGGCTCAATGTTCCCAAGCTGTCGGTGGGCCCCCTTCCGTATTCCTTTTTCACGGCACCGGAGAAGTCCCATTTGGAACGGGACTTCAAGTTCCGACAGCGAGCGGCCCGCCAACTTTCAACTCTTCTTGCCCAGTTGGAACTGGCGCATGTTCACCTACGTCTTATAGAGTCCCTGGAATCTGCTGATCATCGCCAAGGATTTGAGCATGTTCGACGGATCACCCTGCAGCTTGCCCTCAACCCTGTTCAGGACATCCGCCACTCCCTCCATGAAGCCACCCGTTGCCGTCAACAACTTCGAGTGGCTTTCTGCAAGAAGGCCCCTGCCGACGTCCACAACCGCCTCCTCCTGACTGACCTTCTGACTCCTGGTTTGTTCCCTGAGGAGGCTTGGCAAGGGGCTTTCCTACTGGCGCAGAGTGACGCTTACTCTGCTCAACGGAAGGTGGTGGCGAAGCCCACTTCACCCTCCTCCACCCGCGGATGCGGGAGCAGGTCTGTCGCCGGCAAGGGGCGCCAGGCAAGAGGTTTGGCCAGGGGACTAGCTCCCAGGGGGCGTGGTGTACCCACCTTCCGTGGCCGTCGGTCCCCGGATCGCCGTCCCCGTCAAGAGGGGATGCGGCGCTGGCAGGCTCCAGGCCCCGGTTCCTCCACTGCCAGACACGGCCTGGAGGGGGATAGGCCGGAGCACGAGGCCCGTCCATCGTTTCGGCGGGGCGGGGCGACGTCTGGGGGAGGATGTGGTGGCTCATCCCACTACGATAAGTCCAAGAGGGGCTCCGCGACAAAAAACGCGTAGTTCCTCCTGGCCAGTCCCCTCTTCCCTCGCCCGACCATCTCGTCGAATCGGTGATGGGCCTGACACAAGACGCCCACACCGGCTTCTTCCGCCCCCACTACCGGCAATGGCCCCGCCGGTCGTGGGCGCGTCGGGTGGTCAAGAAGGGTCTGACTTGGAGGTGGAGGTCCAGGCCTCCTCTCAGGTGCCCTCCCGACAGCGACCAGTGTCTCAAGAAGTGGTCCAAGTGATCATGTCCATGCACGAGGAAGGCGTTATCAAGGAAATACCTTCTACACAAAAGGTATTTCTTTCTCGTGTTTTTCTGGTCCCAAAGAAGGACTGTGCTGCTATGAGGCCGGTGGTAGATCTCTCAGTCCTCAACTCTCACATTGTGAACACCCATTTCCGAATGCTAACCGTCGGCCAGGTGTGCCTGGCACTCAAACCCTTAATGCTTATTGGCATGTGCCGATGGCTCCTCGGTTCCAGGGCTGCCTCGCGCTGCAGTCGGATCAACGGGTGTTCCAATTCACCAGATTACCGTTCGGCCTCAACATAGCACCGCAGGTCTTCACCAAACTGGTAAAGCAGGCTCTGACCCCCTTGCTCTTACATGGGATTCAGATCCTGTTTTACCTGGACGATTGGCTCATCTCAGCAGACTCTCTCACACAATGTGTACAGGACTCACTAACTGTAGTCAGACATAATTATCACAAACCTGGGGTTCAAACTCAACATTCCCAAGTCGTGCCTCTCACCGTCACAAGAAGTGACGTGGGTGGGCTTGCACTGGGATCTCCTAAGCGCCACCGTTTCCCAGAGTCGGGTGAATGCGGCGAAACTTCGAAGGAAGCTCTTTGTCGTGTTGCACTCGGTCTCGATAACACGAAAAATCTGGGACTCCCTACTAGGGTCTTTGAATTGGGCGTCTCTGACCGTGCCCTTGGGCCGGCTCCGACGAAAACGCCTCATTCAGCTGGGCAACAGGCACTTCCCTATCTCGCCCCCTTACCGTTTGTGGACGGTACCGCGCTCAATACATCTGAGACTGACACACTGGGTCGCTTGGGGCACGCTCTCTGAGGCTGTGCCCTGGACTGCTCCTCCGCCGACCATCTGGGTAGACACAGATGCGTCGAGCGAGGTGGGGTGGGGTTATCAATCAGACATGGGACATCAAAACCACGGCAGGTGGTCAGGGCTCTCACACTTCCACATCAATGCCCTGGAACTGTTGGTACCGTTGTTCTTCCTGCGGTATCACGGACTGGCCCTCACGAGCAAGTCGGTGGCCTTCAGGATGGACAACATGTCCGCGGTTCATTGTATCCAAAAGCAGGGCTCCTCCAGGTCTGTTGTTCTCCAAGACCTGGCGGAGAAATTGTTTTACCTGGCCGATCATTACAGCATAACCCTGCATGCGACTTACCTGCCCGGGACGGCCAATCTTTGGGCGGATGCTTTGTCGAGAGGACAGAGCACCAAGGTAGAGTGGTCATTAAGACAAAGCGTTTTCGACGGCCTCGCAGCCTCCTGGGGCCATCCGCAGGTGGACTTGTTCGCTTCCTCAGGGGGCGAACAAGCTACCGGACTACCTCACCCGCTGGACTTGTACTCAGGCGGGGGGGCCGGATGCCTTCAGCGAGGACTGGAGCAGGTGGCAGTTGATTTACGCTTTTCCTCCGCCCGACGCACTGCTTATGTGCAAAGTCCTACACAGGCTGAGAGAGTACCGTGGCAAGGTTTGGTTAATTGCGCCCCTCTGGCCGGCCCAAGCCTGGTACGCTCAGCTGAAAAGAGATGGTGCCCGAGTCCCGTTCCCCTGTCTGTCTCAGACTTCCACTTGGGACAGATTGGAGACCTAGGGACCTCGTTGGTATTCGCATCGTGGATGTTTGTGAGGCAGGGTGGTTACCGAAATATGGACGATGCTTGACTGATATGCTTAATCAGCACTGGACTAAGGCTACTTGGAAGACTTACGAGTCTCATTGGAATACTTTCACGAAATCGATCAATGACACCGAACAAACAGTTCCGTCGGTTGCGTTAGTTTTCCATTACCTTAACCCTCCTGGCCCGGGCACGTCCTCTAAAGGACAGTGTGGGCTACCCGGGCGATCTGGCCGAAAAACGTCTAGGCCTAGGCTACCGTATTTTTGTTTAGTATAAATGCTAGAAATTTCCCACGCATCTATAAACGTAGTGCGGTTTCCAATCTGTAGACTGGCATTGAGTAGAGCTCTCTAAGTCAACTGGTTCAGTTGTGATGACGATTTCCGTGGAGTGAATTTTGCCGCAATGTTGACAATATCGGAGCTTTTCAGACACTAATTTCGTCTGACGTCACAACAATAACATTGATCCGACATCTCCTTATTGTTTTCGGAGGTGCGGTGACGCAACGATCGGCTTTGTTTAAATGCGTCAGACGCACAGCGTTCAGACCAAGCTGAATAGGCTTTCAAGCTTACTACCTGTTAACAGGACACCCAGGCTCCTGCCCTTATTTCGTGGTGTCCTTTCACACTGACACCCGGGCAGGAAGGGTTAATCACTTGTTTGGGACACGCACCTACATGTACAACACCATTAGGAACCACCTGTCCGCTATTAGGGAGCCATTTGAGACCTTGACGGGACTGGTGCTCCCTCACAAGGAGCTGTCTTTTTTCATGAAAGCCTGCTTTAGGCTCAGACCGCCCCCGCGCCAGATACCGCCTCAATGGTCTCTGGCGAAGGCTCTAAGGCTCCTTACCTCATCCATCTACACCACTAACCCAACACCTGTTCATCTGCTTGATAAAGCATTGTTTCTTTTAGCGTTGGCTACAGGAGAGAGGGTCTCGGAGTTGGCTGCCATGTCGAGGACCCCGAATTGCATGAGTTTTTCGCCTTCCTTGGGGTCAGTCACTTTGGCCCCTTCTGTTCATTTTGTGGCCAAGAATGAACGTGAGGCGCACATTTTTAAGCCGTTTACTGTACCGGCTTTAAAATGTGGGAGCACGCATCATCCGCTATGCCCGGTAAGAGCCTTGCATACTTATGTGCGTGCCGCTGTGCCGACGTCGGGGACGGCGCTCTGGTTGGCCCCTAAAACAGGGACACGGTTAGGCAAGCGTGCTGTGGGAGTTCATATGCGTCATGTCATTCTGGTCAGTAATCCCCTTACGAAGGGTTCGGCACATGATATCCGCTCTTATGCGGCGACCGTGCGCTTTTTTAATAACTGTTCACTGTCGGACATAGCCGACACAGGGTTATGGTCCTCCCACAGCACTTTTGTCTCATCGTACCTGTCCATGTCCACTGCCAGGCCAGGTGTGCCTTGTGTCGCGTTAGGCCAATGTGTCACGTGATTCATCTCCCATCCTGTATCTCTTCTCATCCCATACTGTATTTTTTTCCTTTCCCTACACTGGGGGGGGGGGGTCATTTTGTATACTTGTACAAAGCCTTTCTCTTTCATTTTACGTGTATGTACTCTATGTTTAGTGTTAAGGATATATCTCTTACTAATTTTGCATATGGACTATACTGTCTAGGGTTTCTTGTATTGGTATGCCTATGCCTCATACCCGGTTTTGTCATTATAGAGTGTCCTTGGAGATCATCCACCTGCTGTGCAATGCCTTCTGGTTCTTGTAATACTGTACAATTTACTTCAATCTTCCCAGGTTGGTGTGCCATTCACAGGTCGACATGACCTATTCCTTGCCCTGCTTCTGCATTTTTAGACCCTAGACTGATACGCTTGTAACATGTACTTTCTTAATATGCACCGTACTGTTACGCTCTTTTTTCCAATAAACTGATTTGTTTATTTGTGTCTTTTCTTGGTCCTCTACTTTTGCTAAGGCTTGGGGTTTTTAAGGTTTCTTGGATGTCCGCCTCCAATTTGGGATTCAAGCCCTACGTTGGAAACGTAGAGACTGCTACTAAATTGGGAGGTTTGACGACCTCCCTTATAACCAAATAAGGAAAACCTCTTATTTGGTAGAAGTCTCGGAGTATCCAACGTCAGAGTATCCCGCCCTCATGCCGATCCCCTGCCCATCCAATCTACACTGATTACTTGATACCTAGATACTTTGGCAGGTACTGGCACAGGCTCATAGAAAATGGAGCATGGCTTAGAGGAGAGCAGCTAGATTAAATGGGTAACTATAACTATTCTTTCTCTCCTTCGCTTTCTCTTCCTTCTTTAGTCGTCTCGGAGTGTGTACAACGTGCCTAGTAGTGAATTGAGGTGCAACTCTAGAGATTATTTGGTACTTCGCGTGAGTACCGATAAATCGGCCCGCTGTGGTAGCGGCTGAGATCATAAGCCCTACGTTGGATACTCCGAGACTGCTACCAAATAAGAGGTTTTCCTTATTTGGTTATAAGGGAGGTCGTCAAACCTCCCAATATATATATATACTGTATATATATATAGGCCTATATATATATATATATATATATATATATATATATATATATATATTCTCTTTTAAACAGACGAGGTTAAAGGCAATAGCAGTTTCAGCATGAAGGATTTTATTGTTACAGCTTTCAATAGTTCTAACAATTTTCCTCTGGGGTTCAGAGATGAGGTACAACAGGTTAGCAAAATTCATGGTGGATCCAACGTTTCACAAGTAAACATCTTGCATCTTCAGGGAAAGGAGAGGTAATGATTAGAATAGGGACAAGGTATCATATTTATACAAAATTCAAGGATCAAGAATAGGAAGGTGGGCGGAGCTACTGGGTGTGTGGTGGCTGTTCATTGGTGGAAGGCAGTCTGTTCGCGAGACGGGCACTAGATCTTATCGGTGGTTGGTTGTTGGCTGTGGGTGGCTGTGATTGGTTGGTGTTGTCAGTTGTGTGCTGAGCGCGGAGGCGTAAGGTAGGGGGGCACGGGGCGAGAGGAAGGGGGGCAACATGCCTGTAGCGCTTGCCTGAAGGAAGAATTTGAAGGTCTTGTGTTTGGTTGTTGATGCTGGGGTTGAGTGTTTGGATGTATAGAGCTTCTAAAATAGCTAGTCTTCTGGGGTCTGATTCTTTGTCGAGTATGGTGGTTTGTTTGTCTAGGTCGGCGCGAGTTAGGGCAAGATGGTGGGGGGCTTGATAGTGATCTTTTATAGCGCCAGATTGAAGGTGGAGGGTTAGTCGACGGGAAAGGCGAGTCTGTGTCATACCAACATAGGATAGGGGTCCACAGTCCCCAGAGGTGCAAATATGCTGATATATCACATGATCGTCTTTCGGTTGGTTGGTGGAAATGGGGCGGTTACGGAGGACAAGGTTGGAGGTCTTAGGAGATTTGTAGTAAATAATGAGTTTTATTTTATTGTCAGGGTTGGTGGGGAGGACGTTTTTGTGAATTATTTCTTTCATAATGGATTCGTCTGTTGTGTGGTCGGAAGACATGTAGTTTCTGTAGAAAAATGTAATGTCATTGGCCGGGTTGGTGCTAGGGGGGTCTTGTTTGTACCATTTTTCTAGGTGGTGGTTGATGGCATTGGTGACGTCAGTGTTGGAATACCCATTGTTGACTAGGACCTGGGTGAGCCTTTCCAGTTCATTGTGTGTGTCATTCCAGGTGGTGCAATGGGTGAGGGCTCTCCTGACATAGGCGGCGATGGTGGACTGATGGTAACGTTTAGGGCATTCACTTTCCCCATTAAGACATTGGCCATTGTTAGTAGGTTTGGTGTACACTGTAGTTTTGAAGCCGTGGTCGTGGAGGGAGACAAGGAGGTCGAGGAAGGGTAGATGTCCATCGGTGGTTTCTTCGTATGTGAAGTTGAGTCCGGAGGCGGCCATGAAGCGCTGCTGGAGGTCCCTGAGTTCGCCCAGGTCCTTCACCCGCACGAAGATATCATCGATGTACCTGCAGTAGACAGTGGGCCGGTGGGCAGCCAGGAGTTCCTCTTCGATAGTTCCCATGAAGAAATTGGCAAATAGGACCCCCAGGGGGCTTCCCATCGCTACACCGTCGATTTGCTGGTACATATTCCCGCGGGGGCAGAGGAAAGGGGACTCCTTGGTACATAGTTCCAAGAGCGTCTTCAGGGCCTTCTCCGGGATGTCCAGGGGGGGCGTATTAGGGCAGTGGTAAACTCGGCGTAGGATAAAATCTATGGTCTTGTCAACGGGCACGTTGGTAAACAAACTCTCTACGTCGAGGGAGGCGATGATGTGGTCGTTAGCTGGGGGGGCATCTCGTAGAATTTCTAGGAAGTCATAAGCAGAGTTGAGGTTGTATTGCCGAGGAACAAAAGGGGTGAGGAGTTTGTTCAGGGCCTTGGCGGTCTGGTAGGTAGCAGTAGGGATCTGTGATATGATGGGGCGGAGGGGGTTCCCGGGTTTGTGGGTTTTTATAGTACCGTAAGCATAACCTGGGGTGAATTCGCCGATGAGTTTCTTCAGGTGTACGCCATCGGCTTTGGCGTTGATAGCAGTGATGGTGGTGTTGGCTTTCCTTTTTATTTCGTCAGTAGGGTTTTTTTTTTTTTTTTTTTTTTTTTTTTTTTCTATATTCCAACTTACTTCCTCTCGGGCATAGGCTGAGAGCCTTAACATTCACCGCTTTACAATGAACAGTGAAGCCCGTGAGGTCTTGTTCCAGTCTAGGGAGTGAGACATGTGAAGCACGTAGAGTACAACGAGCACCTGCCATCTTGCCTTCACATGAGGCACGGTGCTCACTCATGGCCCGAAACGACCCCATCTCTGAAGCCATCTCGTTCCCGTGCTTCACTGTCTCACTACCTACACTCGGACTCTCACACTTACACACACACAACGCCACCTGTTGACCAGATAACTCACCAGGCATTGCACCCCTATAGCATATTTTGAATATGGGAATATTCATACAGTGCTATTTAATCAGGGAACAATCAGGGTATTTTATTGACGTTTCGGTGGGCTTTGTGGTAATGCACTGATACTAGGTACAGCACAAATTCCATCCCAATAATATCTTCCCATTGATACATCGGGATTTGAACCCGGGACCTTTGGATTACCAGGCCAGTGGCAAGACCACTCCACCACACCTCCCCTGATCGAGTGATCCTTTTGAATTTGTTTTTATCCCTAAGAATGTCGTCCATTTTCCGTAGGTATTCTTCTTTTCCGTGTATCACCAGGCAGGAGGCCTTATCAGCTCGTCGGATGATGATGTTGGGGTTCTCTTTAAGTTGTTTAGCGGCTTTGAAGTGGTGTTTGTTGAGGAGCTTGCTTTGGTGGGATCCCCTGGTTTTGGCGGCTTCTGCAAGTAGGGTGGGTTGTAGGGCTGGGGTGGTGGTGATCTTGCCGTTTTTTCCGACCACACAACAGACGAATCCATTATGAAAGAAATAATTCACAAAAACGTCCTCCCCACCAACCCTGACAATAAAATAAAACTCATTATTTACTACAAATCTCCTAAGACCTCCAACCTTGTCCTCCGTAACCGCCCCATTTCCACCAACCAACCGAAAGACGATCATGTGATATATCAGCATATTTGCACCTCTGGGGACTGTGGACCCCTATCCTATGTTGGTATGACACAGACTCGCCTTTCCCGTCGACTAACCCTCCACCTTCAATCTGGCGCTATAAAAGATCACTATCAAGCCCCCCACCATCTTGCCCTAACTCGCGCCGACCTAGACAAACAAACCACCATACTCGACAAAGAATCAGACCCCAGAAGACTAGCTATTTTAGAAGCTCTATACATCCAAACACTCAACCCCAGCATCAACAACCAAACACAAGACCTTCAAATTCTTCCTTCAGGCAAGCGCTACAGGCATGTTGCCCCCCTTCCTCTCGCCCCGTGCCCCCCTACCTTACTCCTCCGCGCTCAGCACACAACTGACAACACCAACCAATCACAGCCACCCACAGCCAACAACCAACCACCGATAAGATCTAGTGCCCGTCTCGCGAACAGACTGCCTTCCACCAATGAACAGCCACCACACACCCAGTAGCTCCGCCCACCTTCCTATTCTTGATCCTCGAATTTTGTATAAATATGATACCTTGTCCCTATTCTAATCATTACCTCTCCTTTCCCTGAAGATGCAAGATGTTTACTTGTGAAACGTTGGATCCACCATGAATTTTGCTAACCTGTTGTACCTCATCTCTGAACCCCAGAGGAAAATTGTTAGAACTATTGAAAGCTGTAACAATAAAATCCTTCATGCTGAAACTGCTATTGCCTTTAACCTCGTCTGTTTAAAAGAGAATCTATTACCTGGCTATACTAATATATATATATATATATATATATATATATATATATATATATATATATATATGCATGTACACGTATATATAATATATATATGCGAATATGCTTCCACACTAAAGGTGTGTAGAAAAGGGTAGGTTCACTGCACAAAGTTTAAAAAATGTTAGTGCTAAAATTAAATTGCATCTAAAATATATTGCATGCACAAAATAAGGGTTTAAAAAGTATGTCCGAGTATCTTATTAGAAGGCTCGGACTGTTGTGTACATATTAAAATAATGTTTATGTAAAAGTGTTAAAATGTATTTCTCTACTTTCGTAGATCTTCAGTTATTATAAAAATTTGCAAGAGTGGCTGGCTCCAGAACATTTGTTCTGTACTCTTCTGTATCTTAATATATATATATATATATATATATATATATATATATATATATATATATATATATATATATATATATATATACTGTATATATGTATATACACTATACTGTATATACCGTACATATACAAGTATATATATATATATATATATATATATATATATATATTTTTTTTTTTTTTTTTTTTTGTTTTTTTTTTTTTTTTTTTTTTCTTTAGGCCTATGTTTGTATATTTGGGGGAGGGGGTGAATTCTTAGATCATGAGCCGACATCAGCCTATTTGAAAATTTAAAAATATAGATAAATTAGTCTGCTATGTTCATTATAACACTGTTAATATTGTGTTCTTGCCCCACTACCTTCAACACAGGTCTCAGTTAACCATTCAGATATCAAGATCAACCTGCATCCCTTGACTGATCATCCCTTTGTCTCAGTCCTTACGGTGAGTTTATACAGTATATACAGTATATATATATATATATATATACATATATACAGTATATATACAGTATGTATGTAATTTTTTTTTTTTTTGTGGTAGTGTGTGTGTGTGGAGGGGGGGGGGGGGAGAGAGAGAGAGAGAGCTGTTGTTGTATGAATGTTATTTGGTCATTATTGTAGTGTTGTTAGTTTCCGTCCTAATCCCCTAACCCTGGGAATTCTATGCTTTATTGTTTATTGCCTGTAAAAGAAAGGGATGGGAAAAAATGAAGTAGCCAACCGGTTTCTTGTGATAAAGCATGGTAGCCTATCTATGCTGCAAAGAGACACCCCAAAAACCTTTCTGTTACTTTCTTAATTTTCCATTGGCGCCGTGATGAATATACACTTTTATGGTTATCTAGGGGGTTGAATATACACTTTTATGGGGCCTGGCGAGGGTGGAAGTCATGAGAAATTGTCATGGACCACCTTCCTCGACTGTGCATGGCCAGACCTATATTATATCAGTGTGGGTAAGTCTTTCCCTAACCAGTTGCCTTGCAGAGAGGGATTATAGCTACAATTATAATCTACAAAATGTTTTTCTTATGGTTATGGCGATTTAAGGTTGTTACGCTGGCCAGCTTGCCAGAATGTACTCGTACTCGCTAGCGTTCGCCAGGGCAGTGAAATGGGCTATAATAATCATAGAACGATGTTCTTTCTTTCTTAGTGTTCATGTTGTCACAGACAGATCAGTGTTTGTCTTTATTCTTGTCTGTGACACTTGGAAGTATTTTATATCATTGATAGAGTATAAGATATGTAGTGTGTTAGTTGCAAGGAGAGAGAGCGAGGTGGTAGTATGTACGTGTGCATTCCTCGCTTGGGCAGGGCCACCCGCTCGTGATTGGCCGGCGGGCCTGGCGTGTCATATGACGCCTGCTCTTCATGATGTAGTGGTCTTTGATTGGGGGCCGCTGTCTTAGCTCGGTGGGTGGAGGCTCCTTCCCGCGTGTCTCCTTAGAGCTTGGTATGTTGTGCTTGGTCCTAGACGTCCCTTGCATTCTGTCCCCAATCTAACCCTCTTTACTGCTGTTCCTCTCTCTGAACTCCTTCTTTCCAATACTTCTTATCTTTATTCAATTATTTCCCTTCTGGTTCTGCATACGACTTGCATAGTCGGCTAGTCGTATTACCAGCACCAGTTCTCACATATATGTTTTGCACTAGCTTTAGGGATTATTAGAGTCATAGTCACATGGAGTCATATTATTGGATGCTTCTAATTATTGGGTTGTTCTTTGTTACTATTTAATGCTAGACAGTGCAGGGTATCTTTGGTCGTTGTCTGAGTTATGTATATGGCAAGTCAGAGCCTGTACGACTTCGACGGAGCTAGGTAGCCTGTAACCCTTGTGCATATTTTTCCTTTGCGAGCGTAGCAGTATACAAGCGAAGGGCTTTTGCCTACTCTTGCTTGTATGCTTGCTACCTCATTTTGATGACCTTTGAGGAGCGCCAGGGTAAGACCAGATACTTGAGATCTGGACTTACCAAGAGAGCCTCCTAGTCACTTAACGTAAGATAAGGGAAATCTGTTCAGGGGAAACAGTAGGCTACAAGCATGCTTGAGCTCTGCCTAGGCTCCTTGTACCTTTTATGCCGCTGCTAGACTTTATTAGTAAGAAAGACAGCATTGTGTTTATTAACTTTAACTGCGTATGCTTTAGCAATTATTCACGTATTATTTTAGCCTAGGTTGATGCATGGTGCACAACCCAGTTTGGCTGTTACTTTGGCTAAGGAAGTACTGTTTTTGAGTGGCTGTTATTAGTGCTGTCACAGAGTTGTTGCACCCCTGGTTTTATATATATGTATCCTACTTGTTGGTGTATTTAAGATACACGCTTTGGTGTCCTGCCCCTGCATTATTTCTGTTCTATATTCGACGAGCATCTTAGAGCATCAGACGTTTTCAGAAGATTCCATATCTGTTTGCTGTAGGACTAGACTTCCAGCGTTTTCATAGAGCATTGAAGAGTTTAGTGCTGAGTTCAGACTCACACTAAAGTTAACGTAAGCATATACTCTTTTATTAAATCTTGTTATAGTTTATTTAAGCATTGTTATTACTTGAGAGCATTTTATTAACGTAATTACTCTTGTTGTGAGTAGGCTTTGCCGTCACCGGAAAGCCTTTGTAGAAGTGCACTAAACCCAGTTAATTGATACCCCGTTATCCAGTAGTGTAATGCCCTCGAAAATATCCCGCAATCCCAATAATGTACTACCCGAGTTGACGTCAGGTATAGTGTAAAATAGTCGTTGATGGGAAGTCCAATAAACTCATCACGTGAATCACCACGAGACTATCACCTGGTTCTTACAAATCGGACTAAGGTTACTATACTTTTGTACGTCCGTGGTAGTACAGTGGGTTAGCGCGCGGGCCTGGTTGACCTATGAGGGGTCATGGTCACTAACCAGGGTTCGAACCCCACCCAAGGCATCTCAAAACCTGTGGGTTTTTAGGAGGGTTAAACTCCCTTCAGAGGTTCGAGCCCCGCGCCAGGCACCAGGAAAGGTTGACCCTAAGTGGGCCTGGGGAGTTGTCAGGACAGAAAAATTCCCTTCACACCCAGCATTTCATTGGTGGCAGTCACGGAACGTGATCTGGTAGCTACATAGAGCACCCATCACGCGGACCCTAACAATATTGAGATTTCTGAGGTGATACAGCTACGATACCTTACGACCTTAAAGAGGCTAGGGACTAGCCTAGTTAAAGAAGGATGTAATGTAATGCCCTCGAAAATATCCCGCAATCCCAATAATGTACTACCCGAGTTGACGTCAGGTATAGTGTAAAATAGTCGTTGATGGGAAGTCCAATAAACTCATCACGTGAATCACCACGAGACTATCACCTGGTTCTTACAAATCAGACTAAGGTTACTATACTTTTGTACGTCCGTGGTAGTACAGTGGGTTAGCGCGCGGGCCTGGTTGACCTATGAGGGGTCATGGTCACTAACCAGGGTTCGAACCCCACCCAAGGCATCTCAAAATCTGTGGGTTTTTAGGAGGGTTAAACTCCCTTCAGAGGTTCGAGCCCCGCGCCAGGCCCCAGGAAAGGTTGACCCTAAGTGGGCCTGGGGAGTTGTCAGGACAGAAAAATTCCCTTCACACCCAGCATTTCAAGTAGATTAACTCGAGGATTTAAGTGTTTTGTTCACCGGCTTAACCCGTACAGCCCCAGCGACGCGTCTGACGCGTCGGCGATGTATGTAACGCACAGCCCCAGAGACGCGCCTGACGCGTCACCCTAATTGCGCCGACCGTAACCTCAGGTGTAGCCACTCAAGAGGGCTCAGATTTGTATGGGAACTGTGTACGTATCCCACGCAACCGTGCCGATGGTTGAAAACTCTCAAAGTCCACGTGCGTGCGCGCGAGCGCGCAATAACCTGTTTTTTTGGGATAATTGCCTTCAATTTTTTACTCTTGTAAAATCCGTTTTCGGGGGCTCTGTAGGACCATTTTTTAAGCTTTTTGAGCGGTTTTTCGTGGTTTTTCCTTCATTCCTAACCCATTCGCTATTGTTTCTGGAATAAAACCATTTTTTGAAAACCGGCCGGGTTCTGGTGCGCAAACATTACAAAACTAGCCGGGGCTCCACGGGTTAATAGTTCGAGGGTTTGGAATTAGCCTACTGTTGTTGCAGATATAGCCTATCTTCTAGTCCAATATTAAGTGCCCTTGTTTATTTCGTTGTGCCGGTCGTAACAAATGGCGACCTTAGTCCAGTATATAGTGAACTGAATATTGCAGGTTTTTTGGAGAAATCTTATTGCCATTTGGGGTTGAATTTATTTCTCGCAGTGTTGGCAGTGGACATTGTTTTGAGGATATATGGAACTTGTTGGAGTTTATTGGTGACCTAGTATTGCACTTGAAAACATCTTCGAATATTTTTTTGTGAATAAAGCTACGCGAGAGTTTGGCTACTTTTGTCTTGACTTGGGAATTATTTTTGTTGACTCCATCATGTCACTGGACGGGTCTGAGCATAGTGAGGGCACAGTGCGAGAGACAGGCGAGGAGGTGGAGAAGGTGTTGTTAGACGGCGTTCGGGTGGTGAACGATGAGGAGGATGCTCGGAGGTTTTTGGAGGAGCCTGTGATGGCGGACCGGGTGTCGGGACTGGACCGGTACGGACTGCAGTGTGTAGCCACGGTCTTAGGGTTTTCTGGTACTAGCGGTTTGTCGAGAAGTGAGCTGGTTACCTGTGTGCTGGGTTGGGTGCATGGGGGTTCAGGTGGAGCGGGAGCTGGGGCACCTTCGTCCCAGCCCCCATTCCACTCAACTCCTATCATGGCGCCCCCTCGGGTTCCGGAGTCGGGCACGTTCCCGCAGGCCGATGTCCGCTGGCGGTTGGGTATGCCTCTAGGTGACTCACGGGATGGGTCCCCGGTAGTAGCACCCCCTCCTCAGGGTTTGTCTTCCGAGATGTTGTTTCAGCTCGAGCTCGCCAAACTTCAGCAGCAGGAGCAACAGGCTAAGCATGAGGCTGAGCTCGAGCAGCGAAAGCATGAGGCTGAGCTCGAGCAGCGAAAGCATGAGGCTGAGCTCGAGCAGCAAAAGCATGAGGCTGAGCTCAGGCAGCGAGAGTCTGAGCTCAAGTATAGATATCAGGCTGAGTCTGCAAGGTATTGTGCCGATGTTGACCTAGAGAAAACTCGTGTAGAGGTGACGGGGAACCGTTTCGTCCAGGGAGGTCGACCCCATGACCAGTCCCTGTCGCATCTACTAAAGTTGGTTCCAGTGTTTGATGAGTTAGGAGTTAAAGAATTCTTTCTCCGTTTTGAGAAAAAGTGCCGGGAGCACCAATGGCCCGAGGAGAAGTGGGCAGCCCTTGTTTCGTCACGATTGACGAGGAAAGCACTCAAGGCGTACGATGCTTTGCCCCTAGATTCCTGCGTGAATTATGAGGCGTTGAAAGAGGCTGTCCTGAGGGCGTATGAGTTGCAGCCAGAGACCTATAGGCTGAAGTTTAGGGCTGTTCCTAAGAGAAAGGAGAGTACTTTCCAGGAACATGCTAGAGAGCTGTCAGAAGCATTTGAGAATTGGTTGAGGTCGGAGAAGGCAACTATTTTTGATGCAGTGAAGCAATTAGTGTTGTTAGAACAATTTTTCAAATGTACTGGCAGTGACTTGACTCTTAACCTGAAAGAAAAGCAACCTAAAACTCTGCAGGAGGCGGCTGAGCTGGCTGACCTCAGGTTGTCATTGATTTGTGGGTGCGGGTCTGCACAGAGAGCTGAGGCAGGTAACCAGGGGCGTACCACTCCACCCCCCCCCGAATTAAGGACACAACTAATTACCCATTTAAGAGTACTGGTGCCAATTTTGATCCCAAGTCGAAACCCTTCCCGTTAAAGAAAGGCCAGGGCCCTTCCTCACCTCGGAGGAAGTCCAGAAGCGAAGTGGAGTGTTTCAAGTGTCATGAGAGGGGGCATATTACGCGCTCATGTCCGAGCACACCGCCTACAGCAGTGGTGTCACTAGTGAGCAACATCGGTGTGTCTTTGAGGTCTTCCACGTTTGCCCGGGGTAAACTGTCGGTTGCGAAGTCACAGTCGGTGCAGAAGCAGCAGGAGGGCTCGTCACCCGTCCGAGATGCTTTTTGCGGTCATAGGGGGCACGGCACTGTGAAGGGGGATGGTGTGGAGCATAGGCTTGAGTTGCTGCGTGATACGGGCGCTTCCCAGACACTTATTAAGAACTTCACTGGCAAGCCTACTAACGCTGCTCGGGTTGTGGTGGTTCAAGGCATCAATGCTACGCGGTCTTACCCGCTGGTCAGAGTGGAGCTTGAGGTGGACGGTGTGACACGGGAGTTGGATGTGGGTGTTGTGGAGAAATTGCCAGTTGAGGGGGTTGACCTCCTTCTCGGTAACGACTTTGCGGTGCCTACTTCCGAGATTCCACCCTTAGTCGTTGCCGAGAGGGCGGCCGACACGAGTAGGGAGGGGCAAGAGGGGCTCGAGAGGTGCCAGACGCAGCAGATGGCGTGTGCTGACACCAGATCTCAGTCCGCTCAGGTATCACAGCCTAGTACCCAGGTTTCAGACCAGCGGAGGAAGGGTCGGAAGAAGAAAGTCAAGGCTGGTGGTCGGGTTGAGAGTTTGGACCCAGCGACACTCCTTGGTGACTCGGTACTTGCACCAATTTTGAGCTCCGGAGTGGCCCCAGAACCTGTCCCCCCTAGTGACAAGGTAGGGCGTGATGGCACTCCGCGACAGAGTAGTTCCCAGGTGCAACTAGAAGATCTTAGTCTTGAGAGTTGTGGGAACGGGGCTATTGAACTCGATGAGGACGGGGAAGCATGTCATGTGAACCTGTTAAGGAGTTTGTGAGGTGCCCACCTGAGCAGCCTACTGTCCCTGTGTTGGTCTGCAGCAGCCAAGGTGGAGAAGGAGAGGGGGGCAGTGAGGCACAGGTGGTGGAAAGTTGGGATTGTCATGTCTCGGCGGATCAGTGGGCGGGGAACACGAGTCAGGTGGCTGTGGAAGCGCTTGAGCACTTGCCTGAGCTACAGTGTGCAGCGATCCAGCACCTGCTCGGTTCATACCCCACTGTTTGTGCCGAGCACCCAGGCCTCACAACTCATGCGGTGCACGATGTTCCGCTGGCAGGTCACTTGGGTGTGAGTAAACCGTTGGCCTCGTTGTTTCAGTTGTTCAAGGTGGGCGACGAGGCTTTGGCATGGTTGTCAGGTCAGGGTTGACCCATGGCTGCTAAGGGTGGTGGTCAGTATCAGGACATTAAGCAGATTGGTGAGGTTAACTATGGACTAGATACGCCCGACCGTCGCATAGCCTCCCAATGCTGCCCTAGTGAAATGCAACAGCCCTACCATAGACCGACTGTATCTGGCCGTGGCGCTGAAGGCGGTGATGCTGTGCAGGCAGATGTAGTCGCAAGAAATGCGGGGGTGCGGATGTATGGTATCGGCGGGGAAGCATTAGCACTTATGAACTGTGGGAGTTACTGCACAGGTGGTACAGATTGTCCCTCTCATGACCTGGCTGTTTTAGGGACAGAGGTGGAGAAGGAGGGAGACTATAGTTTAGAAACTGCGGTCCCGGCTAGGTTGTGGGAGGGCAATGAGCATGTTGATCGTCGAGATAAGTTGCAACCTCTTGTTCCTAAGCGCCAAGAGAAATTGTTTACTAGGCTGTGGCAGTACTTCCGCATGTTTGTTGATTCTCCAGGCCTGATGTACGGGGTGGCACCCGACATGGAGGCTGGAGACAGTGCAAGGCTCAAATTGGCTCCCTACTGTATAAATCCTGCTCGACAGCCTGTTGTAAAAGCAGAGCTGGACTACATGTTGGAAAAGGGTCTGAGGGATAAGGGATATCGTGAGTGGTCGTTGCCAGTAACTTTGCAACCTGAGCTGAGTGGCAAGATCCGTGTTTGTGTTGATTGCAAGAGTGTTGGTGCATCATCCCTGACAGACGCCTATACCTTACCCAGAGTTGACGACCCCATAGACCGCATCGGGGCTGCCTCGTTTATCACTAAGGTGGAAATAGTGAAAGGTTATTGGCAGGTCCCGTTGCCGGAGAGAGCGAAGAGAAGTGCCAGTCTTATGATGGACTGGGCAGTTTATCAGTGTCAGGTATTGTTTTGCTGCCGGAACACAAGTTGGATGTGTGGCATGTTAAGGGCACTGATAATGTTCTGGCTGATTGTTTGTCACGGGAGGGTATGTTTTAAGGAGCACCCTCGCCGTTCAGTCAGTGTTGGGTTGAGTGGAGAAATATTAGGCTTGCCCCTGTAGTGCAAAGCCGCCAAAAACACTATTAAAAATAATACAAAACCCTCTCATAAAAACTCTTTCTTTTGATAGTATATAAGTACAGTATGTTACAGCAAGAATCTAAGACATTCTGATTTTTTTGTTCTTAGTAGGCTAGGCTTGTTGAAGCTTGCTCGTTGAGCGTAACATTGTTAAGTGATACTATTATTTTTGGGGAAGTGTTGTGTAGATTTTTTTTTATATAATGAAGTGTTTTATGTTTGTGATTGTGCCTTGTTTTCACAACTTGGGGGAGTAGCTGGGTGATGCGGGGTTGGTGAGCATTCTGTCTGGTCAGATGTGGCGTTTACCTGAGGTTAAAACGTCCCACATCTTGGGCGTGCTTCTGGTTTCAGGAAAAGACCCAATAAGTATTGCCACTTCACTTTCCAAAGAACTAGCATCATGTAGTGAATGGCTAGTGGACAATAGACTATCTCTTCACCTGGGCAAGACGGAAGCCATCTTATGTGGAACAAAACGCAAACTGAAAGACATTGTGGGCTTCTCGGTCAACTGTAATTATATTCCTATAACAACAGTGTCACAAGTTAAATATCTCGGACTAAAACTGGATGCGAGTTTGTCAGGTGAAACAAATTTGGAATCTATCCTGAGTAAGTGTAGAGCACGTATAAAATACCTGTATAGACAGGTGGGATGCTTGCCCGCGGCGACCAAAAAGACCCTCTGCCAAGCGCTTGTTCAATGTCATTTTGACTATTCTGTGTCATCCTGGTACTCTGCATCATCTAAATCAGCACAGCACAAACTTCAGGTCACTCAAAATAAAATGGTTAGGTTCATGCTGAACCTAGGACCCAGATCACATGTTGGCCAGGAACAACTTCAGTCACTAGGTATGCTCAATGTCTCTGACAGGGCCAAACAAATCAGGCTAACTAATGCCTTCAAAATTTTCTATGACAGAGCTCCAGAGTATCTAAAGAATGATTTTGTTAAAGCAAATGAGAGGAGTGGACATAATACAAGAAACAGGATGTTTAATTTTAAGGTCCCGAGAATCCAAGGACAGGGTAAGCAAACATTCTTCTTCACTGCCATCAATGACTGGAACGACCTACCCCAGTCAGTCCGTGAAAAGAGAACACTGTATTCCTTCAGACGTAGCCTGAAGGAACACCTGAACCGGACAGCTGCGAGAAGGGAGCACCAAGCTTATGTCTACTACTAAATACGACATAAGAGATAGACAAACCAAACTAAAATGATTACTGATTATGGATTACTGATATTTACTATAGGATGTAAAGTATCTTAAAATAACCCCCTAGAAATACTTTCTCTAAAGTATCTATTTCTTTATCCTCCCCATTTCCCCAGCTAACCTAATCCCACAAGGACCCCAATGGAAATACGCCTAACGGCCTTATTGGGCTATCCTTAGTTGGAATTATGCAAGGCTGGTACATGTCATATTTATAACATACTATGTGGTACCAACTCTGTAAATTGCTAACTGAATAAATATTATTATTATTATTATTATTAGCCATTATTGGCCAGCTTGCCAGAATGTACTCTTACTCGCTAGCATTCGCCAGGGCAGTGAAATGGGCTATAATAATCGTAGAACGATGTTCTTTCTTTCTTAGTGTTCATGTTGTCACAGACAGATCAGTGTTTGTCTTTATTCTTGTCTGTGACACTTGGAAGTATTTCATATCATTGATAGAGTATAAGATATGTAGTGTGTTAGTTGCAAGGAGAGAGAGCGAGGGAAGCAGCGAGGTGGTAGTATGTGCGTGTGTATGTACGTGTGCATTCCTCGCTTGGGCAGGGCCACCCGCTCGTGATTGGCCGGCGGGCCTGGCTTGTCATATGACGCCTGCTCTTCATGATGTAGTGGTCTTTGATTGGGGGCCGCTGTCTTAGCTCGGTGGGTGGAGGCTCCTTCCCGCGTGTCTCCTTAGAGCTTGGTATGTTGTGCTTGGTCCTAGACGTCCCTTGCATTCTGTCCCCAATCTAACCCTCTTTACTGCTGTTCCTCTCTCTGAACTCCTTCTTTCCAATACTTCTTATCTTTATTCAATTATTTC
This sequence comes from Paralithodes platypus, assembly GCA_032716605.1. Taxonomy (NCBI): domain Eukaryota; kingdom Metazoa; phylum Arthropoda; class Malacostraca; order Decapoda; family Lithodidae; genus Paralithodes; species Paralithodes platypus. Next base: position 7,419,342 of record CM064486.1, on the reverse strand, counting down.
CCTTCTGGTTCTGCATACGACTTCCATAGTCGGCCAGTCGTATTACCAGCACCAGTTCTCACATATATGTTTTGCACTAGCTTTAGGGATTATTAGAGTCATAGTCACATGGAGTCATATTATTGGATGCTTCTAATTATTGGGTTGTTCTTTGTTGCTATTTAATGCTAGACAGTGCAGGGTATCTTTGGTCGTTGTCTGAGTTATGTATATGGCAAGTCAGAGCCTGTACGACTTCGACGGAGCTAGGTAGCCTGTAACCCTTGTGCATATTTTTTCTTTGCGAGCGTAGCAGTATACAAGCGAAGGGCTTTTGCCTACTCTTGCTTGTATGCTTGCTACCTCATTTTGTTGACCTTTGAGGAGCGCCAAGGTAAGACCAGATACTTGAGATCTGGACTTACCAAGAGAGCCTCCTAGTCACTTAACGTAAGATAAGGGAAATCTGTTCAGGGGAGACAGTAGGCTACGAGCATGCTTGAGCTCTGCCTAGGCTCCTTGTACCTTTTATGCCGCTGCTAGACTTTATTAGTAAGAAAGACAGCATTGTGTTTATTAACTTTAACTGCGTATGCTTTAGCAATTATTCACGTATTATTTTAGCCTAGGTTGATGCATGGTGCACATCCCAGTTTGGCTGTTACTTTGGCTAAGGAAGTACTGTTTTTGAGTGGCTGTTATTAGTGCTGTCACAAAGTTGTTGCACTCCCTTGTTTTATATATATGTATCCTACTTGTTGGTGTATTTAAGATACACGCTTTGGTGTCCTGCCCCTGCATTATTTCTGTTCTATATTCGACGAGCATCTTAGAGCATCAGACGTTTTCAGAATCTGTTTGCTATAGGACTAGACTTCCAGTGTTTTCATAGAGCATTGAAGAGTTTAGTGTTGTGTTCAGACTCACACTAAAGTTAACGTAAGCATATACTCATTTATAAATCTTGTTATAGTTTATTTAAGCATTATTACTTGAGAGCATTTTATTAACGTAATTACTCTTGTTGTGAGTAGGCTTTGCCGTCACTGGAAAGCCTTTGTAGAAGTGCACTAAACCCAGTTAATTGATACCCCGTTATCCAGTAGATTAACTCTGGAGGGTTTATGTGTTTAGTTCACCGGCTTAATAGTTCGAGGGTTTGGAATTAGCGTACCGTTGTTGCAGATATAGCCTATCTTCTAGTCCAATATTAAGTGCCCTTGTTTATTTCGTTGTGCCGGTCGTAACAAGGTCGATATACTAACCTTAATTAATTAATTTCATATCTATTGATAGCTATTAATTTGAGATTTGTGACGTCTACCAGCGTTGGCAGAATCGCCTCTCGGTAGCCACTAGCGCTCGCTAGGGACATCTAAATGGGCTACAGTTATCAGAGAAGGTTGTTATTTCTTTCCTAGTACTCGTATTGTCACAGACAGTCCAGTGGTGGTCTTTGTTTTCGTCTGTGACAACGGGTTGTATTTTTATATCAATAGTAGTGATGATAGTACCAGCGTGGGAAGAGAGAGACTTTTTAGAGCGAGATGGTAGTGAGTGTCTGTAGGTGCGGGCGCTGTGTCACGTGACACCTGCTGTCTTGTGACGTCTCGGCCCGTGATTGGCCGACCATCGCGCCTTTGCGGGCTCCTGTGTAACTAACCTTCTACACGAGGGTTCCCAGGAGCTGTCCTCCTCAGGGCAGGCTAGGCGCACGTGCATCTAACATCCCTTTGCTTACTCTCCCCCGATCACCACCTTTAGAACTGTTTCTCTCTCTGAACTTCTTCTTTTCCATTACTTCTCACCTTTATTCAATTACTTATCCCCTTGGGTTCTGCATATGGTTTCCATAGCCGGCCCATTGTATTGCATGCACCGTCCTCTGAGATATTTACATGTACTTAGAATAGGTTTTGAGGGTTCTTAGTTAGTATAGGTTATGAACTCTGTGTGTCTCCATTATTGATTTAGTGTTTCTGCTCTTTTATTTAATGCTAGACTGGGATACGGTAACTATAGTCGTTGTCATCGATGTGTGTACGGTTTGCTTATACCTACACGACTTCGACCGGTCCTGTGGTAGCCTGTGTTGTCTTTTCGGTTGCGTCCTTTGCGAGTGCAGCTTTGTGTTGACTGAGGGTTTTGGCCTGTACCAGTTCCTCCCTTTGCTGCCTCTTTGCTTGTCTTTAGAGGGTCGCCAGGATAGAACCAGATACTTGTGATCTGGATCTATCAAGAGAGCACCCTAGTCAATTAACGTAACTTAAAGGATGCAGTCTTAAGGACATCGCTAGGCTACGAGCCAGTCTTGCTCACCCCCAATTCCTTTCCTTGAGTATCCCAGCTAGACATTATTAATTGAGTAGACACTTATTAGTATTTAATATAAGCTCTTTGATATGTACGCATTATTATTCACAGCATTTATTAGTCTAGGTTGTTGTTGAGCCACACAACCATAGTAGACTGTTTCGTTGATGAGGAAGTACTTCTTTCAGTGTCGAGCATTACTACTGTTGCGCATTTATAGTATTCTCGTGTCAGTTAACATTATATGTCCTATCTTTTAGTGTATTCGGTTTACACATGTCCTGCCTCCTGCCTTTATATAGTTTAAGATACGAGCATCTTATGAGCATCAGACTTTCTTCAGAAGTTTCCAGGTCTATGCTGTAGGACTATACTTCACTTTCTTTCAGATAGGAGTGAAGAGTTTATTGTTGTTTAAAGTAACTGTATTGAAGCATCTTTTTATTGTATTAAATCTTGCACTGATTTAATTGATCTTTCCATAGATTCCTTTTTATGCATTTTAACGTAACTTGCATCTTGTTTGTTATCAGGCTATACCAGTGTGGGTTAGCCTGAAGTAGAGTACATTTATGCCCAGTTAAGGATACCCCGTTATCGCAGATTAACTCTGGAGGGTATAGGTGTTTTGTTCGCCGGCATATAAGTTTGAGGGTTTGGATCTAGCGTACCGTTGTTGCATAGTGCCCTATTACTAGTCCAATCATTAAGTGCCCTTGGTTTATTCGCAGTCCCGGTCGTAACAAATGGCGACCTTGCCTAGTAAGTTATCTTAGTTGTCACAACAACCTAGTGAACTAAGAAATAATTGCAGGATTTTGTGGACATTTTGTTTTTGAGGAATATTTTGGACACGGAATTTTTTTTGGCAACGTAGTATAGCACTTGAGTTGTCTTCAAGCATTTTTTGAGTGAATAGTGCTACATGAGAGTTTAGGTACTTTTTTTTTATAAACGTTGAGGATTTCCGGTGGACACTATGTCGAACGACGGATCAGTGTACAGTGAGGACACAGTACGGGAAGCAGGCGAGGAGGTGGAGAAGGTGGAGTTGTCTAGCGGCACTCGGGTGGTGAACAGTGAGGAGGATGCTCGGATATTTTTGGAGGAGCCCGTGTCAGCGGATCGTGTGTCGGGGCTAGACCGGTACGGACTGCAGTGTGTAGCCACCGTCTTAGGGTTTCCCGGTACTAGCGGTTTGTCGAGAGGTGAGCTGGTTACCTGTGTGCTCGGTGGGGTGCGTGGGGCTTCGGGTGGAGCGGGGGCTGGGGCACCTTCTGCCCAGCCACCATTCCACTCGACTCCTACCATGGCGCCCCCTCGGGCTCCGGAGCCGGGTACGTTCCCGCAGGCCGATGCCCGCTGGCGGTTGGGTATGCCTCTAGGTGATTCACGGGGTGGGTCCCCAATAGTAGCACACCCTCCTCAGGGTTTGTCTTCCGAGATGTTGTTTCAGCTCGACCTTGCCAAACTTCAGCAGCAGGAGCGACAGGCTAAGCATGTGGCTGAGCTCGAGCAACGAAAGTATGAGGCTGAGCACGAGCAGCGGCAGAGAGAGGCTGAGCTCAAGTATAAGTGTGAGAATGAGCTCAAGCAGAGAGGCTGAGCTTCAGGTTGAGGCTACGAAGTACTGTGCAGACATAGAGCTTGAGAAGTCCCGGGTGGAGTCGACAGGGCAGCGTCTCGGTTCTGGGAATCGAGGTCTTGATCAGTCTTTATCGCACCTTCTTAAGTTAGTCCCTGCATTTGACGAGTCGGGTGTCACCGAGTTTTTCCTGCGTATTGAGAAGAAGTGCCGGGAGCACCAATGGCCCGAGGTTAAGTGGGCAGCCCTTGTTTCCTCTAGGTTGGTTGGCAAAGGACTCAAGGCATATGATGCGTTGCCCTTGGAGTCTTGCATCGATTATGAGGTATTGAAGGAAGCTGTTCTGCGGGCATACGAGTTACAACCAGAGACATATAGGTTGAAGTTTCGGGGTGTTACGAAGGGTCGTGAGTGCACTTTTCTAGAACATGCCCGGGAACTGTCTGATGCTTTGAGAAATTGGCTGAGGTCAGAGAAGGTGACGACGTTCGAAGAGATTGAGCAGTTATTCCTTCTAGAGCAATTTTTTAAATGCACAGGCGGCGACCTGACTTTGAACCTCAAAGAGAAACAACCTAAAACTCTACAAAAGGCAGCTGAGTTGGCTGACCTGAGAGTATCACTGATTCGTGGGTGCGGGTCTGCACAACGGACCAATGCAGTTAACAAGGGGCGCAACACTCCCCCCCCCCGAGTCAGTGATGCAACATTTAATAACAAAAGTGAGAGCAATGATACTAATTTTGATCACAAACCAAAAACTGTCCCGTTTAAGAAAGGTCAGGGCCCTTCCCCACCTCAGGGGAAGTCCAAGGGTGAAGTAGAGTGTTTTAGGTGTCATAATAAGGGGCATTTTGCACGTTCCTGCCCTAGTAACCAACCTACAGCAGTCGTGTCTTTGGCTAGCAACATTGGGGTGTCTCTGAGGTCTTCTGCATTTACTCGGGGTGATATGTCAGATGCGGGGGCACAGCCAGTGAAGGAGTGTCCGGAAGGCTCGAAACCTGTCCGCGATGCTTTTTGCGACCATAGAGGGCGTGGCTGCGTGAGTTGGGCTGGTTGCAAGCATGGGTTGGAGTTGTTGCGTGATACAGGTGCATCCCAGACTCTGATGAAAAACTTTACAGGCCAACCTATAAACGCGGCACGGGTAGTTGTGGTGCAGGGTATTAATGCTACACGGTCATACCCGTTGGTTCGAGTGGAGCTGGAGGTTGATGGTGTGACACGAGAGATAGATGTTGGAATCGCAGAGAAACTGCCAGTAGAGGGCGTCGACCTTCTTCTCGGCAACGACTTTGCGGTGCCTACTTCTGAGGTCCCACCCTTAGTCGTTGCCGAGAGGGCGGCCGACGTGAGTAGGGAGGGGCAGGAGTTGGTCGAGAGGTGTCAATTACAGCACAGGGCGTGTGTTGTCACCCGATCTCGTGCATCTAAGGTGTCACAGCCTATTCCTCAGTCTCTCGACCAGCGGAGGAACGGTCGGAAGGAGAGAGCTAAAGTTGGGAGAAGTTTTGTGAGTTTTGATCCAGCGGCTCTTCTTGGCGACTCAGTATTAGCACCAACGTTTAGGTCCGGAGTGGCCCCAGAACCTGTCACACTTGGTGAGGAGGTAGGGCGTGAGAAAACTCCAAGACAGCAAGTTGAACTCGAGGATGGTGAAACATGCCATGTGAACCTGTTAGAGTTTGTGAGGCAACCACTTGAGCAGCCTACTGTCCCTGTGTTGGTCTGCAGCGGCCAAGGTGGAGAAGGAGAGGGGCAGTGGGGCACAGGTGGAGGAGAGTTGGGATTGTCATGTCTCGGTGGAGCAGTGGGCGGGGGACACGAGCCAGGTGGCTGTGGAAGCGCTAGAGCACCTGCCTGAGCAGCAGTGTGCAGCGCTCCAGCACCCGCTCGGTTCATACCCCACTGTTTGTGCCGAGCACCCAGGCCTCACAACTCTTGCGGTGCACGAGGTTCCGCTGACAGGTCACTTGAGTGTGAGTAGACCGTTGGCCTCGTTGTTTCAGTGGTTCAAGGTGGGCGACGAGGCTTTGGCATGGGTGTCAGGTCAGGGTCGACCCATGGCTGCTAAGGGTAGTGGTCAGAACCAGGACATTGAGCAGATTGGTGAGGTTGGCTGTGGAGTGGATGTGCCCGGTCATCGCATAGCCTCCCAATGCTGCTTTAGTATTATGCAACAGCCCTACCATAGACTGACTGTATCTGGCCATGTCGCTGAAGGCGGTGATGCTGCGCAGGCAGATGTAGTTGCAAGGAATGCGGGGGTGCGCATGTACGGTGTCGGTGGGGGAGCATTAGCAATTATGAACTGTGGGAGTGACTGCACAGGTGATACAGATTGTCCCTCTCGTGACCTGGCTGTTCTAGGAACAAAGGTGGAGAAGGAGGGAGGCTATAGTGTAGAAACTGTGGTCTCGGCTGGGTTGTGGGAGGGCAATGAGCATGTTGTTTTTCGAGATAAGTTGCAACCTCTTGTTCCTAAGCGTCAAGAGAAGTTGTTTACTAGGCTGGGGCAGTACGTCCGTATGTTTGTTCATTCTCCAGGCCTGATGTACGGGGTAGAATCTGACATGGAGGCTGGAGACAGTGCAAGGCTCAAGTTGGCTCCCTACTGTATAAATCCTGCTCGACAGCCTGTTGTGAAAGCAGAGCTGGACTACATGTTGACAAAGGGTCTGAGGGATAAGGAATGTCGTGAGTGCCTGTAACTTTGCAACCTGTGTTAAGTGGCAAGATCCGTGTGTGTGTTGATTGCAAGAGTGTGTGTGCATTATCCCTGACAGACGCCTATACCTTACCTAGAGTTGACGACCCCATAGACCGCATCGGGGCTGCATTGCTTATCACGAAGATAGAACTAGTGAAAGGTTATTGGCAGGTCCCGTTGCCGGAAAGAGCGAAAAGAAGTGCCAGTCTTGTGATGAACTGGGCAGTTTATCAGTGCCAGGTGTTGTTTTGCTGCCGGAACACAAGTTGGATGTGTGGCATGTTATGGGCGCTGATAATGTTGTGGCTGATTGTTTGTCACGGGAGGGTACGCTTCAAGGAGCATCCTCGCCGTTCAGTCAGTGTGTGTTTGAGAGTTGAGAAGAAAAAAAACAGGCTTGCCCCTATAGAGCAGCCGTCAAAAACAACATTAAAATTAAATAAAAAATCACATAAAAACTCTTTCTTTTTTATAGTTAATTGTAAGTTGCCAATGTTATAGCTAAAGTCCTAAGTTGAACCTGTCTTTCACTTAGTAGGCTGGGCTCTGTGAAGCTCGCTCAGGGAGCATAGTAGGCTAAAATTATACTATTGTGTTTGGGAGGGGTTATAAGATTTCCTTTATGTTAAAATGTTGTTTTAGTTAAGATTGAGCTTTGCATTTAATTTCTGGTGGAGTGGCTAGGTGTGGCGGGTCTTGTCGGCATTCTGCCTTGTCAGATATGGTGCTCTCCTAATGTTGAGCGTCCCATATCTTGGGCGGGGTGTAACGTCTACCAGCGTTGGCAGAATCGCCTCTCGGTAGCCACAAGCGCTCGCCAGGGACATCGAAATGGGCTACAGTTATCAGAGAAGGTTGTTCTTTCTTTCCTAGTACTCGTATTGTCACAGACATTCCAGTGGTGGTCTTTGTTTTCGTCTGTGACAACGGGTTGTATTTTTATATCAATAGTAGTGATGATAGTACCAGCGTGGGAAGAGAGAGACTTTTTAGAGCGAGATGGTAGTAAGTGTCTGTAGGTGCGGGCGCTGTGTCACGTGACACCTGCTGTCTTGTGACGTCTCGGCCCGTGATTGGCCGACCATCGCGCCTTTGCGGGCTCCTGTGTAACTAACCTCCTACACGAGGGTTCCCAGGAGCTGTCCTCCTCAGGACAGGCTAGGCACGCGTGCATCTAACATCCCTTTGCTTACTCTCCCCCGATCACCACCTTTAGAACTGTTTCTCTCTCTGAACTTCTTCTTTTCCATTACTTCTCACCTTTATTCAATTACTTATCCCCTTGGGTTCTGCATACGGTTTCCATAGCCGGCCCATTGTATTGCATGCGCCGTCCTCTGAGATATTTACATGTACTTAGAATAGGTTTTAAGGGTTCTTAGTTAGTATAGGTTATGAACTCTGTGTGTCTCCATTATTGATTTAGTGTTTCTGCTCTTTTATTTAATGCTAAACTGGGATAGGGTAACTATAGTTGTTGTCATCGATGTGTGTACGGTTTGCTTATACCTACACGACTTCGACCGGTCCTGTGGTAGCCTGTGTTGTCTTTTCGGTTGCGTCCTTTGCGAGTGCAGCTTTGTGTTGACTGAGGGTTTTGGCCTGTACCAGTTCCTCCCTTTGCTGCCTCTTTGCTTGTCTTTAGAGGGTCGCCAGGATAGAACCAGATACTTGTGATCTGGATCTATCAAGAGAGCACCCTAGTCAATTAATGTAACTTAAAGGATGCAGTCTTAAGGACATCGCTAGGCTACGAGCCAGTCTTGCTCACCCCCAGTTCCTTACCTTGAGTATCCCAGCTAGACATTATTAATTGAGTAGACACTTATTAGTATTTAATATAAGCTCTTTGATATGTACGCATTATTATTCACAGCATTTATTAGTCTAGGTTGTTGTTGAGCCACACAACCATAGTAGACTGTTTCGTTGATGAGGAAGTACTTCTTTCAGTGTCGAGCATTACTACCGTTGCGCATTTATAGTATTCTCGTGTCAGTTAACATTATATGTCCTATCTTTTAGTGTATTCGATTTACACATGTAGTGTCCTGCCTCCTGCCTTTATATAGTTTAAGATACGAGCATCTTATGAGCATCAGACTTTCTTCAGAAGTTTCCAGGTCTATGCTGTAGGACTATACTTCACTTTCTTTCAGATAGGAGTGAAGAGTTTATTGTTGTTTAAAGTAACTGTATTGAACCATCTTTTTATTGTATTAAATCTTGCACTGATTTAATTGATCTTTCTATAGATTCCTTTTTATGCATTTTAACGTAACTTGCATTTTGTTTGTTATCAGGCTATACCAGTGTGGGTTAGCCTGAAGTAGAGTACATTTATGCCCAGTTAACCTAACAAGTGCGCATGGGGGTAATTGGAAACGTCCCCCTGTGCTGACGTATTTGAGGTGTTTCCGTCACTAAAATATTCATTGTACCATTAATAGCATTAATACTTATCCATATGCACCTATTATGGGTTGATTATAAAGGTATTAACCTGAAACAACAATAAAACGAGTGAAAACAGAGTTTGGATGGTCAAAATCGGAGATATAGCCCACGAGTTGCATAATGTATGGGTGAGGCAAGCTGCTTTCCCGCCAATTTCCCCCAAGGCCACTGAGACACAGTCGATCGATACTCTCTCTCTCTCTCTTGCACTCGCTTGCCATCAGTGATGACAACACCCTGCTTGCAACTCGCTAACGTTAGCACGAAAATATACCTCAGAATAAGGGAATAACAGGGAAAATAGGTGATAACTGAAGGAGAGGAGGAAAGTGGGGAAGGAGGGGAGGTAGAGGACTGAGATTTTGCATGGCCCAGGGGCCAAACAAAAATAAAAAAATAAAAAAATAAAAATAAACAAAATATTTTTTTTTCGATGTCAAAAGTTGATTTTTTTTTTCACTCACTCTTAAGAGTCTCCCAGCAGTCCGCCAGGGGAACTCTTAAGAGTCTCCCAGCAGTTCCCGGGTTAAGGATACCCCGTTATCGCAGATTAACTCTGGAGGGTATAGGTGTGTTGTTCGCCAGCATATAAGTTCAAGGGTTTGGATCTAGCGTACCGTTGTTGCATAGTACCCTATTACTAGTCCAATCATTAAGTGCCCTTGTTTTATTCGCAGTCCCGGTCGTAACAGATTATGCTGTAAGTTTCACCCCCTTGGATGGTACGATGAGTGTTATTTCGGGATCTAGCCCACCAACTATCAAGGCACAACAATTAAAAGCACGTCTATTGATGCTTCTAGCTTGGTGATGGTTTTCATGTATTAATTATTTGATAATCATTCACAAGTTAGTTAGAAGGCTATAACACTCATGAATTTATAAACAAATATATCATGCATTACCTTATATACTTTATTTAGAGTTTGCCACGCTGCTAGTGGCACCGAATATCATGGCCCCCCTCGTTGTTGGTTGTGATAGGTGTGTGAATATATAATTACATAATATATATGATGATATTGTAGTGCAGCCAAATAACCTGTGATGATAAGAATTAGTTGTTGCCTAGTAACGTTGATTTTCATATTTAAGATGTCACAACAATGATGATGACATGACGTGAATATAGGAAAGGTGAGACAAATTTACCCTGGAATACTGCTGAGCCACAGAGATTTATATCGCAGGTCCTCATTAACGTCTGAGTGAGACGGAATACCAAGGGGATAGAGCTTGTTCAGTGCACTCCATTGGCTATGTCACTGAATACTAGTCAGGACCTCGCACCACTCCCATGTTTACATTGGCAACATTGGGATTCGAAAACTTGGGTGACCTGGACGGTACCTTTCCAACTAGTACCAGACCGCTGGATTCAAAAGCTGGGTTGACCTTAACGATACCCTTCCAACTTGTACCAGATCACCAACCCCAGAAGGGACTTCACAACAGTTTGTTTATACCAGGTTCATATTTATTCTGCTTGGTAAAACAGAGACACAGGGTGTAAGGAGACATTGCCCCAAAATCCCTTTTCCAAAGTGGAATCAAATCGATCCTCTTGGCTGTGAAGCAAGTGCGCTACCCAATACACCACGGGACACCCCTTGTCAAAACAATTTAAGGGGACATGGGCCGGTTTTCTGGACCACTTTCTCCCTCATGTTTAGCCCCATTAGTTTTCAGATGTTAAGATGTTTGCCCCATTGGTTAGTCGATTTTAAGACCTTTCGCCCCATTTCTTCGTCAATATTTAGACCTTTCATGCTATTTAGGTGTCGATATTTTCCCTGGCGAACGATAGTGAGCCTGTAATGTTGGAAGAACCGGCCTTGAACCGGGACATTTTTCTACCGAAAAACTGTACAAATTAATCTAGAAGGGGGATCTAATGGATGTTTTTTTAAATTTGATGGAGGTCTAGGGAGGAAACTAAACAAAATAATTAATACATGCAAAAAACACCCAAAAAGTTAACCATCCCCCCTTAAAGACCTTTTTATATAATTTCATGGTCTCGGCAATCCATGTTTTAATAATGAAATCTCCCGTTTAGTGTAACGACCAGAAAGGACTTTTGAAACATGGCCCTGGTGTGAGATACAGCGACATGACATTATTCTTATTGCTAGTACTCTTATAATATCTTGGTGTAGCCTACTCTCCAGTTAGATGAACAGTTAATAGATTTTACATTTGACCAAATATTAATTATTGTTGGTCATATTTTTTATTTCACTTTCCAGTTAGCCTAGATGGTCAAGTATTAGATTTTACATGTAACCAAATGCCTGTATTGATATAGCTGGGTTTTTTTTCAATTTTTTCAATCTCTAGTTTTATTAGTAGTTAATAGTTTTAATTAATACATTTGACCAAGTACTGTATTAATTATGGCTGTTTTCTATCTTTTTCAATTTACAGTTTGAGTTTCCAACAATTGACAAGACCGGGTGGTACTACTGCCACTATAAAGGAGCTGGGAACTGGCACACTGATACCAACAATGTCGCCAAAACATACGTATATGTCCATGGTCAGTATAGTCTTTTTTCCACGGTTCGTATGACTGTCCTTCTAATCTTCTACTCTAACTTACCCTCTGACTAATATGCTCTGAGTTAGTGCCGATGAAAAGGTCAGTCCTGTCGAATCAAGAAGAATCCAGGACAAGCTCAATAGAAGAATAAGAAGTGTCCTTAATTTTATCAAAAAATATATTTATGCTAGTAACCCTTTCAATATTAGGATGCCTTTTTCGTTAACCCGAACCTCTGTAACTAAAAAAGCGCTAGACCTAAGGGGCTGTTAATTTCCACACCATTTTCCTGGTTGACCCTTCCCAAATAGTGAAATCATTAGCTCGATTACTCTAGTCATTTGTGAGTTAGAGAGGATAGTGGTCACCATTTCTGGCCTATCTAAAATGAACAGGGTACAGTTAGCAAGGTCCGTCCGGCTTGCTAAGTTGGTAGAGTCCCTGCTTACCATCCCAGCAGCCTCTCGTTCAACCCCGCTCAAGTTGAAAAGTTTATTCTGAGATATAGCCATTGGTTACTGTTTCCACTTGAACGTTTTGCAATCCAAAAAGCACTCCAGTTTTGCCAATCACATCTCCCACTACAGAATATAGTAATATACCTGTACACAGATTCCCAATCTTCACTCCATCTACTCCTCTCGCCCAATCCCGAATCGCATAGAAACATAGTCCAAAACATACAACATATTCTCATCACGACACTTAACTCGCCCAGAAATATCAAACTACAATGGATCCCCTCACATGTTGGCATTAAGGGTAACACAATCGCAGATGAGGCAGCCAAACTAGGACACCAGCTAACCTCCACTGAGCCCCTACCCCATGACATCCACACACTATCAGCAGTGAGCAGAACAAAAGCAATACAAGAATGGGAAACAGAGCTTTCAAAACTCCTCCCGGAAAAGCACTTAGGCCTCTTCAGAACCAACTCGTCACCCCATCCATGGACACAATCCCAAACTAGGAACATTGATGTCGTAATAACGCGCCTCAGAATTGGTCATTCCGGGTTGAACAAACATCTCCACAGATTGAAATTGGCCCCGGATTCATACTGCCCTTGGTGCAGAAACACCGAAGACACCATCACTCATTTTCTCCTGCATTGTCCACGATTTCACTCAATGAGAACAATCCTTAAAGACACCTTAAACAGGATGAATATTAAAAACATAACCATCCCCGTTCTACTAGGAGCAATAGACGTGACCCCAGAGAAAAGGAAGAGAGTGTTACAATGCACAAATAATTTCCTTAAAAAGTCGGGGAGAATTCCACGACTTTAACACCTTACGAGCGGCCTATGCGGTTTATTTATATGTACCGCCCAGCGGGGTGTTTTTAGCCAAAATAGGGCTGTTTACGTGATCATTTTCATGCCTAAATAAGACCCAGAACGTAAAACAAGTATCTATCCCTGAAAGGGCATAAACAGAGCTTTCGAATGACACCATAACGATCCTTTTATGATGGCTAGTTTTCTTGCAATAACCGTGCAACGCGAGTGCAAAAAGCATGTAATTAGGCACTTTCCCCATACAATTCCGTATATAGCGAGTGAGAGAGGGAGGGAGGAGGTGGGATTCGTGTCAGTCGGTTCGCCGCGGTGGTCTGGAGCAGTCATACGCTCGCTACTCTCCTGCCACCACTTATCTCTCTCTCTCAGCAACATTACGTGCTGAAATTGCCACACGACCTATGTCGAGCGCCGCCACATAATCCAGCTTTATTTAACTCGACTTATGTTGCTCGCCGCTAATTAAACCTCTCCGACATATGACGCGATTTTGAGCCTATTGGGGATACTTTAAAGCCTTTGTTACCATCAGGCGTATTTAGAAACTTTTAGTTTAGTTACTTCAACCTCTGCAGTTGTCTTTGAGTTAGTTGTGGGCAGAAAACTAATTTTGGAGAGGTAATTATAAGAGTGAGAGAACTCTATTTCTTATTGCTAATCTGGCAACCTCTGCATCATAAATGCGTGAAAGGGTTAAGGGTTAAAGGCAGTCCTGACAAAACCTTCCTCGCTAGGGTTTATTAGTGACGCTCAGTTGCTACCTTCCCTTAATAATAATAATAATAATAATCTTCTGGTTACTTATATAGCGCCCGTCTCTCCTCCTTCGAGGATTCGCAAGCGCTTGGCTTTCTTTAGTCTACCAGAGACCATTACCCATCCCCCTTGCTCATGGGGAGATGGTAACCGCCGGCTGTATCCCAGAAAAACTTTTCAATCTGAGCGGGGATTGAACGCCAGACCTTCAAGGTGGGAATCAGGCACGCTATCAACTGAGCCAGCCGGACGGCTTAACCCCTAATTGGCGGCGCTCGACTTAAGTCGTGCACCAATTTGCAGCAAGTTAGGAGCATTATTAAGGCTTTTAAAGGGTTAAAATCGAGTGCAAATGGCCGGGAGCGCAGCAGGCCACACGTCCGACACCCAGGGCTTACCGCCACACACTGACTCACGCTCCCTGTGTTCTCGAGAGGACGGCAGCGTAGCTAGTAGTGAGCATAGTGAAAAATATACCGCTATACGCTAAACTCCCATGTTCGTGGCACCACTGCATTAGAACCACGAGTGCTACATAGCTCGTTCTGGTCTCATTTTGAAGCTTTTAGCGCCTAGTTTTTTGCTGAATACATTTCTTTTCATGCAGATACTTGATTGATCATTCAGGAGGGCCTGAATATGCCCAAATGAGCCCAAAACACCCCGCTAAAGAAGGGTTAAACAACAACAACAACAACCGTTTCCACTTGAGCAAGGGAGATGGTAATGGTAGGATATCTAGTTGAGGTCAAGCTATATTAGTAACCAGACGATTATCAACTCTGCATAAGCAGAGTTTGGTATCGCCCCCCCGTATAGTGGGTACCACACGAAAAAAATGTCTGTCGTCGTCGTCGTCGTCCGTCTGTCTCGGAACTCCTCCTAGACCGTTGGACGGATGTTCACCAAATTTCACACGAACATTTGTTGCGTGAATGCAAACGTCAGTCAAAAAAGATTTTTTGAATTTATGTAATAGTTATGATTTTAGGTCCAAAATATGGTTTTACCCCCCCCCCCCCCAGCAATGATGGCGTTTTTTGTGCTCACAAACTAAGAACGCATTCGTTCTGGGGGCGAAAACATCTTGCTCTGCATTTGCTAGGTTAAGTTAGTTTAGTTGGCATTAGAAGTGATGGTAGTAATAGTGGGATTGATGGGGATAGTAGTGATGATGGTGATAATAGTAGTGATGATGGTTGTAGTTGTATTGATGATGATAATAGTAGTGATGATGACAGTAGTAGATATGATGGTGACAGTACTAGTAGTAGTGATGATGGTCAAAATAGTAATGATGATAGTTGTAGTGATGATGGTACTGACGATGGTGTGAGTATTAGTGATGATGGTGAGTAGTAGTAATGATGGTGAAAGTTGTAGTGATGATGACAATAGTTGTGATGATGAAGATCATAGTAATGGTGATGATGGCAGTAGTAGTGATGATGGTGATAGGATACATGATGTTATACTTGTGACAGTAGTAATGATGATGGTTATAGTAGTAGTGATAATGTTAACAGTAGTAATGATGATTGTCAGATGGTGGTGATGATAGTAGTAATGATGGTTGATAGTTGTAGTATCAATGATGATATTAGTGATTAAGATGGTATAGTGACAATGGTGACAGTAGTAGTGATGATTGTAATTGTAGTAGTGATGATAATCATAGTAATGGTGATGACAGTAGTCGTGATGATTGTGGCAGTTATAGTGATGATTGTGATTGATGATGGTATTAGTAGTGATCGTGGTAACCTATCGCAGAGTTGGGTATGCCGTTTTGATTTTGGGCAAAGAGGCACGTCTACTTTATCAACTCTGCGTAAGCAGAGTTTGGTATCGCCCCCCCCCCCCCCGTATAGTGGGTACCACACGAAAAAAATGTCTGTCGTCGTCGTCGTCGTCCGTCTGTCTCGGAACTCCTCCTAGACCGTTGGACGGATTTTCACCAAATTTCACACGAACATTTGTTGCGTGAATGCAAACGTCAGTCAAAAAAGATTTTTTTGAATTCATGCAATAGTTATGATTTTAGGTCCAAAATATGTTTTTCCCCCCACCCACCTCCCGGACCCCCCGACCCCCCACCCACCCCGACCCCCGACCCCCCACCCCCAACCCTCCCGGAACCCCCCCCCTCCCTCCCTCCCTCCCAGCAATGATGGCGTTCTGGGAGCGAAATCATCTCGCTACGCATTTGCTAGGTTAAGTTAGTTTAGTTGGCATTAAAAGTGATGGTAGTAATATTTGGATTTATGGTGATAGTAGTGATAATGGTGATAATTGTAGTGATGATGGTTGTAGTTGTATTGATGATGATGACAGTAGTGATGATGACAGTAGTAGATATGATGGTGACAGTAGTAGTAATGATGGTCATAATAGTAGTGATGATGGTGACAAGTAATGATGATAGTTGTAGTGATAATAATGACAGTAGTGATGATGGTAGTGACGATGGTGTGAGTATTAGTGATGATGGTGAGTAGTAGTGAGGATGGTGAAATTTGTAGTGATGACGATAGTTGTGGTGATGAAGTTCATAGTAATGGTGATGATGGCAGTAGTAGTGATGATGGTGACAGTAGAATAAATTATGGTAATATTTGTGACAGTAGTAATGATGATGGTTATAGTAGTAGTGATGATTTTTTGTTTTTTTTTTTTTTTTTTGAGACAATGAACGGAGGAAGGAAAAACACAGATAAAACAAAAAGGTCCATCTGCCTAAAGGCATCCTCCATTCATAAATTTTTTGTAACAACTGGATTTAAACATTTGTAGATTGTGGAAAGCAATTCGAGGGAAGTGAATTCCAAAGAGTAGTAGCTCTGGGGATAAATGAATTCTGATAAGCAGAAGTTCTGCATTGTGGAGGAGAAAGTGTAAATTCATGGGCGCTCTCAGCTGCCCTAGTTCTACGGGGAAAGATGTGGAGAGGCGGCACAATTGAAGCAAGTTCCTCGGAACAATTGCTGTGAAAATATCTAGAATAATGCAAGGGGTGCAACGTTTCTTCGTATGGATAATGTAGGAAGGTTCTTTGTGATTGCAGGGTTATTGATTAATCTAATAGCTTTATTTTTAATTTTGTCCAACTGCCTCAATGCAACCACTCCACTTCCACCCCACAGAGGTGAACAGTAATCCATCTGAGAACGCACATGACTTTTATATATTACGGCCAACTGCTCGTCAGTGAAGAATTCTCAAACTCTGTACAGGAGTCCCAGTTTTTTAGAGGCATTCTTAGCAATGCTTCGAACATAATGTGTCCAGCTCAAGTTAGTAGTTAATGTTACACCGAGAATGTCAATACTAGGGGAAGTGGGAATATTTACATCATTAAAAAATATATGGGAGTCAGTGAGATTCTGTCGGTTAGAAAATTGAATGTACTTGGTTTTCTGTGCATTAAAGGAAACTAGATTCTTTTGTCCCCATCCATTAATTCTAGAAAGGTCCTGGGTCAGAGAAATTGCAGTGTTTATTTTTGAATTTATAAGATCGGGTTGGGTGAAAGAATTGGTAAATGTGAAGGAACTGTGGAGTGTTGAGTCATCTGCGTAGGAATGTATTGGATTATGAGTGGTAGATATGAGATCATTGATATGAATGAGGAACAGAATTGGGGCCAAAACTGATCCTTGGGGAACACCAGCATTTATTGAGTGAAATTGAGAATAAAGGCCATCTACCATTACACATATTTTTCTGTTATGAAGATAAGAAGAAATTAGTGGAACTAATGATGCAAGGCCGTAGTGTGACATCTTCGACAATAAGGATTGATGCCAGACTCTATCAAATGCCTTTGATATATCCAGTGCTATTGTATGTGTTTCACCATGTTGGTCTGTAGCCTTGGTTGATTTGATGCATAAGAAGGCAAAGCATGTCTGCAGTTGATCGACATCGTCTAAAACCATATTGCCTATCACTGATTAATTTATTATTCTCAAGATGCTTAATTATGTGATTATTTAATATAATTTCAAAGACTTTACCAAGAGTGGAAGTTATAGCTATTGGTCTGTAGTTTGATGGATCTGAAGAGGCACCTTTTTTAGGAACTGGATGGGATACCCCCCTGGGGGTTAGGGAATAGAATATGCCCCACGTGCCTTCTGCGTGTCGTAAGAGGCGACTAAAGAGGTTGGGTCGGTGGGCTTGCGACCCCCACCCGGAAAAAATATCTAAGCAAAGAAAAACGAACGAACAGCCTCGGATGCGGACGGAACCAACGGTGACGAACCACGACCGACTAAGGACATGCCTTCGGACATTCTGAGAATGGCTACGTGGAATGTTAGTGGCATGAATGATGGCACAAAAGAGAGAGAGGTTCTGGAAGTGTTAGTGAATGCCAGGCTGGATGTATGTGGAATGACAGAGACCAAATGGAAAGGTTCAGATGTGAGAGAGTGGGAGTGTGGAATGGGTGTGTGTGCTGGAGTGAGTGAAGGAACAGCGAGAGAAGGTGCATGTTTGTTTGTAAGTAGCAAATGGAAGGAATGTGTAAGAGAGTATGGGTCTGTGGGTTCAAGGATTGTGTGGGTGAGAATGAAAGCAGGAATACAAACGTGGATGATTGTATGCGTGTATGCCCCGACAGAGGATATACTTGAAAGAAAGAAAGAGGAGTTCTTGGATGAATGTGGAGGTGTGCCTGGAGAAGTTTGACAAGAACGAAAGAATATTTCTGATTGGGGATATGAATGGTAAGGTGGGTGATAGGAAAGTTGAGGGAGTGGTGGGAGGGTGGGGGGTACCATCAGAGGTGAATGGGAATGGTAGTGCACTTGTGGACGTATGTGTGGGGAGGAGGCTGTGGATAGCCAACACCTTCTTCCGACACAGAATGATCCACAGGTACACGTGGAAACGGATGTTGACGATGAAGGATAAGACAGTGGTGGAACGAAAGTCATTGATTGATTATGTATGTGTGGATGAACGAATGAAGAAATCTGTGATGGATGCTAGGGTGTATAGGGGTATTGGAGGGGGTCTGTCTGATCATTATGTAGTGGTAGCTAAGGTTAGGATACAAAAGAAGTGGGTGAGGAGAGCGGGAGGGAGGCGAGAGGAGGGTGGAATGGTGAGGAGGGTGGAGAGGTTGCAGGAGGAGGAAGTCAGGGAGGAGTACAGGAGAGCAGTGGAAAGACGACTAGGTGGGTTCGACCTGGAAGTTATGGAGGAAGTGGAGGAGATGAGCAAGGTGTTTAAGGATGAGATCTGTGCAGCATGTGAGGAGGTGTGTGGAGTGAGGAGAAGAGGGAGGGGAGTGAAAGGTACAGCATGGTGGACAGAAGAGGTAAGAATAGCTGTGGAAGAAAAGAAGAAAGCATATAGAGAGTGGTTGGGTAGTAGAGGGAATGAAGATTCCGAGAGACAGAAACGAGCGAGGTACGTGGAGAGTAAGAGGGTGGTGAAGAGAGTAGTGAAGGAAAGTAAGAGAAGAGTAGATGAGGAATTTGGAAGGAATCTGAGTGTAAAATGGAGGGAGAGTAAGAAACTGTTCTGGAAAGAAGTCAAGAAAGTTAGGGAAGGTAGCAAGGGAAACAGTAAGGGTGTGAAAGATAAGAATGGGAGAATGCTAGCCGAGAAGCAAGAGAGAGTCGAAAGATGGAGGGAGTACTTCAGTGAGTTGCTAAATGAAAGGAATGAAGAGCCAGCAAACATAGCTGGATATGGTATGGGAGGGAGAAGAAGAGAAGTAGTGGAGGAGGAGGTGGGGATCAGGAGGTCAGAAGTGTGGGAAGCCATGAAAAGAGTGAAGTTGGGGAAAGCACCAGGAACAGATGGAGTGTGTGGGGAAATGTTGAGGTATGGTGGTGAGATAGTGATAGAATGGGTATGGAAAATGTGCAAACTAGCATGGGAGAAGGGGAGTGCACCCGATGACTGGAAGACTGGCATAATAGTCCCCCTATATAAGGGCAAAGGGGAAAGAGGAGTGTGTGGTAACCACCGAGGAATATGTCTTCTAAGCGTAGTAGGGAAGGTATACAGTAGGGTAGTGATTGAGAGAGTGAGAGTGAGAACGGAGAAATGGATAGGCGACGAGCAGGGAGGTTTTAGGAAGGGAAGAGGATGTGTAGATCAGATTTTTACCCTGAATTGTGTTGTGGAGAAGTATCTGGAGAAGAAACAAAAGGTGTATGTTGCCTTTATGGACTTGGAGAAGGCCTATGACAGAGTGGATAGAGAAGGTTTGTGGAAAGTACTTAGAATATACGGAGTAGAGGGCAAGTTGCTGAAAGCAGTGAAGAGCATGTATGAGGGTGCAAAGGCGGCAGTACGTGTGGAGAGTGAGCAGAGCGAGTTCTTTGACCTGAATGTTGGTTTGAAACAGGGGTGTGATGTCCCCGTGGTTGTTTACTGTATATATGGATGGAGTTATGAAAGAAATACTATCAAGAGCAGTGGATGTTGGTGTATCGCTGAAAAGGGAGGGAATTGAGTGGAAGCTACCTATACTGCTGTTTGCGGATGATACAGTTCTGATGAGTGATAATGAATGGGAGTTGCAGGGTCTGGTAAATGAGTTTGGAACAGTGTGCGAAAAACGGAATTTGAAGGTAAATACGGGGAAGAGCAAGGTTATGGTCTTCGAAAGGGGTGAAGTCACAGAGTGTGAGGTGAAGCTGAACGGTCAGGCTATGGAGATCGTCAACTCTTTTAAGTATCTGGGCAGTGTGTTGAGTAAAGATGGGACTATGGATGAAGAGGTGCAGGAGAGGGTACAACAGGGGAAGAGGGTTGTAGGAACGCTAAAAGCAGTAACAAGAAATAGGGTGGTCAGTATGGAAGTGAAGAAGTCCTTGCATGACAGTGTGGTAATCCCGACACTGACTTACGGAAGCGAAGCATGGACGTTGGTTGAGAGACTCAGACCAAGAGTGAGAGCAGTGGAAATGAATTACTTAAGGAGTGCGTGCGGAGTTACATGGAGGGATAGACAGACTAATGAGGAAGTAAGAAGGAGGTGTGGTGTGGAGGTAGATGTGCTGGAAAGTGTGAAAAGGAACAACTTGAGATGGTTCGGCCATATGGAACGTATGGAAAGCGAGAGAATGACTAAGAGGGTGTACGAGAGCGAGGTGGAGGGACAGAGGGGGAGAGGTAGACCGAATATGAGGTGGAAGGATGGAGTGAGGAACTACATGAACGAAGGCGGTGCTGGTTGGGGGGAGGGGCGTCGACTGACTGGGGACAGAGGTGCATGGGGGCGGTTCGTTCGTGGCCACCCCTTCGGGGATCACGGCGTCAGGCAATAGATAGATAGATAGATGGATGTTTGCTTCTTTCCAGGGTACTGGGAAGCATGAGGTATGAGTACACAGACGGAAAATTTTTGCCAATACAGGAGCGAGCACCAAGGAGCAATTCTTAAGTACTATTGGAGGAATTTCATCTGGACCAGGAGCCTTATCTACTGAGAGATTCTGCAAAATAGTTTTGACATGTCTGGTGTGGATCTTAAGTGAGGGAATCTCAGGCGAATTAAAATTAAGTACAGGGACATCTTGATTTATTTCATCTAAGGTTGAGTTGGTGGAGAAAATATCCGCAAGAAGGTTAGCTTTACCTCGTGGGTCACTTACAAGATTGCCAGTCGGAGATTTTAATGGTGGAATGGATGAAGCAGTAGTGAAGTTGGATTTAAATGAGTTAAGAGTAGACCAAAATATTTTGTTATCATTTGGATTATTTAGAAGTTTATTTGCCTGCTTGTGGAGAAAGTTTGATTTAGTTAGGTTTAATACAGTTTTGGCATGATTTCTGATGTTTCTAAAGTAATTAAAGGCTTCATGTGTTTTTGATCTTGTGTATGCATTGTAGGCTATTGCTTTTTGTTCAGTTACTCTAGCACAATTATGGTCAAACCATTTAGGTGAATTAGATCTTTTACTGTACTTTTGATGAGGAATAAAAGTTTCCATTCCAATTTTTACAAAATCTTGTATGTGGCTCAAGGTGGAGTGTGCATCATTAGAAAAGAAAGAGGTCCAGGGAATATCAATAAAGAAACCTTGAAGACCCTCCCAGTCTGCCCTATCGTAATGCCATTTAGTCACCAAAACAGGTTCAGAGTGGGAAGGTGTGGTAGGTGATAGACAGGTGGCCTGTATCAGACAGTGATCAGAAGATCCAAGCGGGGACCTCACTGTAACATCATAATTTTCTGAATTGGTTGTTAAAAATAAGTCCAGTAGGTGGAATTATGATTAGGATTATCTGGTACACGGGTGGGTTGGTTGACTAGTTGAGTGAGATTAAATGAGTCTGCAAATAGCTCACATTCAAGACCAGCATCATCAGTCCTGGCTGAATGAGTGAGCCATTCAACATTATGGACATTAAAATCACCCAACACAGTGATTTCAGATGAAGCATTTAAGTTGAGGACACTGAGTTGTGAGGACAGAGAATCAAAAAGACTTTGCTCTGGAGGAGTATTTGGGGAATGGTAGATGCAACATATGTATTTAAATTTACCAGCAGAAATTAATTTGTATATAGAATAATAAAAATAGGGACAATTGAAACTAGTAACCTCCTCCAGGGCAATTTCAGATTTTGCGAAGCAACATACACCTCCTTTAGGCTGAAATTTTGGAGCAGTTGATAACCTGGAAAATTAAATCTAGATGTGTCAGATGTGGATGTTACTTGAGTCTCTGTCAAAAAAAGGAGAGTAGGGGAATCTGCTTGAAGAAATTGATGTTAGAGTGAAGTCCCCTTAGATTACTAAAGAAAAAGCTGCACCGACGAGCAGCTTTGGGACGTTGCAATGCTCTTGACACAGTCGCATGATGGCGACCGGGAGGGCCCTGTGTCAATGACCCAACCCTGCCGGGGGTGGATATCCGAGGGACCACCAGGTGTGCTCTTAACAATTGTACTGCCATATTTATTAGGTAAGTGTATGGTGTTGCATGTATGATATGTAGTGGGAAGAGTAGTGTTTTATGGATAGAGGATAGCGATGTAGGGCAATGTCGTGAAGTTGGATGTGTATGTTATATAAAGAGGGTTTTCCTGATACCCCTGATGTGTGAGGCAGAAAGATATGTATCCAGCTACCAAGGCCTGGGAGAGAAAATGGAATTCAGGCTATTCCCTGAGTCTCCCGAAACCTTGGCGGTAGTACTTCCCTGGGCGGGGCTGCCTACCCCTACTACTAGAGGTATAGATAGAATAGATAGATTATTATTATTATTATTATTATTATTATATCTCGTTTGAACAGAGACCTAATGAAATTGTCTATTATATGCCAGAATATAATTAACCCGGGAACTGCGGGGAGACTCTTAAGAGTTCCCCCGGCGGACTGCGGGAAGACTCTTAAGAGTCAGAGAAAAAAAAAATCAACTTTTGACATCGAAAAAAAAAAAAAAAAAAAAAATTTGGCCCCTGGGCCATGCAAAATCTCAGTCCTCTACCTCCCCTCCTTCCCCACTTTCCTCCTCTCCTTCAGTTATCACCTATTTTCCCTGTTATTCCCTTATTCTGAGGTATATTTTCATGCTAACATTAGCGAATTGCAAGCAGGGCGTTGTCATCACTAATAGCAAACGAGTGCAAGAGAGAGAGAGAGAGAGAGAGTATCGATCGACTGTGTCTCAGTGGCCTTGGGGGAAATTGGCGGGAAAGCAGCTTGCCTCACCCATACATTATACAACTCGCGGGCTATATCTCCGATTTTGACCATCCAATCGCTGTTTTCACTCGTTTTATTGTTGTTTCAGGTTAATACCTTTATAATCAACCCATAATAGGCGCGTATGGATAAGTATTAATGCTATTTATGGTAAAATGAATATTTTAGTGACGGAAACACCTCAAATACATGCGCACAGGGAGAGGTGTCTAATTACCCCCATGCGCACTTGTTAGGTTAAGGAACTCATCATTGTAGTAAACATTTATAAAGCAAAATTTTTATTTTTAATACCTGTTTTATATTTTTATTTTTTCAGTTTACTCCCCAGACCTCCATCAAGCTGGAAAAAAAAAATACACCAAGACCCCTTTCAAGAGAAATTTATAAAAATTTGGGTAGAAAATTTTTCCAGCTGAAGGCCAGTTCCTCACTAATGCTCGCCAGGAAAACAAAAATACACCAAAGGTCTTAAAATTGACAAAAAATGAGGCAAATGGTTTTGAAATAGCCAAACTAACAGGGCAAACATCTTTAACTTTCAAAACTAATGTGACTATATATGAGGGAGAAGGCATTCCATATAAAAATATAATCCTTAAAATAAAAAATTATAAGCACTTTGTCTCCTACTAGATGGACTAGGTGCCTTTGTTGACATAGGGCAACAAGCTGCCATCCGCGTGACCACGGCCGATAAACTGGTCATACCCTGCCGCACTACCCTCCCGGACATATACCCCAACCTAACCAAGGACGGAATAGATGTGAGTTACCGTTTACTTTCTATCGCTTAGTATACTGTATTTAGAAGTCACATCTTTATTATTACACTCTTTACATTCAGCATTTGATGATGTATAAAATAAAAGCATCATCAACAACAACAACATTTAGCACTTGCACTTTTTGGCTTAACTTGTTCACTTATATTTTTCACCAAGAATGGAGAGGATGTGAATTATTGGTTACTTTCTATCGCTTAGTATATTTATAAGTCACATCTTTAGTATTATATACTCTTTACATTTAGCATTTGCACTTTTTGGCTTAACTTGTTCACTTATATTTTTCACCAAGAATGGAGAGGAATGTGAATTATTGTTTATATTTTACCTCTTAGTATACAGTACTGTATTTAGAAGTCACATTTATATTATTATAGTCGTTACATTTAGCATTTGCACTTTTTGGCTTAACTTGATCACTTACATTTTACACCAAGAATAGAGAGGATATGAATTATTGTTTACATTCTATCTCTTAGTACCGTACAGTATATATAGAAGTCACATTGTATCCTCCATATGTTTAGCGTTTACACTTTTTGGCTTTACTTAGTCACTTATATATTCCACCAAGAACGGATTGGATGTGTCTGTCATTATAATAAGTCTTATTGCAGTTTTATAATTATGCACACACTTTTCACCTCATTTTTTATACACAAGCTATTGCATTTACACTCTATTGTATGCAGTTACTGATAGACTTATATGTTCGTGATCTCTTTCGAATTTCAATATGCAAATACATCCATTTCCAACGATGTTCAGATCAAATCAGATATATATATATATATATATGTACCGGTATATATAACTTTGTAACTTTTGTAACTTTTGTATGTGTTTAGGTGCAATCACCACGGCCAATCTGGGGATCCGCTATATACTGTATATATATATATACTGTATATGATTTGATCTGAACATCAATCTATAAGAATGTATGCATAAAAGAAATCGCAAGAGCTCGCAAAAAAAAAAAATCAGTAGCTGTACTGTAGTTGTTTTTTTCTTTTCTTTTTTTGCTTTCACGGTCCTTCATTATTATTTCACAACATATATTTAGTGTTCACAGACTATTATCTTCTTTTCAACTTATCCATATTTCCTGTACTTGAATATTTAGTATTCACAGGCTATTTCTTCTTGTTTTCAATTTTTATATTTGATCTTATTTCATGTAGTTGTTGTTGTTGTTGTTGTTGTTGTTGTTGTTGTTGTTGTTCCCTAAGCTGCCTGGCCAAACAGCCCCGAGTCCCTGAGGAAGGCCATGGCCATGATCGGGCTTTCCCACAGAGCTCTCATTGAGTGTAGATTGTGTTGTTGGCGTAAGTGGTTGTGTGAAATGCAGTCTTCTATGATGTGTTTAATGGTATGGGGTGCTGTGTTACATCCCGGGCAGGCGTTGACAACGGAGTCATCCAGTCTCTTCTGATAGCTCAGGAGAGCTGGATGGTGTCCGCATCTCAGCCTGGCCAGGTGGACTCTGTCCTCGCGAGGAAGGGAGGATTCGGAAGGATGGATTTCGGGAGGTCGTGCATGCAGCTGCGTGTTGTCTGTGAGTGAGTGGATGGATCGGTGAGAGATATGAGTATGGATGTGCTTCTGGAAGTTGGTTCGGGGTGGGCAAGGAGGGAGAGAGGACAATAATTGTGTGTGATACCGTGTGCTGGGTGTTGTTTTGATATTTCTTGGTGTCTGTGGGTGTGTTGCCATGTAGTTTAGTGGGTGGTCTTGGTTCATGGAGGCTGCTGCCAGGAATTGAGTGCCTCTCATGTCCAGATGGTCTTTGACTTTGAGGATTTTGGTTTCTTGATGCAGGTGATCTGTGGGTGCAGTAGCTGTGCAGCCTGTAATGATCTTCAGGGCTTTGTTTTGAATAGTCTGTAAGGTCTTATGATGTGTTTCAGCTAGGTTAGAAGCCCAGGCTGGGCTTGCGTATTCCATCACTGATCTTATGTATTGTTTATATACTGTGGTTGTAGTTTCTTTGTTGTGTCCAAATTTTGTGTGAGCAAGTGACCTGAGGGCGTTAAGTCTGGGTGTCAGTTTCTTTTTAATGTTTGTGGTGTGCTGTTTGAATGTCATATGAGTATCATAATTGTTACTCCTAGGATTTGGGGTGTGTGTGTATGTGTTAGGGGTGTGTTGTTTATGGTGAGTTGAGGGATGTATTCGTGTTCTCCTGTCCAACTTTTGAGCAGGGTTGCGGTGGATTTGGCTGGAGCTAGATTAAGTCTGTTTGTAGTGCACCAGCCATGTAGTGTGTTGAGATAGGGTTGAAGGAGATCTGTTGCTCTTTTTGGGTCATGGTGTGTGCATGTGAGTGTTATGTCATCTGCATAGGAGGCTAAGTTTATTTGGGGCGTATTGGGTGTAGTTATATCGTGCTTGTACAGATTGAAGAGTGCGGGCGATAGGACGGATCCTTGTGGGACTCCGTTTGGAAAGTTTCTGATTTTAGATGACTGACCGGCAAAAGATATGTGTGCACATCTGCCTGCTAGGAAGTTGGCCAGCCACCTTTTTGTGTTGTTGTGCATGTTTGTGTTGTAGATTTTGTTTGTTAGGTTGTGGCGGGGGATGGCATCGAAGGCTTTACTAATGTCGAGTGTGGCTAATAGTGATCTGTGTGGTGGTCTAGCTGAGTTGATGCCGTCGAAAGCTCTTTGTGTAAGGTCTGTGAGAAGAGTGTTTGTGGAGTGCAGTGGCCTAAAGCCATGTTGTGTTGGAGCTAGGGGTAGATCAGGTGTAATTAGTTGTAATACTAGGCGTTCCATGACTTTGGAGGGGGAGCAAAGGAGTGTGATGGGGCGGTGCGAGGAGGGTAGCGTGGGGTCTTTGTTGGGTTTGGGGAATGTGATGATGATACCATGCTTCCAAATGTCTGGTATTGTGTTGTGTGAATAGCTGTAGTTTGATATGTTAGTGAGTGCTTGTATGCCTTGTGGTCCCAGGTGTCTGAGGTGTATGTTGCTTATCTTCTCTAGGCCACAGGCGGGTGAGTGCTTGAGATTGTTGATGATATGCTTTGTCTGGTGATTGGTGAAGGGTGTATAGTCAGGGTCTGTGGGGAATTGTCTCTTACGTCGGATGACACGTCGGTCGTCTTTGTGAGGTTTTAGGTGGCTGACATGTGAGAAGTGATTGATGAGAGTGTTTGCTTGTTGTTTACATGAAGGAGTAGAGTCTGTTGTTGTGATTGCAGCATGTGATTGTGTTGTGTTGCTGTTGGAAAGTGTGATGCTGTTTAGTGTTTTTTAGAGGTTTTTTTGGGGTTTGTTTTGTGATCAAGTGTTTGTAGGAAGTTATTCCAATTTAGTTTTTGTTGTTCTTGTATTTTGTTGTTAGTTTGGGTGTTGAGTGCTTGAATTTGTTGTGTGATGTCTTGTGTGTGGGGTGCTGGGGAGTGTTTCAGTATGTCGCGTTGTCTGATGAGGTTTTGAATTTCTGGAGTAAAGTTGGGGTTGTGTCTTTTTCTGTTACCTCTTGGAATGTGTTTCTTGTCAGCATTTTGGATAGTTTTATTGAGTATGTGTACAGCATTGTTGATGTTAGTGATGGGTGTACTGTTTAGAGTTGTGAAGTGTTGTTCTGTCTCATTTGTGAATGCTTCCCAGTTAGCTCTTTTATAATTAGTGTATGTGTGTTTGTGGCTAGCTGGGGTGAGTCTGGTTTTGGTGGTGATAATGATCGGGAGGTGGTCAGAGCCTAAGGTTCTGACCACCCTCCAGGATGTTGTGGGGGCGAGTTCTGGGGAGCAAAAGGTGATGTCTGGAGATGATGGGTTATAGAGGGCTTGGTGAGGAATATGGGTATGTTGATGGATGTCGTTAAGGATGATGAGGTTATCGGTTTGGTTTTGTAGTACCAGCCCTCTGTCTGTGTCGGGGTTGTCGACAAACCAGGCCGACGTCTTGGCGTTGAAGTCACCACCCAGGATGATGTGTGGGGTGTGTTAGATATCTTATTTTGTTCTGTACTTGGAGAGGTCTTCTATAATATACTAACTGTTTGTAGGATCACCTTCATTGCTTTATTGTTTCATGTGTAGCTTTTCGTTGGATTATATTGATTCGACTTAAGGGCTATCTATTTTGGTAACAATCCTTCACTTTGTCTTATAATCCTTCTGCTTCTGAAAAAACTTGATTCCATTCTTCATCAAAGACCTACGTCACAGGGTCTGGTTGCCATGGTAACCAGCGACACTTGGCTATGTTTTGTTGTCGGAAGGCACCATCACAAAAATAATAACATAAAATGAACGATTCAACAGTAAAAGCATCTGGTGTCGAAATTGAAGAATTAGTCGGGGCTTTGACGGTTGATTAAGTGATGACTCTTTGTTGATTGAGCTTTTTCCTCCAATACCTATGTGGAAATAATACACAGTTGTAGACAGATGAAGCAGCTACATCTGTTGTGGGTGTGAGGATGAATATAATGCTCTTGCAGATTTATTAACAGTTCGAAGATGAAAGGAAGTTATATTTAAGATTGTTAGAGGTGGGTACAGCCATCTATTAACGATTATACAAGCCTTAATGGTGGAAAAATGAAGCCAGATCTCTCCATCACATTTGTCTGCTTCATCTGTCTAGAACTGTACAATACTGTACTTCTTCTGGTAAGCTAATGTAGCATGCTTTTGGAATAATAAAAAAACAATGGAGTACTCTCTCTCTGATTACCGAATACTCTGCCTGATAACCTCATTGCGCAACACGCCCTCTTCCAAGAATAGCATTCTCAGTTTTAACAAGATTTGTTTCATTCCTGGGCGAATTTCCACCAAAGTGGTGTATAATCGTTAATGGATGGCTGTACCCACCTCTAACAATCTTAAATTTAATTTCCTTTCATCTTCGAACTGTTGATAAATCTGCAAGACCATTATATTCAGCCCCATACCCGCAACACATGTAGCTGCTTCATCTGTCTACAACTGTAGGCTTACACTCAGATGCCATAATATCTAGCCCATTCATACATATGCGAGGACTTAACCTATTTCTAATTATGGAAGTAGCCCATATCTATCTATCTATCTATTGCCTGACGCCGCAATCCCCGAAGGGGTGGCCACGAACAAACCGCCCCCATGCACCTCTGTCCCCAGTCAGTCGACGCCCCTCCCCCCAACCAGCACCACCTTCGCTCATGTACTTCCTCACTCCATCCTTCCACCTCATATTCGGTCTACCTCTCCCCCTCTGTCCCTCCACCTCGCTCTCATACACCCTCTTAGTCATTCTCTCGCTTTCCATACGTTCCATATGGCCGAACCATCTCAAGTTGTTCCTTTTCACACTTTCCAGCACATCTACCTCCACACCACACCTCCTTCTTACTTCCTCATTAGTCTGTCTATCCCACCATGTAACTCCGCACGCACTCCTTAAGTAATTCATTTCCACTGCTCTCACTCTTGGT
Organism: Paralithodes platypus; assembly: GCA_032716605.1. Lineage (NCBI taxonomy): Eukaryota > Metazoa > Arthropoda > Malacostraca > Decapoda > Lithodidae > Paralithodes > Paralithodes platypus. The sequence continues at coordinate 7,389,785 of CM064486.1, read as the reverse complement.
CTGAGTCTCTCAACCAACGTCCATGCTTCGCTTCCGTAAGTCAGTGTCGGGATTACCACACTGTCATGCAAGGACTTCTTCACTTCCATACTGACCACCCTATTTCTTGTTACTGCTTTTAGCGTTCCTACAACCCTCTTCCCCTGTTGTACCCTCTCCCGCACCTCTTCATCCATAGTCCCATCTTTACTCAACACACTGCCCAGATACTTAAAAGAGTTGACGATCTCCATAGCCTGACCGTTCAGCTTCACCTCACACTCTGTGACTTCACCCCTTTCGAAGACCATAACCTTGCTCTTCCCCGTATTTACCTTCAAATTCCGTTTTTCGCACACTGTTCCAAACTCATTTACCAGACCCTGCAACTCCCATTCATTATCACTCATCAGAACTGTATCATCCGCAAACAGCAGTATAGGTAGCTTCCACTCAATTCCCTCCCTTTTCAGCGATACACCAACATCCACTGCTCTTGATAGTATTTCTTTCATAACTCCATCCATATATACAGTAAACAACCACGGGGACATCACACACCCCTGTTTCAAACCAACATTCAGGTCAAAGAACTCGCTCTGCTCACTCTCCACACGTACTGCCGCCTTTGCACCCTCATACATGCTCTTCACTGCTTTCAGCAACTTGCCCTCTACTCCGTATATTCTAAGTACTTTCCACAAACCTTCTCTATCCACTCTGTCATAGGCCTTCTCCAAGTCCATAAAGGCAACATACACCTTTTGTTTCTTCTCCAGATACTTCTCCACAACACAATTCAGGGTAAAAATCTGATCTACACATCCTCTTCCCTTCCTAAAACCTCCCTGCTCGTCGCCTATCCATTTCTCCGTTCTCACTCTCACTCTCTCAATCACTACCCTACTGTATACCTTCCCTACTACGCTTAGAAGACATATTCCTCGGTGGTTACCACACACTCCTCTTTCCCCTTTGCCCTTATATAGGGGGACTATTATGCCAGTCTTCCAGTCATCGGGTGCACTCCCCTTCTCCCATGCTAGTTTGCACATTTTCCATACCCATTCTATCACTATCTCACCACCATACCTCAACATTTCCCCACACACTCCATCTGTTCCTGGTGCTTTCCCCAACTTCACTCTTTTCATGGCTTCCCACACTTCTGACCTCCTGATCCCCACCTCCTCCTCCACTACTTCTCTTCTTCTCCCTCCCATACCATATCCAGCTATGTTTGCTGGCTCTTCATTCCTTTCATTTAGCAACTCACTGAAGTACTCCCTCCATCTTTCGACTCTCTCTTGCTTCTCGGCTAGCATTCTCCCATTCTTATCTTTCACACCCTTACTGTTTCCCTTGCTACCTTCCCTAACTGGGAAGTAGCCCATATCTCTGGAAACTAATTTATGAATATAATTTTCTCTGCATCAACTACAAAACTATGTATGCTATTTATTGAAAAGCAAGCTCTATCCATAATCAATCCAGATAGTTATAATTGCATATAGGAAAACATAGGTGGAGTTATAATTGCATATAGGAAAACATAGGGGTCCACAAATACTTATAAGTGGGCTAGGGACTATGGCATCCGAATGTACTGTAACTGTGCATTACATTGGTTCTCTTATTCTTGAAGACAAGTTGTGGAAAGGGTTACATAAGAGTTGCATGTAAGGGTAAGGTAACTATAGCTTGTTTGTTTCCAGCTGACGGTAAATTGCAATGTCCTCACCTTGATTGCTAAGCTTTTACAAAGACTTTGTAGTGAAATATTTTGTCATTTATGAAAACTTGGCAATATTATGTCATTGAGAGTTAGTTTCCTATTTTTCCATTAAGTAGCGAGAAATCTGCTGCTAAAGGATCGACTCAGTTTCCTATTTTTCCATTAAGTAGCGAGAAATCTGCTGCTAAAGGATCGATTCAGTTTCCTATTTTTCCATTTAGTAGCGAGAAATCTGCTGCTAAAGGATCGATTCAGTTTCCTATTTTTCCATTTAGTAGCGAGAAATCTGCTGCTAAAGGATCGATTCAGTTTCCTATTTTTCCATTAAGTAGCGAGAAATCTGCTTCTAAAGGATCGATTCAATTTACCATCAGTCAAAGAAACCCGACTAGAAAGCATTTCGTCCGTGACCACCCCTTGGAAAGGAGGGAATATATAGTGTATGTTGAAGATGATGATATATTAACACCATCCTCTACTAAAATACTGTACTATACTACCACAAGCATTAGAACTAACCTATGCATACTTATGGCTGTTTTATTATATTAATATATACAGTAGGCTTGAACATATTAATCACTAATATTATTAGTTAATAATTTATGCCTGATAATTAATTTTAGAATATAGTATACATAATCATTAAAATAGGTGTGCAAAATGTACAGTATTAACTATTTTGTAGCAAATGTACTTAAAATGTTAATTGTCCATATTGGTGTAAGGTAGTGGTGATTCCTATATTGATTGTAGGTGCTGTAATTGTTGCATGTTAGCAGAACATGAAAGCAACAAGAATAATGATGGATCAATGATCATATGGGAATTAGGCATCCTTCTTACCCAAAACTTCCCATGTTCAATATCTTATACTTTAGGCCTACCTGTATTCAAACAGAAATTACATAATAAATTTAATGGTGCTACTTTCAGAAATGGGGAAATACGCCCTAATGAATATATTAAGCTTACTTCTATTTTAATGTTGTGTGTTCATTCATGAATTATTTAACTTTTAACCAGAAGCTTTATTATAAATGTAGCTTTATGCAAAACATTTGAAAGAAATTGGTTTATAATCATGACTGATCAGAAGGTTTAATGTCTTATTATTTATCTTCTTCACGAATCCCTCCCCAATGAATGTGTAGACTGTGCCAGGTGCTTCAATGTCTTATTCTATCTTCTTTCCAAATCCCGCTCCCAAGGTTACCAGTAGCGAGAAAGTGATGCCGTTCGATCACAAGGTTGGGTTCGTGATACGCGACTTGATGGTTCAGGACAGTGGCTCATACATTTGCACCAATTTTGTGGATAAGGCATCGTATTTGGTACACGTTGAATCCTCATGTAAGTCTAAAGTGGTTTTTTGCTGTACAGTATATTTCAAAAGTTGTGTTCATTACAGCACCATTTAGGAGAATTTTAAAAATTTGTTTTGGTTATAACTCCTTCAGGCACCATATTTACCTCTTGCACTAAAGATTTCTTTTGATACCGGTATGCGAAAGATATACACCTCCCGAGTCAGAGCCATGACAAGCTGTGTATCCATCCAAGGTGCCCTTCAATGACTACTTGAATAATAAGGAGCAATACATTTTCCTCAACAAAACTGAACAGATTTTAACTCTACTGGGTTTTTTTTCCATATTTGCTACAGACTTGTTTTATATTCTTAATACTAGAATATTTACCAAAGTTGAAGTTATGAAAGTAAGTCACGACTTTTGAGCATTACAGAACAACCCCCTGCACACATTGCTGGTACCCTACTTTATGATAAACTTGAGACAGGGAACATTGATAAAGGAAAAACAAGTACAGTACTGTACACTATTTCAACCAATAGCTCTCAAACATAGAACACAGCCATGCCCCGCCCATATTATGATGTTGCACTTCTGCTACAGCCAGCGGGGAGGCTATAGCTTTGGACTCATAGCAAAAGGAAGAATCCAATTCTGGAAGTGCAGCCACAGTATGGTCGGATGATACGCACCCCAGCTGTTATGTTAGGACTTTATGTTGGCACTGGCTTAAGCTGGCGTCACATGAACAAGTTTATTGACTACATGTATCGGAGCCTTGAATCCACTACAAGTTTTAGAATTATTTTTATTTGTTTTGCTGTTTTTCCTATATTAAATTGGACTGTACAAAATTAGGAGCTGTATGATAGTGAAGGAAAGTAAGAGAAGAGTAGATGAGGAATTTGGAAGGAATCTGAGTGTAAAATGGAGGGAGAGTAAGAAACTTCTGGAAAGAAGTCAAGAAAGTTAGGGAAGGTAGCAAGGGAAACAGTAAGGGTGTGAAAGATAAGAATGGGAGAATGCTAGCCGAGAAGCAAGAGAGAGTCGAAAGATGGAGGGAGTACTTCAGTGAGTTGCTAAATGTAAGGAATGAAGAGCCAGCAAACATAGCTGGATATGGTATGGGAGGGAGAAGAAGAGAAGTAGTGGAGGAGGAGGTGGGGATCAGGAGGTCAGAAGTGTGGGAAGCCATGAAAAGAGTGAAGTTGGGGAAAGCACCAGGAACAGATGGAGTGTGTGGGGAAATGTTGAGGTATGGTGGTGAGATAGTGATAGAATGGGTATGGAAAATGTGCAAACTAGCATGGGAGAAGGGGAGTGCACCCGATGACTGGAAGACTGGCATAATAGTCCCCCTATATAAGGGCAAAGGGGAAAGAGGAGTGTGTGGTAACCACCGAGGAATATGTCTTCTAAGCGTAGTAGGGAAGGTATACAGTAGGGTAGTGATTGAGAGAGTGAGAGTGAGAACGGAGAAATGGATAGGCGACGAGCAGGGAGATTTTAGGAAGGGAAGAGGATGTGTAGATCAGATTTTTACCCTGAATTGTGTTGTGGAGAAGTATCTGGAGAAGAAACAAAAGGTGTATGTTGCCTTTATGGACTTGGAGAAGGCCTATGACGGTGGATAGAGAAGGTTTGTGGAAAGTACAGTTGGGTCCCGCATAAAATGTGTTCAGATAAAACGAGCGACCTAAAATATTTATATTTAAATATTTAATTTTCGATAAGAACGAATGTGATCAAATAAAACGAGTCCGCCGCCCAAAGTGGGGCAAATCCGAGGAGTTTTCATATAGAGCGCCGAAATATTGTACAAAACGTACGAAATATCGTACGTTTTGTACGGAAATTTACACTTACAGTGAACATTGACGATATTGGGCCGCCAAAATCCTGTGTTCACATAGAACGAAATCGCATAAAACGCCCTCGTTTAACGACCAATTTCTCGTTTTATGCGGGACCCTACTGTACTTAGAATATACGGAGTAGAGGGCAAGTTGCTGAAAGCAGTGAAGAGCATGTATGAGGGTGCAAAGGCGGCAGTACGTGTGGAGAGTGAGCAGAGCGAGTTCTTTGACCTGAATGTTGGTTTGAAACAGGGGTGTGTGATGTCCCCGTGGTTGTTTACTGTATATATGGATGGAGTCATGAAATAAATACTATCAAGAGCAGTGGATGTTGGTGTATCGCTGAAAAGGGAGGGAATTGAGTGGAAGCTACCTATGCTGCTGTTTGCGGATGATACAGTTCTGATGAGTGATAATGAATGAGAGTTGCAGGGTCTGGTAAATGAGTTTGGAACAGTGTGCGAAAAACGGAATTTGAAGGTAAATGCGGGGAAGAGCAAGGTTATGGTCTTCGAAAGGGGTGAAGTCACAGAGTGTGAGGTGAAGCTGAACGGTCAGGCTATGGAGATCGTCAACTCTTTTAAGTATCTGGGCAGTGTGTTGAGTAAAGATGGGACTATGGATGAAGAAGTACAAAGGAAATCAAGCAACAACAGATCTAGTGACCCTTCTAGGTTGCTTGTCCTCCAAAACACTGAGGATCAAGTGTCCAAACAGTGGTTTAGAGTGGGTAAGGGAACATTGGAAAGGGAATTACTGCCCTGGAACTAATGTCCGTGGCAGGATTAGGAAGTTAGTAGGGGACAGATGGGTTAGTAACTGAGGGGGGGATAAAATAAAGTTATTCATTTACAAACGCAGTTAGTCGCGGGTTTGAAGCGAGATATTTGTCTAGGCGGAGTTTAAATGAATCAACGGTGCTGCAGTCTATAACGTTTCGGGGAAGCCCATTCCACAAGTTGACAACTCGATTGAAGAAGAAATTCTTAGATTCGTGTGAGTTAAAAGATTTACCAATAATTTTGCAACCGTTTCCCCGCGTGTAATTAGATTGGTCGATAGTGAAGTACTTACTACAGTTCATATTGTCGATGCCTTTGATGATTTTGAACACTTCAATTAAGTCACCTCTTAATCTGCGCTGGGTTAAAGGAAATAGATTTAATTCTCTAAGACGCTCTTCGTATGGTTTGTTCTTTAGGCTAGGTATCATTTTGGTAACTCTACGTTGAACTCGTTCTAGCTTGTTTATATCTTTTTGGTAATAAGGGCACCAGGATTGAACGCAGTATTCCAGAAGAGGGCGGACTAAGGAATTGTAAAGGGTTAGGATAACTTCTTTGGATTTATGGTCAAATGACCTGCCTATAAAGCCAATTATTTTGTTTGCCTTCTTAACAACTTCTGAACATTGTTGACTCGGTTTTAGGTTACTCGATATTGTTACTCCCAGATCGGTTTCTCTGTTTACATTCTTAAGCTGAGTGCCATTCATCGAATAGTTTGCTTTCTCATTTAGGTATCCGATATGTAGTACTTTACATTTATCCGCATTGAAACTCATTTGCCAAATTTGGGCCCAACATGACAATTTATCTAGATTGTGTTGCATATCGTCAACTTGTTCTTTTGAGAGTACGCTATTTGCAATTTTTGTATCGTCAGCAAATTTTGAGATTGTACAGGTGAGGCCCTCATCTATGTCGTTGATGTAAATTAGAAAGAGAATTGGTCCTAGTACCGATCCCTGGGGTACCCCGCTACTTACATTGGTCCATTTAGATGCCTTACCGTTTATGACTACTCTTTGCTTTCTGTTGCTGAGCCAATTTTCTATCCATTTCAACACACCGTCTTGTATTCCATGCGCTTTTAGTTTTAGCAGTAAACGTTTGTGGGGAACTTTGTCAAAGGCCTTTTGAAAATCAAGGTATATAATATCTACAGCTTTACTCTCATCATAGAGGTTGAGGTTATCGTGGAAGAAGTCTAAGAGGTTTGTTAAACAGGAACGTTTTTTACGAAAGCCGTGTTGAGTATCTTTAAGTATGTTATTTTCCTCTAGGTGATTTACGAGTCTGTCTCGTATGACCGTTTCTAGCATTTTACATACAACTGAGGTTAAGCTAATTGGACGATAGTTACTGGGTAGGGATTTGCTGCCTTTTTTGAATATTTGAAGTGCGGGAGAGGGTACAACAGGGGAAGAGGGTTGTAGGAACGCTAAAAGCAGTAACAAGAAATAGGGTGGTCAGTATGGAAGTGAAGAAGTCCTTGCATGACAGTGGTAATCCTGACACTGACTTACGGAAGCGAAGCATGGACGTTGGTTGAGAGACTCAGACCAAGAGTGAGAGCAGTGGAAATGAATTACTTGAGTGCGTGCGGAGTTACATGGAGGGATACACAGACTAATGAGGAAGTAAGAAGGAGGTGTGGTGTGGAGGTAGATGTGCTGGAAAGTGTGAAAAGGAACAACTTGAGATGGTTCGGCCATATGGAACGTATGGAAAGCGAGAGAATGACTAAGAGGGTGTACGAGAGCGAAGTGGAGGGACAGAGAGGGAGAGGTAGACCGAATGAGAGGTGGAAGGATGGAGTGAGGAAGTACATGAACGAAGGCGGTGCTGGTTGGGGGGAGGGGCGTCGACTGACTGGGGACAGAGGTGCATGGGGGCGGTTCGTTCGTGCCCACCCCTTCGGGGATCATGGCGTCAGGCAATAGATAGATAGATAGATGATACAAAATACAGCCAAAATTAAAATGGAAATTGTCAGATAGTAGACTCAATTTTAGCTACTTTTTTACTTGAATACTGTGGATCTGATAGATCCACCGCTGAAGTGCTCGTGTGATGCCTGCTTTCATTGGCTCTGGTTGAGTTGTCCGGTAACCAGGGAAAACACTTCGCCCTTGAGTGTATGTGTCTCAAGGAAATGTTTCAGAAATGTTCAATATGTTCATGCCACTAGAGGCGGACTCCCGTTGGAACTGTTTTATGCAGACGATTTAGTCCTAATAGCTGACAGTATGCAGGATGCTGAGGCCAAATTCAGAGAGTGGAGAGAGGGCATGGCGAGCAAGGGTTTAAGAGTCAATATTAACAAAACCAAGGTTATGCATTGTAGATTGAGACGAGGCAATGTGGAAAAGAGCGGTGCATACCCATGTGCAGTGTGTGGAAAGGGAGTGGGCGTTAACTCAATTCAATGTATCATCTGTCGATGTTGGGTACACCATGGGAGTAAGCGCTGTAGTAGAATAAAGGGGCCCCTGCCGAAGGATAAGTCAGAAATAGAGAAATTTGAGTGCGTAGTGTGCAAAGGCGAGCTTCTGTTAAGTGATGATCCTGTGGCTGTGAATTTTGGAAATGAGTCTTTGGAGCTGGTGAACAAGTTTTGTTACCTAGGAGATACCATCTCTGCCGGTGGTGGGGCCGAGGCTGCCACTGTTGCTAGAATTAGGTGTGGCTGGGGGAAGTTCAGAGAATTGATGCCAATCCTGACCATGAAAAGAATGCCTCTCCCCCTGAAGGGAAAGGTGTATGCCTCATGTGTTAGAAGTGCAATGACATATGCCTCAGAAACATGGGCCGTTAAAGTAGAGGATGTCAACAGAATGGAGCGTAATGAGATGAGAATGGTGAGATGGATGTGTGGGGCCAGGCTACAGGATAGAATAACAAATGTTGAGCTGAGGAAACGTTTAGGTATAAAGAGTATTAGCGAGGTGATGCGTACAAGTAGACTGGGATGGTATGGACATGTGGAGAGAATGGATGAACAAAATTGGGTGAAAAAATGCAGGTCTGTGATTGTGGAGGGAGCTGCACCAAGGGGTGGACCGAGGAAGACCTGGGATCGGACTATACGCGCCGATCTCAAATCCAAGAACTTGACAAGTGAAGCAGCCCTTAACAGGGTTGCCTGGAACGCCGCCATTAGGACAAGAGACTGAAACTGCACTGATGTGTGGAACACTCAGTCTTAAAATTTTATGTATGTATGTATGTACTTATCACTACAGGTGATTGTACATGACATTTTTATTATATGGTAGGCATGATTATCTGAAAGGTCCAGTTTTGGTTACTAATGGAAAGAGAAATTGACCCCTTGCGAGTTTCAGGCTCTAAGGAAGCCATGAACATCGATATTCAACAGAAATGCAATAATAATGTATGTTTTTGATGGATAAAAAGTATGCGTAATTTTGCTGGTAATTCTGCTCAATATCGCTGTCTACAGCTCCAACTTCCTTATAGGCCCTACAGTAGAACAAAACTTTCAAGTGGTCAATTCACAGTGCCTTGAATGGAGAATTACACCCACATAACAGAAAACGTTTTTATTGTTCCAATGAAAGACAGACAAAGTCGAAACATGTCGTTTCATTATAACAATAAGAAAGTTTTCTGTCATGTGGATATAATGGGGTACTTTTCTGACTCAGACACTCCCGCCATATTAGACCATCTAGAATTTTTAAATTTTTCATACTAAGTTTCTCAGTCATTAGTAGTCTTAGTGTATGATATCGAAGGTAGGTACGTTATATTAGACTTAACCTAAGGACTGGAAAGATCCTTCTGGAATGATTTACTGGGCAAATGCAACATTCCTTCTGGAATCTGACACTTAAAAAGAACAACAAAATATGCACCAGTGCCAGAAATGGATGCACTATGTGATTAGGTGGCATGTCTCCTTACCACCACCTCCTCTCTTCCCCTTACATGTGTCTCTCCTCCCCTCCCCTCCCTTTCTCCCTTAACTTAACTCCACCTTTATTCTACTTTTCCCTCCCCCATTCCCTATACTTCCTCCCTCCCGCCTCAAATACCTTCAGTTACCCTCCTCTACACTTCCCCTACCTCCTCCCTTCCTCATACAGCATGAGAGCCGCACTAATTGATGCAGTGTGGCGATAGCATTCAGAGAGGAAGGGTCTATGCTGCTCCGTCTACCCTCCCATCACAATAATCTGTTTTTTTCCCCCTGGATATTTGCTCTTTAACCTATTATCTAGTTCTTCAATGTTCACATGTTCATTATACAAGTAAAATATGCACATATGGTGCAGTAATATTGCATTATTTGGTAATTAATATTAGCTTTGTTCGAATTTAAGCTAAATCTTTTGCACTGGCAGACCTATCAGAAACTGGTCTAATGCATTTGTCAGGTTAATTAATATATCTTTCAATGAAGAGGTTACATATTGCTTTGAGTGGTACTAGAGTCCCTGAGACGAGGCCGGCCGTTCTAAAAATCATAGCCAGTCTCATCTGAGGGACTCTAGCATAGGTACGAATAAATATTATGGATCCTCCCTAATAAACTAGATTTTAGCTATGTTTAAGTATAACCCTATAGACCCTAAGAATACGACATCATACTCTACTAATGACTGAGATACGTACAGTAGTATCAAAAATTCCAAAATTCCAAATGGCCTAGTATGGCAAGACTGTCTGAGTTGGGAAAGCTACCCATTCTCCGTGGTTACTAATGCTTTCCATACATGCTCAAAACCATCTAACCCGATTTGAATCATTTTAATATTTCGGCATCATTTACATTTTGAAGGTATATATACGAAATTTGAGGGCTTAGATTGGGTTAGAAATAGTTTCTGCAAGTGTTCAGCTTTCTTGATCAATTGCAGAATAGTTTATAGGTTAAAGAGCTTGTTGATAATCGTTTTGCTTTCCTTTTATGGGTCAGTCAATTATATCTGCTTGTGTGACATAGCATGCCAGTGTCTTATTTTGCTTGCTGAACATCTGCTTTCATTATTGCTTGGCTTTGCTTCTCTATTCATATACTAAGGAATGTTGCTTCTCTTTCAATAGATTTTGGTTGTTATTCTTCCAGATGTAAGTGTGGTAGCTATAGATTTTAAAAAGTAAGGTATGGATAATGGGAGTGACATATAATTGACCCATTAACCCTTTGAAGAATATGACGCATTTCGACCGTTTATTCTGGCTATCATTAGAAAATTTTATGCAATTTAAGAAGGATCTGTGGGAATTATAAGGGTAGAATATCTTGATTAACCCTGACTTATATATGCCCCTCCTAATCTGAATAAAATAATCTAATAACCCATGAAGCGCGATAGGCCATTCGGAAGTATGTCCTAGGCGAACGCAATAGGCCTTACGGAAGACAGCCCATAAAGAAAAAGAAAAAATGCCCTAGTACCGGTGAAATGGAAACAATATGTGATTAGGTGTTATGTCTCCTTACCACCACCTCCTGCCTTCCCCTAACATGTGTTTTACCCCCTCCCTTCCTCCTTCCACTTTACCCCTCCTCATTAATTCTAAACTTCCCTCAAATTTCCTCTTCTATACTTTCTCCCGCCTCAAATACGTCGAGTCACCACTCTGCCTTGCTCCCTCCACCTCCCCTCATCCTCTAACATGCGTGGGAGATGGCTGTTTCTATTCTCTCGCTAGTATCTCGCAAGACTTCGCAGAGGGAGGATGTATGTCGCGCTCTCTCTCGCCTCCCTCCAACCTCTCCCGTCACAAATATACGGTTTTTGGTGCCTCAAATATTAAACAATTGTGGTTTATTTCCTTTATCATCATGTAGAATGCATACCTAATGATTAAACTATATATCCCGTATCAGTATTCCCAAATGTTAATTTTGGGGATGAAGATATCTGATTGTAAAGAGACAAAAATATCACTAGTGGCACCAAAATGGCAGAGGTTGGTCGATATCTGGTATTCTAGGGTTTCTTCTAGGCCACCCTGTATAGTTGTAGGCTTATACACGTTTTATAATAAACATAGAACTTTTAACCCTCTGAAGATTATACAGTAAGCATTTTGACAGTTTATTCTGGTGATCATTAGACGATTTTATGCAGCTTGGGAAGGAACTGAGGCAATTATAAGGGTAAAGTAACCGTAAAGACTATCTCCATTAACCCTCTGACTTCCATATACCTGTCCTAATCTGAATGCAATTGTCTAATAATAGCCAGTAAGCAGAAAAGAAATGCATAATCGGACCCTGAAACGGTCAACAATGGTAAATATACATGTTACAAAAGGTAATTTAGGTGTTGGCTAGTTTTCACTCAATAATTTTTATTCTGAAGACAATATTACTGTCCGGTTTATTTCAGCTGATGGTAAATTGCCATGTCCCCATCTTGGTTATTCAGCTATTGTGAGAATATTTTTAGCAGAATATATTGTTAACCCTTAACCAACGGTGCCCATCATATGACGGGCGAGAGATAAATGGACTATCCTCCGGTACCCGTCATATGACGGGCGGCATTTTGAGCACATTATCGGCTCTGAGAGAGAGTCCACCCGTTGAGAGGATGATAGGCGGGCTCTGAGTTCCGCGACTGAGACCGCCACTGCAACATATCACACTCGGCCTCGCGAGACATGGAAACAAAATTGGGAAATTACCTTATTTAGGGATTTTTTACCTCCGGTTGTGCGATCGCTACAGGATAACCCGTGGTCGTACAAGGATGATTCAGGTGTCATTGGAAAGCTCTATTATCGCCCTTTCACGGATACATAATTGTATTACGCTCTGGCTCTTCTTTTTGCATGAAAAAGAGCATGAAATGAAGCTCGTTTAGGGTAAATATGCCCGCCTGGCAGGTAGTTGATGTTACAAATGGCCCCGTCCTTTGGGTGTTAATTAACCCATACTGTACCAGGGACGTCCTTTTCATCACTTTCTGGCAACTAGTAGACGATTTCATTCAGCTTTGGAAGGACATCTAGTAATAATAAGGCTTGCAAGTATCTCAACCAACCCATTTAACTGCCACAGGGTGGGTGCCCAACCCCGAAAGGGGTTGAAATAGGGGAGCTATCCCTCCGCCAAAGGCGGCCTTCTAGGGTCTTTCCTAGCTGATGCTGAGAGGATTGGGTTCTAGTCATGTGGTGATGGGCTGGTCTATCAGAGTGATAACCGAGTGATCTCTGCCATACCCATAGCTTACTCTGACTCTTCCTTTTACTTATATATTTTCTAGATCTCAAGTGAAGGTGTCTCTTCCGTGGATTGACCTCCCAATCTGCCAACCTAGAGGTTGGCAGATTGGAAGCCAAAGTGTCACATTTTTCTTTTTCCCCTCAACTATCTCTTCATAATTGCTGAGGGGCACAGGGCCCTGGGTGGGGTTATGGTTTCCCGGGCGTTTCCGCACCCTCCTCAGCTCCCCACCATGGAGTGGCTTCAGTCACCCAGGCTTTATTGTGGTAGGCAGGGAGGGTTCTTTGTGGGCGCTCGGTTATGGCCTTGGCCTTGCTCGGGGCCTTGGGGCTGTTCGGGCAGGCAGCCTGGGGAACAACAACAACAACTGCCACAGATCCTTCCTAAGCTGCATAACATCGTCTAAATATAGCTAGAACACACGTCACTGGTACTCAAAGGGTTAAGAAAGCTTGGGATTATTAGGATGCAAAAATGTAATTGTTTCATGTTTTTCCCTAATCCCTTGACAGATTTTTCTGGCTATCATTAGACAATTTTATATGATATACGAATGATCTTTGGGAAGTATATGGGTAAGGACTACTGTATCTCAATTAACCCTCTGACTTCCACATACCCTTCCTAATATGAATAAAATCGTCTAATAATAGCGAGAAAACAGAAAAGAAATGTGTAATCAGATCTTGAACGAGTAAAATACCGAGAAATCAGTTGCTAAGGGATTTAATTTACCTTCCGCTGAAATGAAGCAGAGTACAGTACAGTACAGTATAGAAGTTTTCACTAATCATCTATTCAATTCTTGCTTGGAAAGTTAACTCATTCAATACCGATGACATCATTTTCATTTTAATCTAGCCACAATTTTACGATTTTACTCAGGTTGGGAAGGACGTCTCGATCCTTTTAGTTACCATATATCTTTCCTAAGCTATATAACATAGTTTAAATGTAACTGAAATCCAAATAAAAAAAAAACGTCATCCGTACTGAAGGGGTTTAAGATGTCAATACAAATATTCAATAATAATGCATGGTGTTAGTTATGTAGAGCAGATTAACCAGACCACTGAGCTCCATACGGAACTCTCATAGGTCTGGCATGGTGCATGGTGTTGCGTGATATGAAGTAATCATCTATGTTGGCATCCTGACGTGTTTTTGTTAGAATAGGATTGAGTGCAGCAGGTTACTTATTTATATATTTCATATGGGGGATCTGCCCCCCCCCCCCCCCCCTCTCCCCTAAAAAATACTAATTGGTTAATCTTTTCCAAATAGATTAAGAGTGTCTGACCCCTCTTGTTCTTCCACCTCCCCTTCCCCCCCCCCCCTTCTCCCATGCCCCCCCCCCCCCAAAAAAAAAAAAAACTAATAAATATTTCCAATTAGATTACCAGTTTTTATATAATTTTGGATAGAGTATTACTGTTTATCTTTCATGCTTAAGACTATCTGGTTCCCCTGTGTCATTCCTGTTCACCCTGCCTCACTATAGTTTCTCCTGTTCACCCTGCTTCACTATAGTTTCCCCTATGTCAGTCCTGTTCACCCTGCCTTACTATAATTTCTCCTGTTCACCCTGCCTCATTATAGTTTCTCCTGTGTCAGTCCTGTTCACCCTGCCTCACTATAGTTTCCTCTGTGTCAGTCCTGTTCACCCTGCCTCACTATAGTTTCTCCTGTTCACCCTGCCTCACTATAGTTTCCCCTGTGTCAGTCCTGTTCACCCTGCCTCACTATAGTTTTTCCTGTTCACCCTGCCTCACTATAGTTTCCCCTGTGTCAGTCCTGTTCACCCTGCCTCACTATAGTTTCTCCTGTTCACCCTGCTTTACTATAGTTTCCCCTGTGTCAGTCCTGTTCACTCTGCCTCACTATAGTTTCCCCTGTGACATTCCTGTTCACCCTGCCTCACTATAGTTTCTCCTGTTCACCCTGCCTCATTATAGTTTCCCCTGTGTCAGTCCTGTTCACCCTGCCTCACTATAGTTTCCCCTGTGTCAGTCCTGTTCACCCTGCCTCATTATAGTTTCTCCTGTTCACCCTGCCTCATTATAGTTTCCCCTGTGTCAGTCCTGTTCACCCTGCCTCATTATAGTTTCCCCTGTGTCAGTCCTGTTCACCCTGCCTCATTATAGTTTCTCCTGTTCACCCTGCCTCACTATAGTTTCTCCTGTTCACCCTGCTTCACTATAGTTTCTCCTGTGTCAGTCCTTTTCACCCTGCCTCACTATAGTTGTTCCTGTTCACCCTTCCTCACTATAGTTTCCCTTGTGTCAGCCCTGTTTACCCTGCCTTGCTCTAGTTTCCCCTGTATCATTCCTGTTTACCCTGCCTCACTATAGTTTCCCCTGTATCATTCCTGTTTACCCTGCCTCACTATTGTTTCCCCTGGTATCATTCCTGTTTACCCTGCCTCACTATAGTTTCCCCTGTATCATTCCTAATCACCCTGCCTCACTATAGTTTCCCCTGTATCATTCCTGTTTACCCTGCCTCACTATAGTCTACCCTGTATCATTCCTGTTTACCCTGCTTCACTATAGTCTACCCTGTATCATTCCTAATCACCCTGCCTCACTATAGTTTCCCCTGTATCATTCCTAATCACCCTGCCTCACTATAGTTTCCCCTGTATCATTCCTGTTTACCCTGCTTCACTATAGTCTCCCCTGTATCATTCCTAATCACCCTGCCTCACTATAGTTTCCCCTGTATCATTCCTAATCACCCTTCCTCACTATAGTTTCCCCTGTATCATTCCTGTTCACCCTGCCTCACTATAGTTTCCTGTCATTCCTGCTCACTCTGCCTCACTATAGTTTCCCCTGTGTCAGTCCTGATCACCCTGCCTCACTATAGTTTCCTCTGTGTCAGTCCTGTTCACCCTGCCTCACTATAGTTTCTCATGTGTCAGTCCTGTTCACCCTGCCTCACTATAGTTTCTCATGTGTCAGTCCTGTTCACCCTGCCTCACTATAGTTTCCTGTCATTCCTGCTCACTCTGTCTCACTATAGTTTCCCCTGTGTCAGTCCTGTTCACCCTGCCTCACTATAGTTTCCTCTGTGTCAGTCCTGTTCACCCTGCCTCACTATAGTTTCTCATGTGTCAGTCCTGTTCACCCTGCCTCACTATAGTTTCTTCTGTGTCAGTCCTGTTCACTCTGCCTCACTATAGTTTCTCATGTGTCAGTCCTGTTCACCCTGCCTCACTATAGTTTCTCCTGTGTCAGTCCTGTTCACTCTGCCTTACTATAGTTTCCCATGTGTCAGTCCTGTTCACCCTGCCACACTATAGTTCTCCTGTGTCATTGCTGTTCACTCTGCATCACTTTAGTTTCCCCTGTGTCAGTCCTGTTTACCCTGCCTCACTATAGTGTCTCCTGTGGCAGTCCTGTTCACCCTGCCACACTATAGTTTCCCCTGTGTCAGTCCTGTTCACCCTGTCATACTATAGTTTCTCCTGTGTCATTGCTGTTCACCCTGCCTAACTATAGTTTCTCATGTGTCATTCTTGTTCACCCTGCCTCACTCTAGTTTCCCCTGTGTCATTCCTGTTCACTCTGCCTCACTATAGTATCCCCTGTGTCAGTCCTGTTCACCCTGCCTCACTATAGTTTCTCATATGTCAGTCCTGTTCACCCTGCCTCACTCTAGTTTCCCCTGTGTCATTCCTGTTCACTCTGCCTCACTATAGTATCCCCTGTGTCAGTCCTGTTCACCCTGCCTCACTATAGTTTCTCCTGTGTCAGTCCTCTTCATCTTGCCTCACTCTAGTTTGCCCTGTGTCATTCCTGTTCACCCTGCTTCACTATAGTTTCCCCTGTGTCATTCCTGTTCACCCTGCCTCACTCTAGTTTCTCCTGTGTCAGTCCTGTACACCCTGCCTCACTCTAGTTTCCCCCGTGTCATTCCTGTTCACCCTGCTTCACTATAGTTTCTCCTGTGTCAGTCCTGTTCACCCTGCCTCACTCTAGTTTCCCCTGTGTCATTCCTGTTCACCCTGCCTCACTCTAGTTTCTCCTGTGTCAGTCCTGTTCACCCTGCCTCACTCTAGTTTCCCCTGTGTCATCCCTGTTCACTCTGCATCACTTTAGTTCCCAGTCTTACCCCCCTCCGCTCTTGTGCCCTCGCTGTTTCGTCCAGGTGACACAAAAAGGTGAGTTCGATGCCAAAGTCGGGTTTGTGCTGCGCAACCTTGTCCTCCAAGACTCGGGCCTCTACATCTGCCATGCTTTGTCATATGAATCCTCACCCTGGAGTGTCTTGATTAACTGTGAGTCTAGTTCACTTAATTGTATGACAGTCGAGTTTGTGTCTTGAAACTAGCAGGCTCCAAGTTTGAAATGTTTACATATATAATAGAAGGTATGAAATATAATACAGTTTAGCAGGCTGGATTCCTAGTAGACATATGCTGTACCTGTATTGGCAATTATTCTGTTGTATATGTAACATCACATAAATGTAGTGCTGCCCTGGGGCCAAACTCACTAAGGCCGACCAGGGCTGTGAGAGTAAGATACTAGGGAACCATGGGGCACACCATTATGGCCCCACTCCCTTCACCCCTCTCAAGAAAAAAGTTAGAAATAAGAATAATGACAAAGGCCTCTCTCTCAGGGCTCATAATAGCCTCAAAATGGCACCTGTCATATGATGGGCACCGTACAGAAGGGGATAATGAACAGTGTAATAACAAAACTAACAACGAAACAACTTAAAATGAGGCAACTTTAAGTGAGGAATACCTGTTATGGATAATTTGTTAGTAGTCTTGGCAAATCCAACGTCAAGGCTATTAACCTAATTGCAATGACGACTTGTCTATTTTGACTGCTATGTCGTCATTCCAACCGCGGTTAAAAAGAAAACGTCTAGAGTCTACTCCTTATCTTGCTCTAGGAGACGTTGTACATTAACCAAAACTACCACCGAAGGTGAAAAAAGCATAGAAGAGAAGAAAAAGGGGTTTACCTTAGTTACCGCTTAAGGCCCATCCCGTGTTCCGTCATGTGCAGATCCCTGTCGAACGTGCACATGAGCGACCCTCTCTTGTCATCAATTTTTCACGCGCTCCATTGAATGAAGTCGCTTTTGTTGTGCTCCTTTAATTCACCCTGTTTATGTTCGTTTCGGCTTATCTGGCCTTCTTTTTTGTTAGACAGATGTTACGTGATCTAGGGCACACGTAAATGGGCTCCTCAGTGTGTATAATGGAGACGCGTGTGGAAATAGCCTACCGAAGGTACGGGGGCGCCTGGCGTTCCTCGTATATGTTTTTCATTCTTTCTCTTTTCATATTCTTTTTTCCTGTTAGTCTGGGCATAGTTTAGCTTTTAGCTTAATTTAGCCTAGCTCGTTTTCTCATTCAGGAATTGCTATGCCCCTATGAGTTTTCATTTTTTCATAGCCTAGGTGTACCGTTGGTAAACAATCTGAGATTTCGTTGGTGGCGGTGCTGTTTGTAGAGTTTGTGTCGGCCGCATTATTAGCGTTATTCCCGAGTCCCCCCTTTCGAGTCCTTCACTGTGTCTCAAGGGCCTGGGCGACAGGTGGTTTGTGATACTCCAGGGGTACCCCACGGGGGCCCCTCTTTCACACCACAGGGTTTTTCGCCCCTGACACATTCTCTGCTCACGGCTAGGCCACCCTTTTTCTCGCCAGTTTCATTTACTGGTTTTTGTTTTCTCTTCCTGTTTCACCTCCATCCTTTCATAGTCTTTTGCCCAATCCAGGGGTACCTCACGGGGGCCCCTGTTTGTGCGAAACCACCCTCCCTGCCACTTCTCCTCATGGGCTTTGCTCTATCTCTGTGGGTTGGGTGGTTCCTGGGGGATGTGCCTCCTCTCCCCTGGTGTGTCTTCCTTGCCTCTCCCTTTACCGGTTGAGTCAGGATAAATTCAAGGAAGACACTGCTCAGCTTGATGGCCATCATTGCTTGGAGTTCATAAGGAGATGACGCATTTTTTGTGGCCTTTTTTGGTATTCCCTAGACGCTCCTCTCGCTTTTTTCGGCGCCGGACCATCTCGGCCGGTCCCGCAAATTTGCGGGAGCTTGATTCGGTCCTCTGGGACATTTAGGCTCCCCGCAAATTTGCGGAGATCGTTGGGGGGTCCCGTAAAATTGCGGGAGGGTGGTGTCGGTACGGTTATGCCTCCATTGGCCCGCAAATTTGCGGTAATAGTTGGCTTTCACTATTGACTTTTTTTATGTCATCTTGTTGCCTGATACTATATTGGTGTATGCACTTTACTGGTGTTATAGGCCCTGCATGTAAGATGTTGAGTGGTGGTTAACACTTTCTCCATCTTTGCAGGTTCTGCTAGTGCTCTTCCGCCTCGGCCGCCCTCCTCACCTACCTCTGTGCTCCCAGTTTAGGGTGAGTACGGATACCTGTTTGCATGTGTGTTCCTGTTTCCCCATGCTCCTTCCCTGGTTCTTCTTGGACATTCTCTCCACTTACTCCTTCGACGTGCTGATTATGGTGTGTGTTCTTCTAGTGCAGGTAGGCTGCCTTGCTTTCGCCTTGGTTGTCGCTCCCCGTGCTTGGAGAGCCACAAGTCCTGCTTGCGCCACTCGCTCTGTGTGTCCTCTACGGCCTACCTCCTTGCTCTGTGTGGCACGTGTCTGGCCCTGGTGGTTGTGCTGCTCCATGGCCCTGGTTCCTCGGCGGCGGCTGTGGCCTCTGCTTCCCTTCCGTCGGTGTGGACGATGGTCTCCCGCCACATTAGGACTGTGGGCCACCGTTCCCCGGCCTTTGTTGCAAACCGGATCCGCGTCGCCCTGGGTATCCCTGACCCGACTGAAGGCCGTTCACCTGGCCCTCTCCCTGCTCGGGCCCTCTCCCCTGGGTCCCGCAGCCGGTCGTCCCATCGTCGGGGGGTTCCCCGGCTCCGTCCACGCTCTCGCTCGCCTCGTCATCCTCCTGATCGCCTTGACGCCGCCCATCGCCCTCGTCATGGTTCTCGCCCTGAGGCCGGGGTTAGCGGCTCTGCCCCTGTGCGCCCTCCCCTGGCCTCTACGGATAGGGGCTCTACTCCCTTCCGCCCGCTTCCCCAGCCCAGACGACTTCCTCTTACGTTGTCCTCTCCGCGGGCGGTTGTTCATGCTGTAGCTGGCCCTCTGCTCCCTCCTCCTACACTGTCCAGGATGGTCCGCCTGGATGTCGTTGCTTCTCCTACTTCACCTGCTTCAGTGCCTATTCTTCCTTCACAGTCTCGTCCCACGGTGGTGGTCCCTCCATCCTCCGCCTCGGTGTCGGGCCGCCCTGTTATCTCAGCCCCGGGGATCCTTGCTCTGTTTCCCCCCGCGGCTCCTTCTGGCCTCCTTTCACCCGGCCAGCCTTCCCACTCCCGTCGTCCTGCTCCTCCTCATTCTTCTCTTCCTGACCTTCACTTACCGTCTCGCCAGGGGGGTATCCCTCCTCTTGCCTCAGTGGGGTTTCGCGAGGTTTCGGGGTCCCCTTCCTCAGGAGCTGACGTGTCGCTGGAAGAGGGGAATGGTGCTGTTTCCCCCTCGGCCGTTCGTGATCGGGGACGAGTCCCTCAACGGCGACACAACCGTCGTCGCTCGCCTTCCTTGGGCCGCGACGCTGCTGGTTCGTGTCGGGGGTCTCGCTCCCGCTCACGCTCGCCCCTGCGGGCCGACCAATCTGGGGGGGGGGGGGGGTCGCCTCTCTCGGATCGATTGTCGGCTATGCAGGGCTGGGTTGTGTCACGCTTCGACGGGCGCTTGGAGTCGATGGAAGACTCCCTCTTCTCGCCCTTCTTGGCGGTGACTCACCCTCAGCGCCTCACCCTACCTACCCCTGCTACGGTCCCCCTCCCTTCTGCAGGCCTACGCTCTGGTCAGACTTCAGCCGCCCTGCCATCCTTCCGGCTGTTCAGTCCCTGGCTGTGTTGACGGGTCTGTCCTCCTATGGGACAGGTTTGTGCGACGCCGGTACGCCTGGCTTAGCCATCATGCTCGGTCACCCTCTCCCATTGGAGGCCTGGTTTGCTGAGGCCTTCGACTTCACACACCGATCCGTCGACGGCTCTCCTTCCGTCCCTCCCCCGGAGTCATCACTCATTTTGCCTCCTCTTGTGTCTGTCGGCGGGTTGGACGGCGCGTTCTGGTCCTGGATGAGCGCGCCCGTTCTTGAACTTTGTTCTATTGCTACCCCGTTCTTCTCTCACCCGGATCAGCCCTCTGTCGCCAAGGTTTTTCCCTTGCGACAGTGGGTGACGGACTTATTGTCTTGTCTTTAGGTTCCCTCCAGACGTCTGTTCACCACCTGCGGCTTTTCGAGGCGTCTGCGCCAGGCGATCTTCGCGAGGGTTTGGACCACGTTCAGCGGGTCCACCTTCGGCTCGCGGTGTCTTTGGTTCCCGAGCTGAAGGTGGTTTTGTGCGCGGCAACTGGGCGACGCCCGACGGTCCGGTCCTCGTTCTGCCGGCCGGCCCCCTTGGATATTCGTCAGGGTTTGTTGTACTCTGCGCTATATACGTCGGGTTTTTTTAAGCAGGATGCTTGGGAATGCTACGCTTCTCTGTCGGCGGCCCCTGCTTCCGACACGCGACGACGCGCTGTGTCGTTGCGGACCCTGCTTACGTCACGCACCGACGCGCTGTGTCGCGCGGGGTCTTCTCAGTCCCGTCCTTCTGCCGGTCCTCTTCGGGGTGCTGCTGCAAGTGCTGCCGCCTTGCACGGGCGCAGGACTGGGACGTTGCAGGCCAGTGCGTTGGTTCCGCCTCGCACTTCTGTTCTTGCCCCTTTCATCCCCTCCGTGTCGGGGCTGGCCGGCCTTCCACTTCCGGCCGCCCTTCGAAGGGGTCAGCCCCGCGCCGGCCTGGGGTTGGGGTGGCCCGCCCTTTTCGACGAGGTTGGGGGGGGGCGGGGGCAGAGGAGGTCAACGTGGCGCTCATGCCCGCACGGCCCATACCGGGGGTACCTCTACGTCAACACAATGTGTAGTTCTCTGGGTCGGCCTCCTTGTTCTCCTTCTCGCCTGGCCGACCGGGTCGCTCCCCTCCTCTCGGGTGCTCCCTTGGGTTGTTTTCGCCCTTGCGCCCCTCGGTAGCCGCGAGGGACATTGGGGGCGGCGGGTTGCGCGGAGGGGTCTCACCTGGAGGTGGACGTCCAGACCCCCACTCCGCTCTTGTCACCGACGCCGGCCCATCTCTTCAGAGGTGGCCCACGTGTTCACTTCCATGCCCGAGCTGGGTAGCGTCGAGGGAGTTGACCGCCGGTCACCCGGTTTTCCTCTCCCGTGTCTTTCTGGTACCGTCGACGAACTGCGACGCGATGCGACCGGTGGTGGATCTGTCGGCCCTCAACGGGCACATCGTGCACACACGGTTTCGGATGCTGCCGGTACCCCTGGTACGCCTGGCCCTGTGCCCTCTGTCGTGTGTAGTGTCGCTGGCCCTCCAGGATGCGTCTTGGCTCGTTCCTCTCCATCCTCGCTTCCAGCGATTCTTGGCCGTTCGGACTTCCGATCGTGTGTTCCTGTTCGACGGCCTTCCCTTCGGTCTCCACATCGCGCCGCGGATCTTCTCCGCACATGTGGGGCAGGCTCTGGGTCCTCTCCTCAGGAGCGGGCTCCAGATCCTGTTTTCCTTGGCCGATTGGTTGGTAGTTTCCGAAGCCCTAGGACTGTGCATTGGCGACGTCCTCACAGTCGTTCGCAACATCGCACGGTTAGGGTTCCCCTTCGATGTTCCCAAGTCACGCTTGACCCCGTCGCGTGTCGTGCCATGGGTCGGTCTCGCATGGGTTTTGTCCGGCGCTACGGTGACCCGGGGTCTGCCGGCCGCGGTGCACCTTCGGTGGAAGGTCTTCGCCGTGTTGCACTCGGTCTCCCTCCCGGGGTGGCTCTGGGACTCGTTCGTGGATTCGCTGCATTGGGCCGCTCTGCCCCTTCCCCTAGGGAGCCTCTGGCTATGCCGCCTCCTCCTCATGGGCACCGCGGTGTTTCCGTTGCCCCTATGGATCGGCTCCTGCCGCTCCCGCGTACCGTTCGCAGACGCTTCGGTCGCTGGGTTGCTCGGGGCTCGCTCTCTGCGGCTGTGCCCTGGACCGCCCCCCCGCCGACGGTCTGGGTAGCCACAGATACGTCGAGCGAGGTTGGGTGAGGTTCCCGATCGAACCTGGGACGTCCACTTCCCGGCAGATGGGTGGGTCTCCCTCCACTTAACCGTTCTATGCCCTCGGACTGTTGGTTCCTTTGTTCTTCCTGCGGGACCACGCGCTGGCTCTTCGGGGTAAGTCGGTGGCCTTCGGGTTGGACACTCAGACAAGCTGTCCCCTGTTTCCTTATGCGGGGGTCCTCCAGGTCGTTGACTCTATTGGGGGTCTCGGTGGAGTTGTTCTTCCTCGCGGACCGACACCCCTTCTCCTTGCATGCCTCCTCCCTGCCCGGGCCTGCCACCCTGTGGGCGGCCGCCCTGTCGAGAGGGCAGGGCGTTCTTGTAGAATGGGCGATGAAACGGACTGTGTTCGCCGACCTCGCGGCTTCCTGAGGTGTTCCGGAGGTCGCCTTGTTCGCATCGGGGGTGCCGCGCCAGTTGCCTCTGACCCTCTCCCTCCGGCCTCGCGCTCCGGGGGGGGGGGTCCGGACGCTTTCATGGTAGCCTGGTACAGGTGGCGGTCGATATACATCCTTCCGCCACCAGACGCGCTGTTGATGTGCCCAGTCCTCGCGAGGCTGCGGCTGTACCACGGCTGCGTCTGGCTCCTCGCGCCTCTGTGGCCGGCACGGGCTTGGTCCGCCCGGTTGCCGCGGTGGTGCCCGAGTCCGGTCCCTCTACCTGTCTCCGGCTTCCACTTGGGCTAGGTTGGGGACCTGCGGACCTCGTTGGCCTTCGCATCGTGCTTGTTCATGATGCACGGTGGCTCCCGGTCCCCGGCCGGGCCCTGACTGACTTCCTGCAGCGTTCCTGGCCGTCTTCTCCTTGGGGGACTTACGGGTCCCGCTGGAGGTCTTTTACTAGGTGGCTACAGGCCACTCGCCTGCCAGTTGGCTCTCCTTCCCTCGTCCTACGCTCCTTGTTTCACCTCTTCCGTACACGTCACTTTCAAGTCGACGCTATACGTACCCACTTGTCTGCCGTCCGGGGGCTCTTTGGGTCCGTCGCTGGGCTGGTCGTTCCGCCACGGGAGCTGGATTCCTTCCTGACGGCTGCCTTCCGGGATCGACCGCCTCCGCGCCAGGTCCCTCCGCAGTGGGATCTGGGGCGGGCTCTGGTCCTTCTGGCTTCACCCACGTATACAAGGGCCGCTACGCCGGTTCCGTTGCTCGGGCGTCCACTCTTCCTTGTCGCTCTGGCCACTGGGGATCGGGTGTCTGCACTAGCGGCATTGTCACGGCCCCGGGACTGCGTGCGATTCTCCCCGTCCTTGCATGGCGTCTCGTTCGCCTCCTCCCCTCCTTTTGTTACCACGCATGGGAGGGCGGCCCCCGCTTTCCAACCTTTCGCCGTCCAGGCTTTACGGCGTGGGCATCCTCGCCATGTGTTGTGCCCGGTGTCAGCCTTGCACTCCTCTGATGCGTCTGTGGCGCCGCCTTCGGGTACTGCTGTGTGGGTGTCTCCTCGGACAGGTGGGAGGCTCTCGCAGGTGCAGATGGGCCGCCACGTTTGTCGGACCGTTCGTGCCCATCACCCTGTTTGTAGGGGTTCTGCGCACGATGTCAGATCCTTTGCTGCCTCCTTCCAGTTCCTGCCACGTCGATCCTTACCTGCCATCGCCTCAGCGGTTTTGTGGGTCTTCTATCAATTCCTTCATCTCCTCCTACCTCTCCGTGTCCAGTGTTCGACCCCCTCGGCCGGTGATTGCTCTCGGGGGTCGTGTTTCCTGGTGCTCTGGCGAAGATCCCTGGTCTTCCCCCCTTGTCCCTCGTTCTTTTCCTTCGTTTTATTTGACAAAGGGGAGGGGGGGGGGGTGTACAGGTTTGCAACACTGGATTGCAAGTTTGGGATTATGTATTGTTCCAGTACATAAGTGTTTTTGCCACATTGAAAATTGTGTTTTGTTCTTGTGTTCAGTGTTTTTGTTGTTTTTTGAAGAAAAGGGATTTTGGGTACAGTACCTTTTTGGTTTCAGACAAGTCTATGTTTTTGCATTACTATGAATGACGGGCATGTGTTAAAACTGTTCTTTTTAGCTACTCCTCAGTTTTTCACTCTTTTATTAAACTCTCTTGTTTAATTTGTGTCTTTGTCATTCATAATTTTGTTTTATGCATTGGTTTTTTTGGTAGGTTGGGCTTGGATGTCCTCCTCCTATTTGTTATGCAGCCTTGACGTTGGATTTGCCAAGACTACTAACAAATTGGGAGGTTTGACGTACCTCCCAACCTACCAAATAGGAAAACCTACTATTTGGTAGTAGTCTTGGAAAATCCAACGTACATAATACCCTCCCTCACGCCGGACCCCTGCCCATCCGCGTTCTTCTGCTGACGTGAGATGTGATGACAAGAGAGGGTCGCTCATGCGCACGTTCGACAGGGATCTGCACATGACGGAACACGGGATGGGCCTTAAGCGGTAACTAAGGTAAGCCCCTTTTTCTTCTCTTCTATGCTTTTTTCACCTTCGGTGGTAGTTTTGGTTAATGTACAACGTCTCCTAGAGCAAGATAAGGAGTAGACTCTAGACGTTTTCTTTTTAACCGCGGTTGGAATGACGACATAGCAGTCAAAATAGACAAGTCGCCATTGCAATTAGGTTAATAGCCTTGACGTTGGATTTTCCAAGACTACTACCAAATAGTAGGTTTTCCTATTTGGTAGGTTGGGAGGTACGTCAAACCTCCCAATTAATATCCCCCAAACATTTGAAATCAGTAAGAACTTTAACGTGTGTGTGTGTGTGTGTGATTTTTTTTTTTTTTTTTTTTCTATATTCCAACTATATATAACTATATATAAAAAAGCGGTGGAATGTACAGGCTCTCAGCCTATGCCCGAGAGGGAGTACCCTCTCGGGCATAGGCTGAGAGCCTGTACATTCCACCGCTCAACACGGTGAAGCCCATGAGGTCTTGTTCCAGCCTGGGGAGTGAGACATGCGAAGCATCTATTCATGGCTCGAAGCAGCTCCATCTCTGAAGCGGTTGGTTGCTTCGTTCAAGTGCTTCACCGTCTCACCCTCCAGACTCAGACCCTCACTCTCAGAACGCCACCTATTGAGCAGTGAAGCTGTCATTTGTTTGCTGATCATAATTATGTTCACTGGACTTAATTGCCAATTTGCCTGCAAGTGTTAAAATCCCCTGCTAACTTTTAAGCCATAGCTTTTTTCTAGGTTGAAATATATACAGTAGGCTACACATTTTTTTTTTTGTTTTTTTTTTTTTTTTTTTTTTTTGGGTATAACACAGTAGAGTACAGTATTTACATTTTCAAACTTGGAGTTTGCCAATGTGTAATTAGTTATCACTGTTCTAATAATAAATTTAAGGCCTAAATTTGAGACATTCAACAGAAAGGCCACTTCATAGTTTCATTATATTATGTTATTTCATCTATTGCAGCTTGCTGCTCAGCAATAAAGCTCTATAAGCCAATACAGCTCTGTTCTCAATATTTAAACTTGCTTTTATTATCATTCCTGGCATAGAAAAAACACTTTTTCCAATAAATAAAACCTCTCAAATCAACCTTCATCTTGTACTCAAGCATAAAAGACAGATTTAACCCTTTCAGTGAGGGTGATGTTTTTTTATTGTAGCTTATCTTAATCTAGACGATTTTATGAAACTTACGAAGGATATGTGATTGTTAAAGGGTTAATTGAGATTCTGTGCAGCTTTCTATAGTAATTCCAAGAGGGCCACCTGGAGTTCTTGCTGTCTGTTCATTTATTTCTATCCAGAGTGATTGGGGGAGGATAGACCGGAGAAAACGTGTTCTTAAAGGGTATATCTCAATTTTAAGGGGAGACGGATGTTTTTTTTCTTTTCTGGTCTATTAATTCATTTATTCCTTTATTTCTTAGTTTTTTCGCTAGACCTCCATCAAGCTTAGAAAAACACCCCCTAGAGACCTCCTTCAAGATAAATTTGTAAATTTTTCGGTAGAAAAATTTCCCGGCCAAAGGCCGGTTTCTCTTAAAATTACAGGCACGCTATCGATCGCTAGGAAGTAATCGACACCTAAATGGCACGAAAGGTATTAAAATTGACAACGAAATGGGGCGAAAGGTGTTAAAATCGCCAAACTAATGGGCCGAAGGTCTTATAATTTCAAAACAAATGGGGCTTAACATGAGGGAGAAAGGGGACCAGAAAAATTACCCATCTCCCCTTAACCTCAACAGTCCATCAGCCTCACTTTAAGAAAAGTGTATACAGTACTGTAGTTATTCATTATAAGTAGGCCGGAAATTATACAGCCCATTTGCTAAAGACTTTTTTGAGTTAGAGAGGTTGGTGGTTCACCAACCTCTCTAACTCAAAAAAGTCTTTAGCAAATGGGCTGTAACTCTCCACACCTTTTCCCTGGCTGACATTCTGAAAAGGTAGAAATACAGAAGTGATTACTCTAGTCCTTTTTTAATTATAGAGATTAGTAGTCAAGACTTTTGACCAACAGTACAGTACTTATAATGAATAGACACTAGAGACGAAGAAGGACCTTGAAGTATAGGTTATGGTCTGCCCATCTTGCTAATTTGCTTAAAATATATTATATGAATAATATACAGGTATACACTAAATAAGTTGTGCATAATGGCATAGTCAGTAGAGCATCAGATGCTGATCAAAGGGGCGGCGGATCGAGCCCGTACTGTCGAAATGTTATTGGTAGATGTAATACATTGACAGTGTTGTTTTAAATGAAGATTTCAATTGGGGGAGGTTGTTGTTGTTCCCCAGGCTCTCTGACCGAACAACTGTTACGACCGGGGCTACGAATAAAACAAGGGCACTTAATGCTTGGACTAGTAATAGGGCACTATGCAACAACGGTACGCTAGATCCAAACCCTTGAACTTATATGCCGGCGAACAAAACACCTATACCCTCCAGAGTTAATCTGCAATAACGGGGTATCCTTAACTGGGCATAAATGTACTCTACTTCAGGCTAACCCACACTGGTATAGCCTGATAACACACAGGATGCAAGTTACGTTAAAATGCATAAACAAGAATCTAGGGAAAGATCAATTAAATCACTGTAAGATTTAATACAATGAAAAGATGCTTTAATACAGTTACTTTAAACAACAATAAACTCTTCACTCCTATCTGAAAGAAAGTGAAGTATAGTCCTACAGCATAGACCTGGAAACTTCTGAAGAAAGTCTGATGCTCATAATTATGATGCTTGTATCTTAAACTATATAAAGGCAGAAGGCAGGACACCACACGTGTAGATGGAATACACTAAAAGATAGGACATATAATGTTAACTGACACGAGAATACTATAAATGCGCAACGGTAGTAATGCTCGACACTAAAAGAAGTACTTCCTTATCAACGAAACAGTCTACTATGGTTGTGCAACTCAACAACAACCTAGACTAATAAATGCTTGTGAATAATAATGCATACATATCAAAAGAGCTTAGGTCCTAACTAGTGTCTGCTAGGCGAATAAAGTCAAGCTGGAATATCAAGGTTAGGAAACTGTGGCTGAGCAAGACAGGCTCATAGCCTAGCATTGTCCTTAAGGCGGTATGATTAAAGTTACGTTAATGACGGGGATGCTCTCTTGGTAGATCCAGATCTCAAGTATCTGGCTCTACCCTGGCGATCCCTCTAAAGTCAAGCAAAGAGGCAGCACTGTGTTATAAGGTAGTAGGCTAATGCCCTCTTACAACACGATGCTGCGCTCGCAAAAGACACAACCAAAAGGACGACCTAGGCTACCACAGAAACCGTCGAAGTCGTATAGGTATAAACAAACCGTACACACATCGGTGACAACGACAACAGAAACCTCATCCCAGTCTAGCATTAAATAACCGAGAAGAGCACTACTGATAATGAGGTTAAAAAATGTAGAGACACACACAAAGAGTCATCAAACCTCCATAAACTTAGGACACTGAGGGAGACACACACAGAGTCATCAAACCTCCATAGACTAAGAACCCTTATAGCCTATTCTAATACATGTAAATATATATGAGAGCGACGCACACAATACGATGGGCCGATATGAAATCGTGTACAGAACCCAAAGGGAGTGCTGTGATGTTAAAAGATTAGAAGAATGAAAGAAAGGAAGTTGAGTGAGAGAGACAGTATCAGAATGGTGGGGATATGGGGGACAGTTGTAAAAAGGATGTTAGTCGTGTGTACCCCTGGCCTGCTCTGAGGAAGGCAGCTCCTGGGGACCCCCACGAACACAGGAGCCCACAAAGACGCGGTGGTCGGCCAATCACAGGCCGAGACGTCACAAGGCAGCAGGTGTCACGTGACACAGCCAGACACGCCAGCCAATCAAGGGGCGTGAGAAAGCACGAGCGCGAGCCTCCGAGCGAAGGAGGCAGCACATGTATACGCACGCACACACTGTTACGTGATTTGAATAAACCGCGCTTGGCGCCACCTAACTCATTACCCACAATGCAAGGGGGTCTGCCCATTACTAACGGCTAGAGAATAAACACAGCTGTCTCACTCCACCCGTCTCTTCTTCATTACCTGCATTGACCTCTATACCTGAACTCACCATGCCCATTACTACTACAACTAAGAACACGAAACATGGTGGCAATAATAATGATAATAATAATAGTTCTTAAAGCTAGCGCATGCTAAGCTAGCTAAGGATAGCTCAATAAGGCCGATTAGGCGTATTTCCATTGGGGTCCTGTACTACTACCCCATCCCTTTGCTCATGAGGGATGGTAACGACTCAGTGCTTGTGAAAAATCTTTAATGCGCCGAGCGTGGGCGTGAACCCGGGCCTTCTGGGTGGAAGTCCGAGACGCTAGTCACTACACCAAGCGAGCCGCAGCCTGGTGAAGGTGGAGATGAGAGGATAATCCCGAGTATGCTGTGTATTGGAAGAAATGCTGTTGTGTTGTGTTGCTGCCCTTGCCAAAACATTCAAATCTGCGAATGTCGGACCAATATGAACCTGCTGATTTCTCCTGCCCGTGAGTCAAGTTATCTTCTAGCAACTTACTGATACGTGTACCTGTGATCTACAAGTGTGGCAGGATGACTGACAACAGCTCTGCCCCTCACCAAGACCGCCGACATGCTGGTGTCAAGAATCCCCAACCCTTCTGTTTGGGAACAAATGTGGCGGAAAACTGGAAGCTGTTTAAACAACGTTGGAGTATGTATGCTCTTCTTGCAAAGATATACACTGAGAAAAGAACATTCAAGTAGCTACTTTCCTACAGTACCTAGCAGACGACGCCCTCAAGGTGTACAATGGATTCCAGTTTGACAGTGAAGAAGCTAACAGAACAGTGAAAGACATTATCGACAAATTTGACCAGTTTGCCATTGGGGAAGTTAATGTTACATATGAGAGATTCATGTTTAATACTAGGAACCAACAAGAGGGAGAGCTTTTTGATCAATTTTATTCAGATTTGCAAACTCTTGTAAAGACATGTGATTATTGTGACTCCTGTAAAACGTCTTTGATGAAAGACAGAATTGTGTTGGGTATTCAGGACTCCAGTGTTCGTACTGAGCTACTTAAAATGAGAAATCTAACTCTGGAGATTTGTATTGATGCCTGTAAAGCTGCTGAGAGTGCCAAGTCACAAACCAGAGTCCTGAACCCTCAAACTGTGAATAAATTTAGGTCAAGACCAGGCAAATCTAACCAGGCATTTAGGTCTAACAGTGTGTCTAGAAAGTGTAAGTTTTGTGGTCTCTCACATGTATTTGCAAAGAGTAGGTGTCCAGCTTTTGGGAAAGAATGTCGGAAGTGTGGTGAAAAAGATCATTTTGCAAGCATGTGTAGTGCCAATGTTGCTGATAAATCCTCTAGGTCCAGAAAGAAAGCTGTACGCCAGGTTGCTGAGTGTGAACATGACTCCCAGAGTTCTAATTCTGATGAAGAATGGGTAAATTATCTAGATTGCATGTCTGTGAACTCTGTAAAGCCTGCTAGTAAGGATGTTAAATGTTGCATGTTGGTGGATGATAAAGAGGTAACTTTCCAGATTGACACTGGCTCATCAGTCAATGCTCTACCAGTACAGTATGCAAGGAATGTACAGAAGACTAATAGAATTCTTACCACCTGGAACAACTCCATTCAAACTCCCTTGGGTGTGTGTAGGAGAAGCCTTAAGAATCCAAGGAATGGTAAGAAGTATTCTGTAGAGTTTGTCGTGTTTGAAGGAAATTTAGCCCCTCTTTTGGGACTTCGGGCTAGCAGACAAATGGGTCTAATCACGGTTAATGAAAATGCATTTGAATGTGTGGATGCTCTGAAAGTGACTGAGGCTGACTGTAAAGCTGAGATTTTGAGTGGCAGTCTAGGTGAATGAAATCTATACAGAAGTGATACAATGGCAACATAATAAGTTTGAACTACCGATTTGTGAAGCCGCAAAAGACATGCTGGGGGAACTCAGACGTATGATCCTAAAGTATGTTCAGGATGCCCCTTTGGCGCACGTGGCAATCAAGATAGCTTCTTTCATTCCTCAGTTGTTCCTTCAAAGAAAATGACCAAAGGGAAAACTGAATGAGAACATTAAAGCGCTGAAACAGAGAATGGAGTGGTGGAAAAATGGGGAGTTAGACAAAATTCTTAGCCAAGTACGAGCAATCCAGCAAAGACTGAAAACAAAACAACGAAGAAAGAGGAAGCCAGATGATATGGCACGATCAGTGGGAAATAGCATGAGGATTGGTAAAGTGGCACAGGCAGTCAGAATGGTCACTGGGGAAGCCTCAAGTGGAGTGCACGAAGTGAATCGACGCATCTTGGACCAGCTGAAGGAGAAACACCCAGAAGCAAAACCAGCAAGTGATGAGGCCAAACTAGACGGGGAATATGTTCCTCCAGACCCGGTGATATATGAGAATATAACTGGAGACCTCATATGGAGAAAGGCGCTGAAAACACAGGGAGGAGCAGGTCCATCAGGAGTAGATGCTAAGACTTGGAGGATCTTCCTAAGTCAAAACAAGTTTGGTTCAGCCGCGGGTGACCTTTGTGAAGCAATAGCAATGCTGGCAAAGAAACTTGCATCATCACCATGCGTGAACATAGAAGCTCTGACAGCATGTCGCCTGATACCTTTAAATAAGAATCCAGGAGTTAGACCAGTAGGCGTTGGGGAAGTTCTTAGAAGGATTATAGGAAAAGCAATCATGTCTGTATTTGGAAAAGATGTACAAAGAGCAGTGGGCAACTTACAAGTATGTGCAGGACAGCAAGCCGGAGGAGAAGCAGCAATACATGCAATGGGGAAGGTGTATCATGAGGAAGATTGTGAAGCGGTACTGCTAGTGGATGCAACAAATGCCTTTAACACCATTAATAGGGAGGCAGCTATTCACAACATCAAGATCAAATGCCCGAGCATCGCAAAGTACATAGAAAATACTTATAAGGAGCCAGCTAACCTGTATATAGTTGGAAGCACAAAGAAGGAAGAAATGAAAATTCTCAAATCAAATGAAGGAACAACGCAAGGAGATCCAGTGGCAATGGCAATGTACGCACTGGCACTATCAATTCTGCAGCAGAAAATAAAACATGAGGTAACCCGAGTGAAACAAGTGGCGTATGCAGATGACCTCACAGGTGCAGGAAAAATAGGGGATCTCAAAGAATGGTGGCGGAGAGTACAATCGGTAGGCGAAGTCATTGGGTACCATCCGAATGCTAGTAAATCTGTACTAATAGTGAAAGAAAACAA
Organism: Paralithodes platypus; assembly: GCA_032716605.1. Taxonomy (NCBI): domain Eukaryota; kingdom Metazoa; phylum Arthropoda; class Malacostraca; order Decapoda; family Lithodidae; genus Paralithodes; species Paralithodes platypus. The sequence goes on along the minus strand of CM064486.1, from coordinate 7,357,061 downwards.
GTATGAAGAAGCGGTGCGGACTTTTGATGGGACAGGAGTGAAGATTACAAAGGAGGGTCAACGCCATTTGGGAGCAGTAATAGGCACAGAAGAATGCAAGAGAGACTATGTGCGAAAAAAGGTAGCGGAGTGGGTAAAGGAAGTGAAAACCCTGGCAGACATTGCGAAATCTGAACCACATGCTGCATATACTGCCTTCACATATGGTGTTAAGCACAGATGGACCTTTCTTATGAGAACAGTGCCTGGCATTAGACAGATGCTCCAACCGCTTGAAGAAGCAATCAGAGGAACATTCATACCGGCCTTAACAGAGATGGAAGGCGTCACGCAAGAGCTAAGAGGTCTATTAGCTCTTCCGCCAAGGTTCGGAGGTATGGGGATCATAAACCCAGTGGAGGCGGCACTACATGAGTACCAAAATTCCCTTAAACTTACTACGTCTCTGACAGAAAAAATACGGGAGCAAAATGAAAATGATGAGGTGGACGAAGAGGAACAACGAAATGAAAGACAGGACATTACAAAGAGCAGAGAAGAGAGACAGAAACATAGCCTAGAACAAATTAAGACCAGATGTAGGGAAGAACTGAAAATGAGAGTTGAGATGGCACAAGGCTTCAAATTGGCTCACATCATTACCAATAAAGGAGAAAGGCTTCAGCTTAAATAAACAAGAATTCAATGATGCCGTAGCCTTGAGGTATGGGTGGCCAGTTTCGAACCTGCCGCTGAAATGTGCATGTGGTGAAATAAACAACTCAGACCACTGTATGACTTGTAAGAAAGGAGGATTCATCTGTATCCGGCATGATGAAGTACGAGACATCACTGCACAAATGCTGGACGAGGTGTGCCATGATGTCAGAATCGAACCGGAACTTCTGCCTATGGACGGACAGCGCTTGGCCCACAATACTGCAAATACTTCAAATGAAGCAAGAGTGGACGTAAGTGCTCGAGGTTTTTGGACGAGGGGACAACGGGCTTTTTTCGACATCAGAATCTTCAACCCAAGAGCACAAACATATCGTGAGCGAGGACACAAGGCGGCATACTTGAGAAACGAAAGTGAGAAAAAACGCGCTTATGAAGAAATAATTTTGAACAGGGATCAAGGAAGCTTTACTCCTCTGGTCTTCTCATCGTCGGGAGGTATGGGACCTTCTGCAAGTGTCTTCTATGCCAGATTAGCTGAACAAATATCGGAGAAAAAGCGCCAGCATAGAAGCCAAGTCATAACTTGGATGAGATGCCGGCTCTCTTTCTCTCTTCTCAGGTCTGCACTCCTATGTCTCAGGGGTACAAGGTCCTCCCCGCTACAGAGGACAAGAGTGAGAGACTTGGACTTTGAAATGGTCGTGGCGGAGGGACGAATTGGGGAACAACTAGGTTGATTGTAGGGAGGTACTGGTACAATAAGATAAACTACAATGTAACTAGAATAAGATAGATTGTACACCACTTTGTAACTGTCACCTTAATAAAAAAAAAAAAAAAAAAAAACATGCTTACATTACTGAAATGTTTGTGGACATGCAGTAATTCAAGTAATGGTCACTCTTCTGTAAATCTAAAATGGCTTACTTAAGAATGGGAAAGGGGTGGGACCTTCTATTTTTTTTTTTTTTTTTTTTTTTTAGTCTAGGTACCCTGCCAGGTGTACAGACACTTTCATTAGATCCTCAGGTGCAGCCAACCATTATGCCTGATAGGAGAGTTCCTATTGCACTTAAGACTAAGCTGAAGTCTGAACTTGATCGACTAGAAACTTTAGGTGTTATTGTACCTGTTAGTGAACCAACTGAGTGGGTTAGTCAGATTGTTGTTACACCTAAGAAGAATGGTGACATTAGAATTTGTATAGACCCTAGAGAACTCAACAAAGCTTTGCTCCGAGAGCGTTATACTCTTCCTGTACTTGAGGACACACTACACGAGTTGGGCTAGTCAAAAGTTTTCTCTAAAGCTGATCTTGCCTCTGGGTACTGGCACATCAAACTTGATGAAAAATCTAGTTTCCTAACCACTTTTCAAACATGTTGTGGGAGATACCACTGGGTCCGGCTTCCTTTTAGTTTGTCAGTATCGTCAGAAATCTTTAAAAAAAGACTGCTTAAGGCGTTACAAGGTCTATCTGGTGTAGTGTGCATAGCTGATGATGTGATCATTCATGGGAAATCTCTGGAAGAGCATGACACCAACTTGGAGCAATTCTTTAAGAGGTGTCAGGCAATGAATATAAAGCTAAATAAGGACAAGCTCACTCTGAGAACTGATAATGTCAAATTCATGGGACACTGTATAACAAAAGATGGCCTGGTAACTGATCCTGACAAAATTAGAGCTATATGTGAGTACTCGGCTCCTACAAATGTAGTGGAACTGAGACGCTTCTTGGGCATTGTTAACTATCTTGCAAGGTTTCTTCCCAATTCATCATCTGTCTTATATCCCTTACATAATCTTGTAAAGAAAGATGTTTTTTGGGTGTGGTCTGCCAGTCAACAAGAAGCTTTTGATCAAATTAAGAATATGATTACATGTAGCCCAGTACTTGCATTTTACAACCCCTGTGATGAGCTTACCCTGGAAAATGATGCTAGCGAGTATGGTCTGGGCTCTGCGCTAATGCAAAATGGGAAGCCTGTAGCTTTTGCCAGTCGATCCTTGTCTAAATCTGAAAGAAACTATGCGCAGATTGAAAAAGAAATGTTAGCCATAGTGTATGGATTGGAGAAATTTCATCACTATACGTATGGGAGATCAGTTAGGGTCCTCACAGATCACAAACCACTTGTGTCCATAGTGAACAAGCCACTATCTCGTGCCCCGCGACGACTCCAATCAATGCTCCTCCGCACTCAAGACTACCAGTACCTGCTGATATACCGCCCCGGTAAAGAGATCCCTATTGCTGATGCTCTTTCACGTGCTCCCCTACCTGACACAGGAGACAATTCCTTTTCTGTGAACAGTCTAGCCTACTCCCAATTCCGTGATTCTCGCCTCCAGGAGATACGCCGTGCCACAGAAGAGGATTCAACTCTAAAGCGACTCAAGGTAGTTATTGTTCAAGGGTGGCCTAATGAGAAGACTCGCCTTCCAGATTGCTTGGCTCCATATTTTAGCTATAGAGATGAGATGTCTGTTGAAGATGGTGTCATCCTTAGAGGTGAGAGAGTTGTAATCCCGAGCTCTATGCGGTATGAGATGATGGAGAAGGTGCATGCTGGCCATTCTGGTGTGAATTCCTGCCTACGTCGAGCGAGGGAGCTGATTTACTGGCCTAGGATGTCTTCTGAAATTCGGATGTTTGTCGAGTCCTGCGATGTCTGCGCATCCTATTCATTTAAGCAATCCCCTGAGCCTCTTTATCAACATGAAGTTCCAGAACGTCCCTGGGAGAAAGTGGCAACTGACCTATTCACCATCCAAAACCGAGACTACCTTGTGACTGTGGACTACTTTAGTCAATTCATTGAGGTGGACTATCTTTCAGAAACAACCTCGGAGGCCGTCATTACAAAACTTAAGCACCACTTTGCCCGACATGGCATACCTGACACTGTTATAAGTGATAACGGTCCACAGTTCTCATCTCATCAGTTTCAGTCATTTGCAAAGATGTGGAAGTTCTGCCACGAAACCTCAAGTCCTGGAAACCCTAAATCCAACGATGCAGCTGAAGCCGCAGTGAAATCTGTTAAAATAATGATGAAGAAGTGCCATCGAGCCAAAGAAGATCCCTATCTTGGATTACTGAACATGCGTAATACCCCTCAAGAAGGTATGACAACTAGTTCAGCTCAACGTCTTATGGGACGTCGCACCAAAACTCTAATCCCCACTACCAGTGTCCGCCTGCATCCAAGTACTCATGCTGGGGAACGAGAACGCATGGAAAATAAAAAAGCCACAACTGCGGAATGCTACATGAATAGAAGAAGCCTCAAACCTCTGTCTATCGGGGATACCATGCAAGTACAGCCAATAAATGATCCAAAGAAGGAATGGAAGGAGGCAACTGTGGACAAACGACTGAATACCCGAAGTTATGAGGTAACAACGAATGACGGAGGTACGTACAGGAGAAACCGACTACAACTACGATCTTCAACACCGGCCAGGACACCTAGAAAGACTTGTAATAATGAAAACATAACACCCATATGTGATGCGTCCTTGGCACCTGAGACTGTGAGTTGTGAGGACTGTATCAGATCTCCTGTAGTAGGTGACTATGTTACTAAGTCGGGTAGGACAGTTAAAGCACCCACAAAGATGAACTTGTAAATATGTAATTTCTTTTTCTTTTCTCATATCTTGATCTGTAAGGAATTAAGTAATACCCGGTATTTATTTAGTTAACATTTATTCTTTCTTGTTCTTATCAAATCATGCCCATAGTATATAGGATACTTGCCACTTAATTATAATGCGCCTGCATATGTCCATGAATGTTGTTCAATGTAAGCCATCTCAGTAGCACAACTATTTTATGATTTATGCTTTGTTTCTGAAGGGGGAAGATGTTACGTGATTTGAATAAACCGCGCTTGGCGCCACCTAACTCATTACCCACAATGCAAGGGGGTCTGCCCGCTACTAGCGGCTAGAGAATAAACACAGCTGTCTCACTCCACCCGTCTCTTCTTCATTACCTGCATTGACCTCTATACCTGAACTCACCATGCCCATTACTACTACAACTAAGAACACGAAACACACACTACCACCACACTGCCTATATTGTTCTCTCTCCTTAACTATATACAATGCATGTTATATTCTATTAATGATATAAAGCACTTCCTGTTGTCACAGACGAAAATAAAGACCACCACTGGACTGTCTGTGACAATACGATTGCTAGGAAAGAAAGAACAACATTCTCTGATAACTGTAGCCCACTTCAATGTCCCTGGCGAGCGCTAGTGGCTACCGAGAGGCGATTCTGCCAACGCTGGTAGACGTCACACAACCCAAAGGGGGAGGGGGAAAGTGGTACGTGTACAATAAGTTTGTGCTAGTGTTTGGGAAATAGGGACGTGGAAATAGGTTGGAAATCCTTCGAACTTGTTTTCCACGAACCAATTTTCCTATTTTGAACAGGGACTTGGAAATAGGATCGTGTGTAATATTATAACATTTAGTTGGAAATACGTACGTGGTAATAAGTAGGCTACGTGTTGATAGTGCATGGTTTGAAACAGGTATGTTTTCGAATTTCTTTCCAAGTAACCATCAGTAAGTTCGAAAAGGCCAAAAAACTAGGTTATTGGAATTTAGTTCTAAATGTTCTAGTTTGAATTAGGTTCGAAAAGTGCTAATTGGAATTATGTTAGAAAATATCCACTCGGTATTAAATTCGAAATTCGGAAATAAGTTAAAAAATCCTTCGAACTTGTTTCCCACGAACCAATTTTCCGATTTTGAAGATGGATTGGAAATAGTATCGTATGTAATATAAAATAATTTAGTTGGAAATACATATGTGGTAACAAGTACGTGTTGATAGTGCATTTTATACCGAGTGGATATTTTCGAACATAATTCCAATTAGCACTTTTCGAATCTAGTTCAAACTAGAACATTTCGAACATATTTCCAAAAACCAATTTTTGGTCCTTTTCGAACTTACTGACATTTACTTGGAAAGAAATTCGAAAACGTACCTGTTTCAAACCTTGTACTATCAACACGTACTCATTACCACGTACGTATTTCCATCTAAATTTTATAATATTACACACGATTCTATTTCCAAGTCCCTCTTCAAAATCGGAAATTGGCTCGTGGGAAACAAGTTCGAAGGATTTTCGAACTATTTGTCGTATTTCGAATTTATTACAGAGTTAATATTTTCGAACATAATTCCAATTAACACTTTTCGAAACTAATTCACACTAGAACATTTCGAACTTAATTCCAACAACCTAGTTTTTGGCCTTTTCGAACTTACTGGCGTTTACTTGGAAAGAAATTCGAAAACGTACCTGTTTCCATCCCTGCACTATCTTATTGTACACGTACCTAATTGACCCTCCCCCCAAAGGTCCCGAGCAAGGCCAAGGCAATAACCAAGTACCCCCACAGAACCCTCCCAGCTTTACCACTAAGAAAACCCAGGTGACCGAACCCACTTCCAGGCGAGGGGCTGAGGAGGGTGCGGAAACGCCCGGGACACCAAAGCCTCACCCAGGGCCCTGTGCCCCTAAACATTTATGAAGGGAAAGTTGAGGGGATATTTTTTAATTTGCTGGACCCCGTTCTCTCTCATGTTTAGCTCCATCAGTTTTCAGATTTTAAGATGTTCACCCCATTAGCATGACTATTTTAAGACCTTTTGCACCATTTCTTTGTCAATATTATGACCTTTTTGCCATTTAGGTGTAAAAAAAATCCTGGCGAGCGAAAGCGCGCCTGTAATTTGAGAGGAATCGGCCTTCGGCCGGGATATTTTTCTACCAAAACATTTACAGTATATCATGAAGGGGGATCTTGGGGATGTTTTTTTTTTAAGCTTGATGGAGGTACAGTTTAGGGAGGAAACTAAAAATATAATAAACAAAAATAAATAAATACAGTACTGTAGACCAATAAATAAACGCTTCCCCTTTAACTTTGGAGAGAATCATTTTGATTTCTCCATTCTGGTTATGATCTTGATTTTGATCATATTGGCACTAGTCCTACTTCATTTACATTTCAGTGGTGTAACACGAGCGCCTTTTCCGGCAATTTTCGACAAGCAAGTTTTTTCTCGTATTTTTTTTAGATTTTTTTTGCATTGGAATCGGGAACTAGGTCGAAGGTAGATTAGCTTGGATACATTAATTCTTATGGAACTTATATTTTCAAGCTGCCAGACAATAATTGCCCATAAAAATTGCTGTAAAAATTGTTAGTTTGACACCGCCTACATTATAGCAAGGTGGCCATTTCAACTCCTTGAGTACGAGAGTCATTGTTCCCAAGTTAATATAAAGTATTGCATTGTCTTTGCCAGAAAAAAATAATACATCACCATGTTTAATAGCTATATAAATTATAATTGTCTAGATAATTTTATAATAATAATTGTGAACTTTGTGTCTGCACAATGTTATTTTCATTTATTGATTTTTTTCTTTGGCTTCCATAGTTCTTAACTAAGCGGAATACAGGGTGGCACAGATTTTGAGAGAGACAAGTTTTATGTTGCTGGTGTTTTTTTTTTTTTTCTATGTGATTGAGGGAGGCAAAAGGCATAACTGCCTATAACGAGTGCCTCCCCCATAGTTGAAAGAGTGACAGGGCCAAAATCAAGGGACGTTCGAGCCAAAATGCCTGGACACACGGAGTTTGAAGCAATTCAAGTCATAGGAAGAGGGAAAGACTGATTCTGGGAGAGAGTTCCAGAGCTCAGATGTTGAGTAGAAGAAAGTTTGAGAGTAACGTTTCACTCTTGGGTTGGAGAGTTGCACAGAGTAGGGGTGGGATTGAGTTGCAAGACGGGTACCACGTGCCCTACGTAAAGGAGGTGGTATGCACTGGGATAGCTCTGAGGAACACTGATTATTATAGTAGCGATAGAATAGCGAGAGAGATGCAACATTGCGGCGGAGAGAGAGAGATTGCAGAGAGTTGGTGAGTGGATAATGATACAAAAGGCCTTCCTTTCAACTTTGTCTAGGAGAGCGGTGTGAGAGGAACCTCCCCACACATGTGAACAATACTTAATACAAGGGCGCACTATGCCCCTGTACAGAGCAAGAAGCTGTGCAGGGGAAAAGAACCCCCTAAGGCGGTTGAGCACACCCAGCTTCTGGGAGGCTGCCTTAGCAAGACTGGTAATATGGTCCTTCCAAATGAGAGCAGAAGAAAAAGAGACACCAAGAATATTGAGAGAAGATGAAAGGTTGATTTTTGTATTGTTGAAGAATAAGGGATAGTCCGCTGGGAGATCCTGACGGGTAGATAGATGGAGAAATTGGGTTTTGGAAGCATTAAAGTTAACAAGGTTTTCTCTGCCCCAATTGGAAATAGTATTTAGATCAGAATTTAAGAGTTCTATGGCTTCATTACGTTTGTCGTTGAGGGATTGCTGGCTGGGGCGTTCTGAAAAACTAACTAATGCTCTCTGCCTGATGCCACAGGCCGTAGCGCAGTTGGTAGAGCATTCGCCTGCAAGCTGTGAGGTCGATGGTTCGAGTCTCGGGCCAGCCAGTGTGCTATTTTACAGATGCCAGTGCTGTGGTGGATGGTGCGGTCCAACCATCTATGGCAAGGGCTTACTGAAGTCCCTGATCATCAGGGCACCCACTTTAGCCCTGCTATTCAGCAGGGAGTGTATGGTGTTATAAACTGCATCATCATCATTTACACAAACTGATTATGATTGAGAAATTGAGGAATAAGATTTTGTGATTCATTGCTTCCTCAGGCCCTACAGTCAATGGAAGTCGGAGGAATTTTTGAGATATATTTGACACCTTGTATCATTCCTTAGCTGACTTCCTCGTCTCATGATGAATGTTGTTAGATTATTATATTCAGCTTAGGCTATAAAAGAAATATGGATGTCAAAGATTAAATTTAGATTTAACCCTTTTGATTTCTATAGGTTACTTATATTTATTATGTGTTTATACAGGGTGTCAAACCAGAGACCTTTTCCTTTCTTTTTAGTCATCGTAACTAAATATACGGAGATAAACGCATGCTTCACGCTTCGTATTATGTCTTTGAAAGTGATTAAATGGCCAAAGCAGTGCAACTTCATATAATATTGTCGATATTCTTTCTCACATTCATTCCAACCTTCAAAAACTAATATCCTAGTTTGACACCCTGTTCTTATATGTTGTTCAAAAACACCAGCCAGCTCGATGTCAAAGATTTAATTTAGATTTAACCCCTTTGATTTCTATAGGTTACTTATATTTCTTATGTTCTTATATGTTGTTGATAACCACCAGCCAGCTCCAAGAGCCTGGCCCAGCCGTCCATCATACCCAGGGCCGGGCAGCACTTTGTGGTCGGCTTGACGTTCCAGCTTGACTGTTCCCTCATGTACATGAAAGAGGCCTCTCTGAATTGGACCCTACCCAACAACAACACGGTGAGAGTAATTCACAGAAACTGGCGTCGCACGAGAGCATTTAGGGGCAGAAGTATCGGAGTAAAATATTTGCTGAACTCTTTTCTATGTTTTTTTATTATTTCTGTCACATGAGAACATATAGTTTATTTTGAACATTGTTATTAACACCAATGACACCCCAAATGAAATTAATGAAAGCATGTGATTTTCCCAGGATTCGAACCCAGGATATCACTTACAGAACTTACACGCTCTAATCATTACACCATCAAGACAGTGGCAGAAGAATTGGAGTAAAGTATATGCTGAACTCTTTCCTATTTTATGTTATTTCTGCTTCCAGTAACCTGATCTGCTATTTCTTCTTGCTCATAATTTTTAAGAATCAGATGGAGTACAAGATTATATTTCGCAGAATAATAAATAGGATGGTTGGGTGTAAAAATTGGATGATGGGATTCCTAGTCTCAACCCCTTGTTCTCCCTACAGCTGCACTCGGAATGCCAGGAGACAGATGACCGAAAAACTAGCCAGTACCTAGTGAACACTCTTACAGTGAACAACGCTACCATGGCGGACACGGGACAGTACAGTTGTGGAGTTACCGCCCCAACACATCGGAATAACAGCAGAAATTTTTTTGTCACAGTCCTGGGTATGTATTGTTAAAGACAGGGTTTGTATTTTGCTAATACAGCTCGGTCCCGCATAGTGCGAGAAATTGGCCGATACAGTGCGTCGCACTATGTTAATTCGCACTATGTGAACAACGTATCCTATGGGGAAAAACTTAATTGGTTGATCGGTCCTCCATATAGCAACATATCTTTCCTTATATCGTTATTTATACTGACACAAACATACCAAGAACAAATGTTAATGATAAATATAGCATATCAATGGTAAATTAGACCTTTCCTTACCTTAATTTCTACACTTGATATGATCACAAACCCGAGAATGCGTGATAGCGTCACACAGTACGGGGTAAAAAAAAATTTACTGACCACCCTCCCTCCATGCCCAAGCTGCTCAAACACCAGTGATGCCACGAGTCAGGCGGGAAATTTATCGCACTGTACAAATTTTGGCCGCACTAATAGAAAACTCCCCGGATTTAACCCATATTGCCACCCGACTCGCACTTAAAGATCGTATTCGCATTGGTTGATAATTTTGTGTTTAATATTTTCATTGTTCGCACTAATCAAAATTTGAACTGAAATCGCCTTATACGAGACCGAGCTGTACCTGTACCTTCTCTCAACACATCACAAGAGCAGTACACATGTTTTTCATACACATGGGCCATCAGTAGTGCCCAACACTATACCCTGTTCTAAATAATTTGGCAAAAACTCTTGAACATTAACCTCTATAATTCACAAACTAATAGAGTAATCAAGCTTATATGCATTTGGGAAGAGTCAGCTAGGAGATAGGTATGGAAATATAACAGCCCATTTGCTCTAGCCCCTTTTGAGTTACGGAAGTTATGGTTTCCGATTTCTGGCCTACCTACTTGGAACATGGTATAGTCTATACAGCCCTATATTTGGTAACTGCTCCCAACACTACCACATGGATCTTAGAGGTGGCAAGGTGGTGTTGATGTTTGGGTCTTCTATGTAGCTGCTGTGTTGCACTTGGGAACAGGGTGTCAAACCAGAAACCTTTTCCTTTTTATTTTAGTCATCGTAACTAAGTACAGTATACAGAGATAAATTTATGCTTCAAGCTTCGTATATGTCTTTGAAAGTGATTAAATGGCCAAAACAGTGCAACTTCATATAATTTTGTCTATATTATATATCATAATTATTCCAATGGGTGAGGACTGGTACTATCACCACCCATAATGAGGGGCGTCGCGCTCCTTGGTGCCGCTAGAAGAGTGGCGAACACATCAAAAGGTATCAAAAGGTAAGATATCCAGTGTGAGGTTTGGCATCCTCTACCCATCCTTAGCCGTTTCTGTCTGTCTCTTTTACTGTCCTACTTTTCCTTCTGGGGGCAGGGGGCTATGAATCATCCTCCCCTTGTAAAATTCACCTACTAGCCGAGACAGAGTAAGGGGCGAGGGAACACGAAAGTGGTCCCGAACCCTAAGAATTGGAACTTTAAATTTTGTTTCTGTTCGGGCTCTGTCTCGATTCACCCACCCCAAGCTATGGGTTATGTGCCTGAGTACATACATACATACATACTGTACATTCCAATCTTCAATAAAAAAATCCCACATTGACACCCTGGTTGAGATTCGCCTTCATTGGTTCCACTTACAACAGAAGACCTCAGTGATATCCCTACACCATCGCCGATTCAGATTGATAATTCAGATGTTCTAAGCAATATCACCGTTACAGAGAGAGAAGTATTGAATTGTTTAGATAAACTCAAGGTAAATAAAACGCCTGGACCTGATACAATCTCGCCTAGAGTTCTGAAGGAAGCTAAGGATGAGCTCTCCAAACCACTGACATTACTTTTCAATAAATCCTTGCAGTCTGGAACTATGCCTGATCAGTGGAAGCTAGCCAACGTAACACCGATATTCAAAAAAGGCAGCAAATCCCTACCCAGTAACTATCGTCCAATTAGCTTAACCTCAGTTGTATGTAAAATGCTAGAAACGGTCATACGAGACAGACTCGTAAATCACTTAGAGGAAAATAACATACTTAAAGATACTCAACACGGCTTTCGTAAAAAACGTTCCTGTTTAACAAACCTCTTAGACTTCTTCCACGATATCCTCAACCTCTACGATGAGAGTAAAGCTGTAGATATTATATACCTTGATTTTCAAAAGGCCTTTGACAAAGTTCCCCACAAACGTTTACTGCTAAAACTAAAAGCGCATGGAATACAAGACGGTGTGTTGAAATGGATAGAAAATTGGCTCAGCGACAGAAAGCAAAGAGTAGTCATAAACAGTAAGGCATCTAAATGGACCAATGTAAGTAGCGGGGTACCCCAGGGATCGGTACTAGGACCAATTCTCTTTCTAATTTACATCAACGACATAGATGAGGGCCTCACCTGTACAATCTCAAAATTTGCTGACGATACAAAAATTGCAAATAGCGTACTCTCAAAAGAACAAGTTGACGATATGCAACACAATCTAGATAAATTGTCATGTTGGGCCCAAATTTGGCAAATGAGTTTCAATGCGGATAAATGTAAAGTACTACATATCGGATACCTAAATGAGAAAGCAAACTATTCGATGAATGGCACTCAGTTTAAGAATGTAAACAGAGAAACCGATCTGGGAGTAACAATATCGAGTAACCTAAAACCGAGTCAACAATGTTCAGAAGTTGTTAAGAAGGCAAACAAAATAATTGGCTTTATAGGCAGGTCATTTGAGCATAAATCCAAAGAAGTTATCCTAACCCTTTACAATTCCTTAGTCCGCCCTCTTCTGGAATACTGCGTTCAATCCTGGAGCCCTTATTACCAAAAAGATATAAACAAGCTAGAACGAGTTCAATGTAGAGTTACCAAAATGATACCTAGCCTAAAGAACAAACCATACGAAGAGCGTCTTAGAGAATTAAATCTATTTCCTTTAACCCAGCGCAGATTAAGAGGTGACTTAATTGAAGTGTTCAAAATCATCAAAGGCATCGACAATATGAACTGTAGTAAGTACTTCACTATCGACCAATCTAATTACACGCGGGGAAACGGTTGCAAAATTATTGGTAAATCTTTTAACTCACACGAATCTAAGAATTTCTTCTTCAATCGACTTGTCAACTTGTGGAATGGGCTTCCCCGAAACGTTATAGACTGCAGCACCGTTGATTCATTTAAACTCCGCCTAGACAAATATCTCGCTTCAAACCCGCGACTGACTGCGTTTGTAAATGAATAACTTTATTTTATCCCCCCCTCAGTTACTAACCCATCTGTCCCCTACTAACTTCCTAATCCTGCCACGGACATTAGTTCCAGGGCAGTAATTCCCTTTCCAATGTTCCCTTACCCACTCTAAACCACTGTTTGGACACTTGATCCTCAGTGTTTTGGAGGACAAGCAACCTAGAAGGGTCACTAGATCTGTTGTTGCTTGATTTCCTTTGTACTCCTTTGTACTCCTTTGTACTATCAAGAGTCGCTTCCCAGAAAAACCTTCCGGCCATCACCCGTCATTACAAGATTACATAAAGAAACCAAAGTCCTCAAAGTCAAAGACCACCTGACATGAAAGGCACTCAATTCCTGGCTGCAGCCTCCACAAACCAATATCATCCACTACACTACATGGCAGAACACCCACAGACACCAAAGAATATCAAAACAACACCCAGCACACGATATCACACACAAATACTGTACTGTCATCTATCCCTCCCTGCCCACCCCAAACCAGCTTCCAGAAGCACATCCATACTCATATCTCTCTCCATTCCATCCAATCACTCAAAGACATCACGCAGCTGCAGCCACGACCTCCCAAAATCCATCCTTCTGAATCCTCCCTTCCTCGCGAGCACAGAGTCTACCTGGCCATGCTGAGCTGTGGGCACCATCCAGCTCTTTTGAGCTTTCTGAAGAAACTGGATAACTTCGTCGTCGACACCTGCCCAGGATGTAAGACAGCACCCCATACTATTAGACACATCATAGAAGACTGCATTCCACACAATCACCTACGCCAACAACATAATCTACACTCCTTGAGAGCCCTATGGGAAAGCCCGATCGTGGCCATGGACTTCCTTAGGGACTCGGGGTTGTTCGGCTAGGCAGTCTAGGGAACGACAACAACAACAACAACAACAACAACAAGATTACAAACACAGAATAGATCCAACTCAAAACCTTGCTCGTCCCCGCTGCCAACATTCTTCTGACAACACAGAACACTTCTTGATACTCCACTGCCAAACACTTGCCCAGCATAGACATAACTTCAACATCTTGGGCCAGTCTTTACCTCTTAAATTCCAACAGATCCTTCCTAAGCTGTGTAAAATCATCTGATGATAGTGAGAATAAAGTACTAAAACACATTATACCGGGTAGCTAATCCTCAAGGGGTTAACTATTACATTATGTCGCTTATTATGTCTCTCAATCTCCAGAAACGCTCCACACAATTATCTCTCAGTATTTGAGGATGCATTTCTTTGTTTTATTTAGACTTATCATTAGATGATTTTATTCAGTTTAGGAAGGAATTATGGAAATCAGAGGATTAAATAGGATAGTTTTTACCTCATTGACTCTTAGAGATCCTTCCTAAGCTACAAAATATCATCAAATAATAGCCAGAATAAAGGAATAAATGCATCATAATCCTGAAGGGGTTAACTATTATGATTATTTCTCTTCATTTCCAGAAACGCTGTACCCGTTCATTAAACTGAAAAGCAGCGTGACCACCATCAATCTGACGGAGGGGGAACTGTTGAAGTGGGGCCCCGAGGTGCAGGCCTTCCCCCCCGACCCCATCCTCTTCTTCCTCAACTGGACTGGCCACGAGGTCCAGGAGTCGGAGAGGGTGAGGAATGAGGATGTCTGCACTCTGTATCAATATATTCATCATCAATATCAACACTAACATAACTTAACTTGATATAAAATAAATATGCCAACGACCCAATTCCTATCTTCCTCAACTGGATTGGCCATGAAGTACAGAAGTCGAAGAGGATGAGAAAAGAGGATATCTGTACTTTGTATCAATATATTCATCATCAATATCAACACTAACTTAGCTTAACCCCTTCTGTACCAATGATGTACTTTTCCTTATATTCTGGCAACTATTAGACGATTTTGTTCAGCTTAGGAAGGACGTCTACTAATTAAAAAGCTACAAACTATCTCAATTAATCCTTTTAGCTACCATATATCCTTCCCAAGCTTCATTTAATCGTCTAAATGTATCTGAAATACTATAAAAAAGACGTCGCCGGTATAGAAGGGGTTAACTTGATATAAAATAAACATGTCGATGACCCAATTCCTATTTTCCTCAACTGGATTAGCCATGAAGTACAGGAGTCAAAGAGGATATCTGCATCAATATCAACACCAACACCAACATTTTATAACTTTACATAAAATCAACATAGTGTAATATGAATATACCATAACGAAGAGTAATGCCAAGGATGAGTCATGAGGTCCAAGAATCGGAGTGGGTGAGGTCCGTGAGGATATATTTTTATCACTATCAATACTAACATAGCATACCTATACAAATAAAATCAACATAATATAGCATCAATATATCATAACATAACATCAATACATTATAACAAAGAATAATGTCTGGATAGGTCACAAGGTCCTGGAGTCGAAGAGGGTGAGGATATCTCCCATCATTTTCAACACTTACATAGCATAATTTTTTAATAATATTTACTTATATTTTA
This sequence comes from Paralithodes platypus, assembly GCA_032716605.1. Classification (NCBI taxonomy): domain Eukaryota; kingdom Metazoa; phylum Arthropoda; class Malacostraca; order Decapoda; family Lithodidae; genus Paralithodes; species Paralithodes platypus. The sequence goes on along the minus strand of CM064486.1, from coordinate 7,341,574 downwards.
CTGTAAATTTGTTATATTACTTCTAATATACTGAAATTTACTTCTATGATTATACCTTACTCTTACTGAATATATATATATATATACAATAGGTAGAGACGGAACACCAGGATATCAGTGCACGGTCATGGCTGCGCATCCACAACGTGACGGCCTACGACCACGGCCACTACGTGCTGGAGGGCAAGACCAAGCAGCAGAAAATCAACGATTCTGTGGCTGTTTTGGTGAACATTGATAGTATGTATGAAATGTATTACTGTATATGAATTTGATAACCTATTTCAGAGTAAATATAACAAAGCAAAGCATCTGTGCATTATTTGTAATATTAACATGCTTTGAAGATTGAAAGAAACAGGAAGTGATTTTGAGTGAGCTATGCTCTTTAATAAATTAAATATAATAATAACCCCCAAGATGCCAGATCTGTTAACTTTGTGTGTTAACCTTATGCCAGTTTGAGTTATTTATATATATATATATATTATAGGTTTGATTCCCGGAGGGAAGTAAAGAAAACCTAATATTTAGTAGGGGCCCCGGAATCATTGACGATGTTGCCTATTAGTATAATAGTCTCCATTCAACACCCATGTTGGCCGTTTGAATCAGCCGCCGCAGGAAAGAAACAAGAGTCATCTTCATAAGTGCAACGCTAGTTCTCTTATGGTGTCTTCATAGATCGGGTGCCCACTACGAAAAAACTTTCGTAAAAAATAAGAGAAGAAAAAAGAAAAACTTTAATACTTAAATACTGTTATAAACACGCTTCCCACATTCGGTGGATTTCTTGCGTTGTGGCTTCTTGCCGCTTCTCGCCAAGCGCATCATTCTTCCTTCACTGACATATCAAGATAAAAACTCCAGATATCAAGCGAATGGGAAGGGGATGGTTGGGAGGGCCTTCATTGTCAATGATTCCGGGGCCCCTACTAAATATTAGGTTTTCTTTACTTCCCTCCGGGAATCAAACCTATAATTTAATAGTGGCCCCTCCATCATTGACGATGTTGCCTGAATTCCCAAGACTGGAGGGGGACATTCGCACTTAATATCAGAACCTCCGTTACCGCAAGGTAAAGTCCAGAATTTGTTTAACAGAATAAGTAATTTTATTGTTTACATACAATATAGAAAAAGACAAAATTGACAGATTTTTTGAGCAGTGTGTTGCTTCGAAGAAGTCCTGATCCATACTTTTTTTTTTTTTTCTATATTCCAACTACTCCCTCTCGGGCATAGGTTGATAGCCTTTACACTCTACTGCTGAATACGGTGAGGCCCGTGAGGTCTTGCTCCAGTCTAGGGAGTGAGACATGCGAAGCTTCACGGCTCGAAGCAATTCCATCTCTGAAGCTGCTCCATCTCTGTGCTTCACAGTCTCATCCCCCAGGCTCGGACCCTCACTCTCAGAACGCCATCTATTGAGCAATTAACACACTAGGCATTGCCCCCCTGTAGCATATTTTTGAATAAGGGAATATTCATACAATGCTATTTAATCAGGGAACAATGAGGGTATTTATTTGGCATTTCGGTGTGCTGTGGTAATGCACTGATACTTGGTACAGCACAAATTCCATTCCAATAATATCTTCCCATTGACATATTGGGATTCGAACCCGGGTCCATTGGATTACCAGTCCAGGCAAGACCACTCCGCCACACCTCCCCTTAGGACCTCTTACATGAGGTACCTGTTGTACAATGTGATAAAAACCAGTTAATACAAAAACTTCTATCACTCTTCTCAGAATGTAAACTGTGAACAGTTTATCCTTTGTGACAATCACGATGTCACTTGACTAGGGGATCACTCACCCACTATCTACTTGCAAGATAGAAAAAACTTTTGTATACAAACAAATGTTATTAGCTTTAGAAAGCTTGGATTTTAATATTAATTGATCGTGGATCAAATATTCTAAAATAATAGTAGATTTACTTAAACCTAAAAGTTATCAACATTTGAGCTTCTAGCTCGTAAAGCATGTCTGGGCTCTGCCCCGGCGGAAGTAGCACCTGGCTTGCCCTGCTTGGCCGTGTTTTCCGGTGGAGGGAACTACATCCCGATGTACTTGGATACCCGTGTCTTCCGGCGGAGGGGGGGTTATACTTTTCGTTGTACTGGGATATATACATCCTCCCCCCCCCTTTTCTTCGCCCAGAATGGGTGTTACTTATCTCAGTACAAAACATCCTAAAGCCGTGAATACTTAAAACAACTAATGGTGAAGAGAGAGAGGTCGGGACCGGTGTGCCAGTCTACCGGGAAAGAAAAAACACTTTACTTGAAGATTTAAAATGAAAAAACTAACAAACATTTCAGGGATCGAGGTAACTCTCTCTTCGTGTAGGAATAAAAAACAGCTCGTGGAAAAAACAAGAGTTTGCTTATCTCTAAGTTTACTTAACCCTTCCTACCCGGCTGTCATTTTAAAAGGCAACCGCGGCAGATGGGCCGGTACCTGGGTGTCCTATTAAATTCCGTAAGCTTGAAAGCCTATTAAGCTTGGTCTGAACGCTGTGCGTCCGACGCATGTAAACAAAGCCGATCGTTGCGTCACCGCACCTCCGAAAACAATAAGGAGACGTCGGATCAATGTTATTGTTGTGACGTAAGATGAAATTAGTGTCTGAAAAGCTCCGACATTGTCAACATCGCGGAAAAAATTCGCTCCACTGAAATCGTCATCACAACTGAACCAGTTGACTTACAGAGCTCTACTCAACGCCAGTCTACAGATTGAAAACCGCACTATGTTTATAGATGTGTGGGAAATTTCTAGCAGTTAAACTAAACAAAAATACGGTAGCCTAGGCCTAGACGTTTTTTCGGCCAGATCGCCCGGATACGACCTCCGTCCTTTGGAGGACCAGCCCGGGCCACGAGGGTTAACCTATCTTCTGAGGCCTCCTATTGTCTCGGAGGACCAGACTACAATGGTGGGTAATACGCCGAGGGGACTAGAAAGTTACTAGTTAAACTCGAGCAAGCTCGATTCTAAAGACTAACTCGTCGGCAGAGTTAGGCTGGCGAGGAGTGTTCTCCCTCGGTGTAATATCCTGAACTTATCTTTTTTATGCATAAAACAGTTTGAGATGAACAACTAAAAAGGACATTGTGCTTTGACACTAAAAAAGGGGAAACAACTCTGTAAGCCGACACGTCATAGGCAAGCGTAGCTCAGGAATAGTTTTAACTTTAGTGTAGCCAGTCCCGGCGTAGCGAACACGTTAGATGGTGCCTCTCCACACGTCACCGCGTAGAGAAAACCTGAGGTGATTGTACCTTGCTGGAGTTAATCTGACTGTGGTCAGGTTAAAAAAATTTAACTCGTCCGGGCGGAATCAGAAACCGCCGAAGACCGACCTGGGAGTGGTTGGTAAGGCAGGGCAGCTGCTTAGGGCAGGCTTATTAAACCTTGAACTGTACCCGCCGAGGAACTTATTTGACATTACCTATCACGAAGAAAAACTGCTTAGGAGCAGGCTAAGAGTTCCGGCGGACCGAGAGTGGGGGCTACATGTTAGGAACCCTTACTTTGGCCATAGTGGAGACAAGGCCTGACTGGCTGAGTCAGGTGAATGGAATTAGGATTTCCTTCCGTCCTGAGGTCACTAAATGCCATGTGAGCGAGGAGGTGACTGAAGCTTTTGTTTTCATGGGAGTACGGAACTGAGGCGAAACAACTAGTCGCCGCCTGTTTGAAGGGGGGTACTTACGCCCCTGCCTTCCCCAAGGAGAGGAAATAACAATCTGACTCTTACCTGTCCCACGGAAAAAAAAGGGAGGGGGGGGGGGGGAGGAGTCGTAATACCTCTGTTATCACACAATACGATTAGTCCGAATTTTGATATCATGACAAACTGAGACCACTATGAAATTACAATCTTGGGAGTGAGCTACGCCTGCCTTTGTCGGTCAGAAGAATACACATATCTATGGAGACCAGCCCACCTGGCAGGTATTGGGAGCACACACAAAAAAACACATGTCAGTAGGCTCCCTGTCTCGCCGGATCTCACTCCTCAATGTAACCCCACCTTACAAGGTCCTCATCCCGCCGTGGATGAGTGTCGTTACAATAGGACAATCATCTGGTTGTCCTTGCCTGTTGAGTAACAAAAAGGGAGGGCTTAACCTCCATTCCTTAAAGGGAGAACTTAATTGCCTATGTGGAAAATCACGTCCCGGTGCACAGAGCGGGGTAGGCATTACCTTCTAGCGTAAAAAAATCAAACAATAATCTCCTTAGTGGGGTAAAAAGTTAGGGAGGCCGAAAAACCTGGTGATTACTCTATTATTGGCCCGACATAAAGGGTGGCCGGCTGCCGGCAGACTTCTACGAGGCCCTTGGCCATGAAGTATCTGCTTGAGAAGGCAGGCCCTGTTTTTAGTGAGACAGCTGCGGTGTGTATATATACGCCGAGAACTGTTGACAACCTTCTCATGAGTGTTCCGTCTTTATTTCGTCCGGTCATCAGGGAGAGCGTGCACCTTACTTTAGGTGCTGGGTAGTACATTGCATAGACTCCCGTATCCCAACCGTTAAGCCCTCGAGGACGTAGCTCAAATGTGCGACAGAAAAATTCCTTGGTGTGGCCAAGGCGCGGTAACACCGTTTCCTATTTCGAACCCCTGTGCCTAGCTTGACTTAGAGGGGGAGGTAGGACTACGTGAAGCAGCTTTCTTAGGACCGAAATGTTGGGTCTAAAAGATCATTTCTGGTGAGGTTCCGGTAGCTGTCCACCGATCGCCGGCCATCCATGAGTCGCTATCAATATAGGAGAGTAGAGAACTCTATAATAAGCGTTACTAGGTAGCCCTTGCGCCATACTGAGTCTAAGTAGCTGCCTCGCCCTGACTGCCTCAAATAAGGCGGTTCTTATGTCTGTCAATGATTGAGCCGGAAAAGAGAGGAGGTATTGTTGAAAAGCTTTGACCATGTCCGTCCTCTGAATAGGGGGATTCGGTACTGGTTGGGCAATGGGCCTGGGCCGTATCCCTGGTTAGGAGAAAACTGATTTTTTTTCGATGGGCATTGTCTCTGATCAGGAACTCTCTCTGGAGGTCAATGGGGTCAGGAAGACTAAAAGGAGCCGGAGAATCCATGGCTACTAATTGAGGGACTATGAGAAAATAAAAAATGGCTCTGGGTACTCCGCCGGGTTCCTGTTTCAGCCAGTCAAACTCAGTATTTGGCGGTGAGGGAACTGGTAATGCGGTATGAGAAGTAACATCAATAGAAAATTGTTGGAGCTCCCGATCCCACGTCACCCACGGGCCATGTCCCACCTCTCCCAGATTCAATTCCCTCTGGTCCTGATGAGGATTGCATCTATGAAACTTTTGACCATACTGAATGGAATGGCAACCATTAGTGTTGCATCGTTGAGAGCAAACAGGGCAAATAGGTATCTCTGGACCTGGCGGGACCTGACCATGGGTGTTCGTAGGGAGAGGAGTCATCTGGCCAGGATTATATACGAAGTACTGAAAATTAGTAGGGTCTGGTACTGCTTGAATTAGAACATTTAATACTGTCCCTTGCGCATCCTTTCCCTAAAAGACTTGCGCCTGTTTACTTCTATTGAACACTCTCTTGGCACCGGGACCTCCCCCTGAGTAGATCTGTGCCCTTCCCCTCTAGTTATAGCGGTAACCGGGAGCCAAAGCCTCCCCGGTACTTTCTGCATCAGGGAACGATCATTGACTGGTGGCTGAGGCCTTGGGGTTAGATGTTTAGCTGTAACTGTGCTTTCGACGAGAACCAGCGGGCTAGCCGCCGGCTGTCGACGAAACTGATGGGGAAAATGAAATGGAGGATGTAGGGAAGAACTGCTTTTGACCTCCTTTCCACCCCCTTGAGGTAGTGGGCCAGAACCAGTGTCCATTTTACCCCCAGAAGACACTGCATGAGCCAAACATAGGTGATTGCAAAGAGGTACTAGACATTGCCGACAGTGATTCATTCCCTTTTTGGGATTGCAATTGACCGTCCGCCGGGAAGCCATGGCCTGGCTTACCAGCGGCGGAGAAAGCCATGTTAGAAGAATTCGGAAGCCAGGAAACGTTAGTTTCTCGTACCACATTAATTTTGGCCGGAGACAACGGGCGAATAGACACTTGTTCTGACCGTGACCCCGGCGTGGCAACAGAGTTACTAGGTCTTTATCTCTAGTGTGTGTGGTCACAGGTTTGCCCGGCGGAGGTCCCGTCGCCGGTGGAGGGATTACTTGGCGCCTGATGGCACATTGTTGCATGACCTTATGTAATAATTCATCCAATTGTTTGGACGTAACACATGGCGGTTTATGACGTTTGGGAGGCTTTGGCCTATTCCCTTGTGTCTGTTCTATGACGTGCACCGTCGAACTCGTGTTTAGTATCTTATTACTACTAGGTGGAGATGCTAAGTCTGAACTATGTGACGGAGAATCCCGGTCTCGGGACTCCGGCAGGATAAGTGGTACCAGAGGCGGTTGAAGAACTGTGCCGCTTGGTACTGTGTTCCTAATGGGCAGCCTTATGGGTTGCCCTTCTGTAACTTGGTCTAAAGCAGTGTTAGAGTCGGCTGTCGTGACTGCGTCTAGAATGGGAAAAACTGGAGGATTACCTGCCTGTATTACCTTTGCCTGAGGGTGAACACTATCTTTGTTGTTCGAGACCGAGGCCTCCGGCTTTGGTGACAACTCCTGGCCCTGAAAGTCACTGGTATCTAACACAAGTCTAGAACCTTGGAGTCTAACCGTAACAGACTTTCTTACTCTCATCGCAGACTGTGGCAGCTCGGCGTCCGTCGTTAGGAGACCGGGGAAAACCGCTGGCATCGCCGTGGCGGACGTCGAAGCTACTGGTTGCTGCTCTGTTTGACAAACTGGTGAGCTAAAGAAATGGTTATCTAAAGTTTCCCCTTCCTTGCGCCGAGGGCTAGATAGTTTTCGTATCTTGTCTGGCAGGAACTCCACGCTGGACGACCTCTGACCCAGGCCTTCCAGAGGTAATGGTTGGGATGGAGAGAGACATTCCGGCGACTCCGAGCGACTCCTCTTGTAGTGGGGAGGGGAGCTCTGTATGGCGGTCGTAGAAGAATGGGGGGAGGCCATGTTCATGCATGTTACCGAGGGGTTCTGTGTCTGAGAAACTGGGGCGGATTCAAAAGAATATAGTTTGACTATTCTTAACAATTCAGCATTATCGTAGTATAACTCAATGTCCGCGACCCTAGATGCGTAAGCTGCGAATTTATTCTTGATCTCTATAAGTGTTAACAGACATGACACATCCTGGCTTGCCAGCCATTCTTCAAATAAGTCTGAACATACTGGACATTTCCGATATGACCATAAGAAGGAGGATCTGTCTAGACACTTTACACACCGTATACATAGCCTGTGCGCTGCGACAGGTACTAGTAGGCACGTCGGCGTTGAACAAATGGAAAAGAGAGGCATGATAACAGAGTCTCCCCTCCCCGGCAGAAACCGCTCATCCGCAGCTGGCTGGACTGTAGAAGGGATTTGGAAATAAAAAAAATCCAGGAATCAAAGCAATGGAGGAAATAGATAATAGAGAGAACAAATATAAGATTTTGATTGGTTGTTGTTGTTGTTGTTGTTGTTCCCTAAGCTGCCTGGCCGAACAGCCCCGAGTCCCTGAGGAAGGCCATGGCCACGATCGGGCTTTCCCACAGAGCTCTCATTGAGTGTAGATTGTGTTGTTGGCGTAAGTGGTTGTGTGAAATGCAGTCTTCTATGATGTGTTTAATGGTATGGGGTGCTGTGTTACATCCCGGGCAGGCGTCGACAACGGAGTCATCCAGTCTCTTCTGATAGCTCAGGAGAGCTGGATGGTGTCCGCATCTCAGCTTGGCCAGGTGGACTCTGTCCTCGCGAGGAAGGGAGGATTCGGAAGGATGGATTTCGGGAGGTCGTGCATGCGCGTGTTGTCTGTGAGTGAGTGGATGGATCGGTGAGAGATATGAGTATGGATGTGCTTCTGGAAGTTGGTTCGGGGTGGGCAGGGAGGGTGAGAGGACAATAATTGTGTGTGATACCGTGTGCTGGGTGTTGTTTTGATATTTCTTGGTGTCTGTGGGTGTGTTGCCATGTAGTTTAGTGGGTGGTCTTGGTTCGTGGAGGCTGCTGCCAGGAATTGAGTGCCTCTCATGTCCAGATGGTCTTTGACTTTGAGGATTTTGGTTTCTTGATGTAGGTGATCTGTGGGTGCAGTAGCTGTGCAGCCTGTAATGATCTTCAGGGCTTTGTTTTGAATAGTCTGTAAGGTCTTATGATGTGTTTCAGCTAGGTTAGAAGCCCAGGCTGGGCTTGCATATTCCATCACTGATCTTATGTATTGTTTATATACTGTGGTGGTAGTTTCTTTGTTGTGTCCAAATTTTGTGTGAGAAAGTGACCTGAGGGCGTTAAGTCTGGGTGTCAGTTTCTTTTTAATGTTTGTGGTGTGCTGTTTGAATGTCATATGAGTATCATATGTTACTCCTAGGATTTTGGGTGTGTGTGTATGTGTTAGGGGTGTGTTGTTTATGGTGAGTTGAGGGATGTATTCGTGTTCTCCTGTCCAACTTGTGAGCAGGTTGCGGTGGATTTGGCTGGGGCTAGATTAAGTCTGTTTGTAGTGCACCAGCCATGTAGTGTGTTGAGATAGGGTTGAAGGAGATCTGTTGCTCTTTTTGGGTCATGGTGTGTGCATGTGAGTGTTATGTCATCTGCATAGAAGGCTAAGTTTATTTGGGGCGTATTGGGTGTAGTTATATCGTGCTTGTACAGATTGAAGGGTGCGGGCGATAGGACGGATCCTTGTGGGACTCTGTTTGGAAAGTTTCTGATTTTAGATGACTGGCCGGCAAAAGATACGTGTGCACATCTGCCTGCTAGGAAGTTGGCCAGCCACCTTTTGTGTTGTTGTGCATGTTTGTGTTGTAGATTTTGTTTGTTAGGTTGTGGCGGGGGATGGCATCGAAGGCTTTACTAGTGTCGAGTGTGGCTAATAGTGATCTGTGTGGTGGTCTAGCTGAGTTGATGCCGTCGAAAGCTCTTTGTGTAAGGTCTGTGAGAAGAGTGTTTGTGGAGTGCAGTGGCCTAAAGCCATGTTGTGTTGGAGCTAGGGGTAGGTCAGGTGTAATTAGTTGTTGTTGTTGTTGTTGTTCCCTAAGCTGCCTGGCCGAACAGCCCCGAGTCCCTGAGAAAGGCCATGGCCATGATCGGCTTTCCCACAGAACTCTCATTGAGTGTAGATTGTGTTGTTGGCATAAGTGGTTGTGTGAAATGCAGCCTTCTATGATGTGTTTAATGGTATGGGGTGCTGTGTTACATCCCGGGCAGGCGTCGACAACGGAGTCATCCAGTCTCTTCTGATAGCTCAGGAGAGCTGGATGGTGTCCGCATCTCAGCCTGGCCAGGTGGACTCTGTCCTCACGGGAACAGAAGAATTCGGCAGGATGGATTTCGGGAGGTCGTGCATGCAGCTGCGTGTTGTCTGTGAGTGAGTGGATGGATCGGTGAGAGATATGAGTATGGATGTGCTTCTGGAAGTTGGTTCGGGGTGGGCAGGGAGGGAGAGAGGACAATAATTGTGTGTGATACCGTGTGCTGGGTGTTGTTTTGATATTTCTTGGTGTCTGTGGGTGTGTTGCCATGTAGTTTAGTGGGTGGTCTTGGTTCGTGGAGGCTGCTGCCAGGAATTGAGTGCCTCTCATGTCCAGATGGTCTTTGACTTTGAGAATTTTGGTTTCTTGATGTAGGTGATCTGTGGGTGCAGTAGCTGTGCAGCCTGTAATGATCTTCAGGGCTTTGTTTTGAATAGTCTGTAAGGTCTTATGTGTTTCAGCTAGGTTAGAAGCCCAGGCTGGGCTTGCGTATTCCATCACTGATCTTATGTATTGTTTATATACTGTGGTAGTAGTTTCTTTGTTGTGTCCAAATTTTGTGTGAGCAAGTGACCTGAGGGCGTTAAGTCTGGGTGTCAGTTTCTTTTTAATGTTTGTGGTGTGCTGTTTGAATGTCATATGAGTATCATATGTTACTCCTAGGATTTTGGGTGTGTGTGTATGTGTTAGGGGTGTGTTGTTTATGGTGAGTTGAGGGATGTATTCGTGTTCTCCTGTCCAACTTGTGAGCAGGTTGCGGTGGATTTGGCTGGGGCTAGATTAAGTCTGTTTGTAGTGCACCAGCCATGTAGTGTGTTGAGATAGGGTTGAAGGAGATCTGTTGCTCTTTTTGGGTCATGGTGTGTGCATGTGAGTGTTATGTCATCTGCATAGAAGGCTAAGTTTATTTGGGGCGTATTGGGTGTAGTTATATCGTGCTTGTACAGATTGAAGGGTGCGGGCGATAGGACGGATCCTTGTGGGACTCTGTTTGGAAAGTTTCTGATTTTAGATGACTGGCCGGCAAAAGATACGTGTGCACATCTGCCTGCTAGGAAGTTGGCCAGCCACCTTTTTGTGTTGTTGTGCATGTTTGTGTTGTAGATTTTGTTTGTTAGGTTGTGGCGGGGGATGGCATCGAAGGCTTTACTAGTGTCGAGTGTGGCTAATAGTGATCTGTGTGGTGGTCTAGCTGAGTTGATGCCGTCGAAAGCTCTTTGTGTAAGGTCTGTGAGAAGAGTGTTTGTGGAGTGCAGTGGCCTAAAGCCATGTTGTGTTGGAGCTAGGGGTAGGTCAGGTGTAATTAGTTGTTGTTGTTGTTGTTGTTCCCTAAGCTGCCTGGCCGAACAGCCCCGAGTCCCTGAGAAAGGCCATGGCCATGATCGGGCTTTCCCACAGAACTCTCATTGAGTGTAGATTGTGTTGTTGGCATAAGTGGTTGTGTGAAATGCAGCCTTCTATGATGTGTTTAATGGTATGGGGTGCTGTGTTACATCCCGGGCAGGCGTCGACAACGGAGTCATCCAGTCTCTTCTGATAGCTCAGGAGAGCTGGATGGTGTCCGCATCTCAGCCTGGCCAGGTGGACTCTGTCCTCACGAGGAAGGGAGGATTCGGCAGGATGGATTTCGGGAGGTCGTGCATGCAGCTGCGTGTTGTCTGTGAGTGAGTGGATGGATCGGTGAGAGATATGAGTATGGATGTGCTTCTGGAAGTTGGTTCGGGGTGGGCAGGGAGGGAGAGAGGACAATAATTGTGTGTGATACCGTGTGCTGGGTGTTGTTTTGATATTTCTTGGTGTCTGTGGGTGTGTTGCCATGTAGTTTAGTGGGTGGTCTTGGTTCGTGGAGGCTGCTGCCAGGAATTGAGTGCCTCTCATGTCCAGATGGTCTTTGACTTTGAGAATTTTGGTTTCTTGATGTAGGTGATCTGTGGGTGCAGTAGCTGTGCAGCCTGTAATGATCTTCAGGGCTTTGTTTTGAATAGTCTGTAAGGTCTTATGATGTGTTTCAGCTAGGTTAGAAGCCCAGGCTGGGCTTGCGTATTCCATCACTGATCTTATGTATTGTTTATATACTGTGGTGGTAGTTTCTTTGTTGTGTCCAAATTTTGTGTGAGCAAGTGACCTGAGGGCGTTAAGTCTGGGTGTCAGTTTCTTTTTAATGTTTGTGGTGTGCTGTTTGAATGTCATATGAGTATCATATGTTACTCATAGGATTTTGGGTGTGTGTGTATGTGTTAGGGGTGTGTTGTTTATGGTGAGTTGAGGGATGTATTCGTGTTCTCCTGTCCAACTTGTGAGCAGGGTTGCGGTGGATTTGGCTGGGGCTAGATTAAGTCTGTTTGTAGTGCACCAGCCATGACTTTGGAGGGGGAGCAAAGGAGTGTGATGGGGCGGTGCGAGGAGGGTAGCGTGGGGTCTTTGTTGGGTTTGGGGAATGTGATGATGATACCATGCTTCCAAATGTCTGGTATTGTGTTGTGTGAATAGCTGTAGTTTGATATGTTAGTGAGTGCTTGTATGCCTTGTGGTCCCAGGTGTCTGAGGTGTATGTTGCTTATGTTGTCTAGGCCACAGGCGGGTGAGTGCTTGAGATTGTTGATGATATGCTTTGTCTGGTGATTGGTGAAGGGTGTATAGTCAGGGTCTGTGGGGAATTGTCTCTTACGTCGGATGACACGTCGGTCGTCTTTGTGAGGTTTTAGGTGGCTGACATGTGAGAAGTGATTGATGAGAGTGTTTGCTTGTTGTTTACATGAAGGAGTAGAGTCTGTTGTTGTGATTGCAGCATGTGATTGTGTTGTGTTGCTGTTGGAAAGTGTGATGCTGTTTAGTGTTTTGTATAGTTTTTTGGGGTTTGTTTTGTGATCAAGTGTTTGTAGGAAGTTATTCCAATTTAGTTTTTGTTGTTCTTGTATTTTGTTGTTAGTTTGGGTGTTGAGTGCTTGAATTTGTTGTGTGATGTCTTGTGTGTGGGGTGCTGGGGAGTGTTTCAGTATGTCGCGTTGTCTGATGAGGTTTTGAATTTCTGGTGTGAAGTTGGGGTTGTGTCTTTTTCTGTTACCTCTTGGAATGTGTTTCTTGTCAGCGTTTTGGATAGTTTTATTGAGTATGTGTACAGCATTGTTGATGTTAGTGATGGGTGTACTGTTTAGAGTTGTGAAGTGTTGTTCTGTCTCATTTGTGAATGCTTCCCAGTTAGCTCTTTTATAATTGGTGTATGTGTGTTTGTGGCTAGCTGGGGTGAGTCTGGTTTTGGTGGTGATAATGATCGGGAGGTGGTCAGAGCCTAAGGTTCTGACCACCCTCCAGGATGTTGTGGGGGCGAGTTCTGGGGAGCAAAAGGTGATGTCTGGAGATGATGGGTTATAGAGGGCTTGGTGAGGAATATGGATATGTTGATGGATGTCGTTAAGGATGATGAGGTTATCGGTTTGGTTTTGTAGTACCAGCCCTCTGTCTGTGTCGGGGTTGTCGACAAACCAGGTCGACGTCTTGGCGTTGAAGTCACCACCCAGGATGATGTGTGGGGTGTGTGGGGTGTTTGTGATGTGTTGTAAGTGTGGTCTGTATTCATTGGTACTGTAGGGGATGTTTGGGGAGGGATGTATGTGTTTATGATGGTTATGTTGGAGTTGTTGCCAGTGCGTATTTTAATTGACTGTATTTCTGTTGTGTTATCATTTGGGGGGAGGAGGGATTTGGTTTGTACACTGGTTACTATGTATGATATTTCTTTGTGTACCAGGGTGATGAGTCCACCGCCCCCGCCGACAGCCCGGTCTTGTCTGATGGTGGTGAAATTATGAAATGTGGGTGTTTTTTGTGTTGTGCGGAGTTTTGTTTCTTGTAAGATGGCAATGTGTATGTTGTGTTGTTTGATGAAGTGTGAGAGTTCATGTTTCTTTGTGTTGATGCCATCTATGTTCAGTTGAAGAATGTTAATGTTATGTGCACGATGTATGTTGGGTGCTGCTGCACGAGGATGGGGTGGGGGTGGGGGGGGGGGGGGGGGGGGGGGGGTGAGGGAGGGGCTGGGGGTTGGGATGGGTGAGGTGGGGGTGGGGATTGGGGAGCAGGAGATGGGGGTTGGAATGGATTAGGATGGGGTGTGGTGTGTTGAGTTGAGGATGTGGATGGTATGGGAAGGTTAGGTGGGTTGGGGAGGAGAGGTGGACGGGTTTTAGGTGAGGGATTTGACTGGGAGAGGGAGGGGCATGAGGAACAGGTCCAGGTGTTTGTGTAGTGTTTCTTGGAGGCAAGTGTTGTGCAGGTGAAGTGGGTCCAGTTCCCGCATGAATTGCAGAGAACTGAACCCTTAGTATGGCGACTCGAAGTGATGGGTTTTGAGCAAGTTGGACATATGTATGTGTACGTGGGTCCTGGGTTGCTCTCAATGTCTCCGGCTAGAAGAAGTCTTCGAGAAATGACAGCCGGAGAGTCATTTCTCGGTGTAGGAAAAACTGTGTGATGTGTGTGTGTGGTGTGAGAGGTGTGGAAATTCCCGGCGCAACCGAAGCCGCTCCAAGGACCCGTGCCCCCAGGGAGGGGGCAGGGGATGGTTGTGACGGTTTGGCTCCCGAAACTGCTCCCCGCAGCCGGCATCCGGTTTTCCTCCACTGGTCGTTGATTTTGTCTTCAGCCGTGGAGGGTCGGCAGCCATCCGCGGTTGGCAGCCTCGGGAGGAGGCCCCACGGCGTAGACACCGCCACATCAGGACCTTTTGATTGGTGATTTCAATTTGCCAAGGATCAACTGGGCCAATTGTACTACTCCAGCGGGACAGTGTAGCCTTGAAAACAAGTTTATAGAGAAAGTAAGAGATTGCTTTTTAACGCAACATATTACAGAGATGACAAGATATAGAGATGGGAAGCAGGGGAGTGTACTTGATTTAATTTTTAGCAATGAGGAGGATATAGTGGAACATGTCAATGTGGATAGCCCTATAGGTCGTAGTGACCATGCCTGTATAAGTTTCAGTTGCAATATTAAAACAGAGAGGGATGATACAAGCAATACAAAAATATAGATGTATGACAGAGCAGATTATGAGCTGCTGAGAAGGTGTCTGGACATTGATTGGGGGGAATACTTGAACGGTGAAGATGCTGAAGGAATATGGAGGAAGTTTAGAGTCAAACTGGTGGATGTTATATCCAAATGTGTACCAGTAAGGGAATATAAGGATAAAACAAAATTGAGGAAAAGAACGAACCCAGAATTACCAATGAAAAGAAAGCTGTGGACTTTGATAAGAAGAAAGAAACGATTGTGGGATAGATTAAAAGTGTTAAAAAATAACAGGGGGTCTAGTATAGAAGCTAAAGTAGTGAATTTGGAATGTAAACAGATAAACAATAAAATAAGGTGGGAGACAAGGAGGGGGGTAAAGGAAAGGGAGAGAGAGATTGCAAGAAACGTGAAGGATAATCCAAAAATATTCTGGAAGTACATTCAGGAAAAGTTAACGAGAAGAGTAGGGATCCCGGAGCTGGTAGAGGGGTTGGATGATGGGACTAGAGCGGAGACGGATAAGGAGAAAGCAGAGGTGCTGGGGAAATACTTTGAGGGGTACTAACAGTAGAGTCGGTTGATGCAGTGCCAAATATTCCCATCAAACAGGCACCTGCACTAGAACTAATAGAGTTTTCCCATGCTAGAATAAGAAGGGCTATAGAAAATATGAACAGAAATAAGTCCCCGGGACCGGATGGGATACACCCAAGAATCATAAAGGAAGGAGGTGAGATGTTAGTAGAGCCATTGAAAATGTTATTTGAGGTATCGTTTAATACAGGACAAATCCCGATGGACTGGAGAGAGGCGAACATAACAGCTATATTTAAGAAGGGAAAGAGAAATGACCCAGGAAATTATAGACCAGTCAGTTTGACAAGTATTGTGTGTAAACTAATGGAAACGGTAATTAGAGAAGGAATAATGGAGTATATGAAATCAAACCAACTTTTCAGTGGGAGACAGTTCGGATTCTTGCCGGGGAGGTCGACAGTACTACAGCTAATTAAGGTGGTAGATGATTGGATGCAAATTCTAGAGGATGGTGATGTAATAGATGTGGTATATTGTGATTTTATGAAGGCCTTCGATAAGGTCCCACATAAAAGGTTAATAGAGAAAGTTAGAAGCTATAATATAGGGGAGAAATGTGTGAAATGGATAGAAGCCTTCCTGAAAGATCGGAGACAGAGGGTGCTGGTGAATGGATAGGCTCGGGGTGGAGGGAAATTACAAGTGGGGTTCCTCAGGGATCTGTGTTGGGACCACTACTGTTTATATTTATCAACGACTTACCTGAAGTTATAACTAATGGAAGTGAGGTATACCTGTATGCGGATGACACAAGCTATATAGAAGAGTGAGGAGTAAGGAAGATGTGGGTTTGCTTCAAGGAGATGTGGATAGCATGAAGGGATGGTCTGAGCATTGGTTAATGCCTTTTCATCCAAAAAAATGCAAGTACATGCGGATTGGGACAAGCAAGATAGACAAGGTAGGATACAGTATGTATGAAGCGATGGAGGAAGTGAATGCAGAAAAGGATATAGGAGTAGTGATAGACAATAAGTTAAATTTCTTAGAACATTTAGCGGAAAAGAAAAACAAACCCAATAGAATTGTAGGGCTGATAAGGAGGACATTTGTGTCACTTGACGAAGAAATCTTCAGGAATCTCTATACAGCGCTGGTTAGGCCGCACCTGGAATATGCAAACCAGGTGTGGGCTCCATATATGGTAAAGGATATAGAAGCAGTGGAGAAAGTGCAGAGGAGAGCTAGCAAGCTAGTACCAATGTTGAAGAACGCGGGCTATGAGCAGAGGTTGAGGACACTGGCATATAGGAGAAAGAGAGGGGATATGATAGAGACTTTTAAGATAGTGTCAGGAAAGTATGATGAGGATGTGTGTGAAGGTATCTTCTTGATGCGGGAGGGAACAAGAACGAGAGGATACTCAAAGAAAATTTACAAAGAAAGAAATAGGCTTGAGAAGGCAAAGAACTCATTTTGTGATAGAGTGGTAAATGAGTGGAACGCACTGCCCCAGTATGTAGTCGATTCCGAATTAATAAGGGAGTTTGAAAGTAATCTGATAAAGCATGGGGAAGACAAGATTTGAAGTTTGATTATAAAGCAAAAATACAGAATAGTAAAAATGTTGCGTCTGCTACCGCCGCCGCCAACACCGTGAACGACCGCAGCAGTGCAAGTACTGGTACTTGGTACCTGGTACACAAAACAGGACTTAGGTAATTTGAACATATTAGATAAAGATTTCCATGGGTACGGGGTCTCCACTATGGACACACGTGATGGTATTGTGGCAGGTCACCCCCCAGGGGGAGTTGCAATAATGTGGAGATCGTGCCTAGATAGTGTAATTAAAACCATTGAGACAAATTTAAGCTGGTGTGCGGGAATACAGCTGGAAGTGGGACACAGAAAATTTGCAATATTTTGTGTTTACTTACCGTATCAGTGTGCAGAAAATGAAGAACTTTATTTGGAAAAGTTAGGGGAGCTTGGTGGCCTAATTTCTGAATTAGAGATAACGTGTTACTCAGTGGTAGGTGATTGGAATGCTACCCCTCACGAGTTGGGTGGTTCCATGTTTGCTAAACATATGTTAAGGTTTTGTGAGGAGCAAGGTTTAATTTTGTCCTCCAAAAACCTGCTTCCAGAAAATAGCTATACATATGTTAGTGAAGCATGGGAGACCAGGTCGTGGCTTGATCATGCAATCTCTAGCTCTGACTTTCATGACTCTATCTCAGAAATGGCCATAAGATACGACATTACGGATGACGACCACATACCTATAGAATTAACGATCCAAATTAATAAAGCACCGGAAATAACAGAAACTAGCAATAGCATCAAGGCAAAAGTTCCATGGAATGTAATCTCAAATGAAGAGTGCCAAATGTACTGTGATAAAACCAAGGACTTATTAAATAGGGTGCAATATGATGGTAATGGTGTAGCACAATGCAGGGATCCAAAATGTAGTGATGCACAACACAGAAAGGACATTATTACATTTTACAATAGTATAATAGATTCTTTATCAAAAGCGGGGGAAAGTATTTTTAATAGCCGTAAATATAAGTCCTCATTCAATAAGCCAGGTTGGCAAGACTATGTGGCTGACCTGTATCAGGCCTCCAGAGATGCTAGGTCTCATTGGCTTGAAGTAGGTCAGCCTAGACAGGGGCCTATATTTGAACTTCACAAAAGAGCAAAGGCTAGGACCAAATATGCCATTAGATTTATTAAGCAAAATGAAAACCAATTAAGGAAGGAAGCCCTTGCAAAGAGTCTGGCAGAAAAGGATACTAACTGTTTTTGGAAGGACATCAGATCCGTGCAAAATTGTAACACACCATTACCTGTCAGTGTTGAGGGGGTTACGGGTGAAGAGAACATTGCTGACTTATGGAAAACTCATTTTAAGGAACTACTTAACAGTGTAAACCAAAGGTCTACTAATGGTGCAATTCAATATGTGAAAGATAGTAATTATGAAGACATTAAAGTGACTGAAAGTGATCTTGAGAATGCCATAAGAAAACTTAACCTAAATAAAGCTTGTGGGCTGGATGGTATATATGCAGAACATCTTAAATATGCAGATAAATTGTTAATAGATAAACTTAGTTCTTGCATCACCAGTCTATTTACGCATGGTGTCCTGCCGGAGTCTATGATATCCGTAATACTTGTTCCTGTCATTAAAGATAAATCAGGTAAAATTACAGCAAAAGACAACTACCGCCCAGTAGCACTTGCTAGTGTGGTGAGTAAGGTAGTTGAAATGATAATGCTAGAAAGAATGTCTGCATATATTGTCACCAGCAGCAATCAGTTTGGCTTTAAGAAAAATCACGGCACAGACCAATGCATATATGTGCTGAAAGAAGTGATTGATACATACAACAAACTAAATAGCTCAATTTTCTCTTGTTTTCTTGATGCAAGTAAGGCTTTTGATAGGGTGTGTCACAAAACCTTATTTGAAAAATTAGTTAACAGGGGAGTGCCTAGCTATATTATTAGGATACTTATTTTCTGGTATGCTAATCAAAAAATGTGTGTAAGATGGGGCAACATCCTGTCAGGCTCTTTCGCCGTAACCAATGGTGTTAGGCAGGGGGGGATATTGTCTCCGTATCTTTTCAACGTCTACATGGATGATCTTAGTCTGGAGCTGAACAAGACTCGCACTGGGTGCTGTATTGGCAGCACCATTGTAAATCATCTCATGTATGCTGATGACCTAGCCTTAATCGCGCCCTCTGGAGCAGGACTGGATAAATTATTAAGAGTATGTGAAAAATTTGGAATCGAACATTCAGTCAAATTTAATCCTATAAAGAGCAATATCATAATATTTAAATCTAACCTTCTATTGAAATCAAAGCTACCTAAATTCCATTTGTATGAAGAAATTATAGAAGAAGTAAGTAAAGTAAAGTATCTAGGACACTATATTTCATGTGATCGCTCAGATGATGAGGATATGGGTCGTCAGCGAAGGCAACTTTACATGCAGGGAAATTCAATATTAAGAAAATTTCATATGTGCACATGGGATACAAAAATAACATTGTTCAACTCCTACTGCTCACCAATGTATACAGCACAACTATGGTGGAACTATAAGAAAATTACAGTGAATAGACTAAGTATCTCATATCACAATATCATGAAAATGTTTCTGGGGCTCTCAAAATATGAGAGTACAAGTACGCTATGTGCCTATATGAACTTACACTGTTACAAATCACTCATTAGAAAGCTAACATATAAATTCATTCAGCGCCTTAACACTTCTGAGAACAGGATCATTAAAATGCTACAAACTCCAAGCATAGTGTACACCTCCAGGATCCAGGCACACTGGAGGAAGTTGCTCTATATTTAACCTTAAGTAATGATTTCAGGTCTGCTACTCTACAGAATTAGCATACCGGTACTGATCCTCATAGTGCAGTACAGTACCGATATTCCTATACTGTACTGTAGCAACATACTGTACCGGAAGCTAAATGATGTGAGGCATGGTACTGTACACAATTAGGACAGTGGTTTTGGTAACACAGTAGTTTGATGACCACTGTTTTTGGTTGAGGCAGTGCTGTGAACTACATGATAGCAAGCTGGGTATTATTTAATTTCTTTTTATTTTATGTAGCCTATGTACAGTAGCTTATATATATTTATATATATTTATGTTACTGTAAGGTATATATGGACCCCAGTATGGTCCCCTCTGTACTGTGTGAGTCTGAAATAAAGTATTATTATTATATTATTATTATTACTGGTACTGAGCTGGATACACAGGCCTAGTTTGCCTTTTTCCAGAGGATCTACTGTAAGAAACTGTAAGATAAGGATAACCTGAGAGATTTTAACATCCTAAAACTCCCGGCGTCAGAACGAGGATAGACCACCGCCTCCCTCCTTGTTCTGACCCCTAAGAGATTCTTATTTTAGAGTCTCCCTCCCCCATGCCCTTTTCAATCATAAGGGAGGGACTCCAATACAGGTTGCCAACCTGTGACATGGGTCATAGATTCGAAAGCCACACCAATTCAGGGGTTAACTGCGTATCATTACATACAATTGTTAGCAGCCGCCAGAAAGTTTACTCACTGAGGCGCCGCATGACGGGGTAAACTGGTATGCTTAACCGGCTCGCCGAAACTCTTAACAGAGATACGTATCCTTCCGCCGGACATGCAGGACCGGTGTCAGGATAGGTTGAAGCTCAGAGAAACTTATCCTTCCGCCGGACATGCAGGACCGGCGTCAGGATAGGTCGAAACTCAAGATACTTATCCTTCCGCCGGACATGCAGGACTGGCGTCAGGATAGGTAGTGGCACACTACCACATACACTCTATAGCAATAATAACAGGGGGAAAAGATAAGAGGACCAGACCACACACACCGGCACGGCGGCCACAGACTTCAGGCCGCAGACAGAAGGACCGGCGGGTATATATTCTGGTAAATATTAGACAATTTTATGCAATTTAGGAAGGACCTGTAAAAATCAAAGAGGTAGCCTACAGACTGTCTCCATTAACTCTCTAGTTCCCACAGGTTTCTCCTAAACTAAATAAAATCATCAAATGATAGCCAGAATAAACTGTCAAAATGGATCATAATCCTCATGGGGATCATTTTTATTGTGCACTTCTATCTATCTATTGCCTGACGCCGTGATCCCCGAAGGGGTGGCCACGAACGAACTGCCCCCATGCACCTCTGTCCCCAGTCAATCAACGCCCCTCCCCCCAACCAGCACCGCCTTCGTTCATGTACTTCCTCACTCCATCCTTCCACCTCTCATTCAGTCTACCTCTCCCTCTCTGTCCCTCCACCTCGCTCTCGTACACCCTCTTAGTCATTCTCTCGCTTTCCATACATTCCATAATTATGGCCGAACCATCTCAACTTGTTCCTTTTCACACTTTCCAGCACATCTACCTCCACACCACACCTCCTTCTTACTTCCTCATTAGTTTGTCTATCCCTCCATGTAACTCCGCACGCACTCCTTAAGTAATTCATTTCCACTGCTCTCACTCTTGGTCTGAGTCTCTCAACCAACGTCCATGCAACGTCCACACTGTCATGCAAGGACTTCTTCACTTCCATACTGACCACCCTATTTCTTGTTACTGCTTTTAGCGTTCCTACAACCCTCTTCCCCTGTTGTACCCTCTCCCGCACTTCTTCATCCATAGTCCCATCTTTACTCAACACACTGCCCAGATACTTAAAAGAGTTGACGATCTCCATAGCCTGACCGTTCAGCTTCACCTCACACTCTGTGACTTCACCCCTTTCGAAGACCATAACCTTGCTCTTCCCCGCATTTACCTTCAAATTCCGTTTTTCGCACACTATTCCAAACTCATTTACCAGACCCTGCAACTCCCATTCATCATCACTCATCAGAACTGTATCATCCGCAAACAGCACTATAGGTAGCTTCCACTCAATTCCCTCCTTTTTCAGCGATACACCAACATCCACTGCTCTTGATAGTATTTCTTTCATGACTCCATCCATATATACAGTAAACAACCACGGGGACATCACACACCCCTGTTTCAAACCAACATTCAGGTCAAAGAATTCGCTCTGCTCACTCTCCACACATACTGCCGCCTTTGCACCCTCATACATGCTCTTCACTGCTTTCAGCAACTTGCCCTCTACTCCGTATATTCTAAGTACTTTCCACAAACCTTCTCTATCAACTCTGTCATAGGCCTTCTCCAAGTCCATAAAGGCAACATACACCTTTTGTTTCTTCTCCAGATATTTCTCCACAACACAATTCAGGGTAAAAATCTGATCTACACATCCTCTTCCCTTCCTTAAAACCTCCCTGCTCGTCGCCTATCCATTTCTCCGTTCTCACTCTCACTCTCTCAATCACCACCCTACTGTATACCTTCCCTACTATGCATAGAAGACATATTCCTCGGTGGTTACCACACACTCCTCTTTCTCCTTTGCCCTTATATAGGGGGACTATTATGCCAGTCTTCCAGTCATCGGGTGCACTCCCCTTCTCCCATGCTAGTTTGCACATTTTCCATACCCATTCTATCACTATCTCACCACCATACCTCAACATTTCCCCACACACTCCATCTGCTCCTGGTGCTTTCCCCAACTTCACTCTTTGCATGGCTTCCCATACTTCTGATCTGATCCCCACCTCCTCCTCCACTACTTCTCTTCTTCTCCCTCCCATACCATATCCAGCTATGTTTGCTGGCTCTTCATTCCTTACATTTAGCAACTCATTGAAGTACTCCCTCCATCTTTCGACTCTCTCTTGCTTCTTGCTATATATATATTGTGACGCTCACCGCTTCCCCCAGAACCGCATGGCTTACTCGCTAGGACTCGCCAGGGCAGAGAATATAGCTACAGTCTACCTATCATTGTGTACTTTCCTTCTCGAGAAAGCTTGTGTTGCAGACAGTTCAGAACTGTTCTTTATTTTCGTCTGTCACAATCCTTTCTATTTTATTTAGTCAATTGAAAGTATTGTGTTAAGTAATTGAATGATGGGAAGGCGAGCGGGAGAGAGAGAGAGAGAGACCAGGTGGTGTGACTTGGTGGTGAGTGTGGCGCGTGGCTGGCCCCCTTACATAGGCCTCGCAGGATTTGTTGCCTCCTGCCTAACACTGCCTACTAGGCGGCTGCTTACTGGGCGACTGTCGCGCGCCCTCGTGCCATTCCTGCGAACTGGGACTCCAGCCAGCAGGTCTATGGGAATATCCTTGTCAGATCCTTCCCAGACAGCATACTCTAAGCATCTCCCATGAACTGTTCCACACTCTTGTCTTAGAATCTTTCTCTCCTACTGCCTCTATCATTTCCACTACTTCCTCACCTTTTATTAATATCAATCCCCCTCTGGTTCTCTGCACCCACACCTTGAATTGGTGGCCAGACTGTATTATATGCTGGATCTCACATTTCTTATGTACTAGGTTAAGGTTGAAGATAGTCGTTGTCTTTTTGGGAGATTGTATTGCTCGGACTGTCTCCATCAATCACTAATGTTTCTACAGGGTTAAATAATGCTAGACTAGGGATCAGGTACCTTGCTGTTGGTGTTTTCACTGTGTGTAGGCTACTTTTGAGCTGCACGACACTACGGATTCTGTGGGTTACCTGGGTGGATCTTTTGTCTGTGTACCTTGGAGTTTAGACTGTGTAGTGCATGAGGGCTGCTTGCCTAATCCACCCAACACTGTTCTAACTCTATTTGCTTTTACTTTTGAGGGTCGCCAGGAGGATACTCGATACTTGTGATTGAGAGTCCTCAAGAGAGCACCCCTTCCTATTAACGTAATCAGGCCGCACAGACCCAAGGTCCACACTAGGCTAGGAGCTGGATTAGATCATATACTCTTTTATGCATACCCATTATTTTTACACAAGCATTTTGAGGTCTAGGTTGCTGAGACAACCAGCATAGACCGGTTTTGTTAATAGGAGTACATTACTACTTTTTCGTGGCGAGCATTATTACTGTTGCACCGCTTATAATATTCTTGTGTCCAATAACATTATAGGTCCAGCCTTTTTGTGTATTTAGCCTACACGTGCATTGTCCTGCCTCCTGCTATTTTGTGGTTCCATTTCCGATACGTTCTTCTTAGTAGCATCCGACATTATTCAGAAGATTCCTTGTTCGGTGCTTGAGGACTTTACAACACTTTCTTTCATAAAGGAGTGACAGATATTATTGATTAAAGTAACGTTAAGTAAACCTTCTTCTTGTTTGCATTAGATCACTCTTGTGATTTAATTAAGTTAACTATCTTTTCCTTGTGTACCATAACTAAGCAACCATATGTTATAGGTAATAGGCTGTTTCTTGGAGCACGCCCAGGACCTGTCCGACGCAATGGGAAACTGGCTCAGATCAGAGAAGACAACTACGTTTGATGAGATGAAACAGTTGATGCTTCTAGAGCAGTTTTATAAGTGTACGGGCGGCGACTTGACTTTAAACCTTAAAGAGAAGAACCCAAGAACTCTCGTAGAAGCAGCAGAGATGGCTGATCTTCGGTTGTCACTAATTCGGGGGTGCGGCTCTGCACAGAGAAACGATGTAGGCGTTAAGGAGCGTTACCCTCCCCCTCCCCGGAATATGGACACACATAAATTTAAAAGCAATGACACCAAGACTGATCACAAACCGAGCACCGCCCCGTTTAAGAAGGGTCAGGGGACTTTTACACCTCAGTATAAGTCCAAGGGGAAATTTGAGTGTTATCACTGTCACAAAGAGGGGCACATGGCAAAAGCTTGTCCGAGCAGACCTCCCACGGCGGCTGTGTCATTGGCTCGCAGCATTGGGGTGTTCCAGAAGTCTTCTGTGTTTGCTGGAGGCATAAGATCAGAGGATGGAGCACCGCCAGTGAAGAAGGATCCGGAAGGCTCGAACCCTGTCCGCGATGCCTTTTGCGACCATAGAGGGCATGGCTGCGTGAAGTGGGGGGGCAAGAAGCACGGGGTACAGCTTTTGCGTGACACAGGTGCCTCTCAGACACTCTTGAAGAATTTCACTGGTAGACCCATAAACGCGGCGCGGGTAGTTGTGGTGCAGGGAGTTAATGCAACTAGGTCATACCCGCTTGTTAGAATGGAGCTTGAAGTTGACGGTGTGACTCGCGAACTGGATGTGGGAATCGTGGAAAAATTGCCTGTTGGGGGCGTCGACCTCCTTCTCGGCAATGACTTTGCGGTGCCTGCTTCTAAGGTTTCACCCTTAGTCGTTGCCGAGGAGCCGGCCGACGTGAGTAGGGAGGAACAGGAGTGGGTTGAGAAGTGTCAGGTGCAACCAATGGCGTGTGTTGTAACCAGATCTCTCGCATTCAGGAAGTCACAGCCTAACCAACAGTCTTCAAATAAGCGGAGGAACGGTCACGAGAAGGTGCTGAAAGCTGATACGGTGGAGAGTCTAGTACCAGCAGCGCTTCTCGGGGACTCATTATTAGCACCGTTATTAGAGTCTGGAGAAGCACCACCACCTGTCACTGAGAGTGTAGAGGCAGGGCTTAAAGAGACTCAGAGGCAGCAACGGTATACACGGAGAGAGCAACGGGATGCAAAGTTCGATGTTGGGGGAGGGCATGAGTTGTTTCGCAAACACTTAGACAGGCTAGCTCCCTCAGATATTCGCAAATTGCAGCTAGAAGACCCGGAGGTTCTAAAGTGTAGTGACGGTGCTGTCGAACTTGAGAGTAGAGAACGAATGTTGCGTAGTCTGGAGTTGGCTGGCCGCAATCTGGTAGGCTCTCAGGCCCTCATGAAGGACAGGTACGACCACAAGGTGAAACTTAGGGAGTTTCACGTGGGTCAGGAGGTGTTGATACTACTCCCTCTTGTAGGTCACCCCTTATCCGCAAAGTACGCTGGACCTTATAGGGTAGCAGAGAAGCTCTCGGACTTAGATTACCTGGTGGCCACTCCAGACAGGCGTAAGAGGAATCAGTTATGTCATGTCAACCTGATGGAGTATGTGAGGCGCCCACCTGAGCCTCTCACTGTCCCCGTGATGACTTTCAGCAGTCAAGGTGGAGAAGGAGAATGGGAGAGTCATGCGCAGGTGGATGACAACTGGGATTATCATGTTTCTGCAGATCAGTGGGCGGGAAACACGAGACAGGCGGCTCATGAGGCTTTGCAACACCTACCTGAGCAACAGCGTGTGGCTGTCGAGCGCCTATTCTGTTTATACCCTACTGTATTTGCGGAACACCCAGGCCTCACTACTCATGAGGTGCACGACGTTGACGTCGGAGACCACCCACCCTTCAAATCAGTGCCCTATAGGGTGCCCCCTATTAAGCTTCCGGCACTCCGGGCGGAGTTGGAGTATATGTTGCAACAGGGACTGATCGAGAAGGGGGCGGTAAAGTGGACATCTCCCGTAACGCTGCAACCTAAGCCGGATGGCAAGGTGCGCTTCTGTGTTGATTACCGCAGGCTAAACGGCTTGACTCCCACCAACCCATATCCTCTTCCCCGGGTCGATGACTGTGTAGACAAGATTGGCAGGGCTAGGTTCTTGACCAAGGTGGACCTGGTAAAAGGTTACTGGCAGGTGCCTTTGTCTGAACGGGCGAAAGAGGTGTGTGGTTTTGTGGTGGATGGTGCTACATATCGTTGTAATGTCATGCCGTACGGTCTAAAGAACGCGCCAGCGACCTTCCAAAGCTTGATGAACGAGTTGGTGGCTGACATTCCGAACTGTACCGTGTATCTGGACGACGTCATTATCTACGATGACGATTTCAAGAGCCACTGTGAACATGTAGAATCCCTATTTAAGAAATTAAGCGAGGCAAACTTGGTGGTCAACCTGGGAAAGTGTGATTTTGTGCGGGCTACCGTGCAGTATCTGGGGTTCATGGTGGGTTTGGGCCAGGTGTGCCCCCCACAGAACAAGATATTGGCTATTAACCACTTCCCCAGGCTGTCCACCAAGAAGCAGATCATGAGGTTTTTGGGCATGATTGGTTACTACCGCCGCTTTATAAAGGGCTATTCTACTGTGCTGGCTCCTCTGACGGACCTATTGGCCAAAGATAGAAAGTTTAAGTGGGCGCCTGAGTGTGAGAGAGCTTTTTTGCTAGTAAAACACCTGTTGTGTACTCACCCAATCCTCAGGGCCCCGGACTTTAGCCGACCATTCCAGCTGGCAACTGATGCCAGTGGTGTGGGGGCTGGTGCCGTTCTGATGCAATCAGACGAAGATGGGCTGGAGCACCCAGTCAGTTTCTTCTCAAAAAGTTCAACTCGGCGCAGAAGAACTATTCAGTAGTTGAGAAGGAACTGCTGGCGATTGTGCTAGCGCTCAGGCATTTTGAGGTGTATGTTCCAGCCTATGGACCAGTTGTGGTGATCTACACCGACCATCACCCCCTCAAGTTCCTGAATCAATTCCATAACCGGAATATGAGGCTGACCAGGTGGTCATTAATGTTGCAGGAATACAACCTAGACATACGCCATATTGCCGGTTCTGAGAATGTGATTGCAGATTGCTTATCGAGGGTGGAAGACCCGGGGTAGATCATCACAAGGGTAGCCTCCTACTTTGGTTTGATTAGTATGTTTACGTCTGGTGCTTGTTGGCTCGCGTGTGTAGCCCAGCATATTGGGTCGTAAAGTAGGAGTTGCTGTGTTGGTATAGAAGAAAAAAAACTAGGCTTGCCCCTGTAGTGCAGCCGCCATAAACATATTAAAAATATAAAAATCCTATACAAACTCTTTCTTTGATAGTTAAAACAAATTTAAGTATGTTATAGCAGAAATTCTGAGTTGTACTCCTCTCAGAAGGCTGGGCTAGTGAAGCTCGCTCTTATGAGCATAACTATGTAATTTAATCTATTGTGTTGGGAAGGGTTGTTAATTTTTATAATGTGTTATTTTGAAGAGAACTGTGCTTTACATTTCATTGTCGCTGGGTGGCTAGGAGTGGCGAATTTTGTATGGGTTCTGCGTGTCAGATTTAGAGCTCATAGTTGGAGCCTCTTAAAAATCTTGGGTGGGGTGTGACGCTCACCGCTTCCCCCAGAACCGCATGGCTTACTCGCTAGGACTCGCCAGGGCAGAGAATATAGCTACAGTCTACCTATCATTGTGTACTTTCCTTCTCAAGAAAGCTTGTGTTGCAGACAGTTCAGAACTGTTCTTTATTTTCGTCTGTCACAATCCTTTCTATTTTATTTAGTCAATTGAAAGTATTGTGTTAAGTAGTTGAATGATGGGAAGGCGAGCGGGAGAGAGAGAGAGAGAGAGACCAGGTGGTGTGACTTGGTGGTGAGTGTGGCGCGTGGCTGGCCCCCTTACATAGGCCTCGCAGGATTTGTTGCCTCCTGCCTAACACTGCCTACTAGGCGGCTGCTTACTGGGCGACTGTCGCGCGCCCTCGTGCCATTCCTGCGAACTGGGACTCCAGCCAGCAGGTCTATGGGAATATCCTTGTCAGATCCTTCCCAGACAGCATACTCTAAGCATCTCCCATGAACTGTTCCACACTCTTGTCTTAGAGTCTTTTTCTCCTACTGCCTCTATCATTTCCACTACTTCCTCACCTTTTATTAATATCAATCCCCCTCTGGTTCTCTGCACCCACACCTTGAATTGGTGGCCAGACTGTATTATATGCTGGATCTCACATTTCTTATGTACTAGGCTAAGGTTGAAGATAGTCGTTGTCTTTTGGGGAGATTGTATTGCTCGGACTGTCTCCATCAATCACTAATGTTTCTACAGGGTTAAATAATGCTAGACTAGGGATCAGGTACCTTGCTGTTGGTGTTTTCACTGTGTATAGGCTACTTTTGAGCTGCACGACACTACGGATTCTGTGGGTTACCTGGGTGGATCTTTTGTCTGTGTACCTTGGAGTTTAGACTGTGTAGTGCGTGAGGGCTGCTTGCCTAATCCACCCAACACTGTTCTAACTCTATTTGCTTTTACTTTTGAGGGTCGCCAGGAGGATACTCGATACTTGTGATCGAGAGTCCTCAAGAGAGCACCCCTTCCTATTAACGTAATCAGGCCGCACAGACCCAAGGTCCACACTAGGCTAGGAGCTGCCTTGCTCTACCAGAATTCTGTACCTTTGCACATCCCAGCTAGACTTTATTAACCCGGGTAGACATTAGCTGGATTAGATCATATACTCTTTTATGCATACCCATTATTTTTACACAAGCATTTTGAGGTCTAGGTTGCTGTAGAGAGAGACAACCAGCATAGACCGGTTTTGTTAATAGGAGTACTACTTTTTCGTGGCGAGCATTATTACTGTTGCACCGCTTATAATATTCTTGTGTCCAATAACATTATAGGTCCAGCCTTTTTGTGTATTTAGCCTACACGTGCATTGTCCTGCCTCCTGCTATTTTGTGGTTCCATTTCCGATACGTTCTTCTTAGTAGCATCCGACATTATTCAGAAGATTCCTTGTTCGGTGCTTGAGGACTTTACAACACTTTCTTTCATAAAGGAGTGACAGATATTATTGATTAAAGTAACGTTAAGTAAACCTTCTTCTTGTTTGCATTAGATCACTCTTGTGATTTAATTAAGTTAACTATCTTTTCCTTGTGTACCATAACTAAGCAACCATATGTTATAGGTAATAGGCTGTTTCAGAGAACATCAGCCTATAGTAGAAGCACAGATACTGAGAGTTAAGATACCCCGCTATCGCAGATATAACTCTGGAGGGTATATGTGTTCTTTGTTCGACGGGATTATATATCAGGGGTTGGATCTAGCGTTTCCGTTGTTGCATTTATGCCAGTCTAGTCCAATGTATAAGAGCCACTGATTTATACGAGACCCGATCGTAACAACTATATATATATATTGCCGGACGCCTTACTCTCCTTAATGAGGGTGGCCATACACAGAAGGCCCCCCAAGTGGACCTATCCCCTGTAAGAGGGACAACCCATGCCAGTTTACTGAAGGACTTACAGGATTGACCACTCAATTTAGGACCTGTCCAACCCCGAGGCCCTCTATGTATCTTTTTTGCACTATTTTTCTACAGTGGTGTTCGGCTAGTTCATCCACTAACCTGCTTCGCCCTTATGTAAGCAGTACTGATTTGTATTAGGTTTACTCCCCTAGACAGGTTGCCGACCAAGGCTGACGATATATATATATATATATATATATATATATATATATACACAGTAGAGAGAAAAAAGATATTAGTAAGAAAGAGAGGTTAAGAGTAAGAGATAGAAATATGGGAATAGTAAGAAAGAGAAGATGTTCTGGAAGGAAGTAAATAGAGTAAGGAAAGGAGGACAAAAGAGGGAAGAGTCAGTGAAAGATGCAAATGGAGAATTACTAGTGGAAGGAGTTGAAGTGAGGAAAAGATATGCCAAGTATTTTTAATATTTGTTAAGTGCAAGAGAAGGAAGAGGAGCAGTGATTGAAGCAGTGGTTGATGGAGATAGGTTACCCAGGCCCAGAGTTGATATTGATTAAATCAATTTGATTTAATCACTTGATTAAATCAATTATTTTTTTACAAACAAAATCATGATTTTTTTTTATTTTTTTTTTATTTATTTTTTTATCTGTGAATCAAAATAAAAAAAATCTTAAGATTTATCATGCTTTCATAAGTTTGTGTAGGCATTGGTTCACTTTAAGATACTGGTACATTATGTAGTAATACAAATAACTGATAGCTTTTAAATTTACAAACAAATATATATATATACATATATTTAAAAAAAAAATCAAATAAATCAAAAAAATCAAATAAATCAAATAAATCAAATAAATCAAAAAAATCAAATAAATCAATTATTTTTTATTTTTTTTATTTTTTTATTTTTTAAATAAAAAAAATCAACAACCCTGCCCAGGCCACCCAGGTGGCAGGGAATGAATGAAAGGATTGAGGAAAATGAGGTGACAGAAGCAGTGAAACAAATTAAATCGGGAAAAGCAGAAGGTTTGGATGGTATTGCTGTGGAGTGTATAAAGAAGGGTGGAGATGTGATAATGATTGGTTGGTGAAACTTTTCAATGAGTGCTTTGCTGTGTCAATGGTACCAATAGACTGGAAGAGTGCATGTACTGTATTGTGCCGTTGTACAAGGGGAAGGGAGATCGGCAGGAGTGTTCAAGTTATAGAGGTATTAGTTTATTGTCAGTGGTTGGAAAGCTGTATGGCAGGGTGTTGATAGAGACGATAATAAAGTGTACGGAAGTTGCAGTAGGAGAAAAACAGTGCGGTTTTAGGAGGGGAAGAGGGTGCGGGGATCAGATGTTTGCAGTAGTACAGTTATGCGAGAAGTATTTAGAAAATCATAAGGAGATATTTTAGGCTTTTATGGATTTGGAAAAAGCGTATGATCGTGTGGACCGTGAAGCAATATGGAAGGTGTTAAGGATTTATGAAATTGGAGGAAATTTGTTAGAAGAAGTTAAGAGTTTTTATGAAGGGAGCAGAGCATGTGTTAGAGTAGAAAATGGTGAGTTGAGTGAATGGTTTGAGGTAAAGGTAGGTTTGCGACAGGGTTGTGTAATGTCACCATGGCTGTTTAATATGATTATGGATGGTGTGGTTAGGTAGGTGAAAATGAGAACTATGGGAAGATAATTGGGTTTAGTAGGAAAGAATGGTAGAGATTGGGAGTTGAATCAGTTGCTGTCACTGATTCTTACAGTTTCTTACAGTAGATCCTCTGGAAAAAGGCAAACTAGGCCTGTGTATCCAGCTCAGTACCAGTACTTGCACTGCTGCGGTCGTTCACGGTGTTGGCGGCGGCGGTAGCAGACGCAACATTTTTACTATTCTGTACTTTTGCTTTATAATCAAACTTCAAATCTTGTCTTCCCCATGCTTTATCAAGATTACTTTCAAACTTCCTTATTGATTCGGAATTGACTACATACTGGGGCAGTGCATTCCACTCATTTACCACTCTATCACAAAATGAGTTTTTTGCCTTTTCAAGCCTATTTCTTTCTTTGTAAATTTTCTTAGAGTGTCCTCTCGTTCTTGTTCCCTCCCGCATCAAGAAGATACCTTCACACACATCCTCATCATACATTCCTGACACTATCTTAAAAGTCTCTATCATATCCCCTCTCTTTCTCCTATATGCCAGTGTCGGAAGCCCCAGTGTCCTCAACCTCTGCTCATAGCCCGCATTCTTCAACGTTGGTACTAGCTTGCTAGCTCTCCTCTGCACTTTCTCCACTGCTTCTATATCCTTTACCATATATGGAGCCCACACCTGGTCCAGGTGCGGCCTAACCAGCGCTGTATAGAGATTCCTGAAGATTTCTTCGTCAAGTGACACAAATGTCCTCCTTATCAGCCCTACAATTCTATTGGCTTTGTTTATCTTTTCCGCTAAATGTTCTGAGAAATTTAACTTATTGTCTATCACTACTCCTATATCCTTTTCTGCATTAACTTCCTCCATCGCTTCATACATACTGTATCCTACCTTGTCTATCTTGCTTGTCCCAATCCGCATGTACTTGCATTGTTTTGGATGAAAAGGCATTAACCAATGCTCAGACCATCCCTTCATGCCCTCCACATCTCCCTGAAGCAAACCCACATCTTCCTTACTCCTCACTCTTCTATACAGCTTAGTGTCATCCGCATACAGGTATATCTCACTTCCATTAGTTATAACTTCAGGTTAGTCGTTGATAAATATAACGAACAGTAGTGGTCCCAACACAGATCCCTGAGGTACCCCACTTGTAATTTCCCTCCACCCCGAGCCTATTCCATTCACCAGTACCCTCTGTCTCCGATCTTTCAGGAAGGCTTCTATCCATTTCACACATTTCTCCCCTATATTATAGCTTCTAACTTTCTCTATTAACCTTTTATGTGGGACCTTATCGAAGGCCTTCATAAAATCGCAATATATCACGTCTATAACATCACCATCCTCCAGAATTTGCATCCAATCATCTACCACCTTAATTAGCTGTAGTACTGTCGACCTCCCTGGCAAGAATCCGAACTGTCTCCCACTGAAAAGTTGGTTTGATTTCATATGCTCCATTATTCCTTCTCTAATTACCGTTTCCATTAGTTTACACACAACACTTGTCAAACTGACTGGTCTATAATTTCCTGGGTCATTTCTCTTTCCCTTCTTAAAAATAGCTGTTATGTTCACCTCTCTCCAGTCCATTGGGATTTGTCCTGTATTAAAAGATACCTCAAATAACATTTTTAATGGCTTAACATCGCACATCCTTCCTTTATGATTTTTGGATGTATCCCATCCGGTCCCGGGAACTTACTTCTGTTCATTTTTTCTATAGCCCTTCTTATTCTAGCATGGGAAAACTCTATTAGTTCTAGTGCCGGTGCCTGTTTGATGGGAATAGTAGGTACTGCATCATCCGACTCCGCTGTTAGTACCTCCCCAAAGTATTTCCCCAGCACCTCTGCTTTCTCCTTATCAGTTTCTGCTCTATTCCTATCATCCAAGTATCCTATCAGTTCTGGGATACCTACTCTTCTTGTTAACTTTTCCTGAATGTACTTCCAGAATATTTTGGGATTATCCTTCACGTTTTTTGCAATCTCTCTCTCCCTCTCCTTGTATCCCACCTTATTTTATTGTTTATTTGTCTACGTTCCAAATCCACTTCTTTAGCTTCTATACTAGACCCCCTGTTCTTTTTTAACACTTTTAGTCTATCCCACAATCGTTTCTTTCTTCTTATCCATGTCCAAAGCTTTCTTTTCATTGGTAATTCTGGGTTCGTTCTATTCCTCAATTTTGTTTTATCCTTATATTCCCTTACTGGTACACATTTGGATATAGCATTCTCCAGTTTGACTCTAATCTTCCTCCACATTCCTTCAGCGTCTTCACCGTTCAAGTATTCCCCCCAGTCAATGTCCAAACACCTTCTCAGCAGCTCATAATCTGCTCTATCATACACATATATATTTTTATTGCTTCTATTATCCCTCTCTGTTTTAATATTGCCACTAAAACTTATACAGGCATGGTCACTACGACCTATAGGGCTATCCACATTGACATGTTCTACTATGACACAGCGTTGGTGGCGGATTCTGAGGGGAAACTGCAGCGGGCAGTCAAAGAGTTTGGTGTGGTTTGTGGAA
This sequence comes from Paralithodes platypus, assembly GCA_032716605.1. Taxonomy (NCBI): domain Eukaryota; kingdom Metazoa; phylum Arthropoda; class Malacostraca; order Decapoda; family Lithodidae; genus Paralithodes; species Paralithodes platypus. Next base: position 7,307,947 of record CM064486.1, on the reverse strand, counting down.
GGAGGAAACTGAAGGTGAACGTCAATAAAAGTAAAGTAATGGTGTGTAATTGGGGTGATGGTAGGGTGAATCTAGATGTGAGGCTGGATGGGGAAATTTTGGAACAAGTAGAGTGTTTTAAATAGGAGGAACAATAAGCAGGAGTGGAGGTATGGAAACAGAGGTAAAACAGAGAGTGTGTGAAGGAAGGAAGGTTTTTGGAGCAATGGGAAGTATGTGGAAGACGATAAATCTCGGAATGAAAGTAAAAAGTGCAATGTATCAAGGAATTGTTGTGCCAACAGTGATGTATGGGGCTGAGACATGGGCTCTGAAGGAAAAGGAGAGAAAAAAGCTGGATGTGATGGAGATGAGCTGCTTGAGGAGTATGTGTGGAGTTACTCGTAGAGACAGATTAAGGAATGAAGAGATACGTAGGAGAGTGGGGCAGCAGGAACATTTGTCAGCGAGAGTGGACAAAAGGGTGCTGAGCTGGTATGGTCATGTTGAACGAATGGAAGATGAAAGGCTTACAAAGAGAATATGTGAGTCAGATAGAAGGGCAGGAAGTCCCCCATTGAGATGGAGAGACTGTGTAAGACAAGCTTTGAATGATAGAGGAATGACTATAGATCAGGCAAGAGAAGTGGTAATAAACAGGAATGAATGGAGAATGTTTGTGAATAGATGAGTGAACACATGGTCATTTGGGGGAAGGGGTCGAGTGCAAGTTGGACTAGATAATAGTCCATCAGGCGCCTGGCCTGGGGAGACGATTTATATGAAGGGTGCGCCTGGAAGTGTAGTGGGCAGCCCGCCCACTTTGGCTTCGGCTTCGGCTCCGCCTCCGCTGCATGTCTGCCTGCCGAAATCGGAACCTCTCCGGGTGGTCGGGGGCCGGGGGAGTGCTGGAGGGGCCTTGGTGACCCTGGTCTCTGGGTCTTCTCCTGGATGACCTAGATGTGTGTGAATTTGTATTTTGTTTTTGTGTGTTCATTGTTTTCTGTTGTGTTTTGTGTTGTCCCTATTTTTGCTCTGTCTTGAGTCCCCCCCCCCCAAAAAAAAAATAGTAAAAGTGGGGATTGGGCCTGAGTCAATAGAGAGGTAGATAGAAGAAAGATAAAATAGTATGAGTAAGAGAGAGAGAGAGAGATATAGTAAGAGAGAGATATATGGGAATACAGTACAGTACTAAGAAAGAGAAAATAGTAAGAGAGTGAGAGATTTTAGTGTATCAATATTGTCCATTAGGTAAGCCGTCGCCATGGCTGGAAGACGTCCCCCAGTACGTAACACCAGGGGCCTCAGTCAACGTGTCCTGCGTGGCTCGGGGCTTCCCTCTCCCTGTGACCGCCTGGGGGTTCAAGTCCTGCCCGGATGGAACCCATGACTGCACCTCCAATTACGTCCCACTGGAGGTACAGTATTGCCGGAAATTGAACCATCTGTTACAGAGCTAGCCTACTTTTAACCTATTCAGTACAGGTGAAGTTATGTTTAATTTTATTCTGGCTATCATTAGATGATTTTATTCTGTTTAGGAAGGATTTATGATTGTCGACAAATTAAAGGAGATTTAATACACCTCTCTGATTACTAGATGTCCTTCTTAAGCTGCATAAGATCATCTAATAATAGCCAGAATATAAGGAATAATAGCATCACCTGTACTGAAGTTAGTTGTCATGTTTTTGTTATTTTTTTTTCATAATATTTTTTTGCTAAATTTTCAATATGTAATTTTTGCATAGTGATTTCGTTAAGTTCATCTGTCTTTACATTGTGCAGTTTCTGATTTTGGTCTGTTTGTTTTGCAAGTTTTACTTTTAAATTATTACAGTTTAGTCTACAGTAGATGTGTGTGAATTTATATTGTGTGAATTTATATTGTGTTTTTTTATGTTGTGTTGTGTTGTCACTGTTCGGGCTCTGTCTCGAGTCGGCCACCCCCAGCTTTGGAGTATGTGCCTGTGTATGTAGCCTACATACATACTGCTTTGCGCAGTGGCAGTATCGTAACCAATGAGGTTTAGTTTTCCGAGTGACGTATCTGCTACTGCTGAAGGCCCAAAACACGGTTAAAGTTTTCACAGTTCATCTTTGCCTAGTACTTGTGACACCTCGGTTGGGTTACCTTCTTAGGAAGGTAATCAAGTCGTACCCCACCTGCTCGTGGTGACCTCGCAAACACCCATTTCTATTTATTTTTTCCATTTATTCTTTTTTCAAGATAGGGTGACACAAACGGGGGCTTATCCCAGGTAGTAGTTTAATTTTACTGTAATAATATTAAGTGTTTTGTATATTTTTAATTGTAGGCTACATAAATATAAACAATGGCCGGCCAAGGCAAACAGAGGCAGAGTTTATTGGGAGATGAAGAGAGCTATGAATTTGAGGGATTTCTGGCAGAGGGTAATGAAGTGGAGGATCAATTGACTGTAATGAAGAGACAGATGATGGGTCTGTTAAGATGGAAGGAAGTTATGGAGAATTGGAGGAGAGATATAGGTATGAAGGTGGAGTCACTGACAGAAATATGTGGAGCCAGTTTAGTAGCAACTGCAGATGGGCCATTAATTGCTAACCTAGATGCTGTGATAAGGAAAGTAGACGAGCTGGAGGCAGAGAACATGGCACTCAAGGAGCAGCTAAAGGAGTATGAGGGCCATTTAAGTGAGAAAGTAAAGGGAGTAATAAGTGAGGAGAAAAATGAGTGGACAAGGGTGGGGAATGCTAAGGTGGATGCATTGGAAGAAATCATGAAGGAGCAGGTGGAAGAGAGAGAAAAAGAGAAAAGAGAGTTTGAGAAGAATGTAGTGCAGGTTTTGAAGAGCAAGGAGAAGGTAGTGAGGGAAACAGTAGATAGAGGTAAAAGTATAATAATTTTTTGAGACATTGAAGAACATTTAGCAGATATGAGGGAAAGAATGGGAAGGGATGAGGACCAAGTAAAGAAAATATTGTAGTGTCTAGACGAAGGCTGTGATTGGGGGAAAGACCTGGACGAAGTAAGACGGGTAGGAAGATATAAAAAGGGTGAGATGAGACTGATAAAAGCAGAGTTTAAATCTAGGTCAGTGGTTGAAGCATTAACTAATGTAAGCTGGAGGCTAAATAGTTGTGCTGAAATGAAACATATTAGGGTGAAGAAGGACTTAAGCATAGAAGAAAGGGAAAAGTTAAGAGAAGTTCAAGTGAGGGCTGATGATGAAAATCGAAAATTGTCAGATGAGGAGAAAAGTATTTTTTTTTGGAGAGTAAAGGAAGGGAAACTAAAGAAGTGGTACACTCAGAGTCAGAAAGAACGGAAAATACGAGGAGAAATGAACAAGGAGACAGTGAGTCAGGTAGTGGATCAAATCGAGGACAAAGAGATAGTGAGGGAGGAGCAGGAGATAGAGACAGTGAGTCAGGTAGTGGATCAAACCGAAGACAGAGAGATGGTGAGGGAGGAGCAGGAGATTGTGGAGGGGGGGGGGGGGGAGGAGAATAGAACTAGCAGGAAATGTGGAGGTAGGTCGGGGAAGGGATGGAGGAGGAGGTGAACCTAATAGGAGGCAGAGAGGGAAGAGAAACAAGGAGGAGGATTCCAATATACTGTGTTACTACACTAATATAGATGGAATAAACAGTAAAAAGGTAGAGTTAGATGATTTATTAAGAAAGGATCAACCACAGATAGTCTGTTTGACGGAGACAAAGCTGAACCAGGACTTTGACAGCAATATAGTGTTTAGTGAATGATATAATATATGGAGATATGATAGAAAGGGAAAAAGGGGAGGTGGAGTGGCAGTATTAGTTAACCCGTACAGCCCCAGCGACGCGCCTGACGCGTCGGCGATGTATGTAACGCACAGCCCCAGAGACGCGCCTGGCGCATCACCCTAATTGCGCCGACCGTAACCTCAGGTGTAGCCACTCAAGAGGGCTCAGATTTGTATGGAAACTGTGTACGTATCCCACGCAACCGTGCCGATGGTTGAAAACTCTCAAAGTCCACGTGCGTGTGTGTGAGCGCGCAATACCCTGGTTTTTTGGGGTAATTGCCTTCAATTTTTTACTGTTGTAAAATACGTTTTCGGGGGCTCTGTAGGACCATTCTTTAAGCTTTTTGAGCGGTTTTTCGTGGTTTTTCCTTCATTCCTAACCCATTCGCTATTCTTTCTGGAATAAAACAATTTTTTGAAAACCGGCCGGGTTCTGGTGAACAAACATTACAAAACTAGCCGGGGCTGGACGGGTTAAGAACCCTATGACAGCAAAGCAAGTGGAGTTAATTAATGACAAGGCAGAAATAATGGCAGTTGAACTCAATGATATAGAAGGAAAAAAGCTAGACATAGCAGTAGTTTACATGCCACCAAAGACCAGAGCATGGAGGGAGTTAGAGTTTGAGGAGATGGTCGAGGATATGATTCAGTCGTTGTTGTTGTTGTTCCCCAAGCTGCCTGGCCGAACAGCCCCAAGGCCCCGAGCAAGGCCAAGGCCATAACCGAGCGCCCCCACAGAACCCTCCCTGCCGACCACAATAAAGCCTGGGTGACCGAAGCCACTCCATGGCGGGGAGCTGAGGAGGGCGCAGAAACGCCCGGGAAACCAAAGCCCCACCCAGGGCCCTGTGCCCCTCAGCAATTGAAAGAAAGTTGAGGGGCAAAGGAAAAATATGACGCTTTGGCTTCCAATCTTGGTAGATTGGGAGGTCAATCCACGGAAGAGACGCCGTCACTTGAGATCTAGAAAATATATAAGTAAAAGGAACAGTCAGAGTAAGCTATGGGTATGGCAGAGATCGCTCAGTTCTCACTCTGATAGACCAGCCCATCAGTCGTTGAGAAGATTGCTTTTAAGAAAGAATAGATTGATTTTGGTGGGAGATTTCAACTGTGGTGAGGTTAATTGGGAATCGGGAGATGCAGGGCCAAATCAGAGATCTTGGGGAAGTCGGCTATTAGAGTTGGTTACGGATAATGTACTTGCACAACATGTAAAGGAGAATACTAGAATGAGGGGTAATAACGAACCTTCTAAACTCGATCTGATTTTTACAAAAGATCCTCACAAAATTAGTGATATAAACTATCTATGTCCTGTAGGCAAAGTGATCACCTATTACTGAAATGGAAGTTGATCTCGAGTAATGCCAATAGATTAGACAATAGCTATATAAATGACAGACTAAATTATAGTAAAGCTGATTATGTATCCTTGAAAAAATATTTAGAGGGAGTAGATTGGGATCTTATTTTGAAGGAACAAGATGTACAAGGTAAATATAGTAGGTTCCTCGAAATTTATAAAGAAGGAACCAATCTGTTTGTCCCAAGATACAAAACTGGAAATTTTACTAAGCAGAAAGAATGGTTTAATTTGAAATGCAAAAGAGCTCTGGGTAGGTGTGATGCAGCTTGGGCTAGATTAAGAAGAAGAAACACTGAGAGTAATCGGAATAAATATAAACAGGAGAGGAATAGATATGTTAACATAATTAGGCCTAGGCAAGTTAAAATGAACTATGAGAAGAACATAGTAAATAAATGTGAAAGTGACCCTAAATTGTTTTATAAATATATAAACAGTAAGTTGAAGGTAAAGAAACAAATTACTAAATTAAGAGTAGATGCTAGGACGTATGAAAATGTATCGGACATGTGCGAGGTAATGAATAACAAATTGGGGTCGGTTTTTACTAGAGAGGAAAGTTTTGACGAACCACAGGCAGGAGTACTGGAGAGTCGTCTTAGCAAGATTGAAATAACTAGAGATGAGCTGTTATCTGCGATGAGAGGACTTGAAGTACGGAAAGCTATGGGACCGGATGAAGTGTCTGCCTGGGTTTTAAAGGAGTGTGCAGAGCAATTAGTGGAGCCAGTGAGGGACATAATTCAAGCTTCCTTAGATAAAGGACAGGTTCCTGTTGAATGGAAAAGGGCTAATATCATTCCGATATACAAGAATGGAAACCCTGAGGACCCTTTAAACTATAGACCAGTTTCACTTACTAGTATTGTATGCAAGATTTGTGAAAAGATAATTAGGAAGAGATGGATGAAAATGTTGGAGAGAAAGAATATAATAATGCCAAAGCAATTTGGATTCAGAGAAGGGACATCTTGTGTTACCAGTCTGCTATGTTACTACAGTAGAATAACAAATGTTGAGCTGAGGAGACGTTTAGGTATAAAGAGTATTAGCGAGGTGATGCGTACAAGTAGACTGGGATGGTATGGACATGTGGAGAGAATGGATGAACAAAATTGGGTGAAAAAATGCAGGTCTGTGATTGTGGAGGGAGCTGCACCAAGGGGTGGACCGAGGAAGACCTGGGATCGGACTATACGCGCCGATCTCAAATCCAAGAACTTGACAAGTGAAGCAGCCCTTAACAGGGTTGCCTGGAATGCTGCCATTAGGACAAGAGACTGAAACTGCACTTATGTGTGGAACACTCAGTCTTAAAATTTTATGTAAAATTTTATGTAGTAGGGTGATAGATGTACTTCAAGAAAGAGGCGGATGGGTGGACTGCGTCTACTTAGACCTTTCCAAAGCATTCGATAAGGTACCACATAAGAGATTGTTATCTAAGCTTGAGACGATAGGATGTGTCAGGGGGAGTTTGCTGAAATGGATGGAGAGCTATTTAACAAATAGAGAAATGAGGACCAACATTAGAGGAACTTACTCATCGTGGCAGAAAGTTGAGAGTGGTGTGCCACAGGGATCTGTGTTGGCAACTTGGCACCTCTTATGTTCCTTATGTACGTGAATGACCTGCCGATAGACATAAACTCCTACATGTCAATGTTTGCAGATGACGTAAAAATTATGAGACAAATAACAAATATAAGTAGTTGTGAGGAGCTGCAAGGGGATTTAGATAAAATATACGAATGGAGCACCAAGTGGAAAATGAAATTTAATATAAGTAAATGTCATGTGTTAAATATGGGAAGAAGTGTGAATAGACCAAATTGCGAGTACAGGATGGGAGATAATATAATTAGCAAGGCCGAAAAAGAAAAGGATTTAGGGTTGATTATACAAGATAACTTGTCGCCAGAGAAACATATTAACAAGCTCTTTAGCGGAATGTATGCAATGGCCGGGAATATGAAAGTTGCTCTGAACTACTTGGATGAGAATATGTTAGCGAAGATTATAAAAAGTATGATTAGACCAAGATTGGAGTATGCAGCAGTGGTGTGGTCCCCGCATCTTAAGAAGCATATTCACAAGTTAGAAAGAATCCAGAGAGCAGTTACTAGATTGGTTCCAAGTCTTAGAGAACTGCCATATGAAAGGAGGCTAGACAAATTAAATTTACCGAGTCTAAAAGAGAGGAGAGAGAGGGGAGACATGATAATGATGTACAAATGCACCCGAGGGCTGGAGAAGCTGGATAGGGAGGATATATTGATTAGGGATACAGGAATAACTAGAGGCCACAGCTACAAAGTAAAAAGACCTACCTGCAAGAACGATATCAGGAAGTTTAGCTTCCCCTATAGATGTATTGACAAATGGAATGGGCTGGAGGAGGAGGTGGTAGGGGCAAGGAACATCCATATTTTCAAGAAAAAATTGGATGAAAGTACAGTAAAACCCCGCCCATCCGGCCCCCTCCAATCCGGAATCCCAAGACATCCGGACAGGCATTCGGGTTCGGACACATGTCTCGGACATCCGGACAAGTCCGGATGTCTGGGGAGTTTATAAGGCTTTATTCGGTCAACAACAACCTTTATATTCGGCCATATATCCCAGCCATCCGGACAAGGCCGGATGGCAGAGAAAAAAAACACCGGACCAAAGACCGAACAGCATTGTGGGTAAGTTTCCATTCGCGCCAAAAGTATTGTTTACGTCTAGTCAGGTGGTCCGCCCCAAGCGTCGTGCTTCATCTGGATATTATCCCCGTGTTTGTGCTATTATTTCTACTCGCCTGCCCCACCAAGATGGATAGTGATGTGATGACTTCCAAGAAGCGGAGAGTGGAGAGAAGGCTGGTGAGGCTTGTGAGAAGGTTGTTAACCCCTTCACCAATACATAATTTTCAACATAGAATATTCTGGTTAACATTAGACGATTTTCTTTAGCTTATAATCTACCTCTATGACTGAAATGGGTAAATACGATCTCAATAAACCCTCTGAATAACATAGGTCCTTCTGAAACTGCATAATATCGTCTAACTTTACCCTGAATAAAGGTAAAATTACGTCATGGTGCTGAAGGGGTTAAAAGTTGATTAGGCTAAGTTATGCCTCAATATCTGTGGTAAGAAAATAAAAAGTTCAGTTCTGTTTTTAAGTGGCAAAAAGTGTTCAGTGTTCTAATGTGTTCAGTACATGAAAAATGTGCTACAGTTGCAATCATTGTTTTTGTATGGCACCTCCCCTACCACCCACTCCACCCTACACTCTACTCCACCTTCAGTGTCCATTCCACTTACAATACAGGTCAGTAAGAAAGAGATAGGTTCTTATTTTATGTACATTACACTAATTTCTTTTTTCAGATCCAGTTTATTTAGATTAGGAAGGTACTGGACAGTACAAAGTTAGCAATCCGGACCTCATTATATCTGACATCCGGAGTAGTCCTAATTAGAGAACCGGACATAATTATCTCTGACATCCGGAATTGTGCGGTTCATAGGGGATTTGTGTGGGACCTATCCGGACCTTGCCAGATCCGGAATTTTGGCACTTCCGGACAGGGTTTCCCACCAATTAGTCCGGTTGGGAGGGGTTTTACTGTAGACTAAGAGACGGGACAACACGAGCTTAGCTCAATTCCTGTAAACTACAATTAGGTAAATACAATTAGGTAAATACATACATACATACATACGGTACATACGTACGGTGGAAACGATGGAAACGGTACATACATACGGTGGAAACGGAGCGAGAAACAGTCCAGGTGGAGACAAGAGGAGAGGAGACAAGCTAGGAAATAAATTGGGAGGGGTACGTACAAAAAAGAAAGGAACGGGCAGGGACGAGAAAAATAGGGAAAATACTGGAAATGCTAAGTTCATGTATACAAATATTGATGGGTTAATTTCCAAAAAGATTGAGTTTGACGAATATGTAAAGAGAGAGAGGCCCGGGGTAGTATGTTTGACTGAAACTAAGCTTAACCAGGAGGTAGACACGAATATAATTAGTTGTGCAGGATACAGTACATGGAGAAGAGACAGGTTAGGAAAGCTAGGAGGAGGAGTGTTGATCATGGTAGATAATAAAATTACTGCTAAAGAATTAAAACTTGGTGATAGCATTGCTGAAGTGATAGCAGTTGAAATTGAGGATAATGATAGGTCAAAATTGGACATTGTATCAATGTATTTACCTCCTAAGACTAAATCTTGGAGCAACGATGAATATAATGAATTAATTTTGGAAACCTTGCGTATGTTAGAAATTATTTGTAAAAGGAAAAATAGGCTTATTCTTGCAGGGGACTTTAATTGCGGGGAGGTGGATTGGGAATGTTTGGATGCGGGTTCAAATGAAAATACTTGGGGTAGCAAATTTCTTGAACTAACAATGGGGTACCTATTAACACAACACGTTACGGAAAATACAAGATTTAGAGGAGGTGATGAACCATCAAGACTTGACTTATTATTCACCAAAGACCCCCAAGAAATAAAGAACCTAACATATTTGAGTCCCATGGGAAAAAGCGATCATGCTGTGATTGAATTTGAATTGACAGTGGAATTTCTGGAAGGCAGAGAGGAGGAACATAGGGAATATAGACTAAATTATAGTAAGGCGGATTATGAATCATTACGAGGATACTTTGCAAATATAGATTGGTCATTTATTGAGCAAGAACAGAATATTCAGGTAAAATACACCATGTTACTAGACATTTACAGGGAGGGGGTAGATAAATATGTACCAACATTTAAGGATAGAAAGCTGGTTAAGGAGAAAGAGTGGTTTAACATGCGATGTCACATTGCCCAGAACAAAAAGGACTCTGCATGGAATAAAGTGAGAAGGAGACACACTGAGGAAAAATGGGATGAGTATAAGAATGCTAGAAACAACTATGTCAAGACTATAAGAGAGGAGAAAAAGAACTTTGAAAAAGATATAGTAAACAAATGTAATAAAGAACCCAAACTGTTCTATAGTTATATCAACGGCAAAACAAAATAAAGGACAAAATAACAAAGCTTAGGGTAGAGGGTCAATTATATGAAGACACAGTGGGTATGTGTGAAATTATGAATGATACATTAACATCCGTGTTTGTGGAAGAGGATGACTATGTAGAACCTGTGGTGGAATTGAATGAGATACAGGGACTAGAGTCGATAGAAGTCAACAAGGATGAACTAAAATCATTGTTGGAAGAATTGGACGTGAGAAAATCTATGGGCCCAGATAACATTGCTGGATGGGTATTAAGAGAATGTTCTGAACAACTAGTGAGACCTATTTTTAATATTGTTCAATACTCATTAAACAAGGGGGAACTTCCCTTAGAATGGAAACAAGCAAATATAACTCCAATATATAAAAGTGGAAATAAAGAAGACCCGCTAAATTATCGACCGGTATCCTTAACGAGTGTTATATGCAAGCTTTGTGAAAAGATTATTAGAAAAAGATGGGTGGGTATGTTGGAGGAGAGGGAAATAATTTCAAGCAAGCAGTTCGGGTTCAGAAAAGGTCATTCGTGTACCACAAATTTGTTGAGTTACTATGATAGGGTAATTGACATTGTACAAGGGAGGGAGGGGTGGGTAGATTGTATCTACTTAGATTTCAAGAAGGCATTTGATAAGGTGCCTCATAAGAGATTGTTGTGGAAGCTCAGGACTGTGGGGCGGGTTGAGGGAGTATTATTAAAGTGGATGGAAAACTATTTAATTGGGAGGGAAATGCGAACAGTAATAAAAGGAAAGTTCTCCTCGTGGAAAAGGGTAAAAAGCGGAGTGCCTCAAGGATCGGTGTTGGCCCCAATCATGTTTTTGGTTTTCATCAACGACCTTCAAATGGGAATAGGCTCATATATATCTATGTTTGCTGATGATGCAAAATTAATGAAGCATATTACAAGTAGGAGTAGTTGTGAAGAATTACAGAGAGATCTAGATAAGTTATATGAGTGGAGTCAAACTTGGAAAATGGAATTCAACACGAGTAAGTGTCAGGTTCTTGAGATGGGAAAAAGTAAATATAGACCTTCTTGGGGATATAAAATAGGAGATGAAATAATTAGTAAAGCTGTGAAAGCAAAAGACCTAGGGGTAGTTGTGGCAGACAGCTTGTCACCTGAACAGCATATAAATAAAATAACTGGTGAAACCTATGCAGTGTTGACTAACATGAGAATAGCTCTGAATTATTTAGATGAAGAGATGTTAGCAAAAATAATAGGGACAATAATACGACCAAGACTGGAGTATGCAGCAGTGGTGTGGTCTCCACACCTTATAAAACATAATAAAAAACTGGAAAGAGTTCAGAGAGTTGCCACTAAGATGATAGCTAGCCTTAGAGACCTACCTTATGAGGAGAGATTGGAGAGGCTAAAGCTGCCAACGCTGAGGGAGAGGAGAGAGAGAGGTGACATGATCATGATGTTTAAGTGTGTGAAAGGTTTTGAGAAGATCGACAAGGGAGATTTTGTGGTGAGGGACGAGGGAAGAACCAGGGGTCATGATTGTAAGTTGAGGAAAGTTATATGTAAGTCTGATGTAAGAAAGTTCAGCTTCCCGTATAGAAGCATTGAGTGTTGGAATAAGTTGGATGGGGAGGTGGTGGGAGCAAGAAATATCCAAACTTTTAAAGCAAAATTGGATAAATGTAGAGAGAGAGACAGGACAACACGAGCTTAGGCTCAAATCCTGTATACTACAATTAGGTGAGTACAATTAGGTGAGTACACACATACATACAGTATAGTCTGGATTTATGCAGATTATTTTTACCATTCACATGTCACCTTTCAAAACTTCTATAATCGAATTACGCACCACAATCGTGTCGTATACTGTAGAAAGGCAACATTATTATACTGTAATTCTCCTACTCGGTGAGACAGAGAAACGGGCAAGGGAACGCAAAAGTGGTCCTGGACCCTGAGAATAGGAACTTTAAAAAAAAAAAAAATTCAGGTTTTGGTGTCGGCCACCCACAGCAATGGGGTTTGCACCCGAGTATATATAGTACAGTACATGCATACATACATACCAATTTCTGCCAGGTTAGCTTAAAGGTCAACTCCAGGGATGAAATCTATTCAAACTACGATGTCCATTTGGGATCTGCTTGGTTTTAGGGATATGATACTGAAGAACTTTCATCAATGTGTCCTAACAACATTGAAATATAGCTTATCTAACTAATTTTATGTGGTGATAACTGGTGTGTTTACCATGATCTAACGAATCTGCATCTAACGACCCTTTTGAAGCCCTACCCGATCTCGTAACTAACGATCCAAAATTCCTATCTAACGGCAATTATTCTTGGTACCCGGGATCGAATTTGCAAATTTCCCGCTGATCGCTGAATGTTTAACGCTACCTGGCGTCCCTCCCTCCCTCCCCGCCACTATCGTCTAGTGTTGCCAATTTAGCTACTTGCTCGCTAGATCTGGAGATATTTACTTCGATCTAGAGGCAAATTTGTACATCTAGCAACATGAATTCTAGCGATATTCTTGAGATTTGAGCCATTTTGTTAGTAGGCTAATATTCTGGAGATGGTGGCATTATTCTAGCGATTTTCGGCATTTATTTACTATCTAGCGGACTGTATTTGGTAACCCTGCTATCGTCAGTCCGCAGCAACCTTTTGTTCTGCCTTTCGAAGTTCCGTCCCATCTAACAATTGTCTGGCGGTGTGTTACACCTTTCATGATGTCAACCCAAGCCTCAGGTACTGGAGGGGGGATTGAAGAGAATGGAAACATGCAAGAAAGGAAGAAAAAAGTACCAGTGAAGAGGGCTACACGTGTTGGGAAAAAATTGAATAGATAGGCCTATATGGCTGAGGATAAAGCAAAAGCGATTGAACTAATTGAAAAAGGCCTCAAGAACAGTGAGATAGCGAAGATAACTGGGTTTCCCGAGGGGACAGTGCGTATCTTTAAGAAACAAAGAAAGACGCGAAACTACAAGAGAAGGCAGCGGAGACACGGGAAGAAAGGGAGGAGAGAGAGGGAGGAGGTGAGCGGCGCTTCCTGGTAGCCTCGCCTCCCTGCCTCGGATATCTTAGACATCGTATAACCTACACACCTTATTATTCACTCATAGGTTGGATTATTGTTAATTCTTCTAATAATTAATATATTACATGATTTGTATTTATTTTATGTCTTAAAATAGTACTCGGAAGGGCAAAAATAGGTGAAAAATGGGGAGTTGGCCTAAATTTTGATACCAATTACTGTACCATTTTTCCCATAAGTTTATGTATTTACATCTAACGAATCTGGATCTAACGCATTTTTTTTGGCACCTAATATTCGTTAGATTTGTGATCTTACTGTCAGTATAAACCATAATTTGATTTATATATATATATATACAATACTATAATAAAGACTACAAATAATGGACTTGGCTGTGGTTTCACACCCTGGCTCTATACTAGAACTCTCATAGAGCTGGACACAAAGGTTTTGTAGTGAAATTAACTTACCAGTTAGGGCCACTCACTGCCCACAGAGCTAGTGGCTGTGTTCAGTGGGGGCCCAAGACATAAATACAGTCACTCCAACTAGATATTCGGTTAGTAGCAGTTACTGGGTGTCTGACAGGGGTAGTTGGGTTTTGTGCCTTCATTGGAGACTAGGTTTTAGTTGTTTATGTGAATGTGAGATGTGTCAAGTGTTTAGTGAAATTTGTGAAGGGTGTGGTGTATTTCAGTATGGAGTCGTTGTTTGAAGAGCCTGAGGTTTGGTGCAATGACAGTGCCCTCTTGACAACGAGTTCCATCTGCTGGTGACTCTTAAGGAGAAGAATTTTTTTCTCGCTTCGGTGGCGCAGTGCTGCACTTGGACCTTGTACATATGGCCTCTGGTGCCAGCCCTAGGGGCCATAGTGAATACAGTATGTTGTTAATTGTGAAAATTGGCATGATGGATATACTGTAGTTTGATATACTGTAGATAGGTAGATGTTTAAGTAGATATACAGTACTGTAGTACTGTACTGTAGGTTCATATTTTCCGTTAAGTATCAAGATCTCGGCCGGTAGGGGCTTACATTTTGTGCCAGGTGAAAGAATACTGCTAAGTTCTGTATATTATGTGTTTAGTTCAGCCTTTATATTAAACTGATCATATTAAAAGAAAAAATCATAAATTGAAAAAAAAAATATGTACAGTATACCTGTATGGTCATCTAACTTGTTATTTTCTTTACCCAGGATTCAGAAGGTAACTCGACAATCCGTGCCCCGGGAAATGTTATAGCCTTCCCTATGACCTTGACAGCCAACGAGTCGGGGGTTGTGAGCTGTCAGGTCTCAAATGACAAGGGCGAGGCAGAAGTCACAGCGAAGCTACCTATCAGTGGTGAGTAGAGTCTCCATTACTATCTATATTTTTCTCTCTTTCACCTCTGTTTCTCTCATTTTTTTTCTTATTAAGCTGTTACCGCTGGAGGTAAGGGGACCTTCATATTTACTGGAAAAAATTCCAAAACATTCCAATTGCCAAAGAACAACCTGTCTGAATCATTACAATGTAATGGAAAGGGATGTTAATCCATTTTATGTACAGTATGTGTGACTGACTGACATGATTTACGAATTCATCTCTGTATCAAGCTTAAAATATTTTCTGTCGCGAGTCGGCCACCCCCATCTATGGGGTATGTGCCTGAGTATATGCATACTGGTAAAAATCGAATTTAAGTCAAGAAGGACATGTGATGAAATCATGGCAGTAGCGGCTAGGCTAAAAGGGTTAGAGGGTAAGGACAAAATCTACATCAGGCGAGACTTACCAGAAGAAGAGAGAAAGAAGGAGGCTGAACTAAGGAAAACCGCCAAGGAGGAAAATAGCAAGAGGACAGAACAAGAAAAGAATAAGTTTTTTTACGGAGTAAGAAAGGGGAAGATTATGAAACTTTCGGTAAAAAGAAACGAAAAGTAAAAGAGGGTAGGGAACAGACCGCCGCAGTTAAGGGGCTTGGAGCAGGTAATGGGGGACTAGAAAGTATAAGGATTCTATATAGCAATGTCGATGGGCTAATCTCTAAGAAACTAGAACTAACAGACTTACTCAATACTAAGAAACCAGAAATAGTATGTCTCACTGAGACAAAACTAAGAGAAGACCTCGATATAAATTTGCTAGGATGGTCTGAATACAGGATTTGGAGGAGGGACAGAAAATTTCGACATGGAGGTGGAGTGTGCATCCTTACTAGGAAAGATTTAATTGTGTCTGAGATAAAACTAGTAACTTCAACAGCAGAAGTTTTAGCAATAGAGATTGGTGGAAACGAAAAAATAGTGGTGATAGTAGCGTATGTACCTCCCAAGACGAAGACATGGGGTAAGGAGGAGCATAGCCTAATGCGTAAGGAAACAATTAGTGTGCTAGGAAATATCTTGGCTTCAAAGGATGAAATAGTCATGTGTGGGGACTTTAACTGCAAGGAAGTGAATTGGGAAGATCTTGAAGCCGGAGCAGGGGAGGAAAGTTGGAGCTATGAATTTTTAAGTATGGCCATGGAAAATTCTATATACCAACATGTAAAAGAGTCAACAAGAGTAAGGGGAAGTGATCAACCAGCTAGATTAGACCTTCTATTCACAAGAAGGGAGGAGGAGGTTCAAAGTATTCAGTACCTATGCCCACTAGGAAAAAGCGACCATGTAGTTCTAGACATAGACTTACTATTGAAGTATAATCTACCCAAGGGAAGGGAAAAGCACAAGGAAAATCACTGGATGTATTCCAGAACCGATTTTGTAGGACTACGGGATTTTTTCAAGTCACAAAATTGGGATCAGGTGTTATCTGAAAGTGAGGTAGACAAAAAACTCAAGGCATTCATGGAGATCTATGATACTGGTATAAAAACTTTTGTCCCTAAGTACATTAATAAAAGGAAAAAAAGTAATCGCAAAGTATGGTTTAACCGCGAATGTAGGCAAGCACAGGAAGTAAAAAACAAAGCCTGGAAAAAGATGAGAAACTGGGATTCGGAAGATAACAGGCAAAAGTATAAAGAGGAGAGAAACAAATACACAGAAATGAGGAGGAGGTCAGAGGCAAACCATGAGAAAGGGATAGTGGAGAACTATGAAAAGAATCCAAAAATGTTTTTCAAGTTTGTAAACGGCAAAAGGAAGATAAAAGCCACGATCGTTAAGATTAAAAGTGGAAACAGAATCATAGAAGAGGATACAGAGATTGCGGAAGAACTAAATAGAAATTTTGCATCAGTATTTACAAAGAAGGAGAATTCATTGCACCAGAAACCAATGAGATAGGTACAGAGGAAATGCCGGAAGTAACATTTAACAGACCAGAGCTCATAGACAAAATGAGTAAGGTGGATCCAAACAAAGCCGCTGGACCGGACGGAGTATCAGGCTGGATTATTAAAGAAAATGCTATGGAACTGAGTATACCGTTATATGACATAATGACCAAATCATTGGACACAGGGATAGTACCTACAGAATGGAAAAGAGCAAACATTATTCCTATATTTAAGGGAGGAAGCAGAGATAAACCACTGAACTATAGACCTGTATCACTATTGAGCATCCTCATGAAGATTCTGGAAGGATTAATAAGGGACAAATGGGTGAACTACCTGGAATCCAAAAGATTAATTACTGACCGACAATTTGGATTCAGAGGTGGCAGATCATGTGTAAGCAACTTGTTGAGTTTTTACTCTAGAGTAATAGACACAGTGGACAAGAGGGAAGGATGGGTAGACTGTGCCTACCTAGACTTTAAAAAGGCATTTGACAAAGTTCCACACAAGAGATTGCTGTGGAAATTAAAACATGAGGGAAAAGTAGGAGACAAACTGCTGAAATGGATGGAGAGCTACCTTAGCGGAAGACAGATGAGAACAACAGTAAGGGGGAAATCGTCAAACTGGACTCAAATTACGAGTGGGGTACCACAAGGATCTGTTCTAGCCCCAATCATGTTTCTAATATTTGTAAATGACTTACCTGAGGGACTAACAAGCTACATGAGTATGTTTGCGGACGATGCGAAGCTGCTTAAAATGATCAGAACCCAGGAGGATTGCCTTGAGCTCCAAGCAGATTTGCAAAAGATCCATGAATGGAGCATCAAATGGAATATGGAGTTCAATGCAGGGAAATGTAAGACTCTAGAAATGGGCAAAAGCAAGTACAGACCTAGAAAAGATTATAAACTAGGAAACGAAGTGATTCCCAAAGCAGAAAAAGAAAAAGACTTGGGGATAGAATTTAGGGATAACATGTCTCCAGAAAGCCACGTAAATAAGATAGTGAGAGAATCACTAGCACTATTGGCAAATATCAGGATGTCTTTCAATTATCTTAATGAAAACACCATGAAACAAATAATAACGGCAATAATAAGACCCAGGATGGAATATGCATCTGTAGTGTGGTCCCCTCACTTGAAGAAACATATCCACAAAATTGAGAGGGTACAGAGAGCAGCTACGAGGATGATCCCAGGTTTGGAAAATTTGGAGTACCAAGAGAGGCTCGAGAGATTGAATCTACCTACACTGGAACAGAGAAGGAAACGAGGACAGCAAATTCATATATATAAATGTGTTAGAGGTATTGACAAAATTGACCAAGAAAACTTCATAGAGAGGGATGGAGGTGAGAGGACAAGAGGTCACAGCTACAAACTAAAAGTGCTAAATAGTAAATCTGATCTGAAAAGTAAAAGATTTCCTACCAACTCGATTAGTGGGTGGAACAAATTGCCAGCCGAAGTAGTGTCTGCACCATCAGTGCATAGTTTCAAAGCACGGTATGACAAACATATCTTAGGAGGCGGGAATTAACGAGCATGCTCACTCCCGCAAATACAACTAGTGTAGTGTAAGTACATACATAAATCAATCTATTCTTACTCATAATCTATCTCCCTTGTAGATGTTGGTGGGCTGCTAGCATTACGGTCGAAAGTGGAGGGTGAGAAGAAGTTGGTGTCGGGTAATCAAGTTGACTAATAATTTGAATTTCCATCTTCTCTGACATGACTTACAATCAGACTGTGAAATGAGAGACTATTCACCCCCTGGCCGAAAACAGAGTCACTTCACCTAGGCATTAATATCTGCTATACAAAGTTATGCTCTATAGTTTCCTTTATGTGAAAGAGGAGTGTGTGGTAACCACCGGGGGATATGTCTGTTAACCTCTGAAGTGCGCATGGGGGTAATTGGAAACGTCCCCCTGTGCTGACGTATTTGAGGTGTTTCCGTCACTAAAATATTCATTGTGCCATTAATAGCATTAATACTTATCCATATGTGCCTATTATGGGTTGATTATAAAGGTATTAACCTGAAACAACAATAAAACGAGTGAAAACAGCGTTTGGATGGTCAAAATCGGAGATATAGCCCGCGAGTTGTATAATGTATGGGTGAGGCAATCTGCTTTCCCGCCAATTTCCCCCAAGGCCACTGAGACACAGTCGATCGATACTCTCTCTCTCTCTCTTGCACTCGCTTGCTATCAGTGATGACCACACCCTCCAATCGGATTTCTAATGTTAGCACGAAAATATACCTCAGAATAAGGGAATAACAGGGAAAATAGGTGATAACTGAAGGAGAGGAGGAAAGTGGGGAAGGAGGGGAGGTAGAGGACTGAGATTTTGCATGGCCCAGGGGCCAAAAAAAAAAAAAAAATAAAAAAAAAAAATATATAAAAATATTTTTTTTTCGATGTCAAAAGTTGATTTTTTTTTTCTCTGACTCTTAAGAGTCTCCCCGCAGTGCGCCGGGGGAACTCTTAAGAGTCTCCCCGCAGCTCCCGGGTTAAGCATAGTAGAGAAGGTGTACAGTAGGGTAGTGATCGAGAGAGTGAGAACGAGAACGGAGAAATGGGTAGGTGATGAGCTAGGCGGGTTTAGGAAGGGAAAAAGATGTGTAGATCAGATTTTTTCCCTGAAATGTGTTGTGGAGAAATATCTGGAGAAGCGACAAAAGTTGTATGCTGCCTTTGTGGACTTGGAGAAGGCCTATGACAGTTGATAGAGAAGGTACAGTATGTGAAAAGTACTGAGAATATACGGAGTAGATGGCAAGTTGCTGAAAGCAGCAAAGGAGTCGGTGCGTGTGGAGAATGAACTGAGCGACTTCTTTGATCTGAAAGTTGGGTTAAAGCAAGGGTGTGTGATGTCCCCATGGTTGTTCAATATACAGTATATATGGATGGAGTCATGAAAGAAATACAAGGAAGAGCAGTGAATGTTGGTGCACCGCTGATAAGGGAAGGAAATGAGTGGAATTTTCCTGTACTGCTGTTTGCCGATGATACAGTTCTGATGAGCGATAGTGAATGGGAGTTGCAAGGTCTGGTACATATGCTTGGAACAGTGTGTGAAAAACGGAATCTGAAGGAAATGAGGGGAAGAGCAAGGTTATGGTCTTTGAAAGGGGTGCAGCCACAGAGCGTGAGGTGAGGTTGTTGTTGTTCCCCAGGCTGCCTGGCCGAACAGCCCCAAGGCCCTGAGCAAGGCCAAGGCCATAACCGAGCACCCCCACAGAACTCTCCCTGCCTACCACAATAAAGCCTGGGTGACCGAAGCCACTCCATGGCGGGGAGCTGAGGAGGGTGCGGAAACGCCCGGGAAACCAAAGCCCCACCCAGGGCCCTCAGCAATTATGAAGAGGAAGCTGGGGGGCAAAGGAAAAATGTGACGCTTTGGCTTCCAATCTACCAACCTCTAGATTGGCAGATTGGGAGGTCAATCCACGGAAGAGACGCCGTCACTTGAGATCTGGAAAATATATAAGTAATAGGAACAGTCAGAGTAAGCTATGGGTATGGCAAGAGATCGCTCAGTTCTGACTCTGATAGACCAGCCCATCACCACATGATTAGAACCCAATCCTCTCGGCATCAGCTAGGAAAGGCCCTAGAAAGCCGCCTTTGGCGGGGGGGGGATAGCTCCCCTATTTCAACCCCTTTCGGGGTTGGGCTATGGAGAATGTCAGCTCAATTACGTATTTGGGCAGTGTGTTCAGTAAAGATGAGAGCATGGATGTAGAAGTGCAGGAGAGGGTGCAACAGGGGAAGAGGGTTGTAGGAACGCTGAAAGCAGTAACAAGAAATAGGGTGGTCAGCATGGAAATAAAGAAGTCCTTATATGACAGCGACATTGACTTACGGGAGCGAAGTATGGACGTTGGTGAAGAGACTCAAACCAAGAGTGAGAGGGGTGGAAATGAGTTACTTGAGAAGTGTGTGCAGAGTTGCATGGAGGGATAGACAGACAAATGAGGAAGTATGAGAGAGGTATGGTATGGATGTAGATGTGCTGGAAAGTGGGAAAAGAAACACCTGGAGATGGTTCGGCCATGTGGAACGTATGGGAAGCAAGAGAATGACTAAGAGATTGTACAAGAGTGAGGTGGAAGGACAGAGGGAGAGGTAGACCGAGTTAGAGGTGGAAGGATGGAGTTAAGAAGTATATGCATGAAAGCGTTGCTGGAGGGGAGGAGGGACGTCGACTGACTGGGGACAGAGGTGCATGGGGCCGTTTCGTTCGTGGCCATCCCTTCGGGGATCACAGCGTCCAGCAATAGATAGATAGATAAATAGATAGATAGATAGAATAATGGTACTTCATTCAAATTTTCCTATATTCTCTCTCATACTCAATCCAGCTCTGATACAACATAGCCCCAGTTTGACTCCCTGCTTAGACATTGGTGGGCTGTTGTAGTCTTACCAGAGAGGCAATGTAGAACCAAACCAATGATACGACTCTTAACCCGGGAACTGCAGGAAGACTCTTACGAGGTCCCCCGGCGGACTGCGGGAAGACTCTTAACAGTAAGGGGAAAAAAAAATCCATTTAAAACACCCCCTTTTTTTTTTTTTTTTTTTTTTTTTTTATTGCCTCTCCTGGGCCATGCCAAATATCACTCCTCCACCTCCCCTCCTTCCCCACTTTCCTCCCCTCCTTCAGTTATCACCTATTTTCCCTGTTATTCCCTTATTCTGTGGTATATTTTCGTGCTAACATTAGCGAGTTGCAAGCAGGGCATTGTCATCACTGTTAGCAAGCGAGTGCAAGAGAGAGAGAGAGAGAGTATCGATCGACAGTCTCTCTCCAGACGTGGAGAAAAGTGGTGGGAAGGGAGGTTGCCTCAGCCATACATTATGTAACTCCCGGCCTTTATCGCCAATTTTGACCATCCAAACGCTGTTTCCACTTGTTTATTGTTGTAACAGGTTAATACCTTTATAATCAACCTATAATAGGCGCATATGGATAAGTATTAATGCTATTTATGGTAAAATAACGATGTTAGTGAGTGATGGGAACAGCTCAAATACGTCAGCACAGGAGTGTGGTGTCTCATACCCCCCATGTGCACTTCAGAGGTTAACCTAAGAACTGCGCATGGGGTAATTAGACACCTCTCCCTGTGCTGACGTATTTGAGCTGTTTCCATCACTAAAATATTCATTTTACCATAAATAGCATTAATACTTATCCTAATGCGCCTATTATGGGTTGTTGTTGTTGTTGTTGTTCCCTAAGCTGCCTGGCCGAACAGCCCCGAGTCCCTGAGAAAGGCCATGGCCACGATCGGGCTTTCCCACAGAGCTCTCATTGAGTGTAGATTGTGTTGTTGGCGTAAGTGGTTGTGTGAAATGCAGTCTTCTATGATGTGTTTAATGGTATGGGGTGCTGTGTTACATCCCGGGTAGGTGTCGACAACGGAGTCATCCAGTCTCTTCTGATAGCTCAGGAGAGCTGGATGGTGTCCGCATCTCAGCCTGGCCAGGTGGACTCTGTCCTCGCGAGGAAGGGAGGATTCGGAAGGATGGATTTCGGGAGGTCGTGCATGCAGCTGCGTGTTGTCTGTGACTGAGTGGATGGATCGGTGAGAGATATGAGTATGGATGTGCTTCTGGAAGTTGGTTCGGGGTGGGCAGGGAGGGAGAGAGGACAATAATTGTGTGTGATACCGTGTGCTGGGTGTTGTTTTGATATTTCTTGGTGTCTGTGGGTGTGTTGCCATGTAGTTTAGTGGGTGGTCTTGGTTCGTGGAGGCTGCTGCCAGGAATTGAGTGCCTCTCATGTCCAGATGGTCTTTGACTTTGAGGATTTTGGTTTCTTGATGTAGGTGATCTGTGGGTGCAGTAGCTGTGCAGCCTGTAATGATCTTCAGGGCTTTGTTTTGAATAGTCTGTAAGGTCTTATGATGTGTTTCAGCTAGGTTAGAAGCCCAGGCTGGGCTTGCGTATTCCATCACTGATCTTATGTATTGTTTATATACTGTGGTGGTAGTTTATTTGTTGTGTCCAAATTTTGTGTGAGCAAGTGACCTGAGGGCGTTAAGTCTGGGTGTCAGTTTCTTTTTAATGTTTGTGGTGTGCTGTTTGAATGTAATATGAGTATCATATGTTACTCCTAGGATTTTGGGAGTGTGTGTATGTGTTAGGGGTGTGTTGTTTATGGTGAGTTGAGGGATGTATTCGTGTTCTCCTGTCCAACTTGTGAGCAGGGTTGCGGTGGATTTGGCTGGGGCTAGATTAAGTCTGTTTGTAGTGCACCAGCCATGTAGTGTGTTGAGATAGGGTTGAAGGAGATCTGTTGCTCTTTTTGGGTCATGGTGTGTGCATGTGAGTGTTATGTCATCTGCATAGGAGGCTAAGTTTATTTGGGGCGTATTGGGTGTAGTTATATCGTGCATGTACAGATTGAAGAGTGCGGGCGATAGGACGGATCCCTGTGGGACTCCGTTTGGAAAGTTTCTGATTTTAGATGACTGACCGGCAAAAGATACGTGTGCACATCTGCCTGCTAGGAAGTTGGCCAGCCACCGTTTTGTGTTGTTGTGCATGTTTGTGTTGTAGATTTTGTTTGTTAGGTTGTGGCGGGGGATGGCATCGAAGGCTTTACTAATGTCGAGTGTGGCTAATAGTGATCTGTGTGGTGGTCTAGCTGAATTGATGCCGTCGAAAGCTCTTTGTGTAAGGTCTGTGAGAAGAGTGTTTGTGGAGTGCAGTGGCCTAAAGCCATGTTGTGTTGGAGCTAGGGGTAGGTCAGGTGTAATACTAGGCGTTCCATGACTTTGGAGGGGGAGCAAAGGAGTGTGATGGGGCGGTGCGAGGAGGGTAGCGTGGGGTCTTTGTTGGGTTTGGGGAATGTGATGATGATACCATGCTTCCAAATGTCTGGTATTGTGTTGTGTGAATAGCTGTAGTTTGATATGTTAGTGAGTGCTTGTATGCCTTGTGGTCCCAGGTGTCTGAGGTGTATGTTGCTTATGTTGTCTAGGCCACAGGCTGGTGAGTGCTTGAGATTGTTGATGATATGCTTTGTCTGGTGATTGGTGAAGGGTGTATAGTCAGGGTCTGTGGGGAATTGTCTCTTACGTCGGATGACACGTCGGTCGTCTTTGTGAGGTTTTAGGTGGCTGACATGTGAAAAGTGATTGATGAGAGTGTTTGCTTGTTGTTTACATGAAGGAGTAGAGTCTGTTGTTGTGATTGCAGCATGTGATTGTGTTGTGTTGCTGTTGGAAAGTGTGATGCTGTTTAGTGTTTTGTATAGTTTTTTGGGGTTTGTTTTGTGATCAAGTGTTTGTAGGAAGTTATTCCAATTTAGTTTTTGTTGTTCTTGTATTTTGTTGTTAGTTTGGGTGTTGAGTGCTTGAATTTGTTGTGTGATGTCTTGTGTGTGGGGTGCTGGGGAGTGTTTCAGTATGTCGCGTTGTCTGATGAGGTTTTGAATTTCTGGTGTGAAGTTGGGGTTGTGTCTTTTTCTGTTACCTCTTGGAATGTGTTTCTTGTCAGCGTTTTGGATAGTTTTATTGAGTATGTGTACAGCATTGTTGATGTTAGTGATGGGTGTACTGTTTAGAGTTGTGAAGTGTTGTTCTGTCTCATTTGTGAATGCTTCCCAGTTAGCTCTTTTATAATTGGTGTATGTGTGTTTGTGGCTAGCTGGGGTGAGTCTGGTTTTGGTGGTGATAATGATCGGGAGGTGGTCAGAGCCTAAGGTTCTGACCACCCTCCAGGATGTTGTGGGGGCGAGTTCTGGGGAGCAAAAGGTGATGTCTGGAGATGATGGGTTATAGAGGGCTTGGTGAGGAATATGGGTATGTTGATGGATGTCGTTAAGGATGATGAGGTTATCGGTTTGGTTTTGTAGTACCAGCCCTCTGTCTGTGTCGGGGTTGTCGACAAACCAGGCCGACGTCTTGGCGTTGAAGTCACCACCCAGGATGATGTGTGGGGTGTGTGGGGTGTTTGTGATGTGTTGTAAGTGTGGTCTGTATTCATTTGGTACTGTAGGGGATGTTTGTGGAGGGATGTATGTGTTTATGATGGTTATGTTGGAGTTGTTGCCAGTGCGTATTTTAATTGACTGTATTTCTGTTGTGTTATCATTTGGGGGGAGGAGTGATTTGGTTTGTACACTGGTTACTATGTATGATATTTCTTTGTGTACCAGGGTGATGAGTCCACCGCCCCCGCCGACAGCCCGGTCCCTATTATGGGTTGATTATAAAGGTATTAACCTGAAACAACAATAAAACGAGTGAAAACAGCGTTTGGATGGTCAAAATCGGAGATACAGGCCGTGAGTTATATAATATATGGGTGAGGCAACCTGCTTTCCCGCCAATTTCCCCCAAGGCCACTGAGACACAGTCGATCGATACTCTCTCTCTCTCTCTTGCACTCGCTTGCTAACAGTGATGACAAGGCCCTGCTTGCAACTCGCTAATGTTAGCACAAAAATATACCTCAGAATAAGGGAATAACAGGGAAAATAGGTGATAACTGAAGGAGGGGAGGTAGAGGAGTGATATTTTGCATGGCCCAGGGGCAAAAAAATAAATAAATAAATAAATTCGGTTTAAAGTTGATTTTTTTTCTCTCTGACTCCTAAGAGTCTTGCCGCAGTCCGCCGGGGGAACTCTTAAGAGTCTTCCCGCAGTTCCCAGGTTAAGGGGAGATTTTTATTCAAGAAGTTTTTTATGGACCCCCATCTCCCTCATGTTTAGACCTATTAGTTTTGAGATTTTAAGACGTTCGCCTCATTAGTTTTGTGAGTTCAGGACCTTTCCCCCTATTTCTGTCAATTTTAAGACCTTTCGTGCCATTTAGTTGTAAAAAAATTCCTGGCAAGCGATAGCGAGCCTGTTATTTAGTAGGAAGCGACATTTTGATAGGGGGTCTAGAGGGTATTTTTAAAAGATTGATGGAAGTCTAGGGAGCAAAGCAAAAACCTCCCTTTAACCTATGCATCATACTCCTATGCTAACTAACTAGCATGACTCCCTACCATGTCTATCAAAGTATATCACTCAAACTTATATATTTAGTAGTAGCCTCTACGTTCCAACGTAGAGCTATATACTTATCGTATAATTTTGCTCCGCTCTAGAGCGGGCAATTATTGAAATCACTAGCGCGATAAAACGATAACATCTAGAGTAGCACCTTACTCTCTCTACTAGGTACGTTGTACATACTTTGGAGGCCACTATTTGAAAAGGAAAATAAGAAAATATTGATGAGAAAGAAGAGAAAATTACAGGATATTAGGCCATCCTATCTGGCTCCTTCAGCCGTCTTGACGGATCCACCCCACTACCCGACGGGCCGACAGGGTTCATTGGGCATTCCTTTTCGCGCTCCTCAAGTCTACATACACGCTGTTTTCTATGCGCCCGATTTTTGTGCTTCTACTCCTGTCGCCTACCCTTTGGGTGAGTTGTGGGCCTTATTTATGGTACCTAAGGTTATTAAACAGATGATCTGTGATGTAGGCACGCTTCAAATGGGCTCTTAGGTGTGTTACTTTGAGTATGGCGTCGAAACTGGTTGGTCACGCTTCTGCGCATGCGTCGCCCTTCGGCGAGTGTTATTTTAGGCCTTTGCCTGTTTTTATCATCATTTTCACTTGCGGTGGCTTAGTTTTGGGTTTAAGTCTAGTTTTGCTTTCACAGCATACTCATAAATTTCTATGGCTACTTTAGAGTTGTCATATACCATACTTAATTCTTATATATGTCCAAAGCGGCGGAAATGCATTATAAGGAATTATACCTACTGTAAAAAAAAATATATTTTCTCCCCATATGCGGCACCATAGCTATTACATAATACTAGGTTAGGTTAGGTAAGGTTGTTAGGTTAGGCTAATGTCGTTAATGTAGTTTATTATCATTATATTACGTCTTTTACCCAGCAATTTCCCTGATCTTCATAGTTGGTCGGGAAGCTATGCCTTTACAACGGCGCCTCCCTTTTGTCGCTGTGTACGTGAAACTAGAATTTTACCTAGTTTTGTTTACCTGGTAGGTTCTATTACGCTTTGTGCTTATTTTCTGTTTTCATTGCGTGTTTTTTGCGAAAAGTTAGGCTAACTTGTGCACTTTCGTTTGTGATGAAGGGGGCATAGCCCCCCTTGCCTTGACAGGTTATTTTGGCCTTATGTTTTGCTTACCTGCACATGAATGTTTCGCATTGGAGTGTGCCCGTGTTTTTTGTTTTTATCTGCAACTCTACCAAGGCTAGGCCCCCTGTTAATAGCCTAACTTTAGTTGGAGGGGGGTGCCAGGGCTAGGCCTCATGTTCCTAGCCTAACTTTTTAGAAGGGGGAGGAGGGACTTTTGGTAGACCGTCAATGTTGCCTCGTCGCTCTTGCTTGCCGATCTATGGTTTTACTAAACCACCTTAGGCTCGCAGGGGTATGACGCTTTGGTTTTCCTAAACCTTCTGTGGGGCACCCTTTTTTCGTCTGACGCTCGCTCCCGCGCTGTCTCTCCCTTATTTTGTTGGCACTCCCCTAGGCCTTGAGTTCATGAGACAGTCTTCCCCTTACTTGAACTCCCTCATACATTGAGGTCCCCGCGGCACGGTCTTCACCTCCTTTGAGCTCTACGATGCCTTGAACTGTCGTCCCTTCCACCCTTTTTGATGGCGCGGGTCTCTGGGAAGGGCTCCGCGCCCGCTCCGCCCTGCAGCGTGGACAAATCCCGCTCCAGGTCGGTCCTTTGCTTCCGACATGTTCTCCTTTTTGGCTGCTGTGGTCGGGTCACACTGGACCCGCTCCGCCCTAGGATGGTACTATCCGTCTCTAGGTCGGTCCTCTGCATCGCACTGTTTTCTTTTTGCTCATGCAAGCTCCCCTGCCAGCTGTCCTGCTGTGCACTTGGGTTGAGCCTTTTGGTTGGTATTTACCTCCATCTCCTTTTCCGCTCGAGGGCGGACAAATCCGCTCTGGAGCGGACATCTCCGCTCTGGTGCAAGCATCTCCGCTCTGCAGCGATGTCTATTCCGCTCTGGACAGGGCCCCCTTGGGCTCCTTCTTCACTTTGGCTTCTACACTGGGTCTCTCCTCCACCTGTTCCGCTCTGGAGCGGACACCAGTCCTGCTCCTGGTCGGTCCTAGGCCTTCCCTCCTGCTGCCCTAGCCCTCCTGTTTTCACCTGGTTCTCCTCTCCGATTGTTCCGCTCTGGAGCGGGCGCCAGTCCTGCTCCAGGTCGGTCCTCGGCCTTGCCTTCTGATGCCCTGTCTCTCTTGTTCGCTGTGCGCATGCCTTTTTCCTTTGCCTAGACTGCCATTGTCATGCATGCATGCCCCGCTCTGGAGCGGGAGGGTGTAGTCCGCTCTGGAGCGGGTCTGTCTGCTCCGCTCTGGAGCGGACTTTCCCGCTCTAGAGCGGACTTGCCCTCTCGGCCTTGGCACTAATTTTTTGGCCAATATTGCCTTGTTTGTACTTGGGGTTTGTCGGTTACAGTGTCTAATAACCTTCTCCTTTACATCAGGCTGTGTTCCCGCTCTGCGCTGCTGGGTCCCTTGGCCTGCAATCTCCTCTTCGGTCCCTTCACCCTCAGGTGCCCTTTTCGGTTCTTATATGGCTGTCATGCTTTATTTCAGGGTGTTTGAACCTGCACCTTGGTCTTTTCTGACCTGGGTTTTGGGGGTTCTTCGGACTGTTGCTGCTTATGATGTATGCTTGGCCCTCCCACATGGGGGGGTCCGTCTCCGTCCTTCTCCACATGGGGGGCGGGGTGTTATTACTTTTATGTAAACCTATCATAATGCATGGTATCTTTTGTGTGTTTTTTGCGCATACTGTCATACCTTCCTTCAATTTCTGCATCTTCTTTCTCTGAGCTTCGTCTGGGACATCTTTCATTTCTCCCTTCGCTTACAGTGCGGATGTCGCTCCCTGCCTGCGCGCGTCATGGGTGTGCCCGTCCGGCTATCGGGGCTGGGCATACTGAGTGCTACTGCCGTGATGGCTTCAACCCCAGACGGTGTGGCCCGTGTCTCGTCAACGTTATGACGATTGAGTCTTGCCCTACTTCACCGGATGCTGAGACGGCACGGGTCAACCTCACCGCTGCATGATCGGGCGTGGCTCGGTCTGTTAAGGACCATTTACACCGGGTCCCCCGCTTCATGGACGAAGGGGTTCGCGCCTTGCTGAACCTTCCTCTGGTGTCTCCGCGCCCTGTGGTCCCCGCTTCGCAGGTCCCTCAGTCTGGTATGTCTCCGTTATCGGCGAACACAGCGGGGTCGATGCGGCACCACTCAGCTTCTCCACGTCGCCGGAAGTCTTACGTCCCGCCGCCCTGCGGCTTCCGACCCCACGTCTCTGGGCTCGACGACTTTTCGCCCTAAGATGGCGATGCTTCCCCCGGTCCGTGTTCCTGCTGGTGTTTCGGCCTTCTCACCTGGTCGTCGTACCACCCATGGGCTGCTCAGGGAGATTGGGGCGTCGCAGGCCGCCGGACATCTACCGTCGGCTCCTCCGCCATCGTTGCCGTTGGCTCTGCTACCACCGTTACCGCTTACTCCACCTCCTGGACCAGAAGAGACCAGGCTCGTTGGGGATTCCATCCCACGAGGACAGGTCGAAGAGTTCTGCGACAGAGTCCCAAATCAACGGAAAAGAATTTGCATCCCAGGAGCTGGACTGGACGACATTGTCGAAGCCTTCGAAGATACCACAAAGGATGCAAATGAAAATACCCTTTTTGTCATCCATGCTGGTTCAAATGACGTCATGCGCACCAGATCCGAAGAGTTGATGGAGAAATATCGCAAGATGATCCAGCACTACAAAAACAAGTCAAGGAATATCATCATCTCAGGCATTCTCCCCAAGATCGACGCACCTGACAAATTCTACGACAAGGCCTTCAGCACAAATAGCCGACTAAAATATTTGTGTCTGAGGGAAGAAGTTGAATTCATCAACCTCTGGGACAACTTCTACAACCAGCCTACTCTGTTCCGCAAGGATGGCACTCATCTAAACCCTGTGGTTTAAACCCAGCACGCATGGGTCGTCTCCTACACGAAGCAGTCCGCAGCCATGGATCAAAAAACGCCATCCGAGAAGAAGCAGCAGTGACATAAATCATCCAACGCCAAGAAAAAAACAGAGGCAACCGAGGACCGAAGACAGCGAGGACCGAGGACAGCCATGAACATAAATGTAGATCCGACAAGAACCAAAAATATTATTAAAGAGCGTTCCATGAGTTCTAAAATAACAAATTTAAAGGTTTTCTATGCAAACGCTCGTAGCATACGCAATAAATTTTCAGATTTAGAGGAGCTAGTGTTTACAGAAAATTATGATGTGATTGGCATAACAGAATCTTGGCTCAATACAGAAGATAGAGACTTTTTAGCAGAGTATTCACTTCCCGGTTATGTAATGTTTGAGAAAAGCCGAATAAATCGAAATGGAGGTGGCCTTTTACTTTATATCAAAGAAAGTCTTAACCCTACCCTCTTGTCAAAACCTCAAATTGTGAACGTCGACGCATCTTTTGTGCTAATAAAGAATAATAAAGGTACAAAAATAATACTTGCATTAATATACAGACCTCCAGCTCAATCAGTGCAAACTGACCGAGAAACTTACAAACAAATTACAGATGTAAGTAACTCACAAGATACCGTAATTTTTGGCGACTTTAATTTACCTGTGACCAAGTGGGGCGATACCCTTACTTCACACTCCGGACATGACTTGTATACGAACTTGCAAGAGAGTTCGCTTTATCAATTTGTTCGAACGCCAACCCGTGGTAATAACGTTCTTGACATTGTACAGTCAGGCCTCTCAATACGCGAGTATATGGGCGACACACGAGGGCGCGGAATGGAAATTCGCGTATTAGCAATAGAGTATTATATGGGAATAAATCGATATGGGCGGCACTGACTCCAAGTTGTCTACTTTATGCCTATTTATCTCAGTCAATTGCCACAAAAGGTACATATATGTATACATAAACATCCAAATCATAAGAAAATATAACAATAATAAGTTTGTTCTTGCGAGGGGGCATGATGATGGGGGCAAAAAACTATATCACTGCACACGAGTCGGACTGCGTGGACTGAGGGTAGACTGACGTCCCTGCGCGGAATGGTGGGGGGCCTCGCGTATTAGCTGTACTCCCTGGAATTGCCCTTATGTCGGCCCCGGATTCGCGTTTTAAAGGTACATCACGCGTTTTGAAAGTTTTGGGTATGATTCAACCCCCTCCTCGCGTATAAGGTGAATCGCGTATTGACAGGCCAGACTGTACTTGCAACAAAAGAATTAATAGAGAATTTGAATGTTGGTGATGAATTCAGTAACAGCGACCATCGTACGATAACTTTCACTTTAAACTTTACTAGTAACGAACCAAATAGTAGCATCGAAAAAGTCCCTAATTTCAAGAAAGCAAACTTCCATAAACTTAGAGCTATGTTTAAAGAAACTGACTGGAGCTTTTTAATTAACAATAACGACATAAATACATCTTGGAAGTTATTCGAAACCACTTACCTAAAAGCAGTGCAAGACTGCATACCATCGAAAATACGGCGTCCAGGCCATAATAATAAGCCCAAATGGTGGAATAAAGATATTTCAAACTGCCTGCTTGCTAAAAAATTTGCTAATGATAGATTAAAATCTTCACAAAATGACGAAGAACGGGTGAAATTTGTAGAGCTACGACGCAAAGCCAAAAAGTTAATTAAGCAAAGTAAAAAGACCTTAGAGTTACATATTACGAATCAAAGTAAAACAAACCCGAAAGAATTCTATAGTTATATCAGAAAGAAAAAAAGTAGCTACTTCAACTGTTGGACCGTTAGTCGATGAAAATGGAGAATACACCAAAGATGAAGTACAAATGAGTAATGCCCTGAATACCTTTTTTGCATCAGTTTTTACAACAGAAGACCTCAGTGATATCCCTACACCATCGCCGATTCAGATTGATAATTCAGATGTTTTAAGCAATATCACCGTTACAGAGAGAGAAGTATTGAATTGTTTAGATAAACTCAAGGTAAATAAAACGCCTGGACATGATACAATCTCGCCTAGAGTTCTAAAGGAAGCTAAGGATGAGCTCTCCAAACCACTGACATTACTATTCAATAAATCCTTGCAGTCTGGAACTATGCCTGATCAGTGGAAGCTAGCCAACGTAACACCGATATTAACCCGGCAAGCGCGATAGGCCTCACGGAAGGCTTCCTATAGGGAACGCGATAGGCCTCACGGAAGCAAGGCCATAACAAAAAAGGGCCTATCAAAACAAAGGAATTTGTCTCTAGGTGAGATAATTCCCCCTCCAGTACTCATCCATGTAAATCTCACCCACCCCCCTCCCCTCCTTCCCCACCATATTGCCCCCTCCCCTCCTCAATTATCACCTATTTTTCCTCTTATTATCATCATTTATCGGTTATTTTTCTCTCCCGCGATAATGTAGCACAAGTGGGTTGCAGAAAAGATCGTTATGCAACACCCAGACACCGGCCCACACCGCCCCGCTCGTCTCAGTTACCTCACAGACAGCGAGAGAGGAGGGTTGCCTGTGGCTCTCTCTCGCCTGAGATTATGACCGGGTGGCCAATATCTTCGTTTTTCACCACCCAAATGCTTTTCCCACTTATTTTAGCACTCTTGAAGGTTCATATATACATCATATATGTAAAATAAAAGCATACCGAAAACAAATAATGCTCTATATTGTAAATATAACGAATTCTGTCAGAATCCAAGGCTAGAAATGCACAAATAACTACCCTAGGTCTATTTCGCGCTTGTCAGGTTAAAAAAAGGCAGCAAATCCCTACCCAGTACCTATCGTCCAATTAGCTTAACCTCAGTTGTATGTAAAATGCTAGAAACGGTCATACGAGACAGACTCGTAAATCACTTGGAGGAAAATAACATACTTAAAGATACTCAACACGGCTTTTGTAAAAAACGTTCCTGTTTAACAAACCTCTTAGACTTCTTCCACGATATCCTCAACCTCTACGATGAGAGTAAAGCTGTAGATATTATATACCTTGATTTTCAAAAGGCCTTTGACAAAGTTCCCCACAAACGTTTACTGCTAAAACTAAAAGCGCATGGAATACAAGACGGTGTGTTGAAATGGATAGAAAATTGGCTCAGCGACAGAAAGCAAAGAGTAGTCATAAACGGTAAGGCATCTAAATGGACCAATGTAAGTAGCGGGGTACCCCAGGGATCGGTACTAGGACCAATTCTCTTTCTAATTTACATCAACGACATAGATGAGGGTCTCACCTGCACAATCTCAAAATTTGCTGACGATACAATAATTGCAAATAGCGTACTCTCAAAAGAACAAGTTGACGATATGCAACACAATCTAGATAAATTGTCATGTTGGGCCCAAATTTGGCAAATGAGTTTCAATGCGGATAAATGTAAAGTACTACATATCGGATACCTAAATGAGAAAGCAAACTATTCGATGAATGGCACTCAGCTTAAGAATGTAAACAGAGAAACCGATCTGGGAGTAACAATATCGAGTAACCTAAAACCGAGTCAACAATGTTCAGAAGTTGTTAAGAAGGCAAACAAAATAATTGGCTTTATAGGCAGGTCATTTGAGCATAAATCCAAAGACGTTATCCTAACCCTTTACAATTCCTTAGTCCGCCCTCTTCTGGAATACTGCGTTCAATCCTGGTGCCCTTATTACCAAAAAGATATAAACAAGCTAGAACGAGTTCAACGTAGAGTTACCAAAATGATACCTAGCCTAAAGAACAAACCATACGAAGAGCGTCTTAGAGAATTAAATCTATTTCCTTTAACCCAGCGCAGATTAAGAGGTGACTTAATTCAAGTGTTCAAAATCATCGACAATATGAACTGTAGTAAGTACTTCACTATCGACCAATCTAATTACACGCGGGGAAACGGTTGCAAAATTATTGGTAAATCTTTTAACTCACACGAATCTAAGAATTTCTTCTTCAATCGAGTTGTCAACTTGTGGAATGGGCTTCCCCGAAACGTTATAGACTGCATCACCGTTGATTCATTTAAACTCCGCGTAGACAAATATCTCGCATCAAACCCGCGACTGACTGCGTTTGTAAATGAATAACTTTATTTTATCCCCCCCTCAGTTACTAACCCATCTGTCCCCTACTAACTTCCTAATCCTGCCACGGACATTAGTTCCAGGGCAGTAATTCCCTTTCCAATGTTTCCTTACCCACTCTAAACCACTGTTTGGACACTTGATCCTCAGTGTTTTGGAGGACAAGCAACCTAGAAGGGTCACTAGACCTGTTGTTGCTTGATTTCCTTTGTACTCCTAAGAAGGCGGGGTCTCTGTTTGCTTCGGCCTCTCGGACTCTTCTTGTCCGCGATGGTCTCCCGGATTCTCCTGGCTTTGTCGGGTCTGACATTCCGTGTGGCCTGCCTTCCCCTGCTCGGAAGAGTGGACCCGTACCTCTGGCAGTGCAAGGCGCCAGTGTGGCGGTTTTAGGGTCTGGTCGGGTGGGGGCTGCCTGTGACCTCGTGGAACTGAGTGGCGGGAGCGATGAAGTGTACGATGCCGTAGTGGTTGAGGCCTCGCCACGGGAGTCTTTTTCCTCTACTCCGTCGCCTCGTCGGTCGCCCAGCCGTCGGAACCGTCGCCGGACCATCTCTTCATCTTCCTCATCACCGACCGAAGACCCTGGATGGGTCCTTCCTATTCGGGCCATCTAGGTGGCCCAGGTTAGGGCTGAGGAGGCTAACGCTGCACGGGATGCTTGCACTGATGGCGGGAGGCTGGGAGTGTCCTCCTCCCATGCCTCCTGTGCTTCACCCTTGCGTTTTGGTTGTTCGACACTATTGCCTCCTAGGCTTGCTCTTGCTTGCCTGTCTCCGGGTTTCCTAAACCTTCTTGCAGGGCCCCAGTTTTCGTCTGCTTCCAGCTCCTGAGACACAGTCTTACCCTCCATTGAACTCACCAATACCTTGCGTTCCTGAGCCGCAGTCTTCCCCTATATTGACCTCACCAATACCTTGAGGTTCCTGAGGCGCAGTCTTAACCTACATTGAGCTCTCCTCTACCTTGAGGTTCCTGCGACACGGTCTTAACCTACATTGAGCTCACCAATACCTTGAGTTCCTGAGACACAGTCTTCACCTACTTTGACCTCGCTCATACCTTGCGGTTCCTCAGGCACAGTCTTCCCTACATTGGGCTCCCAAATACCTTGCGGTTCCTGAGACACAGCCTTAACCTCCATTGTGCTCACCAATCCCTTGGGATGTCTTTTTCCTTCCACCCTCCCCGGTGCCGCAGGTCTCTCGGAAGGGCTGTACTCAGCTCGCTCCGCCCTGGTGCGTGGATGACTCCCGCTCCAGGTCGGTCCTATGACTAGACACATTCTCTTATCAGACCGCTCCCTTTCTTACTGCAATCTGTCTGACGTCCTTCAACGGTGTCTTTGGCTTTGCTGAGCGGGACCCTTTAGGCCTCTCCATTTCAGTTGGGTATGTTTTTATTACGGGCCTCTGGCGTCTGGGCTCGGGCCTCACGGGGCCCGTTCCGCCCTAGGGTGGGCTCTATCCTCCTCTAGGTCGGGCCTATGCTTTGCCTCTGTTCTTTACCCACGGACGCTCCCACGTCAGCTGTGATGCTAGACCATTCAGTTGGGATGCTTGGATGTACATCTCTGATGTTTTTACCCAGGGAGGCTTCCACGTCGGCTATCGTGCTCGACGATTCTTTTGGGACTTTTGGATGTTCCTGACCTTTCACCTTTACTGGTACCTTCAGGCCTCTGACGTTTGGCTACCCTACGCCCGCTCCTCCCTGGTGCGGCGACTCCGCTCTGGAGCGGAAGATACGCTCTGGAGCGGTGCCTGTCTTTTTCTTTCCATGGATGCTTCCACGTCGGCTGTCCTGCTAGTCTATTCTGACGGAACTCTTGGGTGTTTTCCCTTTCACCCATCCGACTGCACTACATCTGCCCCGCCCTAGAGCGGAAATTCTCGCTCTTGGCCAGTTCTCTTCCATACTTCTCCCGACACCATTCCGGTTCCTCACCTGTCCTATGCCGCTCTCCGCTCTGGAGCGGAGCTTACTTTCTGCTCCAGAGCGGGATTTCCGCCCCAGAGCGGAGCGGGCCGTTCGGGGCCCCCTCCACTCTGGGTCGGTTCTCGGTGGACTTTGCCTTGCCTCTGGATGTTGCAGTCATTCATCTTACTACTGGCTCCGTCTCGCTCCCTTGCCTCCCTAGGCTAGGTCATTCATCTTCCTACTGGCACCATCTCGCTCCATTGCCTCCCTCGGCCTCCTGGGCCGCTCCTGCAGCATGCAACGCTCTCCGCTCTGGTGCGCAGCTTCCATTCCGCTCCAGGGCGGCGAGGGCCCTTCCTCCTACATTCCGCTCCAGAGCGGATTTCCGCCCCGGAGCGGAGGGGACCATTCTGGACCACTCCACTCTGGGTCGGTGCTAGGGTGCTTTGCTTTACCTCTGGATAGGGACTCAGTTGCAGTGGTTCACGGACTTCTCTTTTTTATCAGACTGTGCTCCCAGTCTACTCTGATGGTAGAGTGGAGAAGAGGCGTCTTCTCCTCTTCAGTGCCTTCACCCTTTGGGTATTCTTATTATCCTCTTCACTTATAATGCTTTCATGCCTTCCTTCTGGGGATTTGCACCTGCCCCTTGGTCTTTTCTTACCGGGGTTTTTCGGGGTTCTTGCTCTTGCTGGTTCGCCTGGTCTCTCCCTGACCCTCCGTATGGGGGGTCACTCTTCACCACTCGCCTCGCACGGGGGGGGGGGGGAATACTCACTTTCATGAAAGGTGTAGTGAGCACTTTTGTGCATCCTTCGGCCCTTGTGCCTGTTAATTTTCAGGAGTTTTCTTCCAGTATTTGTGCACCCATGAATTATCATCCTGTATAGCCCTTCGTTCGAAGGGTCCCCTTTTTCGTCCTTTCCTTCCTACACAAGGGAAGGGGGTAATCTCCTTTCACGGATTTACCGGTTTTTCACATTATTGTGCTTACACACAATTCCTGGGCTTCCTACATGGGACGGCAGTATCTTTTTCCTTTCCGATTGCGAGGAGGATATCACTTCCGTCCTGCCATGCCCGTTGGACGTAGAGAGTGTCCTCCCCTTATCTCATGCTACAGCCGCAATGGTTTTCACTCTCGGAGGTTTAGATCGTGGCTCTTGGATATTGTCCTTTGTGTCTCGTCCTCCTTCCCCAGACACGGATGAGGCAAGGTCTCGCCTCTGCACTATGTAGTCGGGAATTGCTCTCTATGTCAGGGACCACTTCATTTGGATTCCACACTTCGTAAGACGGAGGGGTACGCGCCATGCGTCCCCTTACCTCTGCTGTCTCCGTGGCGCCAGGCCGCCTTTCCTCCTGTGCCTCGTTCGGGCGTCCTCGCGGTTTCCGAGGACGCCGAAACGCCGGTGTTACGTCGCTCTCCTTCCCCATATCGCCGACGATTCCCGACTCCTACGTCCGGTTCATGCCATACATGTGGCTCTGGACGAAGCTCGGGAGCCCGTCACACTGCATGCAACCTCCCTGCCCGGGCCTGCCGCCCTGTGGGCGGATGCTCTGTCGAAAGGACAGAGCGCCCGGGTAGTATGGTATTCCCAACATTCGACGACCTAGCGGCCTCCTGGAGTGTTCCACAGGTGGCCTGGTTCGCCTCATGCGAGGCGACCGGGTTGCCTGTGTTCCTGTGCCGCTGGTTTACTCCTCCGGCGGAGGTACCGGTCGCGTTCAGCAAGGACTGGCGCAGGTGGCGGTCGGTTTATGTGTGTTCCACCAACCACCGCCCTTTTTGATGTGCAACGTCCTCCACAGGCTGAGAGGGTACCAGTGCTTCGTTTGGTTGTCGCGCCCGTCCGGCCGGCCCAAGCCTGGTCCGCTCGGCTGAAGTGGTGGTACCCGAGTCCAGTTCCCCTAGTGATCTCCGATTTCCTCTTGGTATCGATTGGTGTCCTAGAGACCTCGTTCGCCTTAACATCGTGGATGTTGTGAGGCAGGGTGGATGCCTAAGTTTAGTCGATCTTTGAATGTCAAATCCTCTCCCCTGGATTCATTTTACATGGCAGACTTACGGATCTCACTGACACAGTTTTCCTTCTTGGTTCCCTACCCATCACGGACGCGACCATCGGTGGCGTTCGTGTTTCACTACCTCCATTGGTTAATATTGAGAAGCGTCCCAACATCTGCACCACTCTTACGAACCGCCTGTCGGCCATTCGGGTACCGTTTGAGACTTTCACGGGGTTGGTCGTTCCTCCCTAGGACTTGGGTTCTTTTTGCGATCCTGCTTTATGCTTCGGTGGCGTTCG
Source organism: Paralithodes platypus (assembly GCA_032716605.1). Lineage (NCBI taxonomy): Eukaryota > Metazoa > Arthropoda > Malacostraca > Decapoda > Lithodidae > Paralithodes > Paralithodes platypus. The sequence goes on along the minus strand of CM064486.1, from coordinate 7,270,092 downwards.
TGTTTCACTACCTCCATTGGTTAATATTGAGAAGCGTCCCAACATCTGCACCACTCTTACGAACCGCCTGTCGGCCATTCGGGTACCGTTTGAGACTTTCCCGGGGTTGGTCGTTCCTCCCTAGGACTTGGGTTCTTTTTGCGATCCTGCTTTATGCTTCGTCCGACGCCGCGTCAGCTTCCTCCTCAGTGGTTTCTGGCGGAGGCTCTCGTCTGCCTCTTACGCTCATTACCCCACGCCTGAACACTTCTGTGACATGACATTGTTCTTTATGGCTTTGGCGACGGGTGAAGGAGTCCCCGGAGATGACTGCTAGGTCTCGGGACCGACATTCCTTACATCGTTCTCCCGTCCTTGAGTCAGTTACTTTGGCTCCGTCTGTTCGTTTGGTTGCTACAACCGTACGCGACACTCCCGTTTTTATGCTTTTCCTGTACCAGCTTTCAAACATGGTAGGGTTCATCATCCGTTATGCCCGGTTCAAACCCTGCATCCGTATGTGTACTCGCCCAGGCCAGTGTCGGGGTTGCCTTTACGGGTGGCGCCTACGACCTGTAGGAGACTAGGTCGACGTGCTGTGGGACTTCGCCTGTGTCGGTATTTTCTTGCCAGTAACCCTTACGTTCTGGACGCAGCTCATGTTGTCCGTTCGTACGCTGCTACGTTCAGATTTTACATAATCTTTCTCGACCGAACGTTGCCGACACGGGGCTTTGGTCTTCCCCCACCACGTTTGTCTCCTCCTCTCTGGCCATGTCCACAGGCAGGCCGGGACATCCTTGTAGTGCGTTGGGCCTGCAGGTTCACTCAGGGTCTACCTGCAGCGTTCCTTCTGTCTCTTATCCTTCTCCCTTCTTGTTCTTCTTTTATTGGGGGGGGTATTGCACTATACCCATACTTGCACCTAAGTTAAAGGATTAATAACTAGGTTAAGATTTTGATATAATTTCTCGTCTTAAAGTATACTACGTTCTGTTGGTAGGTCTTGGCCTCATACCACTGAACTTTTCTTATGGCTTTCAGTGCTGGTCACTGTGTATGCTCATGTCTTTTCTCGTCACCCCCTGTACGGTCCTCCTCTTCGACGTATGTCAGTATTTACTCATTACATTCTGGGTCTTCCTGCCTTCATCCGGGGGGGGGGAGCATCCTGGACTTAATATTTTATGATGAAATGCAGCATTCTTTGTCTTAGGTTAGTTATCCCATGGCATAAGACTTGACTGTACTTGACCTCTCTTGATATGCACCTGTCAGTACACACTTTCTATAAACTCTCTTGTTTAAGTCGGTCTTTCCATGGTCCTGATATTTCCTAAGGGCTAAAGTTTGTGTTTTCAGCTTGTATGTCCGCCTCCAATTTGGTACTCTAGCTCTACGTTGGAACGTAGAGGCTACTACTAAATTGGGAGGTTTAACGACCCTCCCAATACCAAATGAGGTAAAACCTCCTATTTGGTCGTAGCCTCGGAGTATCCAACGTCATAGTATCCCGCCCTCGCGCCGTACCCCTGCCCATCCAATCTTGTCTCTTGTAACTTGATACCGGGAATGCCCAATGAACCCTGTCGGGTAGTGGGGTGGATCCGTCAAGACGGCTGAAGGAGCCAGATAGGATGGCCTAAGATCCTGTAATTAGTAGTAATCCTGGTCACTGTGTATGCTCATGTCTTTTCTCGTCACCCCCTGTACGGTCCTCCTCTTCGACGTATGTCAGTATTTACTCATTACATTCTGGGTCTTCCTGCCTTCATCCGGAAGGAGGGGGTGGGGGAGCATCCTGGACTTCATATTTTATGATGAAATGCAGCATTCTTTGTCTTAGGTTAGTTATCCCATGGCATAAGACTTGACTGTACTTGACCTCTCTTGATATGCACCTGTCAGTACACTCTTTCTATAAACTCTCTTGTTTAAGTCGGTCTTTCCATGGTCCTGATATTTCCTAAGGGCTAAAGTTTGTGTTTTCAGCTTGTATGTCCGCCTCCAATTTGGTACTCTAGCTCTACGTTGGAACGTAGAGGCTACTACTAAATTGGGAGGTTTAACGACCCTCCCAATACCAAATGAGGTAAACCTCCTATTTGGTCGTAGCCTCGGAGTATCCAACGTCATAGTATCCCACCCTCGCGCCGTACCCCTGCCCATCCAATCTTGTCTCTTGTAACTTGATACCGGGAATGCCCAATGAACCCTGTCGGGTAGTGGAGTGGATCCGTCAAGACGGCTGAAGGAGCCAGATAGGATGGCCTAAAATCCTGTAATTTTCTCTTCTTTCTCATCAATATTTTCTTATTTTCCTTTCCAAATAGTGGCCTCCAAAGTATGTACAACGTACCTAGTAGAGAGAGCAAGATGCTACTCTAGATGTTATCGTTTTATCGCGCTAGTGATTTCGATAATTGCCCACTCTAGAGCGGAGCAAAATTATACGATAAGTATATAGCTCTACGTTGGATACTCCGAGGCTACGACCAAATAGGAGGTTTACCTCATTTGGTATTGGGAGGGTCGTTAAACCTCCCAATCTCCCTTGTAAATGTAGGTGGGCTCCTGGTACAGTATTATAGTCGAGTGTGGGGGTGTTAAGAAGGAGGTGTCGGGGGACCAAGATACGGTACGGTACCATAAATCTGGTGGCCAACGATTATTTCTGCCTGCCCTGATATAACTTAGTGTCTAATAATCTATATATCTATCTATCAATCAATCTATCTATCTATCTATCTATCTCTATCGCCACAGGCCGTAGCTCGGTTGGTAGAGCTCTCGCCTGCTAACCGTGAGGTTGACGGTTCGAGCCTCGGGCCAGCCAGTGAGTTATTGGCAGATGTCAGTGCTGTTGGTGAATGGTGCGGTCTTGCAATCTGTGGCTACTATTCACTGAAGTCCCTGATTCATCAGGCCACCCACCCTAGCCTAGCTATTCAGCTGGGAGTGTATGGTGGTAAAAACTGCATCATCATCTATCTATCTATTCTCTTTATTGTAACTTATTATCCATTTCCCTTGTAGATGTTGGTGGGCTCCTGGTGTTGCATTCGACAGTGGAGGGTGTGGAGAAAGAGATATGTTAAAAGTCTATCTATCTATCTATCTATTCTATATCTTCAGACCCAATCCCCACTTTACCTATGTTTTTTTTTTTCCCCTCTTTTCCTTTTTTTTCTTTTTTTGGTGGGGTATCTATGTTAAGAGTGATCTGAATATTATTTACCTATACACTGACTAACTGCCTTGTCTATCAAACTATGTCTATCTAACTTATCTATACCTCCCTTGTAGATGTTGGTGGGCTTTCTGATGTTGCTGTCGACAGTGGAGGGTGTGGAGAAAGAGTTTTTTTAAGGGGGTAGTGCATGGTTTTTGGTCTATGTATTTATTAATTTATATACTTTTGAGTTTCCTCGCTAGAACTCCATCAAGCTTAAAAAAGCACCCCCTAGATCCCCTTTCAAGATAAATTTGTAAATTTTTCAGTAGAAAAATGTCCCGGCCAAAGGCCGGTTCCTTAAAAGATTACAGGCTCGCTTTCGCTCGCCAGGAAAAAACTGACACCTAAATGGCACGAAAGGTTATAATGTTGACAATAAAATGGGCCGAAATGTCTTAAAATAGACAAACTATGAAAAGAACGTCTTAATATCTCAAAAACTAATATGCAATACATAAGGGAGAAGGAGGTACAAAAAATGCGACTACCTCCCCCTTAAGATACTTGTGCTAACTGCCTTATCTATCAAATTATATCTATCTATCTTATCTATCTCCCTTGTAGATGTTGGGGGGCTGCTGGTATTACGGTGGAAGGTACGGAGAAGGAGGTGTTTTAACCCTCTCACGACCATAGGATGCAGAGGTTGCCAGATTAGCAATAAGAAATAGATTACTCTCACTGTTATAATTACCTCTCCAAAATTAGTTTTCTGCCCACAGCTAACTCAAAGACAACTGCAGAGGTTGAAGTAAACAAACTAAAGGTTTATAGATACCCCTGACGGTAACAAAGGATTTAAAGTATCCCTAATAGGCTCAAAAATCGCGTCCGGATGTGAGAGGGTTAAGATGCTGGTACTATAGGTAGCGCCAACGAACTTGACAATAATGTTGATCCCTGACCTCTCTAACTCAAAAGGGCCTAGAGCAAACTGGCTGTAAATATCCACACCTATTTCTTGGTGGACTCTTCCCAAATGATAGAAACGTCAGCCCGATTGCCTTCATTTATTTCGAGTTGTAAGAAGTTAAGGGGTCAAGTTCGCTGGCACTACCTATAACTGCCTTATCTATCAAATTATATTTATCTCCCTTATAGATGTTGGTGGGCTGCTGGTGTTACGGTCAACGGTGGAAGGTACGGAGAAGGAGGTGTCTGGGGACAAAAGTACTTTAACCGTGGTAGCCAATGACACCTTCCACCTGTTGTGTGCCGCTGCCATGTTCACCTACCGCCCCGTCCAGCTCCTCTTCACGGGTTCAGGTGGCTATACACTAACATTTTTCATAAGCTTTTAAGATTTTTGTTTTTTTATATTTACTGTACAACTTAGCTATGAAGCATAGCAAATTTAAATGAGTTTTGTTCCGAAATTAATGTAAAATGTAAAATTAATGTAAAATTGGGACAAGGACTATATGAAGTCAAATTAAATTATCAAAATCGCTATGTGGAAATAACGCTTACTAAAATGAAAATTATTAAATAAAAGAACACAATCCACCACATAGGGTGTACATTACTACATGAGCAAGTTAATCTGTTTCCCAAGCAAACTAATCGCACATATAACAACGCACTATCGTCACGTTAAAGGAAGTAGTCAAGTTTGGGAAGTCCGGGACGTTCTGGCAAATTTTACTAAACTCTGCATGAATAAAGAAACTACATGTTAAATGTCAAAATATTATTTAAAATCAAATTTGCAACATGACAAGACATTAACAATAGTACAAAATACAAATATTGATAAGATATCTATACTATTACAAAATAATATATAAAATACAGTACAGCACTCACTAACGATAGTGCTATCGGGTAGGTACCTGTAAGCATAGCATGCCTCAAGTGACCCCTATCAATAACTACCCTACAAATAATCTACATTTATACCACAAATAAACTAAGGAAATCGCAAAAGTAAGCAATTGATACTATCGACAATGAATACATATAATATAAAGACAAATAATTGCAAAATATGAAGTAACAACAGATTTAAGCAAAGAGTACTCTTTTAACAAGAACAATAAATTTAAAAAATCATCAATATTAATATTAATAATAGAAAAAGAAAAAGAAAAAGATAAACAATAAATACAGACAAAAAGTAAGCAGAGGTTATACAAGAAATTTCAAGTTAAAAATGCTTGATTAAAATTATTGATGTCAAATTTTAGAATACAGTACAGTCACAATAATTGACCCTAAAAAGATTAAATTTATGGAACAATTTACTTGCCTCAAAACCTCTGTCCACTAAGAGTCTGTATAGTAACCTAGCTCTAGCCCAAAAGTCATCTACTTTAGTGCAGATTTTACAAAATCTTATTAATTGGAAATAAAAACAATTATAAGTTATTTTACTATCGATATTACTACTAGGGAAATAAAAGTTTATTACGTTAAAATTAAAATCATCAACTTTGTGATATACTTTAAGTATGCACTGTTCATTAACAATCTCTATATTTATATCAAGAAAATTTTCAACTTTATAATTTACGTTAGTTAGTTAGTTATGTAGAGCAGATTAACCAGACCACTGAGCTCCATACGGAACTCTCATAGGTCTGGCTATTATATATAATTTACGTTACATTGTGTGAGGGGAATAGAATTAGGGTAAATAAGTTTAGCAACTTGATTAAAATTTAACAAATTGCAAACAAGAATATCATCAATATATCTACTATTATTACTTAACAGTTTAGCAAGTGCTAATTTTTCTGGGATTTTATTTTTCTTGCTACTGTCAACTAAGTCTTTTATATATTTAAATTCTAAAGCAAGCAAGAATAAGTTTGCAATTAATTAATATCGATAGTAAGATAACTTATAATTGTTTTTATTCCCAGTTAATAAGATTTTGTAAAATTTGCAGTAAAGTAGATGACTTTTGGGCTAGAGCTAGGTTACTATACAGACTCTTAGTAGACAGAGGTTATGAGGCAAGTAAATGGTTACATAAATTTAATCTTTTTAGGGTCAATTACTGTGACTGTATTCTAAAATTTGACAAATAATTTTAATCAAGCATTTTTAATGTGAAGTTTCTTGTATAACCTCTGCTTACTTTGTGTCTGTTGGTATTTATTGTTTATCTTTTTCTATTACTGTATTAATATTGATGATTTTTTAAACTTAATTGTTCTTGTTAAAAGAGTGACTTTGTTTAAATCTGTTGTTACTTTTTAATTTTAGTAATTATTTGTCTTTATATTATATCTATTCATTGTCGATAATATCAATTGCTTTGCTTTTGCGATTTCCTTAGTTTATTTGTACGATAAATGTAGGTTATTTGTAGGGTAGTTATTGATAGGGGTCACTTGAGGCATGCTATGCTTACAGGTACCTACCCGATAGCACTATCGTTAGTGAGTGCTATATATTATTTTTTTTGTAATATTACTGTATATATCTTATCAATAATTGTATTTTGTACTATTGTTAACCCTCCGGATCCAGGGGCCATCATATGAGGCCAATCGCCGTGTCCGGGGGTATTTCTGAAAAATGGCTATCTTCATAAATCGATATCTACTGATTGAGACCACCTAGAGCAATCAACTAAATTGTATAGTGTAGAACCAACCTTCGTCTGTAGACTGGCGTTGAGTTGACATCGCTACGACAAGTAGTTGCCGAGATATGATGATGGGAATGGAGGTGTTTTTCCGCATATTTTTGCCTGAGTCCGAACGCTTCACTGGCTAGCACGCACTAAGTCACCCGTCGCTTCGGTGGCTTTGGTACCGGTAGACGATATTATGTTTCTATGGGGATAATGTCATCGTTATTGTGTCATTTATTACTTTTACAACCATTATTGAGTTATGTGAAACTTTATACTGTATAACATATTTTTGGCACTTTCACTGTTATTGGATATTATTGTGTCACTTTCACTCTTATTACTCTTCTTGTTATGAATTATTGTTACTCTCACTGTTATTATTGAGTTATTATTACTTGTTATACATTTGTGTGTCACTTTCACTTACTAGGCTAGGCTAGACAAGACAAGCGTACGGTACCGTACGGTAGCGTAATTTACACTTGTAATTGTTTCAATAAAAGTTAGTTATTATTACATATTTTTCTGTGTCTTTCACTTGCCTTATTGTTATATTGATATATTGTTACTGGAAGGAGAAGGCGTGCCAACAGCCGATGCCGGAGTCGCCCGCATCTTCACTAACCACTTCTCCATTGTCAAAGTCACTCCCAAGTTCACTCAGTTCACTATATTCACGAGCACCGCATTCACCATCGTCATCATCCTCGTCATGATCGTCCTCATCGGTACTAATAGAGCCAAGAAACTCTAACCCATCCGCCACTTCACCCTCATCTTCACTAACCACTTGTTCTTCGTCAAAGTCACTCCCAAGTTCACTATATTCGCTTAGCTCTTCCAGAGTGTGTGCAACACCACCGGGACTAAGCACTGTTTTCTTGGTCATTTTAGCCTTGCTTTTGTTAGGCGTACGGGACGCGGCGGCGGGCGTCGATTCGGATACAGCGATTTTTTTTTGGATTACCTCCATCCATCTTGGATGCGCGATAAGAACTGATACTGCCTGTTAGTTTGTGCTTGGTGGCGCTGCAGTAGCCCACGCACGAACAAAAATCCGCCCGCGCGATTTAAACCCTTTGATTTTGCCTCATATGAAGCCTCCCGGATTCCTAACCAAAATTTGTTTTGCCTCAAATGAGGCCTCCCGGATTCCATGGGTTAATGTCTTGTCAAGTTGCAAATTTGATTTTAAATTAACATTTTAACACTAATTGTAGTTTCTTTTATTCATGCAGAGTTTAGTAATATTTGTCAGAACGTCCCGGACTTCCCAAATTGACTAATTCCCTGAACGTGACGATAGTGCGTTGTTATGTGTGCAATTAGTTTGCTTGGGAACCAGATTAACTTGCTCATGTAGTAATGTACACCCTATGTGGTGGATTGTGTTCTTTCATTTCATAAATTTTATTTTAGTAATCGTTGTTTCCACATAGCGATTTTGATATTTTGTTTTGACTTTATATTGTCTTTGTCCCAGTTTTGGTTTGACTTTGTTTGCAAGTTTTACATTTTAATTAATGAACAATGTTACGGTATAGTGAAGTAATTCAAAGATGAGATCATTAATGATGAGCTAGAGACTAAGTGTGGAGTGTCCGCATCAAGATTTTTCTGTATTGTAGTTATGTAATTTTCCTTACGATTATACACCATTTTTGTCTGATTTACAACTAAATAATGAAGCTTAAGAACCTTAAGTTAATTTGTTCCCTTATTAATGTACAACGTAATAATTAAAACAACTCAAAATTAATTGACTAAATGAGGAATCCCTGTACAGTAGTGTTGTATCAAGACTTTACCCTATCGTGCATCACTCAGGGCCACACATTGAGATGAACAAGACGAAGTGGTCTTGGCAGAAGTCGGTACCGGAAGGGAAGGTAACCACCGCTCACCAAGGTAACTACATCTGCAGCGCCGAACTGCTCAACAGCTCCCATACTGTGGTCAAGACACTGCAGCTCATTGTTCAAGGTAACAAAGAATGTAAAAAAGATGCCAAATGCCCTATTGTTTACTCAGTATATTAAGGTAGTACAGTATTTGTTTTTTAATTAGTAGTTTAACCAGACCATCGAGTCACAAAATGAGACTTATTAGTAACAAATTAACTTACTCATATAGTGATGTACATTCTATGTGGTGGTTTTGTGTTCTTTTATTTCAAAATATTATTTTGCTAAAGCGTTATTTCCACATAGTGATTTTGATAAGTTCTTTTGTCTTTATTTTGTATCGTACCAGTAGGTAGAGGATGCCAAATCTCACTTTGGATAGGACCAGCCCTCACCCATCATATATTACACCAAGGATTTTGTGTGTGTGTTATGGGGAGCTTGTTTAAGGTGAGATGAGGGATATGTCTAATTGTCTATGTTCTTCTGTCCAGTTTGTGAGAAGGGTCGCTGTAGATTTGGCCTGGGCTAGTTTGAGCCTGTGGTGAACCATTCGTGTTGTGTATTGAGGTACAGTTGGAGGAGTTGTGTGGCTGTGTTTGCATCTCGATGTGTACATGGAAGTGTTATGTTGTCTGAGTAAGAGTCTGTGTGTAGGGTATGGGTAGGTGGTGCATGTATAGATTGAAAAGTGTTGGTGACAAGACGGATCTCTGAGGGACTCTGTTTGTGAAATTTCTGATGTTTGATGACTGGCCAGCAAATCTTACATGGGCACATCTGCCTGCTAGATAGTTGGCCAGCTATGTTTTTGTGTTATTGTGCATGTTTTTGTTGAGATTTTTTTTTGTAAGGTTGAGGCGGGGATTGGCATCAAAAGCTTTACTAATGTCATTTGTGACGAGAAGTGTTGTGTGTGGTGGCCTAGCTGAATTAATGCCATCAAAAACTGTTTGTGTTAAGTCTGTAAGAAGGGTGCTTGTGGAGTGTAGTGGCCTAAAGCCATGTTGTGATGTAGCTAGGGGAATGTGAGGTGTGGTTAGTTGTAATATGAGGCATTCGGTATCTTTTGAGGCGGTGCAGAGGAGAGTGATGGGGCGGTGTGAGGAGGGTAGCGTGGGCCGAATATTTCTATAAAAAAATATACAAATTTATCTTGAAGGGGGGTCTTGGGTTTTTTTTTTTTTTTTAGCTTGATGAAGGTCTACGGGGGAAACTATAAAAATAATCTATCTGTCTATCTATCTAAAAATAATAAAAAGATAAATAGATAAGCAAATAAATACGCCCATCCCCCTTTAAGGTACAGTTACCAAGACGTAAACCACCCTGGAACAAATGCTGTGAAAAGCTGGTCGTGTATAACCACCATAACACTAGCTGGTCCGACGTGTTGTGGGTTATTATGAAATTTTGTTTAACTCGTATTGAGGATTTTGGTTGCTATTGACATTCTCGATCAATATATTTTAGTTTGTCACCTAGGCTAGGAAAAATGCCTTCCCAGACTTCCTTCAAATTAATAGTGCCCATCTAGACCCTCTTCAAGCTAAATATGTACTTTGTTTTATACAAAAATGTCCCCACCAAAGACATATTTCTTCTAAGTTTAATTTCTTTTGCAGGTGAGAAGGGCGTGGAGTTCCTGCCGGACGCCACATTGAAGACCGACGACTGGACTCGGGTGGTGAAGGAGAAGAAGAAAATCACCCTCAGCTGTTCTGTCTCCGGTACACCACGGCCAACGGTCACATGGTTCAAGGTAGGACGTCTTTTGCCCCCATTAGATTGACAATCTTAGGATGTTGAGCACCTTTAGTTTGGCGATTATACAACATATAACCATTTCAGGTGTTTTTCCAACAAACAAAGCTGTGCTAGATTCTATGTGGTGGTTTTGTGTTTTTTTCTTTCATAATATTGTTTTGTTAATATTTTAGTCTCAAGTCGGCCACCCCTAGCTATTGGGTATGTGCCTGAGTATATATACATGCATACATACATTCAAATCTTCAATAAGTTATTTCCAGTGATTTTGATGGGAAAGAGGTGCATGGGGGTGATTCATTCGTGGCCATCCTTTCAGGGATCATGGCATCTGGTAATAGATAGATAGATAGATAGATACAACTAGAACGATTGATATACTGTACTGAAAAATGAGAACTAATATATCTTCATTCCACAATTTCTCTTTCTACAGGACAATAAGGAACTGCTGCAGACATCAAGCTATTTTGATAATGAGACAACCTTCCTTTCCTCCGATGGACAAAGGATAAAGTTCGTGTTCCAGGAAAAGCACGAAGGAAAGTACAAATGCATTGCCAAGAACCGGATCAACACACTCAACGGATATATCAGCTTGGATGTTCAGAGTGAGTATTACAGAGTGTCAAATTATAATGTAAAACTTGCAAAGTAAACAAACCAATACTGGGACGACACAATATATAGTCAAAAGAACTTATCAAAATAACGCTTTAATCATATAAAAGAACACAAAACCACCACATATGGTGTACATCACTACATGAACAAGTTAATCTGTTTCCCAAGCAAACTAATCACACATATATTTTATTTCATAAATTTAATTTTTGTAAGCGTTGTTTCCACATAGCAATTTTGATAAGTTATTTTGCCTTTATATTGTCTTTGTCCTTTTTTTTTTTTTTTTTTTTTTTTTAGTTTGCAAGTTTTACATTTTAATATAACAACACACTACTGTATACAGTATGTGCATTGTAATCCTAATTACTTTTTTTTAGTTTGTATTATTGTATTAATTAAAATGTAAAACTTGCAAACAAAGTCAAACCAAAACTGGGACAAAGACAATATAAAGTCAAAACAACATATCAAAATCGCTATGTGGAAACAACGCTTACTAAAATCAAATTTATGAAATAAAAGAACACAATCCACCACATAGGGTGTACATTACTACATGAGCAAGTTAATCTGGTTCCCAAGCAAACTAATTGCACACATAACGCACTATCGTCACGTTCAGGGAATTAGTCAATTTGGGAAGTCCGGGACGTTCTGGCAAATATTACTAAACTCTGCATGAATAAAAGAAACTACAATTAGTGTTAACATTTTATATTAAAATCAAATTTGCAACTTGAAAAGACATTAATAATAATAATAATAAGCATGTTACTTATTTCTCATAAGCGCCAATTTTTCCGAAGAATTCACTAGCGCTCGGAAAGAGAAAGAAAAAAGAACAAAATCAATGCATCAAAAGAAGGCTTATATACAACACACATTTAACAATCACTAGCAGTGGCAAAATAGCCTAAACTCTATAGCCATCTGTCATGACACCTCTCTCAAGATCATAGCTTCTCTCAAAGAGAAAAGTCTTAAGTTGTCTCTTGAAGCATTCAACAGAACTCAGTTGTCTCATGGACAGCGGCAACCTGTTATACAACCTCGGAGCCATGTAGGAGAATGACCTCTCAAAGAAAGAAGACTGCTGGAAAGCCCTTGGTTCATCAAGACGAAAAGGGTCATTGTCATGACGCACAACTACACCATGGTGTGCCGGTGGGCGCCTGAGCAGCTCCGCAAGGTACCTAGGCTCACCAAATTTGAGAACCTTAAAAGTCACCAAACACAACTTAAATTCTATTCTTGCTCTTACTGGCAGCCAGTGCAGTTCTATGTGAAGAGATGTAGTAGGAGTTCTAGGTGGAACACCAAAAATTAGTCTTGCGGACCTGTTAAGAACAGACTGAACTTTCTTTAAAATATAATTTGGAAGACCCACCAACAAGGCATTGCAATAATCAACACGAGAGAAGACCAATGAGTGAACCAACGTCATGAGGCAACGTCTGGTTATAAACGGCTTCACCAAATAGAGATTTCTGATGTGCAAGTAACAACTTTTAACTATCTGGTTTACATGCTCTTTGAAATCTAATTGGGAGTTCACATATACACCCAGATTTCGAACAGAGTTGGCCGGTCGCAGCTGAGATCCACCCACATTGATGGAGAGGGCACCTACTATATCATCAGCTCTTTTATTTCCTCGGATGATGAGAATATCAGTTTTACCATCATTTAGTTTAAGTTTTCTCGCTCTCATCCACTTCTTGATATCAGACATCAACAATTCCATCTTACTCCGTATATCAACTATATTTGTGATTCTCACATAAATCTGGGTGTCATCTGCATGAAAGTGAAAGGTGACATTATGTGCACGAAGCAGAAGAGACAAACTGCTGATATAAATTATAAATAGGATAGGACCTAAAACTGATCCCTGCGGAACACCATACTGCAGGGGTGTCGAGTCCGAGACCACTTGATTTACCATCACACTCTGGGATCTACCTGACAAGTACGACCCAAGAAGCAAGAGAGCGGAGTCACGCACACCACAATCATAAAGATCACTTAATAACAACTCGTGATCCACTGTGTCAAAGGCCGCAGAGAGATCAAGCAAGACCAATAGTGAGGCCACACCATTGCAAATGTTCTCAACTAGATCATTATGTACTCTAATCAATGCTGTTTCAGTTGAATGATGCTGTCGGTAAGCAGACTGAAAAATTGGGATAGTTTCATTCTGCTGAAGTAGTGGTTGTAATTGGTCAAGTATTGCACGCTCTAATATCTTTGATATGAAGGACAGGTTGGAGACAGGACGATAGTTCAACATGTTCTCAACATCAAGTCCAGGTTTCTTTAGAGTAGGTCGGAGTAGTGCATGCTTTTCAGAATGTGGGAAGCTACCTTCAGAGAAGCACTTATTCATTATTTTGGAAATAAACTCAACTGTGTGATCATAGACTCTTGGTAGCTTGGAAACATTTATGGGATCCAACGGGCAAAATGTTTTATTGAGGTTTCTTATGTAGGACGAGATCATGTCCTCCTCTACTGAGTGAAAGGATGAGAGGACATTATTAGGAATGTGTCGGGGTTGGAGTACAACTGAAAGTTCTTCACCAACAGAAGCATTATCCAGTTCCTGTCTTATGCGAGTTATCTTGCCAGCAAAAAATGACACAAAGTTGGCAGCCAACTCGGCATCGGGTACAGAAGGTCTTAAGCTGACTCTTGTTTTTCCAAGTAAACTGTTTACAATTGAAGCCAACCTCCTCTGGTCGTTACCACACGAGTCAACTTTTCCCTGATAATACACTTTCTTTTCATCTTTGATTGTGTGAACCACAGCTCTTCTGGCTGACAGATATTGCAACCATGTAGAGTCTGTTTTATTTTTCCGCCATTCACGTTCAGCTCTTCTACGCGCTCTTCTAAGAAATTTAACTCGAGTGCTATACCAGGGTGCATCTCGTACTATGATTTTCTTCTCTACTTCTGGACAGTGATGATCGAACACTAATTTAAGTGCATTTCCATGTACCTCCACCAGCTCATCTGAAGTAAGGTTGGAAGTATCAATACTTCCCAAGTACTGTTTTACTTCACTGCTAGCCAAATTTTGGTCTGTATTTTTATAATTTCTAAATCTGATTACTTTTTCATGTGTGAGTGGCTTAGGGAAATCAAAGCTGAAAGTAATCAAAGCATGATCAGAGGTATTAGGGTCAGCATTCTCAACATCAACATCCAGAACCCACAGGAGAGAAAACCAAGTCAAGGGTGTGTCCTAAGATATGAGTTGGGTGGGACACATGGTTTACAAAATTGTTCTGATCAGTCAACTCAAGGAACTCAGGAGAGAATGGCTTCAGATGAGGGCTGTCAACCCAGTAATTAAAATCTCCACATATCAAAAGTCTTCCGGTTTTAGCAGAAAATTCCTCGAGAAACTGCCCAAACTCTTCCATAAAACCCCTATCTGTGCCACGATGGCCAGGCCTATAGACAACTGCCATTCTTAGAATTTGTTGATGGAGTTTTATTTCCACCTCCAACAGTTCATAATAAAGAGGGGCTGGGTTATGGCTTATTTGCAAGATATTCACCAGAGATGTGGAGTAGACAACTGCCACTCCACCACCCGGATGATCTCCCCTAGGCCTAGGAACATTTATTATGGAATGGGTTTTAGGCAATGCCGCCTGGATAATATTCAGATCTGACTCGAACAACCAGGTCTCAGTGAGACATAATACATCAAGGTTACATTCATCCAAGATCTCGCAAATATGATCCATTTTGTTACGCAAGAAGCAAACATTCAACAGACCCAGTTTCAACCGGCTCCCGTGTGCATTTTTCAGTTTTTTGAACCTACAAAATTGGTGTTTTCAATAACTTTATTTCTCTGAGCTGTCATTAGAGGACAATTTCTACTTGAGGCGAAATGATTTGACGGCTCCGTAACTGATGTGGAGCTCATACAATTTATACATTTGGGGGAAGTCTTGTTGATACAGTCTTTTGAGTTATGAGTACCGGCTCAGAAGTTGCATTTTGGATCCTCATTTTTCCGATAACACCTGTCACTGGTATGGCCAAAGCCCTGGCAATGGTAACATTGTTGTTGTTCCCTAAGCTGCCTGGCCGAACAGCCCCGAGTCCCAGAGGAAGGCCATGGCCACGATCGGGCTTTCCCACAGAGCTCTCATTGAGTGTAGGTTGTGTTGTTGGCGTAAGTGGTTGTGTGAAATGCAGTCTTCTATGATGTGTTTAATGGTATGGGGTGCTGTGTTACATCCCGGGCAGGCGTCGACAACGGAGTCATCCAGTCTCTTCTGATAGCTCAGGAGAGCTGGGTGGTGTCCGCATCTCAGCCTGGCCAGGTGGACTCTGTCCTCGCGAGGGAGGGAGGATTCGGAAGGATGGATTTCGGGAGGTCGTGCATGCAGCTGCGTGTTGTCTGTGAGTGAGTGGATGGATTGGCGAGAGATATGAGTATGGATGTGCTTCTGGAAGTTGGTTCGGGGTGGGCAGGGAGGGAGAGAGGACAATAATTGTGTGTGATACCGTGTGCTGGGTGTTGTTTTGATATTTCTTGGTGTCTGTGGGTGTGTTGCCATATAGTTTAGTGGGTGGTCTTGGTTTGTGGAGGCTGCTGCCAGGAATTGAGTGCCTCTCATGTCCAGATGGTCTTTGACTTTGAGGATTTTGGTTTCTTGATGTACAGTAGATAATCTGTGGGTGCAGTAGCTGTGCAGCCTGTAATGATCTTCAGGGCTTTGTTTTGAATAGTCTGTAAGGTCTTATGATGTGTTTCAGCTAGGTTAGAAGCCCAGGCTGGGCTTGCGTATTCCATTACTGATCTTATGTAATGTTTATATACTGTGGTGGTAGTTTCTTTGTTGTGTCCAAATTTTGTGTGAGCAAGTGACCTGAGGGCGTTAAGTCTGGGTGTCAGTTTCTTTTTAATGTTTGTGGTGTGCTGTTTGGTAACATTGTGTTACCCAGAAGCGATCGTATGCACGACATCTCACAAGTCCAACATACACAGAATTGCCATCATCCACAATGGAAGAGCGTATTTCAGGTGACATTTTTACTACCGCAGTCTTTGTGTGTGCATCACTCTTTTGCTTGGTGAATAGCAAATTCATAGCTAAGCCATCGTCGACCAGGGACTTTATTCTTGGGCTCTTGTTGAGGATGCTGGGAATGATCTCATTATCCTCAGCGTCATTAGCAATGCCTACCAGAGTAATTTTTGGCATCATCTTCTTTGGTTCGGAGACACTGAAGGCACTGTCCACCCCCAAACACTGATTGATGGCCCTTCCTGCATCTTCTTTGGCTTTCTTGGATGGAAGTCGTACCACCAGTACACCTGAATCAGTTCTAGTTAACTTGTTAACCGGAACCGAAGCCAAAGCACTCTCGATTGCCTTTGTATCTGGTGGGCTTACTGGCTCGGAGGATCGGTCTTTTGGCTTCACTACCAGGACCTGATGGTCCCAGACAGTTTTTTTCTTTCCACCATCTACCACCTCAGTGGTGCGTTTGGTCGGCTCCTTTTTGGTCTCTTCAAATGTTTGCTGAACTATCTTTGCAAACAAGGGAATGTCGGGGGCAGCAACTTTAGTCTCAATGATATCCATTCTGTTACCAATACTCTCTATCTCCACGGCCACCGCAGCAAGGGCACCCTTCACTTCGTTTACAATGGCAGTCTTCACTTCACCAACTAGGGCAGCCGTCAGGTCATCCAAGGTCTGCTGACTAATTGCTGCGTCCTTTGCAGCCAGGGGGGTGGTATCGCAAACAGTGCAATGCCATTTAAATCCAGGTTTCTTCTTTGCAAGTACTCTGAGGTCCTCATCATCAATATTTATACAGTTAACGTGAAAATAGGTACCACACGAGTAGCAGCCCAGCGATTTGGCCTTGCCCACAACCTTCCCACAACTACAACTCTGCTTGCTTGCTGCCATTTCAGTGGAAGTAACCAATAATTAAAAACAAAAACACCTGTATTTCGTATCTGATTAAAAATAAGAGAAAACCCTAGTTTTAAAAAACTTGAAAATAACTACCTGGTACAGACCCCAGGTAGCGCCGTCCCCGTCAGTGCCACCACAATGGAAAAAAATTAAAATGGAAAAGAAAAAAAGGGAAAGTGGTGTCTGCAAGGTCACCGCGGGCAGGTGGGGATCGACTTGGCTACCCTTTGGGGGTAGCCCAACCGAGATGAGTGGAGAGACCACGCACAGGATGGCAGATGTGTGTGGTGCAAAAACTTTAACCAATTTTGCACACTGTTTTTAGCTTATAGCAGTGACAATACAATTTCCACGGTACTCAGCAAGACCCTATTGGTTACGATACTGCCACTGCGCAAAGACATTAACAATAATACAAAATAAAAATTAATAAGATATATATAATATTACAAAAAATAGATATACAGTATAGCACTCACTAACGATAGTGCTATCGGGTAGGTACCTGTAAGCATAGCATGCCTCAAGTGACTCCTATCAATCCCTACAAATAACCTACATTTATCGTACAAATAAACTAAGGAAATCGCAAAAGCAAGCAATTGATACTATCGACAATGAATAGATATAATATAAAGATAAATAATTACAAAATATGAAATAGTAACAACAGATTTAAACAAAGAGTACTCTTTTAACAAGAACAATCAATTAAAAAAATCATCAATATTAATAATAGAAAAAGATAAACAATAAATACAAACAGACACAAAGTAAGCAGAGGTTATACAAGAAACTTTCATGTTAAAAATGCTTGATTAAAATTATTTATGTCAAATTTTAGAATACAGTCACAGTAATTGACCCTAAAAAGATTAAATTTATGTAACAATTTACTTGCCTCATAACCTCTGTCTACTAAGAGTCTGTATAGTAACCTAGCTCTAGCCCAAAAGTCATCTACTTTAGTGCAAATTTTACAAAATCTGTACATACTGTACATACATGCAAGTTTAGAGACTGTTTTGTCCACAGAGAATGAGGTTACAGTCTCACATCCTAAATGGCGGCTTTCCAGGCAGCCCTGTCAATGAGTGCCTCTGTTTTCAAGTTCATTATTTTGAGATCGGACCGGAGTACCTGATCCCACGTCATTCTAGGTCTACCCCTAGGCGCAGCTCCCCCTACGTTCACAATCTGGCATTTCTTCACCCAGTTCTGATCATTACCAGTCCAGTAGAGAGACCACTCCACCACACCTCCCTTGTTAATTCTACCTCTCTCCTTTCTCCTGGTTGAGATCTTTGCCATCCTCATACTCTTTACAGCTAAACTACTAAAATTATCTAACCACACATCCACTACACACTCCCCTCCACCACCTCCCCATTCATGTCCCTAGTTATTCTACCAACTGAAAACATTATCGGTCTTACTTCATTTGGCTTCTTTCACATCTCTGTAGTATGATTCTTGTCACTCAGAAACTGTTTACAAATCTTCCCATATTCCTCATCTGCCTTACTTTTAGCATCTTGTATCGTTCTCTTCACTCTTTGTTTCAAGTTCCTATACTCTTGTTTCCTTGCATCTCTAGTTTCTCTAGGTACGGTATATTCTTTTGAAGCCTACTCTTTCACAACTCTTTATTTTTTTTCACTATTTCTGCTAACATATTAGTAAACCTTACATTATCTTTCTTTTTCCACATTTTAACTTTTTTCTTGCTACTTGTACATGCTTTTGCAGCTGCGTTAATCATGGAATCTCTTGTACACTCGACCAAAAAACAATCTTTACACTAACACACTAAACATTCTGGAAGTGGGTCGAAATCTTATGATAATACCTCACAGACGTATGTTTCACCCGATTCATTCCGTTCACACTAGATTAATTACAGCTCACCAGTGTAAAGATTGTTTCTTGGTCGAGTGTACCTTTCCATACTTCGTTTACAGTACTTCCTCGATCGATCTATCATATCGTCCATGCCCTTTACAGTCTCTTTCAGCATATCCCTGTATATTTTTGCATTTCATTCTGCAGTCAATGATCTCGCATTTATTCTCTCTACTATCAGTATTTTTCTCTTTCCTCTCTTATTTCCATTTCTTCTTTATCATTACTTTTGTAAGCGTTATATAGAGGTTTGATCCCGTCACAATTCCTTGCACCACTTTCGAATCTAGAATTCTTTTCAGCCCAGAGTCAATCATGGCATAGTCGATCAGATATTTCTGATCTTGCTCGCCTTCATCTCTATGCCATCTGTACATCTATAGTATATCTATAAAAGTAAGTAAAATCCTTATACTGATTAAACAAAATTATCATAATAACCCTCAAGAGGTCGGACTAGATAATTTTAATCCATAACCTCTCTCTCAACAGGGCCTGGCCTGAGCACTAGTACCAAGATTGGTTTTGGTGTGACAGTGGTGGGCATCGTGCTCCTGGTGGTTTTGGTAGTGTTCTTGGTGTGCCGCGTCAAGACCGAGAAAGAGTTCCGCAAGAGCTTCCGCCGCAACGAACTCTACCTCTTTGAGAAGGGAAACATCGGACAACTTAACTCGGATTGTACTGCCGACGAACAGGCCGAGCTTCTGCCTTATGGTCAGGAGTGGGAAGTGCCAAGAGACAACATAATTTTAGGTACGCAGAGTTTGTTAGAATTTATTACTACAGATATATTGTTAAATTATATAGAATCATTTTGAGAAAGGCAGCTGTATCTTCTTAGTATACATTATTACCATGTTTACAGCCAGATTTCACCACCATATGCAGTTATCTACAGTACAATATGTAATATAATACTGTACTGTACATTATCACATTACCAGGGAAGCAGCTTGGTTCAGGAGCATTTGAACATGTGGTGAAGGCAGTAGTGACTGGTCTAGAGGAGGACTTCTCCATATGTATATACTGTACTGTATATACCTACAGTATATAGTAGTATAGTATACAGAATAACATTCATCAGCATACCCATACTCCCCACCAAGCCCTCTACACCCCATCATCTCCTGATATCACCTTTTGTTCCCCTGAACTCGCCCCCACAACATCCTGGAAGGTGATCAGAACCTTGGGCTCAGACCACCTCCCGATCATTATCACCACCAAAACAAGACTCACCCCAGCTAGCCACAGACACACTTACACTAACTATAAAAGAGCTAACTGGGAAGCTTTCACATATGAGACAGAACAACACTTTGAAACTTTAAACAGTACACCCATCACTAACATCAACAATGCTGTACACACATTCAACACGACTATTCAAAACGCCGACAAGAAATACATTCCAAGAGGTAACATAAAAAAACACAACCCCAACTTCTCACCAGAAATTCAAAACCTCATCATACAATGCGACACACTGAAACACTCCCCAGCACCCCACACACAAGACATCAATCAACAAATTCAAGCACTCAACATCCAGATTAACAACAAAATACAAGAACAACAAACACTAAATTGGAATAACTTCCTACAAACACTCGATCACAAAACAAACCGCAAAAAACTCTACAAAACACTAAACAGCATCACACTTTCCAACAGCAACACAACACAATCCCATGCTGCAATCACAACAACAGACTTTACTCCTTCACGTAAACAACAAACAAACACTCTCATCAATCAATTCTCTCATGTCATTCACCTAAAACCCCACAAAGACGACCGACGTGTCATCCGACGAAAAAGACAATTCCCCACAGACCCTGACTATACACCCTTCACCAACAACCAGACAAAGCATATCATCAACAATCTCAAGCTCTCACCCGCCTGTGGCCTAGACAACATAAGCAACATTCACCTCAGACACCTGGGACCACAAGGCATACAAGCACTCACTAACATATCAAACTACAGCTACTCACACAACACAATACCAGACATCTGGAAGCATGGTATCATCATCACATTCCCCAAACCTAACAAAGACCCCACGCTACCCTCCTCACACCGCCCCATCACACTCCTTTGCACCCCCTCCAAAGTTATAGAGCGCCTTGTACTACAACTGATGACACCTGACTTACCCCTTTCTCCAACACAACACGGTTTCAGGCCATTGCACTCCACAAACACTCTTCTTACAGACCTTACACAAAGAGCTTTTGACGGCAACAACTCAGCTAGACCACCACACAGATCAGTACTTGCCACACTCGACATTAGTAAAGCCTTCGATGCCATCCCCTGCCACAACCTAACAAACAAAATCTACAACACAAACATTCTTACAGTTTCTTACAGTAGATCCTCTGGAAAAAGGCAAACTATGCCTGTGTATCCAGCTCAGTACCAGTACTTGCACTGCTGCGGTCGTTCACGGTGTTGGCGGCGGCGGTAGCAGACGCAACATTTTTACTATTCTGTATTTTTGTTTTATAATCAAACTTCAAATCTTGTCTTCCCCATGCTTTATCAAGATTACTTTCAAACTCCCTTATTGATTCGGAATCGACTACATACTGGGGCAGTGCGTTCCACTCATTTACCACTCTATCACAAAATGAGTTCTTTGCCTTCTCAAGCCTATTTCTTTCTTTGTAAATTTTCTTAGAGTGTCCTCTCGTTCTTGTTCCCTCCCGCATCAAGAAGATACCTTCACACACATCCTCATCGTACTTTCCTGACACTATCTTAAAAGTCTCTATCATATCCCCTCTCTTTCTCCTATATGCCAGTGTCGGAAGCCCCAGTGTCCTCAACCTCTGCTCATAGCCCGCGTTCTTCAACGTTGGTACCAGCTTGCTAGCTCTCCTCTGCACTTTCTCCACTGCTTCTATATCCTTTACCATATATGGAGCCCACACCTGGTTCGCATATTCCAGGTGCGGCCTAACCAGCGCTGTATAGAGATTCCTGAAGATTTCTTCGTCAAGTGACACAAATGTCCTCCTTATCAGCCCTACAATTCTATTGGCTTTGTTTATCTTTTCCGCTAAATGTTCTGAGAAATTTAACTTATTGTCTATCACTACTCCTATATCCTTTTCGGCACTCACTTCCTCCATCGCTTCATACATACTGTATCCTACCTTGTCTATCTTGCTGGTCCCAATCCGCATGTACTTGCATTTTTTTGGATGAAAAGGCATTAACCAATGCTCAGACCATCCCTTCATGCCCTCCACATCTCCTTGAAGCAAACCCATATCTTCCTTACTCCTCACTCTTCTATACAGTTTAGTGTCATCCGCATACAGGTATACCTCACTTCCATTAGTTATAACTTCAGGCAAGTCGTTGATAAATATAACGAACAGCAGTGGTCCCAACACAGATCCCTGAGGTACCCCACTTGTAATTTCCCTCCACCCCGAGCCTATTCCATTCACCAGTACCCTCTGTCTCCGATCTTTCAGGAAGGCTTCTATCCATTAATTAAAATGTAAAACTTGCAAACTAAACAAACCAAAATTGGGACAAGGACAATACAAAGTCAAATTAAATTATCAAAATCGCTATGTGGAAACAACGCTTACTAAAATTAAAATTATTAAATAAAAGAACACAATCCACCACATAGGGTGTACATTACTACATGAGCAAGTTAATCTGTTTCCCAAGCAAACAAATCGCACATATAACAACGCACTATCGTCACGTTAAAAGAAGTAGTCAAGTTGGGGAAGTCCGGGACGTTCTGGCAAATTTTACTAAACTCTGCATGAATAAAGACTCTACATGTTAAATGTCAAAATATTATTTAAAATCAAATTTGCAACATGACAAGACATTAACAATAGTACAAAATACAAATATTGATAAAGATATCTATACTATTACACAATAATATATAAAATACAGTACAGCACTCACTAATGATAGTGCTATCGGGTAGGTACCTGTAAGCATAGCATGCCTCAAGTGACCCCTATCAATAACTACCCTACAAATAACCTACATTTATAGCACAAATAAACTAAGGAAATCGCAAAAGTAAGCAATTGATACTATCGACAATGAATACATATAATATAAAGAAAAATAGTTGCAAAATATGAAGTAACAACAGATTTAAACAAAGAGTACTCTTTTAACAAGAACAATAAATTTAAAAAATCATCAATATTAATATTAATAATAGAAAAAGAAAAAGAAAAAGATAAACAATAAATACAGACAAAACAGAGGGTTGTAGGAACGCTAAAAGCAGTAACAAGAAATAGGGTGGTCAGTATGGAAGTGAAGAAGTCCTTGCATGACAGTGTGGTAATCCCGACACTGACTTACGGAAGCGAAGCATGGACGTTGGTTGAGAGACTCAGACCAAGAGTGAGAGCAGTGGAAATGAATTACTTAAGGAGTGCGTGCGGAGTTACATGGAGGGATAGACAGACTAATGAGGAAGTAAGAAGGAGGTGTGGTGTGGAGGTAGATGTGCTGGAAAGTGTGAAAAGGAACAATTTGAGATGGTTTGGCCATATGGAACGTATGGAAAACGAGAGAATGACTAAGAGGGTGTACGAGAGCGAGGTGGAGGGACAGAGGGGGAGAGGTAGACCGAATATGAGGTGGAAGGATGGAGTGAGGAACTACATGAACGAAGGCGGTGCTGGTTGGGAGGAGGGGCGTCGACTGACTGGGGACAGAGGTGCATGGGGGCGGTTCGTTCGTGGCCACCCCTTCGGGGATCACGGCGTCAGGCAATAGATAGATAGATAGAAAAAACAATAAATACAGACAAAAAGTAAGCAGAGGTTATACAAGAAACTTCAAGTTAAAAATGCTTGATTAAAATTATTGATGTCAAATTTTAGAATAGTCACAATAATTGACCCTAAAAAGATTAAATTTATGGAACAATTTACTTGCCTCAAAACCTCTGTCCACTAAGAGTCTGTATAGTAACCTAGCTCTAGCCCAAAAGTCGTCTAATTTAGTGCAGATTTTACAAAATCTTATTAATTGGGAATAAAAACAATTATAAATTATTTTACTATCGATATTACTACTAGGGAAAGGAAAGTTTATTACGTTAAAATTAAAATCATCAACTTTGTGATATACTTTAAGTATGCACTGTTCATTAACAATCTCTATATTTATATCAAGAAAATTTTCAACTTTATAATTTACGTTACATTGTGTGAGAGGAATAGAATTAGGGTAAATAAGTTTAGCAACTTGATTAAAATTTAACAAATTGCAAACAAGAATATCATCAATATATATACTATTATTACTTAACAGTTTAGCAAGTGCTAATTTTTCTGGGATTTTATTTTTCTTGCTACTGTCAACTAAGTCTTTTATATATTTAAATTCTAAAGCAAGCAAGAATAAGTCTGCAATTAAAGGGCTAGCATTTCCACCCATAGGAATTCCTAATATTTGTTTGAAAATGTACGGCCCGAATCTAACATAAGTATTGAAAATGAGGAATTTAAGGGCATCTTTAAGTTTAGTTCTATCAAAATATACAGAACTAGTGGGAGTAGAGCTAAGTGATGCATTATTAAAATATGTATAAACATTTATGAAATAATTACCATTCCTAACGAACCTGTCAAAGTGCAAATCTATAATAAAGCAAAGCTCTGAATATACTAAATCTAAAGGCAAATTGGTATACAAAGTTGAAAAGTCGAAGCTATGTACCGAGGTAACTTTCGGCATGGTATTTATTTTATCAATAACTTCTAACAAATTGTCAACACTCCAATAATAGTTAATGCCAGTTCTTCTCATGATGGTATTACAATATCTTTTATGAGTACTTTTAATGTATTTTAAGCAATTTACGACTTGTTCTGATAGAGTTTTAGTGGTAGCAAATTTTGCTCCGGCAATAAAGCGATATTTATAAGGTCGTTTATGAAATTTAGGTAACATGTATAATTTTGCAATGCACTTGTTCTTATCCAAAAGTTTAATATCAAATGTTATATTTTTCTTGGTATGTTCATCGATTAAGTTATCAATATTCAGATTATTTTGAATTTCATAAACAGAATTACCGCAAATATTTTTACGTAATATGTTACCCTTAATACCTAATTCTTTTTTCATGTTTTCAAGATAAAATTTCTTACATGTGAAGCTATAATTATTGCTGGCTTTATCTACTGTAGTGATTACAAAATGTTTATGTAAATTTATTAAATCAGCTTTAACCCTCCAGCCCCGGCTATGTATTATATATATATTCCTCGAAACCCGGGTGTTTTGGCCGAAAAACGTCTAGGCTAGGCTACCGTATATTCGTTAATCAGACTGCTTCCCGCATTTCCGCGCATCCCCAAGCGTAGCTGTGTTATTTACCTGTAGAATGGCATTAAGTAGAGCTCTCTAAGTCAACTGGTTGAGCTGTGATGATGATTTCATTGGAGATAACTTTATGGCCAAAACAGCCACTTTACACCACTTTTCGATACTTAACAACAACATACAGGCACACACGAACAAGCGACGCTCTCCTTCTTGTGGCCGGAGATGCGGAGTGTCGGTCCAGCCGGCTGTTGTTTACATGCGTCGGACCGACGCCTCGCACACCAAGCTCACAGGCTTTGACCTCATGGGTGTTTAAGAGCCCTTCCGGGCAGCTCGTGTATGCTTTTTTATGGGCGTTCAAGAGCCCTTCCGGGAACAGAGGGTTAAGCTTATTATAATTATAGTCTATAAAATCTGAAAGATTAAATTCATTTTTAAGCGAGAAAATTTTATTTCTAATTAACTTAATTAATAATTTAGACCATGCTTCTAGTTCTCTCGCATCGCAGCACGCAATTTTTAACAATTTATTTTTTAATTTATTGACTGAAAAAACAATATCTTTTAAAATTATGTCCCATGTTACTTTATTACTCCCTATTCTAAATTTAAACCCTTTACGACATAGCTCCGCTAATTTGTCGTTTGCAAAATGTTTAACTAGTTCTACATCACCTGTTAATATGTGACATATCGGACTATAAATGAACTTTGCTAGTGCATCACGTCTGCTAGCTGGCATATCCATGACTCTTTCACACACGCATTTATTATTATTGAAAATATCATTATCTGAAAGATTTCCTAAAAC
This sequence comes from Paralithodes platypus, assembly GCA_032716605.1. Taxonomy (NCBI): domain Eukaryota; kingdom Metazoa; phylum Arthropoda; class Malacostraca; order Decapoda; family Lithodidae; genus Paralithodes; species Paralithodes platypus. Next base: position 7,243,973 of record CM064486.1, on the reverse strand, counting down.
TTTATTATAATTACAAATAGACCCAACAGGTCGTTCATATGAATACACTATTAATGGTTTGAAATCTTTACAACCATCTGGTAACATGGACTTAACTTTCTTTGAATTAAAAGACTGTTAACATTAATTTTGTCTAAAATTTTAGAGGAATAATTTAAAGTGGACATGACTTTATCTTTAATACGGTTATCTTTGGATTTCTTAGAATTAGCTCTAATATACCCCATAAAAGCAAAGACTATATTCTTAAATTTATTTGTGAAATTATGTTTATTGTTTAGAATATTTTCTATAAAAGGAGCAAAACTTTTCTTTTGTAGGCCTTTCAATGAATCTTTTAATTTTTTAATTCCGAAATTTCGATATAATGAATATAAATTATTAACAATAATTTTAATATCAGACCTGTTTTTCTTTTTATTAAATGTATTTAGTCTTCTATTACCGTGTCTACCAGGTCTTCTGTTTAAAACAGGGAAGTTAAAATATGGGTTATTAAAATCGTTTTTTAATAAATCTTTATACAAAATGTTGCCTAAATTTTGTATTTGATTGTTAAGTCCAAATGGATAGATGGTCATTAATTTTCCAATCCAATAATTTTCTCTATCTAAAACATTTTGATTACTTTGAACAATTTCTATAATTTTGTATTTACAATCAAATTTAGTACAATCTGTGTTAAAATGCTTATATAGAAGAATCTTGGAGTCGATGCCGTTCTTAATTCCTGATCTATACCCGTAGGCTCTTTCTCTTAAACATTGCTCCGTCTTTCCAACATATTGTATACCACATTTCTCACAGGTTATTAAATAGATAACATTCTTTACTTTACATGGAGATGTTACATTAACAGAAGAATTTAAAAACAAACATTTTGTATTGGTAATGTAACTTTTAAAAAAAAATTGATGTTCAAAATCAAATTCATTCACACAGAGTTTACATTTACAGTTATCATCGAAAAGACTAATTATTTTCATTATTATTATTCATTTTTAAGTTTTTATAATTTTGCCGGGTGCGAGGGTACAGAGAATTATTCTGACACATAGTCCGTGGCCGGTCCTGGTTCGTCAACGAATACAAGTAAAGGAAGGGACAGTACATGGGGAACACGTCGTATACTAATGTTGCCACTAGTACAGACCGGCCTCACATCTATACTGTCCCTGACACACATTTCTTCCCTATATTATAGCTTCTAACTTTCTCTATTAACCTTTTATGTGGGACCTTATCGAAGGCCTTCATAAAATCGCAATATACCACGTCTATTACATCACCATCTTCTAGAATTTGCATCCAATCATCTACCACCTTAATTAGCTGTAGTACCGTCGACCTCCCCGGCAAGAATCCGAACTGTCTCCCACTGAAAAGTTGGTTTGACTTCATATGATCCATTATTCCTTCTCTAATTACCGTTTCCATTAGTTTACACACAACACTTGTCAAACTGACTGGTCTATAATTCCCTGGGTCATTTCTCTTTCCCTTCTTAAATATAGTTGTTATGTTCGCCTCTCTCCAGTCCATCGGGATTTGTCCTGTATTAAACGATACCTCAAATAACATTTTCAATGGCTCTACTAACATCTCCCCTCCTTCCTTTATGATTCTTGGGTGTATCCCATCCGGTCCCGGTGACTTACTTCTGTTAATTTTTTCTATAGCCCTTCTTATTCTAGCATGGGAAAACTCTATTAGTTCTAGTGCCGGTGCCTGTTTGATGGGAATAGTAGGCACTGCATCCTCCGACTCCATTGTTAGTACCCCCCCAAAGTATTTCCCCAGCACCTCTGCTTTCTCCTTATCAGTCTCCGCTCTACTCCCATCATTCAACCCCCCTACCAGCTCTGGGATCCCTACTCTTCTTGTTAACTTTTCCTGAATGTACTTCCAGAATATTTTTGGATTATCCTTCACATTTCTAGCTATCTCTCTCTCCCTCTCCTTCACGCAGACAAATAAACAATAAAATAAGGTGGGAAACAAGGAGGGGGTCCTTGTTTCCCACCTTATTTTATTGTTTATTTGTCTGCGTTCCAGATCCACTTCCTTAGCCTCTATACTAGACCCCCTGTTCTTTTTTAACAATTTTAATCTTTCCCACAATCGTTTCTTTCTTCTAATCAATATCCAAAGCTTTCTTTTCATTGGCAATTCTGGGTTAGTTCTTTTCCTCAATTTTGTTTTATCCTTATATTCCCTTACTGGTACACTTTTGGATACAGCATTCTCCAGTTTGACTCTAATTTTCCTCCACATTCCTTCAGCGTCTTCACCGTTCAAGTATTCCCCCCAGTCAATGTCCAAACACCGTCTCAGCAGCTCATAATCTGCTCTATCATACATGTATATTTTTCTATTACTTCTATTATCCCTCTCTGATTTAATGTTACAACTAAAGCTTATACAGGCATGGTCACTACGACCTATAGGGCTATCCACATTAACATGTTCCACTATATCCTCTTCATTGCTAAAAATCAAATCAAGTACACTCCCATGCGTCCCATCTCTATATCTTGTCATCTCTACAATATGTTGCGTTAAAAAACAATCTCTCACTTTCTCTATAAACTTATTTTCCAGCTACCCTGTCCCGCTGGAGTAGTACAATTTGCCCAGTTGATCCTTGGCAAATTGAAATCTCCAATCAAAATTTTATATTTGTTCTCTATTATCTATCTCCTCCATTGCTTTCAGTAGGTTATCATCCTCTCCCCTGCTATTATTTGGGCTTCTATATATAGAGGCAATTAGAATTGATCCTCTTGCACATTTTACTTCAATACACAAATACTCGCAATACTGCTGTCTCATATGCACCTCATTAACCTTGAGCTCTTTTCTTACATAAATAAACAGTCCTCTTCCAACCTCTGCTCTAATAGCATTTCTCTCATATAACTCAAAACCCTCCAAACTATATTCCACCAGTTCCCTTTCAATTCTAAAAAATTTTGGTCTTACTTCCTGTAGGGCTCTTACTTCCTGTAGGGCTGACATCAGGTTTTTCCTCTTCATCCTGCAACCTACATATCAGTTCTCTTTTCTTGTCCTGGGTAAACACATCCACATTACTAAACATAATCCTTAATCCATCTACCATTCCTTCAGCAATTACACCATCCCGCTCCTCCAGTCCGTACCCTACTCCCCTGTTAGCACTACTGGGTCTGCCTCTTTGTCTCCTGTCTCTCCCTGTGACACCTCCACCCCGTTCTCCTCCTCCGTCACAACTCCCATCACATTCTCTCCCCTCCCTGATCTCCCCCTCCCTTCTACTCTTATAAACCACTTCCTCACTTTTCCGTCCCTCACTCTCCAGTAAAAATTTCTCTTATCCTCCTCATCCAACTTTCCATTATTTTCATCAGCCTTTTCTTGTAATTCCTTAATTTTTTTCCTTTGTTCTATACTCAAATCCTTCTTTAGTCTTATGTGTTTCAGTTTATCATTTGTATTTGGCCTCCAACTAAAATTTGTCACAGTCTCCGCCACTACCCTATTTTTAAACTGTACCCTTATAGGTCTCATATCTCCCCTTTTATATCTACCTATCCTACTGACCTCCTCCACCTGCCCTTCCCATCCATATTCGTCCTCATCCACACCTTTCAAGACCTCCTTCACTGTCTCCATATCCCTCACTTTTCTCACTCCATTATCATTCATATGAGTCTCTATATCTCCATACAAGATTATACCCCTATCCCTGTCCATGGCCTCCCTCACGACACTCTCCTTGTTCTTCATGACCCCTACAACTGCACTCTCAAAACTTTTTTTTGGTCATATTCATTTCTTCCTTTTGCTCTTTCATAATATCCTCCAAATCCTTGACTTTTTGTTTACCTACCACCGTCCATGCAGTCGACTCCTTTACTTCCGTGAAACGTCCTTCGTATTCCTTCAGCTGCTCCTTCAATGCCATATTCTCTGCTCCCAGTTCATCTACCCTTTTCAATACCATCTCTAGGCTCTCATTAACTGCCAAAATAGGCCTGCATTCACTTCCTTCACTAGGCCTATTCCCTTCCCCACCTGTCACACCACACATTACACACAGTGCCTTAACTTTCTCACCAATATCCCCCTTCCATTTCTCCGTATCACTCATCCACTTTTCCAAATCCTTCACAACAATACTAACCTCTTCTAACTTCTTATCTGTGCTCTTAAATCCCCGGAAACGTTGTAACCTTCCTTCCGCCTCCGTCATACCCGAAATTCCCTCTGCCATGTTTGTTTACAAACTCAACAACTCACAACCCTACCGCTGTCCCGTCACTACACACTCTTATTACACTATATATCACCCCTCCACCACACCAATATATCCTCCAAACACTTCACTAAATCCTTCCTCTTCTAGTTAGCCCCGTATGCACTCGATATCTGTGAATTAATTGACCATTCCCATAACATATGCCGGAGCCTCAAACTTGCGTCCGCCTTCTGCCATGGTGTGCCGCCAACATGCACAACAACACAAAAAACATGGCTGGCCAACTTCTTAGCAGGCAGATGTGCACACGTATCTTTTGCCGGTCAGTCATCTAGCATTAGAAATTTCCCAAACGGAGTCCCGCAAGGATCCGTCCTGTCGCCCGCACTCTTCAATCTGTACATGCATGATATAAATACACCAAATTCACCCCAAATAACCATAGCCTCCTACGCAGACGACATAACACTCACAAGCAGGCACCAAAACCCAGACACAGCAACAAGACTCCTTCAAGACTATCTCGACACATTACATGAATGGTGCACTACAAACAGACTCAATTTAGCCCCAGCTAAATCCACTGCAATCCTCCTCACAAGCTGGACAGAAGAGCACGATTACGTCCCGGGACTCAACATAAACAACACACTCCTAACACACACACACACACCCAAAATCCTAGGAGTAACATACGACACCCAAATGACATTCAAACAGCACACCACAAACACAAAAAAGAAACTGACACCCAGACTAAACGCCCTCAGATCACTTGCCCACACGAAATTTGGACACAACAAAGAAACCACCACCACAGTCTACAAACAATACATAAGATCAGTTATGGAATACACAAGCCCAGCCTGGGCTTCTAACCTAGCTGAAACACATCATAAGACCTTACAGACTATTCAAAATAAAGCCCTGCAAAATCATCACAGGATGCACAGCTACGACACCCACAGATCACCTACATCAAAAAACCAAAGTCCTCAAAGTCAAAGATCATCTAGACATGAGAGGCACACAATTCCTGGCAGCAGCCTCCACGAATCAACACCACCCACTACACTACATGGCAACACACCCACAGACACCAAGAAATATCAAAACAACACCCAGCACACGCTATCACACACAAATACTGTCTTCTCTCCCTCCCTGCCCACCCCAAACCAACTTCCGGAAGCACATCTATACTCATATCTCTCGCTGTTCCATCCACTCACTCATAGACAACACGCAGCTGCAAGCACGACCTCCCGAAATCCATCCTTCTGAATCCTCCCTTCCTCGCGAGGACAGAGTCCACCTGGCCAGGCTGAGATGTGGACACCATCCAGCTCTTCTGAGCTATCAGAAGAGACTGGATGACTCCGTCGTCGACACCTGCCCGGGTTGTAACACAGCACCCCATACCATTAAACACATCATAGAAGACTGCATTTCACACAACCACTTACGCCAACAACACAATTTACACTCTTTGAGAGCGCTGTGGGAAAGCCCGACCGTGGCCATGGCCTTCCTTAAGGACTCGGGGCTGTTCGGCCAGGCAGCTTAGGGAACAACAACAACAACAACAACAACAGTATATAGTAACTTCATCACTATATACAGTAATCTCATTACATAATCTCACTATATAACCTCAATATAACGTATTATAACACCACCAGGGAAGCAGCTAGGGTCCGGAGCGTTTGGACGTGTGGTGAAGGCCATAGTGACTGGTCTAGAAGATGACTGCCCCACCACTACCGTAGCTATCAAGATGTGTAAGAATATAGCTGACACGGCACAGGTCCGCTCCCTCGTACTGGAACTCAAGATCATGAATCATCTCGGCAAACATCTCAATATTGCCAACCTCATGGGAGCCAACACTGTTAATTTTGGGAAAGGTAAGTGGATGTGATTGTGAATGTTAAGATTATAGGCCTCTGAATTGACAATGCCCTGAGCAGGCCCACACAATGACATCAGCTGATGAATAGGTGAAGCTTTTTAATTTACTTTTGTGTTTTTCTGTTTCATATTGATTTGCTAAATCTTCAATGCGTTATTTCCACATACTGTATAGAGATTTATAAGTTCTTATGTCCTTGGATTATGCAGTTCCTGGTTTTGTGTGTTTGTTTTGCAAGTTTTACATTTTAATTAATAAGTATGATAGTGGTGGGAATGACAACATTTGATAGACTGAGGAAGACCTGAGATGGAAGGATCTTAAGGTTAGGAAACTTGACAGGGACCTTGCAGGGGATGATGCAGCATGGAGAGCGGCCATCAAGTGACCAAGGAATACCCGTGTCAAATGTGGAATTGCTTTTCCAACTGATATAATTGAGTCTGAATGTGTTCAGATATCAATGTGTAAAATTATAATTCTGAAGTTTTTTACAGTAAATGAATCATTGCTGTCATTTACTCCTTTCTCTTTTAATTTTTAATTTTTGTTTATGGTTTTGTTTTTCAAAGAGGTTTTCATTGGATGTGTTTGGTGGTGTGGTGAAATTAATAAAAAATAGATTAGTTTAACCAGACCACTGAGTTCCACAAAAGAACTCCCCCCCCACCCACCCCACCCCCCTGTCCCCCTTGGGTTGGCCTCTTTTCACCAATATCCATACTTGTCAGAGGCCGACTGTATTAGTAAATCTTCTCCACTCTTTTTTTACATCCTCCTCACGTCCACTCACCGACTCTCTGCAATCTCTCTCTCTTCACCGCAATGTTGCATCACTCTCACTATAAGAATTCAAGAGTAAACAAAGTGCAATTTACCTATAAACTTATAAGAGTTAACTTACTTTACTTGTTGATAGTGATGGTTAGCTCAAGGATAGAATTGGGAATAGATAGAAGGTAAAGTGGCCACTAGGAGTTAAGAATTAGAGTGACTTAGCATGAAACAGGTGGTTGTATTGGAGCCGGTAGAAGGAGGTGTTCACGAGGTCTTAACTAAAGCGAGTCTACTTTGTCTTGGTGCAAGGGACCCTCAGGTTCCCGAAAATGACGCATGCGCAGTTATCTTCTCCACCAATGCGTCATTTAACTAACTACAAGATATACCGGATTGATTATAATGATAACCCGATATAATTATGGATAATAAACCCATAGAGACTTAATACGAAATAGTACATATCTTTTATATAGATAACTAACTTAGCCTAATACTGGCGCCTAATTTGAACTTCCAGTATGTTTACTTAACATAAACTGTCGAGTTAATTACGAGTCTCGACACATTCCCACCACCAATTTATACATTACTGTATCTACAGTAATCCCGCCCCGATGTTAGATCTCCAAAGCTGTGAAGAACTAACAGCAGCTCGGCGAAGAGGTAATCTTCCAACAGGATCGTTACTGGCAGATGGTCCAGCGACCGCCGGTGACATAGGGGTGGAGTCGTGAGAGCTAACACCATCACCAGCGACCGCGAGTTGGGGTTGAAATAGGGGAGCTATCTCCTCGCCAAAGGCGGCTTTCTAGGTCCTTTCCTAGCTGATGCCGAGAGGACTGGGTTCTAGTCATGTGGTGATGGGCTGGTCTATCCGAGTGAGAACTGAGCGATCTCTGCTATACCCATAGCTTTCTCTGACTGTTCCTTTTACTTATATATTTTCTAGATCTCAAGTGACGGCGTCTCTTCCGTGGATTGACCTCCCAATTTACCAAGATTGGAAGCCAAAGCATCACATTTTTCCTTTGCCTCTCAACTTTCTCTTCATAATTGCTGAGGGGCACAGGGCCCTGGGTGGGGCTTTGGTTTCCCGGGCGTTTCCGCGCCCTCCTCAGCTCCCCACCATGGAGTGGCTTCGGTCACCCAGGCTTTATTGTGGTCGGCAGGGAGGGTTCTGTGGGGGTGCTCGGTTATGGCCTTGGCCTTGCTCGGGGCCTTGGGGCTGTTCGGCCAGGCAGCTTGGGGAACAACAACAACCGCTGGTTGAGGGATCGAAAACCTTTCGATTTCCTGTTCTAATGGATACAACTTGACGATGGGTCGAGTGGTCAGGCCAGTTTTTGTCCTAATCTGGACCACTCGAACCATATCATCTCGTCCTGGATAGAGTCTAACTACCCTACCAAGTTTCCAAAGGACACGAGATCCCTCGTCATGTATAAGAAAGATGTCATTTACCTTTGGCCATACACTGCTTGATGAGCCTCTTTTACTCTGATAGGCTTCTCGTAGTGATGCCAAGTATTCACTAGACCAACGCCTCTGTAGGTCCCGGATCAATATATTGATGTAATTGTGCCTGCTGTGTATCGCTGCTTTACTATCGTAACTAGGGTCCTGCAGCTTATCTAGCTGAATTACGTCCTTTGGGAAGTCACGAAGTCTACGACCTTTAACCAGCATGGATGGAGTAATAGGACAAGGGTCCTCCAGATCACCCGAGACATATGTTAAAGGGCGATCATTAACGGTAGCCTCCAACTCCAATAGGACAGTAGTTAGTTCCTCTAAGGAGACTAGAGCACGACCTAGTACCTTTTTAAGCCCAGCCTTCACAATACCTATGGCTCTCTCCCAAGTAGCTCCGAACCAAGGCGCACGTGCTGGTATAAAACGCCATTCACATCGGATATCGGTAAGATGAGCCTGAAGACTGGGATCGCTTTGGATGTCTTCCAAGTGTCTGGAAGCTCCTACAAATGTAGCAGCATTGTCGCTTAACATTATCTGTGGAAATCCCTGCCTACTACAAAATCTCTGGAAAGCATGGATAAAGCTGTCACAGGTCATATTGCTAACTACTTCAATGTGAATAGCTCTTGTAGTAGCACACGTAAATAATAGCATATAAGCCTTGTTATTGTGTGAGTCCCGGACAGGAATTGCTCCTGTATAATCGACCCCCGTGACCTCGAAGGGATCTCTAGTAGTCTTGATGTCTGGCAGGGGAGGTACTCTAGCTTTCGCGTAGGTAATACCCTGTATTTTACGACAGGTTATACACTTACTGGTCACTTGTTTTACAGCTTGTCTTATCTTAGGAATCTACCACCTTTGCCGTATATATACGACCACGTGATTAACTCCATAGTGACAACAGACACGATGGCACATATTGATGAGCATGGTAGTGAAAGGATGTTTGGAAGGCAGTAGTATCGGATATTTCATTGAATCCGGAAGAGCCGCTAACTTCAATCTACCTTCACATACAATTAAACCTCCTTTCATTACAAGTCCTAATTGGGTTACCAAATTATTGCGAGTACCCTTGTCACCAGACAGCATCTCGTACTCCTTTGGGAAGCATTCCTGCTGGCATCTTTGAGCTACAATCTTTTCTGCTACTTGTAGTTCCTTTATGCTGAGGAGGGCACAGTCTGTGGGAGATGTCCCTTTAGTTTTTGCCATCAAATTATTCTTGTATCGAATAGTCCATGCAACTACCCGTGGAGGCAGCAGCCTCCACGAACCAAGACCACCCACTAAACTACATGGCAACACACCCACAGACACCAAGAAATATCAAAACAACACCCAGCACACGGTATCACACACAATTGTTGTCCTCTCTCCCTCCCTGCCCACCCCGAACCAACTTCCAGAAGCACATCCATACTCATATCTCTCACCGATCCATCCACTCACTCACAGACAACACGCAGCTGCATGCACGACCTCCCGAAATCCATCCTTCCGAATCCTCCCTTCCTCGCGAGGAGGACAGAGTCCACCTGGCCAGGCTGAGATGCGGACACCATCCAGCTCTCCTGAGCTATCAGAAGAGACTGGATGACTCCGTTGTCGACGCCTGCCCGGGATGTAACTCAGCACCCCATACCATTAAACACATCATAGAAGACTGCATTTCACACAACCACTTACGCCAACAACACAATTTACACTCAATGAGAGCTCTGTGGGAAAGCCCGATCGTGGCCGTGGCCTTTCTCAGGGACTTGGGGCTGTTTGGCCAGGCAGCTTAGGGAACAACAACAACAACAACAACTACCCGAATTAATTTCTCATAACTGCCATATTTTTCCCAGTTCCATAACTGTGTCTCCTGTTCATCATCATCATCATCATCATCATCATCATCAAATCTGACGCCTCGCTTCCAGAGGAAGCGCCCCAAAAGGGATGGCCATGGCAGAAACTGCCTCCAGGCTCCCAGACATGCCCCGACTGACCCACTCCACAGTGCCATTTCCACTAAGTGGATTATAACCATGAACACTGAAGGAGCAGACCCAGAGCAGTCCCTCACCCGGATGGCAGTTCCACCACTGTTTTGCTATTTTATTTACCCCAGTGGGGCCCTGGCTGGAAGCATACCAAGCACAGGAATTTTCTGGAAATGGGAACCAGTGGTCCACTGCTCCAGAGGCTGATTGCACCACCAAAGTGGCGGGCGGTGGGGTCGCCGCATCCCTACGCCAGAGAGAGAAAGGCCAACTTGTGCCAGTGGGCTGTGAGAGTAAGACACTAGGGAAACATGGGGCACACCATTATGGCCCCACTGCCTTCACCACTCTCAAGAAAAAAGTTAGAAATAAGAATTATGATAAAGGTACAGTCAGAAAACGGCTATGGGAAGTAGAGGACACCAACCCTCACTCTGATAGATCCAGCCCACCACCATGTTCACCATGTTCACCACCTGTTCATCATTGGTCCCAATGACTTGGCTAGTTACTTTTGGCGTTGGGTCATCTGGTAATATGTCTTCTGGCCACTCGTCTTTGTTTCGGAGCCACATAGGCCCCTCCCACCAAAACGCAGAAGATTTCAGATGTTTTGCCGAAACACCTCTAGACAATAAGTCACTGGGGTTTTCTTTAGAGGACACGTACCGGAATTCTACAGTCAGAAGAAGGGATTTTATTTCGTCAACTCGGTTTGTGACATACACTGGAAGCTTCTTCATACTACGCAACCAATGCAATGTAACCAGGCTTTCGCACCATAAAACAATTTTGTTGACTTTTACAATACAGTATTATGATAGGCTTTCTCCACAAATTTGATTAATCTGGCGGCTAGCAAAGCAGCAGTTAGCTCAAGTCTTGGTATAGTTATGGACCTTATGGGAGCGACCCTTGCTTTAGCGATGACCAGACTACTACATTCCGGGCTCACAAAATACATTGCAGTGCCATAGGCAACACCACTTGCATCACTAAATGCATGAAGTTCCACTGAGTCAGCATATACCGTCCTCCGAGGATAAGTAAAGTCACAGCAGAGGTTCAGGTCCTTGGAAATTGTAGACCATTTGGTAGTGCAGTCTTCAGGTAGTGGATCGTCCCAATCTAGTTTCAGTCTCCATAATTGCTGTAAGAAAATTCTGGACCTTATTGTAACAGGCAGTAGTACACCGAGTGGATCGAACAGTTGTGCCGTCACTCTTAAGCACTCTCTTTTTGTAACCTTATTGGTCTCTGGGAGACTAGCGTTGAACGTTAACAGATCATAGTCAGGTAACCATAAGAGTCCTAATGTCTTCACTCGCTCTTGATTCTTGGCAGCAACACCATCCAATTGCAGGAGGTCACGTAGTTGAGGACTATTAATATTGTTAGCCCACTCTCTGAGATATAAATGTGCTTGAGACATTATTCTTTGGGCATCCCAGTAATGCTTAATGACAGTCTCTTCATCACTGCCTGTTCCCTAGAGGTTGTCAATGTACAAACCTTCCTTAATAGCCTCCACAACTTCGGAATCCTCTTTGATAATGGAAAGATGCTTTAAGATCGTGGCATTAAGAAGAAACTGTGAGCAAGTCGCCCCGAACAACACTACCTTAAATCGGTAGCAAAGTAAGGGTGAAGATAAGTCCAAGGGTCCTTTGGCCACAGAAATCGGGTGTAGTCACGATCTTCTTCATGAAGTCTCAACATGAGAAAGGCTTTCTCGATGTCACTTATCCAGGCATATTTGTGTACCCTGAATCTCAGCAATATTTTTGCTAGATCTGGCACTAGTGATGGCCCTGTGTATAGGCAGTCATTAAGACTTGGCCTGCCTTTGCCAATACTAGCGGAGCAGTCGTACACAATACGAACGGGCGTCGTTGTGCTATTCTTGGTGACCCCGTGATGTGCCAAATAATGACTGTTTTCAGTAACACCGAAAGGAAATCACGATGAAGTTGATCTTGGATAACGTTGGTATAGTGACTATTTATACTACAATAAACAGGTTCTTGTTTAAATCGCTTCTGCAGACCCCTTAGGCGACCCGCTGCTAAGCCATAATTAGTGGGCAGCTTCTCTTTTCGTTGGTTCCATGGTAGTCTGACCTCATACTGCTGATTCTGTGCAGAGTATGTTACTGTCTCCTTGTATATGTCCAACGCAGTCTTGTTTTCCTTTGAATCTTCGGTCGGAGAAATTCCTAGATGATCCAGTTCCCACATACATTTTAATTCATTATGACATGGATTATTTGATTCCGTGGATATGTATCGATCCATCGGGGTGACCGCAACTTTCAATATTGTAACTACCTCTACTTGGGTGCTAGACTTGTCGTTGTTGCAGGAGCCACTTAGTGCATAGCCAAATTTAGTGGGCAAGAGAATTATGTCACCCTCTTTTTTGTACCCTGGCCTCACTAAGTCATAATAATAATCGGCACCAACCAACAAGTCCAGTCGAGATGTCTGTGTCATTAGAGGATCAGCTAATTTGTAGCCCTTGCTTCGCAACACTTTCATGTCTGCTTCAAGGCATTCTGATCCTTTGTGATCCGGGAGAGTTTCTACCACAACTGCTTGTAGAGGATAGTTTCTGCCCCAGAACTTGTACTTGAAGGACACTACTGGATACTTTCTGCTCTCACATCATATCATCATCATCATCATCAAATCTGACGCCCCGCTTCCAGAGGAAGCACCCCAAAAGGGATGGCCATGGCAGAAACCGCCTCCAGGCTCCCAGACATACCCCGACTGACCCACTCCACAGTGCCATTTCCACCAAGTGGACCATGACCACGAACACTGAAGGAGCAGACCCAGAGCAGTCCCTCACCCGGATGGCAGTTCCACCACTGTTTTGCTATTTTATTTACCCCAGTGGGGCCCTGGCTGGAAGCATACCAAGCACAGGAATTTTCTGAAGATAGGAACCAGTGGTCCACTGCTCTCACATGCTCCGGTAAACCCTCGCAACTCTAGCTCTTCAACACCCAAATTTTCATAATGGATAGAGTCTAGAGCGGAATTTAGAATGAAGGTGCGCTGTGAGCACTGATCCAGCAGCGTACACATCTTGACTGTTCCTCTTGATTCCTTTACTGTTGGCAGCATAACAGTTGGGAGGATAATACTAGTCTTCTTTGAAGATACAGACATCGTGGTAGTTTGCGTCTTGGTCTTTGTTACCTGTTGAGGTTTTTGCTACTTCTTTGCACCGTCCCATTGAGATCTGGACTGACAGAGGATATGGTAGTGTCTGTTACGACAGAACTTGCAGTTACGGATATCAGGGTTCACATAACCATTGCTCCCGTGGGCTGAGGATAAGCACTTGGTGCAAAGGTCGAGTTGTTTTGCGCGTTTTACTTTCAGAGCACTGGTTTTGTATCTGAGACACTTGAACCACACGTGTGCCCCTTCGCACAACTTACAACCCTTACTTCGCACCGAGGCCTACTGCACCGCAAAGGATGCTGAAGCAACTGGTATGTGTGGTGTAGTCCGTTCTGATACACTTTCCATGTTAAAAACTTCTGTCTGGTAAGCCTGGACAAACCTTTCTAGGTCCAGACTATCTTCACCTAAGGTTCTTTTTAATGTTTCCTTTAGTGGGGATGGCAATTTATTCATGAGAATCACAACACTTGCTTCATGAAGGATAATTTTTAGAGTCTCTATTGACCTCAGTGTACTTTCAAAACTAGCATAGAATCCTTTTAGTTCCTCGACATTGTAAGAGGGAGGATTCAAAGTAGTAAGGTTAGTTATATGTGCCGCCTTAATTCTATCCCTGTGCCCATAGGTTTTCTGTAAAAGGGCAACCGCTGTTTGGTAGCTGGCTCCCTCAATTGCGAAACCTTCAATTAGTTGTTTTGCCTCGCCATTCAGTTGAGCTCTTAAGTAGGTGAATTTTTGGATGTCACTGAGCTCCGCATTGCTGTGGAACAGTGGAACATATCCCAGAATCCCATCCACAGAGTGGGATCACTGTCAAACACAGGAAGGGTGATTTTCGGCAATCTTATACCGGCATTTCTGGTAACTGCAGCACGATTTAACTCCTTTTGTTTTAGCTTACCTTTAAGGAGGACGATAACCTGATTAAGACGCTCTAGATAATCCATGTCTGCTTCTATGTCCGCGAAATACTCGGTGTCGTCTTCATAGAGTGTTTCCATTTCGCGGTGACATGAATTGAAATCTTCGAGCTGTCTTAATACCGAAGCCAATTTAGCCTCAATCGCATCATTATCTGCATCAACTAAAAATGTAGCTATATCTTTGGTGATCCTAGTCAAACCACTCTTGATACCCCCCTTGCGTAGTTTGTACTGGGATAGAGTTAACGATATGATGGCAATACACAGGAAATAGAATATTAATATATCTTACCTATATGGATGTAAAGCGCACTCAGAAAGTTAGCCGACGTCAATAAAGGCAAGATATAGGGAACCCCGACTTAAACGTAATAATTAATTAAACGTGTGATGTCGGGGTAGGGCAATAAGCGAGAAATATGGCGCGGAACGCAATAATGAAAGTAAACGAACAACGCCTAAATATCTCCACTCTTAAATTTAAATAGTTAACCTTCTATTAAATGCGGCAATTTTGTTGGTGTAGGGCAATAATGAGAGAAATAAGACGCAGAGCGCAATAATTAAAGTTAACGAATGCCTATATTATCTCCACTCACAAAATGAAAGTAATTAACCCTACATAAATATGCGGCAAATTGTTGTTAGAGTACACTAAGGAAGGGATGCCAAAATGTTGTAAAACAAGCCAATTTAATTTATAAATATAATCAATTATAGGCTAGCCCAACATCTAATCGTACCAAAAATGTTTGTGGTAAATACCCCTTTAAATTTAGTTAAGACCGAACAAAATATATTTAACCCCTATAATTGTACTCTACATTAATTTAAGTGTTGTAATTTTATACCTATAGCCTACCACCTAACAATGAGTATTACTTAAATCTACCTTGGAAAAGCTAGCTGCCTCCCACTCCTCATCTGACTGTTCCTTCAGAACTTGTTTGTCGAGCTTGAAGTGCTCCTGGGCAGCAGCCACGACCCGCTGAAAAATATTTTTGCTGGCATCATAGGTCAGGTGTACACCGTCTTCACAGTAATCACCTTCCCGCACCTCCATAGATTGGTAGCGGGACTTTGTGAATGGTACTACCTTTTTTAGCCAGCGATTAATCCCGTTCCTTATACTCTTATACCGCTCTGCCGTTAGACTGCGGGGCGCCGGTCTCGCCTCCAGGCCTATGATAGTGCAGGCCCCTGAGATATCCTCTATCTCTTTCGCTAGCTCCTGGATGGCGTTTACGACAGAGCGGATGTTTGTCTCGGGATGAATATCATTCCCGCCCAAGACTAAGAATTTAAGGTCCGGCTGGTAACGGACGTGGCTCTCCCAGGCCGCAGAGGACTTAATGGTGTCTACTCGAGCACCCCCTTGGGGAAACGTTTTTATCTGAAAGAAGGGGTGGTACACTGGCTTGTCCACATAAAGTGCCTTGTCCCAAAATGGACACTTTCTTAATGGGCTTAGGGTAGAACGTTACCACACGTTTATAATCCTCTTCCCCCCCCCGCCAAAGGCGCCGGTCGGAAACACATGGCGGCGGCTCATATGGTCGGGTACAACTAGTGGGACCCGGCGGAAATTAGGCCTCTGACACGAATTAACAGGCCACAAGCCTACAGAAGACACCAGGGAAGCGGATACAGGGAACAGAAAGAAGGAAAAGATAGGAAATAGTAGACAAAAGGAAAGCAGGAGAGAGAAAAAACAAAGAAGAAAAGCTAGCATAAGGCAAAGTTCAGAAGTTCGAAGGACCAATTTATAAGAATTCAAGAGTAAACAACGTGCAATTTACCTATAAACTTATAAGAGTTAACTTACTTTGCTTGTTGATAGTGATGGTTAGCTCAAGGATAGAATTAGGAATAGATAGAAGGTAAAGTGGCCACTAGGAGTTAAGAATTAGAGTGACTTAGCATGAAACAGGTGGTTGTATTGGAGCGGCTGGAAGCAGGTGTTCACGAGGTCGTAACTAAAGCGAGTCTACTTTGTCTTGGTGCAAGGGACCCTCAGGTTCCCGAAAATGACGCATGCGCAGTTATCTTATCCAACAATGCGTCGTTTAACTAACTACAAGATATACCGGATTGATTATAATGATAACCCGATATAATTATGGATAATAATAAACCCATAGAGACTTAATACGAAATAGTACATATCTTTTATATAGATAACTAACTTAGCCTAATACTGGTGCCTAATTTGAACTTCCAGTATGTTTACTTAACCTAAACTGTCGAGTTACTTACGAGTCTCGACACTCGCTATTCTACCGTTATTACAATAATCAGTGTTTCTCAGAGCTCTCTCAGTGTATAGGCCTACCACCTCCTCTACGTAGAGTATGTAGCACCCATCTTGCAACACAATCCCACCCCTACTCTGTGCAACTCTCCATCCCAAGAGTGAAACGATGTTCCCAGACTTTCTTCTATTCAACAGCTGAGCTCTGGAACTCTCTCCCTGAATCCATCTTCCCCTCATCCTATGACTTGAATTGCTACAAACTCTGTGTGTCCAGGCATTTTGGCTCGGAACATTCCTTGATTTTGGCCGTCACTCTTTCAACTCTGGGGGAGGGGAGGTACTCATCACAAGCAGTTCTGCTTTTTGTCTCCCTCATTCACATAGAAAATAAAAATATATGTATTTTTTTTTTCCCCTTATTCCTTACCTCTTACAACATGTAATTATGTAGCCATATAAGCCAGTCTAATATTCTCTTCTTACTAACAATAAATCTATGTTTGTGTTCCTTCAGGAAAGCTGTGGATCTTGGTGGAGTATTGTCGCTTTGGTAACATCCTTACCTTCATGCACCGCCATCGCCGTCAGTTTGTCAACCAGATCGATCCCAATACGGGCCGCATAGACCCTTCATGTGTCAGGAACCCGGCCAGTTTCATCACCGCTAACTCCCAGGGCAGGTGCGTCCAGACTGGGGTACATTAAGGGCCACAGCTCACGATGTCAGCTATCCTCTTTATCATAACTGTCAATGTGTAATGTACCTCCAATGTGCAATATTAGGAATCGGAGTTCTTTATAAATATAAATAAACTTAATTTAGTGCTTTAGGATGGTGGTGGTGTGTGGTGCCTTCGCCTGATGGAACGTCTCCAAAGGCATTTTTGGGATATCTTAGCATATCTACACTACATAGAGTAACAAAAGTTGACAAAGAGCTTTAGGAGTAAGGTCACTGTACGACATCTTGAGTCTCAATCTCTCTGTTAAGCTCTCCATGCTGTGAAAGCAGTACCAAAGATGAATAGCTATTTAGAAAGAGTTATGAGTAATTGTACGAGCAGCATAAGCTAAGCTTAATAATAAATTGCAGAAATAATGGCAAGTTATATAATAACTCACTCTGCAAGTAAAAATCAAAATGATATCCATTGTTAAGTTGGCGGTACTCTATTGTACAAAGTTACCTTCGATCCGTTACTATGGTGTTGCCATATGGATGGAGTTGCTAATAACTATTTGTACAGTATGTATGTACAGTATACTTCCGTTAATCCGAAGGGCAGCGGACCGGCCCTCGTTCGGATTAGTGGATTTTTCGGATTATCGGACTTTACCCCTATGAACCTGTGGCCTGATGAAAACATTGAGGCATTAGGCCACCCAAATGACACAATGGTGCACACATATCGGCTCATCTATCTATCTATTGCCTGACGCCGTGATCCCCGAAGGGGTGGCCACGAACGAACCGCCCCCATGCACCTCTGTCCCCAGTCAGTCGACGCCCCTCCCCCCAACCAGCACCGCCTTCGTTCATGTAGTTCCTCACTCCATCCTTCCACCTCATATTCGGTCTACCTCTCCCCCTCTGTCCCTCCACCTCGCTCTCGTACACCCTCTTAGTCATTCTCTCGCTTTCCATACGTTCCATATGGCCGAACCATCTCAAGTTGTTCCTTTTCACACTTTCCAGCACATCTACCTCCACACCACACCTCCTTCTTACTTCCTCATTAGTCTGTCTATCCCTCCATGTAACTCCGCACGCACTCCTTAAGTAATTCATTTCCACTGCTCTCACTCTTGGTCTGAGTCTCTCAACCAACGTCCATGCTTCGCTTCCGTAAGTCAGTGTCGGGATTACCACACTGTCATGCAAGGACTTCTTCACTTCCATACTGACCACCCTATTTCTTGTTACTGCTTTTAGCGTTCCTACAACCCTCTTCCCCTGTTGTACCCTCTCCCGCACCTCTTCATCCATAGTCCCATCTTTACTCAACACACTGCCCAGATACTTAAAAGAGTTGACGATCTCCATAGCCTGACCGTTCAGCTTCACCTCACACTCTGTGACTTCACCCCTTTCGAAGACCATAACCTTGCTCTTCCCCGTATTTACCTTCAAATTCCGTTTTTTCGCACACTGTTCCAAACTCATTTACCAGACCCTGCAACTCCCATTCATTATCACTCATCAGAACTGTATCATCCGCAAACAGCAGTATAGGTAGCTTCCACTCAATTCCCTCCCTTTTCAGCGATACACCAACATCCACTGCTCTTGATAGTATTTCTTTCATAACTCCATCCATATATACAGTAAACAACCACGGGGACATCACACACCCCTGTTTCAAACCAACATTCAGGTCAAAGAACTCGCTCTGCTCACTCTCCACACGTACTGCCGCCTTTGCACCCTCATACATGCTCTTCACTGCTTTCAGCAACTTGCCCTCTACTCCGTATATTCTAAGTACTTTCCACAAACCTTCTCTATCCACTCTGTCATAGGCCTTCTCCAAGTCCATAAAGGCAACATACACCTTTTGTTTCTTCTCCAGATACTTCTCCACAACACAATTCAGGGTAAAAATCTGATCTACACATCCTCTTCCCTTCCTAAAACCTCCCTGCTCGTCGCCTATCCATTTCTCCGTTCTCACTCTCACTCTCTCAATCACTACCCTACTGTATACCTTCCCTACTACGCTTAGAAGACATATTCCTCGGTGGTTACCACACACTCCTCTTTCCCCTTTGCCCTTATATAGGGGGACTATTATGCCAGTCTTCCAGTCATCGGGTGCACTCCCCTTCTCCCATGCTAGTTTGCACATTTTCCATACCCATTCTATCACTATCTCACCACCATACCTCAACATTTCCCCACACACTCCATCTGTTCCTGGTGCTTTCCCCAACTTCACTCTTTTCATGGCTTCCCACACTTCTGACCTCCTGATCCCCACCTCCTCCTCCACTACTTCTCTTCTTCTCCCTCCCATACCATATCCAGCTATGTTTGCTGGCTCTTTGGCTCTTCATTCCTTTCATTTAGCAACTCACTGAAGTACTCCCTCCATCTTTCGACTCTCTCTTGCTTCTCGGCTAGCATTCTCCCATTCTTATCTTTCACACCCTTACTGTTTCCCTTGCTACCTTCCCTAACTTTCTTGACTTCTTTCCAGAACAGTTTCTTACTCTCCCTCCATTTTACACTCAGATTCCTTCCAAATTCCTCATCTACTCTTCTCTTACTTTCCTTCACTACTCTCTTCACCACCCTCTTACTCTCCACGTACCTCGCTCGTTTCTGTCTCTCGGAATCTTCATTCCCTCTACTACCCAACCACTCTCTATATGCTTTCTTCTTTTCTTCCACAGCTATTCTTACCTCTTCTGTCCACCATGCTGTACCTTTCACTCCCCTCCCTCTTCTCCTCACTCCACACACCTCCTCACATGCTGCACAGATCTCATCCTTAAACACCTTGCTCATCTCCTCCACTTCCTCCATAACTTCCAGGTCGAACCCACCTAGTCGTCTTTCCACTGCTCTCCTGTACTCCTCCCTGACTTCCTCCTCCTGCAACCTCTCCACCCTCCTCACCATTCCACCCTCCTCTCGCCTCCCTCCCGCTCTCCTCACCCACTTCTTTTGTATCCTAACCTTAGCTACCACTACATATCGGCTCATATGTTCATGAAATCACTTCAAAAGTTTACCATTGTCATTGTAGCCTATTACCTACTTCAAAACATTCAGATTAATGGTCAAAGGAATCTGCTGATATAAACGTAAACACCTTCTTCTTCTTCTTATTGTCACATGTCCGCATCGTCTACTAGCGAGTTTGTCATGCTCTTGAAAGCACCCTTGGGACGCTCCGATCACTGAACTATAAATAGTAGCGTATCGGAACGTCCAAAGGTGCGTTTTCAAGCGCAAGACTGAATGCGCTTGCAAACGATGCGGTGCAAGCCAGTAGCGCATCGGAGCGTCACAAGAATGCGTTCAAGAGCAAAAACGCTCTAGCAGACGATGTGGTGTTTACGTTTATATCAGTAGCTTCCTTTGACCATTAATCTGAATGTTTTGAAGTAGGTAATAGGCTACAATGACAATGGTAAACTTGTAAAGTGAATTCATGAACATATGATATGTGTGTGCTCCATTATGTGTCATTTGAGTGGACTAATGCCTCAAAAAGGAGACTTTGGGACTTCTTGAAATTCGGACCATCGGGTGAATTCGGATTTGGCCTCAAATTGAAAAATTCGGACTATTGGGAGATTCGAATCATCGGTCGTCGGATTAAAGGACTTTTACTGTATATACACAGGCACATACCCCATAGCTGGGGGTGGCTGACTCGAGACAGAACCCAAACATGGACAACACAACATAACAAAACAAAACAAAATATATAAATTCACACAGATCTAGGTCACCCAGGAGAAGCCCCAGAGACCCAGGATCACAGGGGCCTCCAGCATTTCCCTGGCCCCATACCTCCTGTAGGCTACCAGGTATTTTATATTAGTGAGGCAAAAATTAATAATCATAATAGATACATAAAGATACACAAATTGCATACTTATGTGATACTAACATCAAATACTAGCCTTGACATTACATAATTATATAAAGAATATATAAAGATAAGTTACATAAAGGCAAGATAAAAACAGATTTGATTCACGCAGTCTAGTCTCTTTTCTAATAGAAGATCCCTGCTACCAGAGACAGGCAACAATATTTGCCATCAAGCTTAAAATAGATTACATGGTTTTGTTTACTACAGTATTTTAGAGCAAAATTTATGGCAAACCAAAAACAACTGTACAATATTTGTCATAATAATATGCATTGGACATTAAAATATATGGGAAAGGATTATTAATGAAACCTCCCTTGAAACAAGTTAGAAAATCAAACAACTTGCCTCGATGAAGGCGATTTGTTCATTGCCAACCCCTCGGGGATCGAGGCATTTGGTAATACATGTAATAATAATAATAATCGTCTGGTTACTTATATAGCGCCCGTATCTCCTCCTAGGATTCTCAAAGGCTTACAGTAGATAAAACTCAAAATGAAGAGATTTTAAATGAGAAGTGCCTGTAATAAGTAACACCCCGATTTTCCGGCACTCAGGGGGATTTGAAACCTCCGGAAAAATGAAAAGTCCGGTTAGTTGAACTTAACTCCTATAAATGCCCATAAACCCCAAGAAAATACCCCCTAATGGCTATTGTGACGTCTACCAGCGTTGGCAGAATCGCCTCTCGGTAGCCGCTAGCGCTCGCCAGGGACATTGAAATGGGCTACAGTTATCAGAGAATGTTGTTCTTTCTTTCCTAGCAATCGTATTGTCACAGACAGTCCAGTGGTGGTCTTTCTTTTTGTCTGTGACAACGGGAAGTGCTTTATATCATTAATAGAATATAACATGCATTGTATATTGTTGACCTCTGAAGTGCGCATGGGGGGTATGAGACACCTCTGCCTATGCGCACGTATTTGAGCTGTTTCCATCACTAAAATATTTATTTTTCCATAAATAGCATTAATACTTCTTCATATGCGCCTATTATAGGTTGATTATAAAGGTATTAACCTGTTACAACAATAAAACAAGTGGAAACAGCGTTTGGATGGTCAAAATCGGCGATACAGGCCGGGAGTTACATAATGTATGGCTGAGGCAACCTCCTTTCCCGCCACTTTTCCCCAAGTCTGGAGAGACACTGTCGATCGATACTCTCTCTCTCTCTCTTGCACTCGCTTGCTAACAGTAATGACAATGCCCTGCTTGCAACTCGCTAATGTTAGCACGAAAATATACCACAGAATAAGGGAATAACAGGGAAAATAGGTGATAACTGAAGGAGGGGAGGAAAGTGGGGAAGGAGGGGAGGTAGAGGAGTGATATTTGGCATGGCCCAGGGGCAAAAAAAATAAAAAAAAATAAAAAAAAAATCGGTGTTTTAAACTGATTTTTTTTTTTCCCCGACTCTTAACCTGACAAGCGCGATATAGACATAGGTGCTAGGGTAGTTATTTGTGCATTTCTAGCCCTGGATTCTGACAGAATTCGTTATATTTACAATATAAACCATTATTTGTTTTCGGTATGCTTTTATTTTACATATATGATGTATATATGAACCTTCAAGAGTGCTAAAATAAGTGGGAAAAGCATTTGGGTGGTGAAAAACGAAGATATTGGCCACCCGGTCATAATCTCAGGCGAGAGAGAGAGACAGGCAGCCTTCCCCTCTCGCTGTCTGGGAGTCAACTGAGAAGAGCGGGGCGGTGTGTGCCGGTGTCTGGGTGTTGCATAACGATCTTTTATGCAACCCACTTGTGCTACATTATCGCGGGAGAGAAAAATAACCGATAAATGATGATAATAAGAGGAAAAATAGGTGATAATTGAGGAGGGGAGGGAGGGGGGAATAAGGTGGGGAAGGAGGGGAGGGGGGTGGGTGAGATTTACATGGATGAGTACTGGAGGGGAATTATCTCACCTAGAGACAAATTCCTTTGTTTTGATAGGCCCTTTTTTTTTATGGAAGGCTTTTTTTATGGTCCTGCTTCCGTGAGGCCTATCGCGTTCCCTATAGGAAGCCTTCCGTGAGGCCTATCGCGCTTGCCGGGTTAAGAGTCTTCCCGCAGTCCGCCGGGGGAACTCTTAAGAGTTTTCCCTCAGTTCCCGGGTTAAGGAGAGAGAGCGGTGTAGGCAGTGTGGTGGTAATAAGGAGTACAAAGGAAATCAAGCAACAACAGTTCTAGTGACCCTTCTAGGCTGCTTGTCCTCCAAAACACTGAGGATCAAGTGTCCAAACAGTGGTTTAGAGTGGGTAAGGGAACATTGGAAAGGGAACTACTGCCATGGAACTAATGTCCGTGGCAGTACTAGGAAGTTAGTAGGGGACATATGGGTTAGTAACTGAGGGGAGGAAAAAATAAAGTTATTCATTTACAAACGCAGTCAGTCGCGGGTTTGATGCGAGATATTTGTCTAGGCGGAGTTTAAATGAATCAACAGTGCTGCAGAAGGGAGCAGAGCATGTGTGAGAGTAGGAAATGGTGAGTTGAGTGAATGGTTTGAGGTAAAGGTAGGTTTACGACAGGGTTGTGTAATGTCACCATGGCTGTTTAATATGTTTATGGATGGTGTGGTGAGGGAGGTGAAAAGGAGAACTATGGGAAGAGGATTGGGTTTAGTAGGAAAGAATGGTAAAGATTGGGAGTTGAATCAGTTGCTGTTCGCTGATGACACAGCATTGGTTGCGGATTCTGATGAGAAACTGCAGCGGGTAGTCAAAGAGTTTGGTGTGGTTTGTGGAAGGAGGAAACTGAAGGTGAACGTCAATAAAAGTAAAGTAATGGTGTGTAATAGGGGAGAGCATAGGGTGAATCTAGATGTGAGGCTGGATGGGGAAATATTGGAACAAGTAGAGTGTTTTAAATATCTAGGAGGAACGATAAGCAGGAGTGGAGGTATGGAAGTGGAGGTAAAACAGAGAGTGTGTGAAGGAAGGAAGGTTTTCGGAGCAATGGGAAGTATGTGGAAGACGAGAAATCTCGGAGTGAAAGTAAAAAGTGCACTGTATCAAGGAATTATTGTGCCAACAGTGATGTATGGGGCTGAGACATGGGCTCTGAAGAAAAAGGAGAAAAGAGGGCTGGATGTGATGGAGATGAGCTGCTTGAGGAGTATGTGTGGAGTTACTCGTAGAGACAGATTGAGGAATGAAGAGATACGTAGGAGAGTGGGGCAGCAAGAACATTTGTCAGCCAGAGTGGACAGAAGGGTGCTGAGCTGGTATGGTCATGTCGAACGAATGGGAGATGAAAGGCTTACAAAGAGAATATGTGAGTCAGGTACAAGGGGAGATAAAAGGGCAGGAAGACCCCCATTGAGGTGGAGAGACTGTGTAAGAAAGGCTTTGGATGATAGAGGAATGACTATAGATCAGGCAGGGGAAGTGGTGGTGGACAGGAGTGAATGGAGAATGCTTGTGAATAGTTGAGTGAACACGTGGTCATTTGGAGTAAGGGGTCGGGCGCAAGTTGGACTAGATAATAGTCCATCAGGCGCCTGGCCCGGGGAGACGATTAATATGAAGGGTGTGCCTGGAAGTGTGGTGGGAGGGCTTGTGGCTTTGGCTCCGCTGCATGTCTGCCTGCCGAGATCGGAACCTCCGGTGGTCAGGGGCCGGGGGAGTGCTGGAGCGACCTTGGTAACCCTGGTCTCTGGGTCTTCTCCTGGGTGACCTGGATGTGTGAGAGTTTGTGTTTTTTATCTGTGTTTATTTTTTTGTTTTATGTTGTTTTTGTGTTTTCCCTGTTCTTGCTCTGTCTTGAGTCGGCTACCCCCAAAATGGGGATTGGGCCTGAGCATATAGATAGATAGATAGAACAGTGCTGCAGTCTATAACGTCTCGGGGAAGCCCATTCCACAAGTTGACAACTCGATTGAAGAAGAAATTCTTAGATTCGTGTGAGTTAAAAGATTTACCAATAATTTTGCAACCGTTTCCCCGCGTGTAATTAGATTGGTCGATAGTGAAGTACTTACTACAGTTCATATTGTCGATGATTTTGAACACTTGAATTAAGTCACCTCTTAATCTGCGCTGGGTTAAAGGAAATAGATTTAATTCTCTAAGACGCTCTTCGTATGGTTTGTTCTTTAGGCTAGGTATCATTTTGGTAACTCTACGTTGAACTCGTTCTAGCTTGTTTATGTCTTTTTGGTAATAAGGGCACCAGCATTGAACGCAGTATTCCAGAAGAGGGCGGACTAAGGAATTGTAAAGGGTTAGGATAACGTCTTTGGATTTATGGTCAAATGACCTGCCTATAAAGCCAATTATTTTGTTTGCCTTCTTAACAACTTCTGAATATTGTTGACTCGGTTTTAGGTTACTCGATATTGTTACTCCCAGATCGGTTTCTCTGTTTACATTCTTAAGCTGAGTGCCATTCATCGAATAGTTTGCTTTCTCATTTAGGTATCCGATATGTAGTACTTTACATTTATCCGCATTGAAACTCATTTGCCAAATTTGAGCCCAATGTGACAATTTATCTAGATTGTGTTGCATATCGTCAACTTGATCTTTTGAGAGTACGCTATTTGCAATTTTTGTATCGTCAGCAAATTTTGAGATTGTACAGGTGAGACCCTCATCTATGTCGTTGATGTAAATTAGAAAGAGAATTGGTCCTAGTACCGATCCCTGGGGTACCCCGCTACTTACATTGGTCCATTTAGATGCCTTACCGTTTAAGACTACTCTTTGCTTTCTGTCGCTGAGCCAATTTTCTATCCATTTCAACACACCGTCTTGTATTCCATGCGCTTTTAGTTTTAGCAGTAAACGTTTGTGGGGAACTTTGTCAAAGGCCTTTTGAAAATCAAGGTATATAATATCTACAGCTTTACTCTCATCGTAGAGGTTGAGGATATCGTGGAAGAAGTCCAAGAGGTTTGTTAAACAGGAACGTTTTTTACGAAAGCCGTGTTGAGTATCTTTAAGTATGTTATTTTCCTCTAAGTGATTTACGAGTCTGTCTCTTATGACCGTTTCTAGCATTTTACATACAACTGAGGTTAAGCTAATTGGACGATAGTTACTGGGTAGGGATTTGCTGCCTTTTTTGAATATCGGTGTTACGTTGGCTATCTTCCACTGATCAGGCATAGTTCCAGACTGCAAAGATTTATTGAATAGTAATGTCAGTGGTTTGGAGAGCTCATCCTTAGCTTCCTTTAGAACTCTAGGCGAGATTGTATCAGGTCCAGGCGTTTTATTTACCTTGAGTTTATCTAAACAATTCAATACTTCTCTCTCTGTAACGGTGATATTGCTTAGAACATCTGAATTATCAATCTGAATCGGCGATGGTGTAGGGATATCACTGAGGTCTTCTGTTGTAAAAACTGATGCAAAGAAGGTATTGAGGGCATTACTCATTTGTACTTCGTCTTTGGTGTATTCTCCATTTTCATCGACTAACGGTCCAACAGTTGAAGTAACTATTTTTTTCTTTCTGATATAACTATAGAATTCTTTCGGGTTTGTTTTACTTTGATTCGCAATATGTATCTCTAGGGTCTTTTTACTTTGCTTAATTCACTTTTTGGCTTTGCGTCGTAGCTCTACAAATTTCACCCGTTCTTCGTAATTTTGTGAGGATTTTAATCTATCATTAGCAAATTTTTTAGCAAGCAGGCAGTTTGAAATATCTTTATTCCACCATTTGGGCTTATTATTATGGCCTGGATGCCGTATTTTCGATGGTATGCAGTCTTGCACTGCTTTTAGGTAAGTGGTTTCGAATAACTTCCAAGATGTATTTATGTCGTTATTGTTAATTAAAAAGCTCCAGTCAGTTTCTTTAAACATAGCTCTAAGTTTATGAAAGTTTGCTTTCTTGAAATTAGGGACTTTTTCGATGCTACTATTTGGTTCGTTACTAGTAAAGTTTAAAGTGAAAGTTATCGTACGATGGTCGCTGTTACTGAATTCATCACCAACATTCAAATTCTCTATTAATTCTTCTTTTGTTGCAAGTACAATGTCAAGAACGTTATTACCACGGGTCGGTGTTCGAACAAATTGATAAAGCGAACTCTCTTGCAAGTTCGTATACAAGTCATGTCCGGAGTGTGAAGTAAGAGTATCGCCCCACTTGGTCACAGGTAAATTAAAGTCGCCAATAAATACGGTATCTTGTGAGTTACTTATGTCTGCAATTTGTTCATAAATTTCTCGGTCAGTTTGCACTGATTGAGCTGTAGGTCTGTATATTAATGCAATTATTATTTTTGTACCTTTATTATTCTTTATTAGCACAAAAGATGTGTCGACGTTCACAATTTGAGGTTTTGACAAGAGGGTCGGGTTAAGACTTTCTTTGATATAAAATAAAACGCCACCTCCATTTTTATTTATTCGGCTTTTCTCAAACATTACATAACCGGGAAGTGAATACTCTGCTAAAAAGTCTCTATCTACTGTATTGAGCCAAGATTCTGTTATACCAATCACATCATAATTTTCAGTAAACACTAGTTCCTCTAAATCTGAAAATTTATTGCGTATGCTACGAGCGTTTGCATAGAAAACCTTTAAAGTTACGGTTTTAGAACTCACAGAACGTTCTTTAATCAAATTTTTGGTTCTGGTCGGATCAACATTTACATTCATGGCTGACATCGGTCCTCGGTCGTTATCCCTGGCGGTTTTGAATTTGGGTCGTGTTGGTGGAGCTTTATCCAAATTCGCGGTTCTTGACAGATTAGCATTTAATTCCTTCGCAGGTTGCCGCCAGGTCGCTGTCTTCGGTCCTCCTTCCTGGTTGTCCTGTGCTGAGTCGATTTCTTCTCCGAAAATCCTTCACCGCATCGTTGAGAAGACGCCCAAAACGTGCTGCTCCCGCCTGGTTCAGATGAACTCCATCGTCCGAAAACAAATAGTCATCGTAGTAGAAATTGTCCCAAGTGTCGACGAATCCTACGTTTTCCTTCCTGCAGAGGTTTGCTAGACAACGATTTGTGCTGGTGGCTATGTTGTAAAATCGGCTCTCTACACCAAGCCGGGGGACGATTCCTGAGACGATGATCCTTGATGACTTCTCCTTAAACGACTTGATCAGCTGCTGGTACTTTAAAAGCAAATCTTCCGACCGGGTTCGCTGTACATCGTTGGATCCAACGTGGATGACGTACATTGTATTAGCAGGGGCCAGCTTAGATACTTTGTCAACTGCAGCAACTACGTCGTCCACACCACCACCAGGGATACAAAAACGCTTCCTGGTCTTAGGTGCTCTGGCGCAAAACTCTGTGAGCTGACCACGTATCATCGAGTCTCCCACGAGCCGGACTTCTTCTATTTCCGCTTCGTCATCTGAGTCTGCGAGTATCTGGAAGCGGTTTTGACACTCGGTAATCGGTATGGGTTTCCTGGTCTTGGGGCAAACGTTGTTCCTCACGACACGGAAGTTGTCTTGAGGGGGAAGAGAGTTACTATTTCTTTCTTGAGTATCGGAACCATCAGATGAAATGGCTACTGCAGGCGTTGAATTGTTGGCAGTTGACGTTGGGGGCGTTGGTGGCTGCTGGAGTTGCGGTGACAATTGAAGTTTGTGGTACTCCAACGTTGAGTGTTACAAACTCTTGGAGTGATTCCAGCTTCATGGTGAGGACGTTGATCTTGTTGTAGGCTTCATCTAATTTCACTGTCAAATTCTCTCGTTGCTGGCAGAGACGGCAGACTTGAAGATCGACAGTAACAAACATGGACTCACCAAACATACCAGCGCAGTTCGTACAAGTGCGAGGCATGGTAACAGTCAGTTTCTTCAGATCACTTCACTCACTTTAAGACACTTAACTCACTTTAACCCTTAAAAAGCGGCTCACCACATAAGTCGAGTTGAAAAAACTGGCAAAAAACGGGTGAAAAAAGGGTGGAAATCGAGTGAAAATGGGTGGGATAGTAATGATCCATACGTCCGACATCTGTGGCCTCCCGGCCCACACTAACTCCAGTTCCCCCACCGCACGTGAGGATGACAGTGTAACCAATAGTTCGCTAAAAGTGAGCAAGGTAGCAAAATCAGCTAAACTTCCATCTTCGAGGTAACACTGTCAGTGCTCCACGAGTGCTACGTAGCTGTATGTGGCGTCATTGTGTAGCGATTTCCACCTAGTTTTCGGCGCAATACAGTTCCTTTCATACTGATGGTTGATATAGCAGTCAGAACGGCCCAGAAAGGCCCAAAACGGCCACAGAGCAGCCGCTAGAGGAGGGTTAAAACACTTGACTCACTTTAAAACACTTCACTCACTTTAGAAACACTTCAATCACTTCAACCGAAAACAAATATGTTGAATTACACAACAATTGGTTATCAGGGGTGATAGCCTAACCGAAAACAAAAAATTTGAGATACTCAGAATTAGGCTTCCAGGGGCGATAGCCTAACCAAAAGTTTTAAACAAAAATTGAAATACGCACCAATAGGCTACCAGCGTTGAATAGCCTAACCGAAAATAATAAAATTGAAATACGCAGAAATAGGCTACCAGGTGTGATAACCTAACCTTAAACATATATATATATAACAGAATATGTAACTAAATATACAATTCACCAAATAGAGATTATATAAAAATAAAGTGTGACTGCACACAAGGGGTTAATATAAAAAAAGGGTTAATATACTGTATCAACAGATGGCCCTGGTGTCACTGTAGCCTAGTAAAGCAGTAGCCTACTCTTTTTAGATAAAACAAAAAATATTTATCAGTCAAAGGTTACTACAAGATCGTGCAAGCAACAACTAAAATTACAGATATATATAGCTACAGTAGGATACTAAATACAATATCTACTAGAGTTAATAAGAACAACAGATTGGCTGGCTATAGGTTAGGCTAGGTTTGGATTAGGTTAAAAGCTTGGCAGGTTGGGTTAGGCTAGGTTAGTTTGTACAAATACCACCCTTAGCTTAAAGTAAAATCACTGAGGATAAAAAGTCAAGAATATATCTAGGGGGAAAAGATGTGTGCGTTCGTATGCATGTGTTGTCTCCCTCGCTCGGAGGCTCGCGCGCGTGCCTTCCCACGCCCCTTGATTGGCTGGTGTGTCTGGCTGTGTCACGTGACACCTGCTGCCTTGTGACGTCTCGGCCTGTGATTGGCCGACCACCGCGTCTTTGTGGGCTCCTGTGTTCGTGGGGGTCCCCAGGAGCTGCCTTCCTCAGGACAAGCTAGGCGTGCATGCATCTAACATCCCTTGCTTACTCTCTCCCCCGATCACCACCTTTAGAACTGTTTCTCTCTCTGAACTTCTTCTTTTCCATTACCGGTACTTCTCATCTTTATTCAATTACTTATCCTCTTGGGTTCTGCATACGGTTTCCATAACCGGCCCATTGTATTGCATGCGCTGTCCTCTGAGATATTTACATGTACTTAGAATAGGTTTTGAGGGTTCTTAGTTGGTATAGGTTATGAACTCTGTGTGTCTCCATTATTGATTTAGTGTTTCTGCTCTTTTATTTAATGCTAGACGGGGATAGGGTAACTGTAGTCATTGTCATCGATGTGTGTATGGTTCGCTTATACCTACACGACTTCGACTGGTCCTGTGGTAGCCTGTGCTGTCTTTTCGGTTGTGTCCTTTTGTGAGTGCAGCTTTGTGTTGACTGAGGGCTTTTTGCCTGTGCCAGTTCCACACTTTGCTGCCTATTTGCTTGGCTTTAGAGGGTCGCCAGGATAGAACCAGATACTTGTGATCTGGATCTATCAAGAGAGCACCCTAGTCAATTAACGTAACTTAACCCCTTATTGGCGGCGCTCGACTTAAGTCGTGCACCAATTTGCAGCAAGTTAGGAGCATTATTAAGGCTTTTAAAGGGTTAAAATCGAGTGCAAATGGCCGGGAGCACAGCGGGCCAGACAGCCGACTCCCAGGGCTTACCGCTGCCCATTAACTCATGTTCCCTGTGTTCTCGAGAGGCCGGCAGTGTAGCCAGTAGTGAGCATAGCTGGGAAAAATATACCGATATATGCTAAACTCCCATGTTCGTGGCATCACTGCAAGAGAACCACGAGTGCTACGTAGCTCGTTCTGGTCTTATTTTGAAGCTTTTAGTGCTTAGTTTTTTTGCTAAATATTTTTTTTTCATGCAGATGCTTGATTTATCATGCAGGAGGGCCTGCATATGCCCAAATGAGCCCAAAACACCCCGCTAGACAAGGGTTAAAGGATACAGCCTTAAGGACATCGCTAGGCTACGAGCCTGTCTTGCTCAACCCTAGTTCCTTACCTAGAGTATCCCAGCTAGACATTATTAATTGAGTAGACACTTATTAGTATTTAAGATAAGCTCTTTGATATGTATGCATTATTATTCACAGCATTTATTAGTCTAGGTTGTTGCTGAGCCGCACAACCATAGTAGGCTGTTTCGTTGATGAGGAAGTACTTCTTTTAGTGGCGAGCATTACTACCGTTGCGTATTTATAGTATTCTCGTCAGTTAACATTATATGTCCTATCTTTTTGTGTATTCGCTTTACACGTGTGGTGTCCTGCCTCCTGCATTTATATAGTTTAAGATACGAGCATCTTATGAGCATCAGACTTTCTTCAGAAGTTTCCAGGTCTATGCTGTAGGACTATACTTCACTTTCTTTCAGATAGGAGTGAAGAGTTTATTGTTGTTTAGAGTAACTGTATTGAAGCATTTTTTTGTTTTATTATATTAAATCTTGCAGTGATTTAATTGATCTTTCCATAGATTCTTGTTTATGCATTTTAACGTAACTTGCATCCTGTGTGTTATCAGGCTATACCAGTGTGGGTTAGCCTGAAGTAGAGTACATTTATGCCCAAGTTAAGGATACCCCGTTATTGCAGATTAACTCTGGAGGGTATAGGTGTTTTGTTCGCCGGCATATAAATTCAAGGGTTTGGATCTAGCGTACCGTTGTTACATAGTGCCCTATTACTAGTCAATCATTAAGTGCTCTTGTTTTATTCGCAGTCCCGGTCGTAACAAATGGCGACCTTGTCTAGTATCTTATCTTAGTCGTCACAACAACCTAGTGAACTAAGAAATAATTGCAGGATTTTTGGACATTTGTTTTTTGAGGAATATTTTGGACACGTGGGAATTTTTTTTGGCAACGTGGTATAGCACTTGAGTTGTCTTCAAGCATTTTTGAGTGAATAGTGCTACATGAGAGTAGGTACTTCTTTTTTTTTATAAACGTTGAGGATTTCCGGTGGACACTATGTCGAACGACGGATCAGTACATAGTGAGAGCACAGGCGAGGAGGTGGAGAAGGTGGAGTTGTCTAGCGGCGCTCGGGTGGTAAACAGTGAGGAGGATGCTCGGATATTTTTTGAGGAGCCTGTGTCAGCGGATCGGGTGTCGGGGCTAGACCGGTACGGACTACAGTGTGTAGCCACGGTCTTAGGGTTTCCCGGTACTAGCGGTTTTTCGAGAGGTGAGCTGGTTACCTGTGTGCTCGGTGGGGTGCGTGGGGCTTCGGGTGGAACGGGAGCTGGGGCACCTTCTGCCCAGCCCCCATTCCACTCTACTCCTACCATGGCGCCCCCTCGGGCTCCGGAGCCGGGTACGTTCCCGCAGGCCGATGCCTTCTGGCGGTTGGGTATGCCTCTAGGTGATTCACGGGGTGGGTCCCCAATAGTAGCAACCCCTCCTCAAGGTTTGTGTGCCGAGATGTTGTTTCAGCTCGAACTCGCCAAACTTAACCAGCAGGCTGAGCAACGAAAGCATGAGGCTGAGCAACGAAAGCATTAATCTGAGCTTGAGATGGCTAAGCAGCAGATTGAGATGGCTAAGATTCAGCAGCAGCAGCGGGAAGCTGAGCTTCAGGTTGAGGCTACGAAGTACTGTGCAGACAGAGATCTTGAGAAGTCTCGGATGGAGTCGACAGGGCAGCGTCTCGGTTCTGGGAATCGAGGTCTTGATCAGTCTTTATCGCACCTTC
Organism: Paralithodes platypus; assembly: GCA_032716605.1. Taxonomy (NCBI): domain Eukaryota; kingdom Metazoa; phylum Arthropoda; class Malacostraca; order Decapoda; family Lithodidae; genus Paralithodes; species Paralithodes platypus. The sequence continues at coordinate 7,210,635 of CM064486.1, read as the reverse complement.
TTAAGTTAGTCCCTGTATTTGATGAGTCGGGTGTCACCGAGTTTTTCCTGCATTTTGAAAAGAAGTGCCGGGAGCACCAATGGCCCGAGGTTAAGTGGGCAGCTCTTGTTTTCTCTAGGTTGATTGGCAAAGGACTCAAGGCATATGATGCGTTGCCCTTGGAGTCTTGCATCGATTATGAGGTATTGAAGGAGGCTGTCCTGCGGGCATATGAGTTACAACCAGAAACATATAGGTTGAAGTTTCGGGGTGTTACGAAGGGTCGTGAGTGTACTTTTCTAGAACATGCCCGGGAACTGTCTGATGCTTTGAGAAATTGGCTGAGGTCAGAGAAGGTGACGACGTTCGAAGAGATTGAGCAGTTATTCCTTCTAGAGCAATTTTTCAAGTGCTCAGGCGGCGACCTGACTTTGAACCTCAAAGAGAAACAACCTAAAACTCTACAAAAGGCAGCTGAGTTGGCTGACCTGAGAGTATCGCTGATTCGTGGGTGCGGGTCTGTACAACGGACCGATGCAGTTAACAAGGGGCGCAACACTCCACTCCCCCGAGTCAGTGATACAACAGTTGATAACAAAAGTGAGAGCAATGATACTAATTTTGATCACAAACCTAAAACCGTCCTGTTTAAGAGAGGTCAGGGCCCTTCCCCACCTCAGGGGAAGTCCAAGGGTGAAGTAGAGTGTTTTCGGTGTCATAATAAGGGGCATTTTGCACGTTCCTGCCCTAGTAACCAACCTACAGCAGTCGTGTCTTTGGCTCGCAACATTGGGGTGTCTCTGAGGTCTTCTGCATTTACCCGGGATGATATGTCAGATGCGGGGGCACAGCCAGTGAAGGAGTGTCCGGAAGGCTCGAAACCTGTCCGCGATGCTATTTGCGGCCATAGAGGGCGTGGCTGCGTGAGTTGGGCTGGTTGCAAGCATGGGTTGGAGTTGTTGCGAGATACAGGTGCATCCCAGACTCTGATGAGAAACTTTACAGGCAAACCTATAAACGCGGCACGGGTAGTTGTGGTGCAGGGTATTAATGCTACACGGTCATACCCGTTGGTTCGAGTAGAGCTGGAGGTTGATGGTGTGACACGGGAGATTGATGTTGGAATCGTAGAGAAACTGCCAGTAGAGGGCGTCGACCTTCTTCTCGGCAACGACTTTGCGGTACCTACTTCTGAGGTTCCACCCTTAGTCGTTGCCGAGAGGGCAGCCGACGTGAGTAGGGAGGGGCAGGAGTTGGTCGAGAGGTGTCAACAATAGCAGAGGGCGTGTGTTGTCACCCGTTCTCGTGCATCTAAAGTGTCACAGCCTATTCCTCAGTCTCTAGACCAGCGGAGGAACGGTCGGAAGGAGCAAGCTAAAGCTGGGAGTAATTTTGTGAGTTTTGATCCAGCGGCTCTTCTTGGCGACTTAGTATTAGCACCAACGCTTAAGTCCGGAGTGGCCCCAGAACCTGTCACACTGGGTGTGGAGGTAGCGCGTGAAAAAACTCCGGGACAGCAAGTTGAACTCGAGGACGGTGAAACATGTCATGTGAACCTGAAGGAGTTTGTGAGGCAACCACCTGAGCAGCCTACTGTCCCTATGTTGGTCTGCAGCGGCCAAGGTGAAGAAGGAGAGGGGGGCAGTGGGGCACAGGTGGAGGAGAATTGGGATTGTCATGTCTCGGTGGAGCAGTGGGCGGGGGACACGAGCCAGGTGGCTGTGGAAGCGCTAGAGCACCTGCCTGAGCAGCAGTGTGCAGTGCTCCAGCACCCGCTTGGTTCATACCCCACTGTTTGTGCCGAGCACCCAGGCCTCACAACTCTTGCGGTGCACGAGGTTCCGCTGACAGGTCACTTGAGTGTCAGTAGACCGTTGGCCTCGTTGTTTCAGTGGTTCAAGGTGGGCGACGAGGCTTTGGCATGGTTGTCAGGCCAGGGCCGACCCATGGCTGCTAAGGGTAGTGGTCAGAACCAGGAAATTGAGCAGATTGGTGAGGTTGGCTGTGGAGTGGATGTGCCCGGTCGTCGCATAGCCTCCCAATGCTGCTCTAATATTATGCAACAGCCCTACCATAGACCGACTGTATCTGGCCATGTCGCTGAAGGCGGTGATGCTGCGCAGGCAGATGTAGTTGCAAGGAATGCGGGGGTGCGCATGTACGGTATCGGTGGGGGAGCATTAGCAATTATGAACTGTGGGAGTGACTGCACAGGTGGTACAGATTGTCACTCATGACCTGGCTGTTCTGGGAACAAAGGTGGAGAAGGAGGGAGGCTATAGTGTAGAAACTGTGGTCTCGGCTGGGTTGTGGGAGGGCAATGAGCATTCTGTTCGTTGAGATAAGTTGCAACCTCTTGTTCCTGAGCGTCAAGAGAAGTTGTTTACTAGGCTGTGGCAGAACATCCGCATGTTTGTTCATTCTCCAGGCCTGATGTACGGGGTAGAATCCGACATGGAGGCTGGAGACAGTGCAAGGCTCAAAGTGGCTCCCTACCGTATAAATCCTGCTCGACAGCCTGTGGTGAAAGCAGAGCTGGACTACGTGTTGACGAAGGGTCTGAGGGATAAGGAATGTTGTGAGTGGTCGTTGCCTGTAACTTTGCAACCTGTGTTAAGTGGCAAGATCAGTGTGTGTGTTGATTGCAAGAGTGTGTGTGCATTATCCCCTCCTAGACAAAGTTGAAAGGAAGGCCTTTCGTATCATTAACTCCCGTCCACTCACCAACTCTCTGCAATCTCTCTCTCTCCGCCGCAATGTTGCATCTCTCTCGCTATTCTATCGCTACTATAATAATCAGTGTTCCTCAGAGCTATCCCAGTGCATACCACCTCCTTTACGTAGGGCACGTGGTACCCGTCTTGCAACTCAATCCCACCCCTACTCTGTGCAACTCTCCAACCCAAGAGTGAAACGTTACTCTCAAACTTTCTTCTACTCAACAGCTGAGCTCTGGAACTCTCCCAGAATCAGTCTTTCCCTCTTCCTATGACTTAAATTGCTTCAAACTCCGTGTGTCCAGGCATTTTGGCTCGAACGTCCCTTGATTTTGGCCCTGTCACTCTTTCAACTATGGGGGAGGCACTCGCTATAGGCAGTTATGCCTTTTGCCTCCCTCAATCACATAGAAAAAAAAAAAAAAAAAAAAGACGCCTATACCTTATCGAGCGTTGACGATCCCATAGACCGCATCGGGGCTGCATCGCTTATCACGAAGGTAGAACTAGTGAAAGGTTATTGGCAGGTCCCGTTGCCGGAAAGAGCGAAGAGAAGTGCCAGTCTTGTGATGAACTGGGCAGTTTATCAGTGCCAGGTGTTGTGTTGCTGCCGGAACACAAGTTGGATGTGTGGCATGTTTAGGGCGGTGATAATGTTGTGGCTGATTGTTTGTCGCGGGAGGGTACGCTTCAGGGAGCATCCTCGCCGTTCAGTCAGTGTGTGTTTGAGAGTTGAGAAAAATCAGGCTTGCCCCTGTAGAGCAGCCGTCAAAAACAACATTAAAATTAAATAAAAAAAATCACATAAAAACTCTTTCTTTTTGATAGTTAATTATAAGTTGTCAATGTTATAGCTAAAGTCCTAAGTTGAACCTGTCTTTCACTTAGTAGGCTGGGCTCTGTGAAGCTCACTCAGGGAGCATAGCAGGCTAAAATTATACTATTATGTTTGGGAGGGGTTATAAGATTTTATTTATGCTAATATGTTGTTTAATGTAAGAATTGAGCTTTGCATTTCATTTCTGGTGGAGTGGCTATGTGTGACGGGTCTTGCAGGCATTCTGCCTTGTCAGATATCATGCTCGCCTAATGTTGAGCGTCCTATATCTTGGGCGGGGTGTGACGTCTACCAGCGTTGGCAGAATCGCCTCTCGGTAGCCACTAGCGCTCGCCAGGGACATTGAAATGGGCTACAGTTATCAGAGAATGTTGTTCTTTCTTTCCTAGCAATCGTATTGTCACAGACAGTCCAGTGGTGGTCTCTCTTTTCGTCTGTGACAACGGGAAGTGCTTTATATCATTAATAGAATATAACATGCATTGTATATTGTTAAGGAGAGAGAGCGGTGTAGGCAGTGTGGTGGTAATGTGTGCGTTCGTATGCATGTGTTGTCTCCCTCGCTCGGAGGCTCGCGCGCGTGCCTTCCCACGCCCCTTGATTGGCTGGCGTGTCTGGCTGTGTCACGTGACACCTGCTGCCTTGTGACGTCTCGGCCTGTGATTGGCCGACCACCGCGTCTTTGTGGGCTCCTGTGTTCGTGGGGGTCCCCATGAGCTGCCTTCCTCAGGACAGGCTAGGCGTGCATGCATCTAGCATCCCTTGCTTACTCTCTCCCCCGATCACCACCTTTAGAACTGTTTCTCTCTCTGAACTTCTTCTTTTCCATTACTTCTCATCTTTATTCAATTACTTATCCCCTTGGGTTCTGCATACGGTTTCCATAGCCGGCCCATTGTATTGCATGCGCTGTCCTCTGAGATATTTACATGTACTTAGAATAGGTTTTGAGGGTTCTTAGTTGGTATAGGTTATGAACTCTGTGTCTCCATTATTGATTTAGTGTTTCTGCTCTTTTATTTAATGCTAGACTGGGATAGGGTAACTGTAGTCGTTGTCATCGATGTGTGTATGGTTCGCTTATACCTACACGACTTCGACTGGTCCTGTGGTAGCCTGTGCTGTCTTTTCGGTTGTGTCCTTTTGTGAGTGCAGCTTTGTGTTGACTGAGGGCTTTTTGCCTGTGCCAGTTCCACACTTTGCTGCCTCTTTGCTTGGCTTTAGAGGGTCGCCAGGATAGAACCAGATACTTGTGATCTGGATCTATCAAGAGAGCACCCTAGTCAATTAACGTAACTTAAAGGATACAGCCTTAAGGACATCGCTAGGCTACGAGCCTGTCTTGCTCAACCCCAGTTCCTTACCTAGAGTATCCCAGCTAGACATTATTAATTGAGTAGACACTTATTAGTATTTAAGATAAGCTCTTTGATATGTATGCATTATTATTCACAGCATTTATTAGTCTAGGTTGTTGCTGAGCCGCACAACCATAGTAGGCTGTTTCGTTGATGAGGAAGTACTTCTTTTAGTGGCGAGCATTACTATCGTTGCGTATTTATAGTATTCTCGTGTCAGTTAACATTATATGTCCTATCTTTTTGTGTATTCGCTTTACACGTGTGGTGTCCTGCCTCCTGCATTTATATAGTTTAAGATACGAGCATATTATGAGCATCAGACTTTCTTCAGAAGTTTCCAGGTCTATGCTGTAGGACTATACTTCACTTTCTTTCAGATAGGAGTGAAGAGTTTATTGTTGTTTAGAGTAACTGTATTGAAGCATTTTTGTTTTATTATATTAAATCTTGCAGTGATTTAATTGATCTTTCCATAGATTCTTGTTTGTGCATTTTAACGTAACTTGCATCCTGTGTGTTATCAGGCTATACCAGTGTGGGTTAGCCTGAAGTAGAGTACATTTATGCCCAAGTTAAGGATACCCCGTTATCGCAGATTAACTCTGGAGGGTATAGGTGTTTTGTTCGCCGGCATAATTATAAGTTCAAGGGTTTGGATCTAGCGTACCGTACCGTTGTTGCATAGTGCCCTATTACTAGTCCAATCATTAACCCGGGAACTGCGGGAAGACTCTTAAGAGTTCCCCCGGCGGACTGCGGGAAGACTCTAAACCCGGGAACTGCGGGGAGGCTCTTAAGAGTTCCCCCGGCGGACTGCGGGGAGACTCTTAAGAGTGAGTGAAAACAAAAATCAACTTTTGACATCGAAAAAAAAAAAAAAAAAAAAAAAATGTTTTGGCCCCTGGGCCATGCAAAATCTCAGTCCTCTACCTCCCCCCTTCCCCACTTTCCTCCTCTCCTTCAGTTATCACCTATTTTCCCTATTATTCCCTTATTCTGAGGTATATTTTCGTGCTAACATTAGCGAGTTGCAAGCAGGGTGTTGTCATCACTGATGGCAAGCGAGTGCAAGAGAGTATCGATCGACTGTGTCTCAGTGGCCTTGGGGGAAATTGGCGGGAAAGCAGCTTGCCTCACCCATACATTATACAACTCGCGGGCTATATCTCCGATTTTGACCATCCAAACGCTGTTTTCACTAGTTTTATTGTTGTTTCAGGTTAATACCTTTATAATCAACCCATAATAGGTGCATATGGATAAGTATTAATGCTATTAATGGCACAATGAATATTTTAGTGACGGAAACACCTCAAATACGTCAACACAGGGGGACGTTTCCAATTACCCCCATGCGCACTTGTTAGGTTAAGAGTCAGAAAAAAATAATAAACTTTAAACATCGAAGAAAAAAAAAAATGCCCCTGGGCCATGCAAAATATCACTCCTCTACCTCCCCTCCTTCCCCACTTTCCTCCCCTCCTTCAGTTATCACCTATTTTCCCTGTTATTCCCTTATTCTGAGGTATATTTTCGTGCTAACATTAGCGAGTTGCAAGCAGGGCCTTGTCATCACTGTCACTACAGTGACACCAGGGCCATCTGTTGATACAGTATATTAACCCCTTGTGTGCGGTCACACTTTATTTTTATATAATCTCTATTTGGTGAATTGTATATTTAGTTACATATTCTGTTATATATATATATATATTTGTTTAAGGTTAGGTTATCACACCTGGTACCTTATTTCTGCGTATTTCAATTTTATTATTTTCGGTTAGGCTATTCAACGCTGGTAGCCTATTGGTGCGTATTTCAATTTTTTAAAAACTTTTGGTTAGGATATCGCCCCTGGAAGCCTAATTCTGCGTATCTCAATTTTTTTGTTTTCGGTTAGGCTATCACCCCTGATAACCTATTGTTGTGTATTTCAACATATTTGTTTTCGGTTGAAGTGATTGAAGTGTTTCTAAAGTGAGTGAAGTGTTTTAAAGTGAGTTAAGTGTTTTAAAGTGAGTTAAGTGTTTTAAAGTGAGTGAAGTGATCTGAAGAAACTGACTGTTACCATGCCTCGCACTTGTACGAACTGCGCCGGTAGGTTTGGTGAGTCCATGTTTGTTACGGTCAATCTTCAAGTCTGCCGTCTCACAGCAACAAGAGAATTTGACAGTGAAATTAGATGAAGCCTACAACAAGATCAACGTCCTCACCATGAAGCTGGAATCACTCCAAGAGTTTGTAACACTCAACGTTGGAGTACCACAAACTTCAATTGTCACCGCAACTCCAGCAGCCACCAACGCCCCAACGTCAACTGCCAACAATTCAACGCCTGCAGTAGCCATTTCATCTGATGGTTCCGATACTCAAGAAAGAAATAGTAACTCTCTTCCCCCTCAAGACAACTTCCGTGTCGTGAGGAACAACGTTTGCCCCAAGACCAGGAAACCCATACCGATTACCGAGTGTCAAAACCGCTTCCAGATACTCGCAGACTCAGATGACGAAGCGGAAATAGAAGAAGTCCGGCTCGTGGGAGACTCGATGATACGTGGTCAGCTCACAAAGTTTTGCGCCAGAGCACCTAAGACCAGGAAGCGTTTTTGTATCCCTGGTGGTGGTGTGGACGACGTAGTTACTGCAGTTGACGAAGTATCTAAGCTGGCCCCTGCTAATGCAATGTACGTCATCCACGTTGGATCCAACGATGTACAGCGAACCCGGTCGGAAGATTTGCTTTTAAAGTACCAGCAGCTGATCAAGTCGTTTAAGGAGAAGTCATCAAGGATCATCGTCTTAGGAATCGTCCCCCGGCTTGGTGTAGAGAGCCGATTTTACAACATAGCCACCAGCACAAATCGTTGTCTAGCAAACCTCTGCAGGAAGGAAAACGTGGGATTCGTCGACACCTGGGACAATTTCTACTACGATGACTATTTGTTTTCGGACGATGGAGTTCATCTGAACCAGGTGGGAGCAGCACGTTTTGGGCGTCTTCTCAACGATGCGGTGAAGGATTTTCGGAGAAGAAATAGACTCAGCACAGGACAACCAGGAAGGAGGACCGAAGACAGCGAGGGCGGCAACCTGCGAAGGAATTAAATGCTAATCTGTCAAGAACCGCGAATTTGGATAAAGCTCCACCAACACGACCCAAATTCAAAACCGCCAGGGATAACGACCGAGGACCGATGTCAGCCATGAATGTAAATGTAGATCCGATCAGAACCAAAAATTTGATTAACCCTCTCACCACGGAAGGGCTCTTGAACGCCCATAAAAAAGCATATAACAGGTACCCGGAAGGGCTCTTGAACGCCCAGTGGTTGAAAGCCTGTGAGCTTTGTGTGCGAGGCGTCGGTCCGACGCATGTAAACAACAGCCGGCTGGACCGATGCCCCGCATCTCCGGCCACAAGAAGGAGAGCGTCGCTTGTTCGTGTGTGCCTGTATGTTGTTGTTAAGTATCGAAAAGTAGTGTAAAGTGGCTGTTTTGGCCATAAAGTTATCTCCAATGAAATCATCATCACAACTCAACCAGTTAAGTAGAGAGCTCTACTTAATGTCATTCTACAGGTAAATAACACAGCTACGCTTGGGGATGCACAGGAATGCGGGAAGCAGTCTGATTAACAAATATACGGTGGGGCCACCTCCCGAGGCTGCCAACCGCGGATGGCTGCCGACCCTCCACAGCCGAAGACAAAATCAACGACCAGTGGAGGAAAACCGGATGCCGGCCGCGGGGAGCAGTTTCGGGAGCCAAACCGTCACAACCATCCCCTGCCCCCTCCCTGGGGGCACGGGTCCTTGGAGCGGCTTCGGTCGCGCCGGGAATTTCCACACCTCTCACACCACACACACACAATAACACAGTTTTTCCTACACCGAGAAATTACTCTCCGGCTGTCATTTTTCGAAGACTTCTTCTAGCCGGAGACATTGAGAGCAACCCAGGACCCACGTTCACATACATATGTCCAACTTGCTCAAAACCCATCACTTCGAGTCGCCATACTAAGGGTTCAGTTCTCTGCAATTCATGCGGGAACTGGACCCACTTCACCTGCACAACACTTGCCTCCAAGAAACACTACACAAACACCTGGACCTGTTCCTCATGCCCCTCCCTCTCCCAGTCAAATCCCTCACCTAAAACCCGTCCACCTCTCCTCCCCAACCCACCTAACCTTCCCATATCATCCACTCCCCCCCCCTAAAACCCGTCCACCTCTCCTCCCTATCCCACCTAACCTTCCCATACCATCCACATCCTCAACTCAACACACCACACCCCATCCTAATCCATTCCAACCCCCATCTCCTGCTCCCCTAAGGCATCTAAATGGACCAATGTAAGTAGCGGGGTACCCCAGGGATCGGTACTAGGACCAATTCTCTTTCTAATTTACATCAACGACATAGATGAGGGCCTCACCTGTACAATCTCAAAATTTGCTGACGATACAAAAATTGCAAATAGCGTACTCTCAAAAGAACAAGTTGACGATATGCAACACAATCTAGATAAATTGTCATGTTGGGCCCAAATTTGGCAAATGAGTTTCAATGCGGATAAATGTAAAGTACTACATATCGGATACCTAAATGAGAAAGCAAACTATTCGATGAATGGCACTCAGCTTAAGAATGTAAACAGAGAAACCGATCTGGGAGTAACAATATCGAGTAACCTAAAACCGAGTCAACAATGTTCAGAAGTTGTTAAGAAGGCAAACAAAATAATTGGCTTTATAGGCAGGTCATTTGAGCATAAATCCAAAGAAGTTATCCTAACCCTTTACAATTCCTTAGTCCGCCCTCTTCTGGAATACTGCGTTAAATCCTGGTGCCCTTATTACCAAAAAGATATAAACAAGCTAGAACGAGTTCAACGTAGAGTTACCAAAATGATACCTAGCCTAAAGAACAAACCATACGAAGAGCGTCTTAGAGAATTAAATCTATTTCCTTTAACCCAGCGCAGATTAAGAGGTGACTTAATTCAAGTGTTCAAAATCATCAAAGGCATCGACAATATGAATTGTAGTAAGTACTTCACTATCGACCAATCTAATTACACGCGGGGAAACGGTTGCAAAATTATTGGTAAATCTTTTAACTCACACGAATCTAAGAATTTCTTCTTCAATCGAGTTGTCAACTTGTGGAATGGGCTTCCCAGAAACGTTATAGACTGCATCACCGTTGATTCATTTAAACTCCGCCTAGACAAATATCTCGCTTCAAACCCGCGACTGACTGCGTTTGTAAATGAATAACTTTATTTATCCCCCCCTCAGTTACTAACCCATCTGTCCCCTACTAACTTCCTAATCCTGCCACGGACATTAGTTCCAGGGCAGTAATTCCCTTTCCAATGTTCCCTTACCCACTCTAAACCACTGTTTGGACACTTGATCCTCAGTGTTTTGGAGGACAAGCAACCTAGAAGGGTCACTAGATCTGTTGTTGCTTGATTTCCTTTGTACTCCTTTGTACTCCCCAATCCCCACCCCCACCTCACCCATCCCAACCCCCAGCCCCTCCCTCACCCCCACCCCATCCTCGTGCAGCAGCACCCAACATACATCGTGCACATAACATTAACATTCTTCAACTGAACATAGATAACATCAACACAAAGAAACACAAACTCTCACACTTCATCAAACAATACAACATACACATTGCCATCTTACAAGAAACAAAACTCCGCACAACACAAAAAACACCCACACTTCATAATTTCACCACCATCAGACAAGACCGGGCTGTCGGCGGGGGCGGTGGACTCATCACCCTGGTACACAAAGAAATATCATACATAGTAACCAGTGTACAAACCAAATCACTCCTCCCCCCAAATGATAACACAACAGAAATACAGTCAATTAAAATACGCACTGGCAACAACTCCAACATAACCATCATAAACACATACATCCCTCCCCAAACATCCCCTACAGTACCAAATGAATACAGACCACACTTACAACACATCACAAACACCCCACACACCCCACACATCATCCTGGGTGGTGACTTCAACGCCAAGACGTCGGCCTGGTTTGTCGACAACCCCGACACAGACAGAGGGCTGGTACTACAAAACCAAACCGATAACCTCATCATCCTTAACGACATCCATCAACATACCCATATTCCTCACCAAGCCCTCTATAACCCATCATCTCCAGACATCACCTTTTGCTCCCCAGAACTCGCCCCCACAACATCCTGGAGGGTGGTCAGAACCTTAGGCTCTGACCACCTCCCGATCATTATCACCACCAAAACCAGACTCACCCCAGCTAGCCACAAACACACATACACCAATTATAAAAGAGCTAACTGGGAAGCATTCACAAATGAGACAGAACAACACTTCACAACTCTAAACAGTACACCCATCACTAACATCAACAATGCTGTACACATACTCAATAAAACTATCCAAAACGCTGACAAGAAACACATTCCAAGAGGTAACAGAAAAAGACACAACCCCAACTTCACACCAGAAATTCAAAACCTCATCAGACAACGCGACATACTGAAACACTCCCCAGCACCCCACACACAAGACATCACACAACAAATTCAAGCACTCAACACCCAAACTAACAACAAAATACAAGAACAACAAAAACTAAATTGGAATAACTTCCTACAAACACTTGATCACAAAACAAACCCCAAAAAACTATACAAAACACTAAACAGCATCACACTTTCCAACAGCAACACAACACAATCACATGCTGCAATCACAACAACAGACTCTACTCCTTCATGTAAACAACAAGCAAACACTCTCATCAATCACTTTTCACATGTCAGCCACCTAAAACCTCACAAAGACGACCGACGTGTCATCCGACGTAAGAGACAATTCCCCACAGACCCTGACTATACACCCTTCACCAATCACCAGACAAAGCATATCATCAACAATCTCAAGCACTCACCCGCCTGTGGCCTAGACAACATAAGCAACATACACCTCAGACACCTGGGACCACAAGGCATACAAGCACTCACTAACATATCAAACTACAGCTATTCACACAACACAATACCAGACATTTGGAAGCATGGTATCATCATCACATTCCCCAAACCCAACAAAGACCCCACGCTACCCTCCTCGCACCGCCCCATCACACTCCTTTGCTCCCCCTCCAAAGTCATGGAATGCCTAGTATTACAACTAATTACACCTGACCTACCCCTAGCTCCAACACAACATGGCTTTAGGCCACTGCACTCCACAAACACTCTTCTCACAGACCTTACACAAAGAGCTTTCGACGGCATCAATTCAGCTAGACCACCACACAGATCACTATTAGCCACACTCGACATTAGTAAAGCCTTCGATGCCATCCCCCGCCACAACCTAACAAACAAAATCTACAACACAAACATGCACAACAACACAAAACGGTGGCTGGCCAACTTCCTAGCAGGCAGATGTGCACACGTATCTTTTGCCGGTCAGTCATCTAAAATCAGAAACTTTCCAAACGGAGTCCCACAAGGATCCGTCCTATCTCCCGCACTCTTCAATCTGTACATGCACGATATAACTACACCCAATACGCCCCAAATAAACTTAGCCTCCTATGCAGATGACATAACACTCACATGCACACACCATGACCCAAAAAGAGCAACAGATCTCCTTCAACCCTATCTCAACACACTACATGGCTGGTGCACTACAAACAGACTTAATCTAGCCCCAGCCAAATCCACCGCAACCCTGCTCACAAGTTGGACAGGAGAACACGAATACATCCCTCAACTCACCATAAACAACACACCCCTAACACATATACACACACCCAAAATCCTAGGAGTAACATATGATACTCATATGACATTCAAACAGCACACCACAAACATTAAAAAGAAACTGACACCCAGATTTAACGCCCTCAGGTCACTTGCTCACACAAAATTTGGACACAACAAAGAAACTACCACCACAGTATATAAACAATACATAAGATCAGTGATGGAATACGCAAGCCCAGCCTGGGCTTCTAACCTAGCTGAAACACATCATAAGACCTTACAGACTATTCAAAACAAAGCCCTGAAGATCATTACAGGCTGCACAGCTACTGCACCCACAGATCACCTACATCAAGAAACCAAAATCCTCAAAGTCAAAGACCATCTGGACATGAGAGGCACTCAATTCCTGGCAGCAGCCTCCACGAACCAAGACCACCCACTAAACTACATGGCAACACACCCACAGACACCAAGAAATATCAAAACAACACCCAGCACACGGTATCACACACAATTATTGTCCTCTCCCCTCCCTGCCCACCCCGAACCAACTTCCAGAAGCACATCCATACTCATATCTCTCACCGATCCATCCACTCACTCACAGACAACACGCAGCTGCATGCACGACCTCCCGAAATCCATCCTTCCGAATCCTCCCTTCCTCGCGAGGACAGAGTCCACCTGGCCAGGCTGAGATGCGGACACCATCCAGCTCTCCTGAGCTATCAGAAGAGACTGGATGACTCCGTTGTCGACGCCTGCCCGGGATGTAACACAGCACCCCATACCATTAAACACATCATAGAAGACTGCATTTCACACAACCACTTACGCCAACAACACAATCTACACTCAATGAGAGCTCTGTGGGAAAGCCCGATCGTGGCCATGGCCTTTCTCAGGGACTCGGGGCTGTTCGGCCAGGCAGCTTAGGGAACAACAACAACAACAACAACAAATATACGGTAGCCTAGCCTAGATGTTTTTCGGCCTAAATACCCGGGTTTCGAGGAATATATATACCTGTATAATACATAGCCGGGGCTGGAGGGTTAAAGAACGTTCTGTGAGTTCTAAAACCGCAACTTTAAAGGTTTTCTATGCAAACGCTCGTAGCATTCGAAATAATTTTCAGATTTAGAGGAACTAGTGTTTACTGAAAATTATGATGTGATTGGTATAACAGAATCTTGGCTCAATACAGTAGATAGAGACTTTTTAGCAGAGTATTCACTTCCCGGTTATGTAATGTTTGAGAAAAGCCGAATAAATAAAAATGGAGGTGGCGTTTTATTTTATATCAAAGAAAGTCTTAACCCGACCCTCTTGTCAAAACCTCAAATTGTGAACGTCGACACATCTTTTGTGCTAATAAAGAATAATAAAGGTACAAAAATAATACTTGCATTAATATACAGACCTCCAGCTCAATCTGTGCAAACTGACCGAGAAATTTATGAACAAATTGCAGATGTAAGTAACTCGCAAGATACCGTATTTTTTGGCGACTTTAATTTACCTGTGACAAAGTGGGGCGATACTCTTACTTCACACTCCGGACATGACTTGTATACGAACTTGCAGAAGAGTTCGTTTTATCAATTTGTTCGAACACCGACCCGTGGTAATAACGTTCTTGACATTGTACTTGCAACAAAAGAAGAATTAATAGAGAATTTGAATGTTGGTGATGAATTCAGTAACAGCGACCATCGTACGATAACTTTCACTTTAAACTTTACTAGTAACGAACCAAATACTGTAGTAGCATCGAAAAAGTCCCTAATTTCAAGAAAGCAAACTTTCATAAACTTAGAGCTATGTTTAAAGAAACTGACTGGAGCTTTTTAATTAACAATAACGACATAAATACATCTTGGAAGTTATTCGAAACCACTTACCTAAAAGCAGTGCAAGACTGCATACCATCGAAAGTACGGCGTCCAGGCCATAATAATAAGCCCAAATGGTGGAATAAAGATATTTTAAACTGCCTGCTTGCTAAAAAATTTGCTCATGATAGATTAAAATCCTCACAAAATGACGAAGAACGGGTGAAATTTGTAGAGCTACGACGCAAAGCCAAAAAGTTAATTAAGCAAAGTAAAAAGACCCTAGAGGTACATATTGCGAATCAAAGTAAAACAAACCCGAAAGAATTCTAGTTATATCAGCAAGAAAAAAGTAGTTACTTCAACTGTTGGACCGTTAGTCGATGAAAATGGAGAATACACCAAAGACGAAGTACAAATGAGTAATGCCCTCAATACCTTCTTTGCATCAGTTTTTACAACTGAAGACCTCAGTGATATCCCTACACCATCGCCGATTCAGATTGATAATTCAGATGTTCTAAGCAATATCACCGTTACAGAGAGAAGTATTGAATTGTTTAGATAAACTCAAGGTAAATAAAACGCCTGGACCTGATACAATCTCGCCTAGAGTTCTAAAGGAAGCTAAGGATGAGCTCTCCAAACCACTGACATTACTATTCAATAAATCCTTGCAGTCTGGAACTATGCCTGATCAGTGGAAGATAGCCAACGTAACACCGATATTCAAAAAGGGCAGCAAATCCCTACCCAGTAACTATCGTCCAATTAGCTTAACCTCAGTTGTATGTAAAATGCTAGAAACGGTAATAAGAGACAGACTCGTAAATCACTTAGAGGAAAATAACATACTTAAAGATACTCAACACGGCTTTCGTAAAAAGCGTTCCTGTTTAACAAACCTCTTGGACTTCTTCCACGATATCCTCAACCTCAATATGAGAAAAGCTGTAGATATTATATACCTTGATTTTCAAAAGGCCTTTGACAAAGTTCCCCACAAACGTTTACTGATAAAACTAAAAGCGCATGGAATACAAGACGGTGTGTTGAAATGGATAGAAAATTGGCTCAGCGACAGAAAGCAAAGAGTAGTCATAAACGGTAAGGCATCTAAATGGACCAATGTAAGTAGCGGGGTACCCCAGGGATCGGTACTAGGACCAATTATCTTTCTAATTTACATCAACGACATAGATGAGGGTCTCACCTGTACAATCTCAAAATTTGCTGACGATACAAAAATTGCAAATAGCGTACTCTCAAAAGATCAAGTTGACGATATGCAACACAATCTAGATAAATTGTCACATTGGGCCGAAATTTGGCAAATGAGTTTCAATGCGGATAAATGTAAAGTACTACATATCGGATACCTAAATGAGAAAGCAAACTATTCGATGAATGGCACTCAGCTTAAGAATGTAAACAGAGAAACCGATCTGGGAGTAACAATATCGAATAACCTAAAACCGAGTTAACAATGTTCAGAAGTTGTTAAGAAGGCAAACAAAATAATTGGCTTTATAGGCAGATCATTTGAGCATAAATCCAAAGACGTTATCCTAACCCTTTACAATTCCTTAGTCCGCCCTCTGGAATACTGCGTTCAATGCTGGTGCCCTTATTACCAAAAAGACATAAACAAGCTAGAACGAGTTCAACGTAGAGTTACCAAAATGATACCTAGCCTAAAGAACAAACCATACGAAGAGCGTCTTAGAGAATTAAATCTATTTCCTTTAACCCAGCGCAGATTAAGAGGTGACTTAATTCAAGTGTTCAAAATCATCAAAGGCATCGACAATATGAATTGTAGTAAGTACTTCACTATCGACCAATCTAATTACACGCGGGGAAACGGTTGCAAAATTACTGGTAAATCTTTTAACTCACACGAATCTAAGAATTTCTTCTTCAATCGAGTTGTCAACTTGTGGAATGGGCTTCCCCGAGACGTTATAGACTGCAGCACCGTTGATTCATTTAAATTCCGCCTAGACAAATATCTCGCATCAAACCCGCGACTGACTGCGTTTGTAAATGAATAACTTTATTTTATCCTCCCCTCAGTTACTAACCCATATGTCCCCTACTAACTTCCTAGTCCTGCCACGGACATTAGTTCCAGGGCAGTAGTTCCCTTTCCAATGTTCCCTTACCCACTCTAAACCACTGTTTGGACACTTGATCCTCAGTGTTTTGGAGGACAAGCAGCCTAGAAGGGTCACTAGAGCTGTTGTTGCTTGATTTCCTTTGTACTCCTTTGTACTCCTTTGTTAGCAAGCGAGTGCAAGAGAGAGAGAGAGAGTATCGATCGACTGTGTCTCAGTGGCCTTGGGGGAAATTGGCGGGAAAGCAGGTTGCCTCACTCATACATTATATAACTCACGGCCTGTATCTCCGATTTTGACCATCCAAACGCTGTTTTCACTAGTTTTATTGTTGTTTCAGGTTAATACCTTTATAATCAACCCATAATAGGCGCGTATGGATAAGTATTAATGCTAAATATGGTAAAATTAATATTTTAGTGATGGAAACAGCTCAAATACGTCAGCACAGGCAGACGTTTCTAATTACCCCCATGCGCACTTCTTAGGTTAAGTGCCCTTGTTTTATTCGCAGTCCCGGTCGTAACACTATCTGTAGTATCAGCCTTAATATAATAAACAAACACACATTACTATAGCCTACCATTTTAATAGTAATGTTCTCAACTCGCCAATTTATAAGTACAGTAGAAGTTGGAAAAGGCCTCCAGCTGTTGTTGTTGTCGGCAGCGTAATGCGTATCGTCGTATGCGAAGGCTAGGCCTTATCGGGAGGGAGAGTTCTGCAGCACATTCAAAGTTTTCACAGTAGCAAAACGAAACACTAATATCAAACTATTTTTGTTCTTTTTAGTTTCTTATGTTTCTCACTTAATATCTAAAACTTATTTATGAGGTGGATGCTTTTGGAGAGGCAGCAAGGGGTAGATGCTTGCCACTCATCCACAGTTGTAGAGGTGGATGATGTTGCATCATAAACCTCTCTCCATTCGTTTGGATATTTGTATTTTTTGTTCCAAGCTCAGAACCACTCTTTTGCACTTCTTGTTACTATTGGCTTTCTCTTTGTCTGACTTTGCCTTAATCTTCGGCATGATAGCGATGAATCGAGTAAAATATGTCCAATATGAGAATGTTTGTAGCCTATATACGGATCGATCGGGCAAGACTGAAGCCCGGTTCACACTAGCCGTTTTTCCTACCGTTTTACTGTACGTATAAAAAATTGTGACGTCAGAGTGACGTCACTTACAGACATGCGGCGTGTACGTATTGTGAACCGGGAAGCCGTTTACCAAAATGCGTACCACTCAAAAAGATGGTTTAGATTCATCTTTTTGGTGTACATACATTCATACATACATAAAATTTTAAGACTTAGTGTTCCACACATAAGTGCAGTTTCAGTCTCTTGTCCTAATGGTGGCGTTCCAGGCAACCCTGTTAAGGGCTGCTTCACTTGTCAAGTTCTTGGATTTGAGATCGGCGCGTATAGTCCGATCCCAGGTCTTCCTCAGTCCACCCCTTGGTGCAGCTCCCTCCACAATAACAGACCTGCATTTTTTCACCCAATTTTGTTCATCCATTCTCTCCACATGTCCATACCATCCCAGTCTACTTGTACGCATCACCTCGCTAATACTCTTTATACCTAAACGTCTCCTCAGCTCAACATTTGTTATTCTATCCTGTAGCCTGGCCCCACACATCCATCTCACCATTCTCATCTCATTACGCTCCATTCTGTTGACATCCTCTACTTTAACGGCCCATGTTTCTGAGGCATACGTCATTGCACTTCTAACACATGAGGCATACACCTTTCCCTTCAGGGGGAGAGGGATTCTTTTCATGGTCAGGATTGGCATCAATTCTCTGAACTTCCCCCAGCCACACCTAATTCTAGCAACAGTGGCAGCCTCGGCCCCACCACCGGCAGAGATGGTATCTCCTAGGTAACAAAACTTGTTCACCAGCTCCAAAGACCCATTTCCAAAATTCACAGCCACAGGATCATCACTTAACACAAGCTCGCCTTTGCACACTATGCACTCAAATTTCTCTATTTCTGACTTATCCTTCGGCAGGGGCCCCTTTATTCTACTACAGCGCTTACTCCCATGGTGTACCCAACATCGACAGATGCTACATTGAATTGAGTTAACGCCCACTCCCTTTCCACACACTGCACATGGGTATGCACCGCTCTTTTCCACATTGCCTCGTCTCAATCTACAATGCATAACCTTGGTTTTGTTAATATTGACTCGCTGCAGGCAGTTATGCCTTTTGTCTCCCTCATTCACATAGAAAAAAAAAAAAAAAAAAAAAAAAATGCTCGCCATGCCCTCTCTCCACTCTCTGAATTTGGCCTCAGCAGCTTGCATACTGTCAGCTATTAGGACTAAATCGTCTGCATAAAACAGTTCCAACGGGAGTCCGCCTCTAAAAACTCTAGACAGTGCCTCCAAGGACCATAATAAAGAGGAGGGGGCTTAACCCTCTCACCACGGAAGACCTCTTGAACGCCCATAAAAAAGCATATATCAGGTACCCGGAAGGCCTCTTGAACGCCAGTGGTTGAAAGCCTGTGAGCTTCGTGTGCGAGGCGTCGGTCCGACGCATGTAAACAACAGCCGGCTGGACCGACGCCCCGCATCTCCGGCCACAAGAAGGAGAGCGTCGCTTGTTCGTGTGTGCCTGTATGTTGTTGTTAAGTATCGAAAAGTGGTGTAAAGTGGCTGTTTTGGCCATAAAGTTATCTCCAATGAAATCATCATCACAGCTCAACCAGTTGACTTAGAGAGCTCTACTTAATGCCATTCTACAGGTAAATAACACAGTTACGCTTGGGGATGCGCAGGAATGCGGGAACCAGTCTGATTAACGAATATACGGTAGCCTAGCCTAGACGTTTTTCGGCTAAAACACCCGGGTTTCGAGGAATATATATATAATACATAGCCGGGGCTGGAGGGTTAACACTGAACCCTGATGGTCTCCAACACGGACTGCGAACTGTACGCACGAGAAGAACGTACGTACAGTAAAACCCCTCCCAACCGGACTAATGGGGGGGAAACCCTGTCCGGAAGTGCCAAAATTCCGGATCTGGCGAGGTCCGGATAGGTCCCACACAAACCCCTATGAACCGCACAATTCCGGATGTCAGAGATAATTATGTCCGGTTCTCTAATTCGGACTACAGTACTCCGGATGACAGATATAATGAGGTCCGGATTGCTAACTTTGTACTGTCCAGTACCTTCCTAATCTAAATAAACTGGATCTGAAAAAAGAAATTAGTATAATGTACATAAAATAAGAACCTATCTCTTTCTTACTGACCTGTCTTGTAAGTGGAGTGGACAGTGAAGGTGGAGTAGAGTGTAGGGTGGAGTGGGTGGTAGTGGAGGTGCCATATAAAAACAATGATTGCAACTGTAGCACATTTGTCATGTACTGAACACATTAGAACACTGAACACTTTTTGCCACTTAAAAACAGAACTGAACTTTTTATTTTCTTACCACAGATATTGAGGCATAACTTAGCCTAATCAACTTTTAACCCCTTCAGCACCATGACGTAATTTTACCTTTATTCAGGGTAAAGTTAGACGATATTATGCAGTTTCAGAAGGACCTATGTTATTCAGAGACGATATTATGCAGTTTCAGAAGGACCTATGTTATTCAGAGGGTTTCTTGAGATCGTATTTACCCATTTCAGTCATAGAGGTAGATTATAAGCTAAAGAAAATCGTCTAATGTTAACCAAAATATTCTATGTTGAAAATTACGTATTGGTGGTGAAGGGGTTAACAACCTTCTCACAAGCCTCACCAGCCTTCTCTCCACTCTTCTCTCCACTCTCCGCTTCCTTGGAAGTCATCACAACATCACTATCCATCTTGGTGGGGCAGGCGAGTAGAAATAATAGCACAAACACGGGGATAATATCCAGATGAAGCACGACGCTTGGGGCGGACCACCTGACTAGACGTAAACAATACTTTTGGCGCGAATGGAAACTTACCCACAATGCTGTTCGGTCTTCGGTCCGGTGTTTTTTTTCTCTGCCATCCGGCCTTGTCCGGATGGCTGGGATATATGGCCGAATATAAAGGTTGTTGTTGACCGAATAAAGCCTCATAAACTCCCCAGACATCCGGACTTGTCCGGATGTCTGAGACATGTGTTCGAACCCGAATGCCTGTCCGGATGTCTTGGGATTCCGGATTGGAGGGGGCCGGATGGGCGGGGTTTTACTGTACTGTATATTGAACATTGAAGTGCAATGTGTGAAACATTTTTCTGGCAATTTCCATTACATTATAGTTAATATCGCATGACAATATATTCTTACAGTTTCTTACAGTTTCTTACAGTAGATCCTCTGGAAAAAGGCAAACTATGCCTGTGTATCCAGCTCAGTACCAGTACTTGCACTGCTGCGGTCGTTCACGGTGTTGGCGGCGGCGGTAGCAGACGCAAAAATTTTACTATTCTGTATTTTTGTTTTATAATCAAACTTCAAATCTTGTCTTCCCCATGCTTTATCAAGATTACTTTCAAACTCCCTTATTGATTCGGAATCGACTACATACTGGGGCAGTGCGTTCCACTCATTTACCACTCTATCACAAAATGAGTTCTTTGCCTTCTCAAGCCTATTTCTTTCTTTGTAAATTTTCTTAGAGTGTCCTCTCGTTCGTGTTCCCTCCCGCATCAAGAAGATACCTTCACACACATCCTCATCGTACTTTCCTGACACTATCTTAAAAGTCTCTTATCATATCCCCTCTCTTACTCCTATATGCCAGTGTCGGAAGCCCCAGTGTCCTCAACCTCTGCTCATAGCCCGCGTTCTTCAACGTTGGTACCAGCTTGCTAGCTCTCCTCTGCACTTTCTCCACTGCTTCTATATCTTTTACCATATATGGAGCCCACACCTGGTTTGCATATTCCAGGTGCGGCCTAACCAGCGCTGTATATAGATTCCTGAATATTTCTTCGTCAAGTGACACAAATGTCCTCCTTATCAGCCCTACAATTCTATTGGCTTTGTTTATCTTTTCCGCTAAATGTTCTGAGAAATTTAACTTATTGTCTATCACTACTCCTATATCCTTTTCTGCACTCACTTCCTCCATCGCTTCATACATACTGTATCCTACCTTGTCTATCTTGCTGGTCCCAATCTGCATGTACTTGCATTTTTTTGGATGAAAAGGCATTAACCAATGCTCAGACCATCCCTTCATGCCCTCCACATCTCCTTGAAGCAAACCCATATCTTCCTTACTCCTCACTCTTCTATACAGTTTAGTGTCATCCGCATACAGGTATACCTCACTTCCATTAGTTATAACTTCAGGCAAGTCGTTGATAAATATAACGAACAGCAGTGGTCCCAACACAGATCCCTGAGGTACCCCACTTGTAATTTCCCTCCACCCCGAGCCTATTCCATTCACCAGTACCCTCTGTCTCCGATCTTATATACATATATGCTACAGTATATGTATAATTTTAATGGCAAGGCAAATATTAAGGCAGTTTAATATGTTAACCTATTGATCGTGTACCTGGCAGCCGACGCGGCACCACCAAAGTTAACACGTTGTACTGCTTCGCGCGCCTCCAGATAGAGTCAATGCACACCTAGAATCAAAGATTATAACTACAGAACAACATCAACATGTTTCTCCAATAAAATCTGGATTCCCTTCTACAGTAAATATAATTAGTCTATGACCAGGTACCGTTGCCCACATAAGTTGTTTCTAATCGTGATCTGATGTATGAATGTAAATTATATAGTAGGCCTATACCAATGAATTGCGAGTGCGTTTTTTTTAAATTATCAGTTTACTAATCATATGAATTAACCACTATACACTCGTAATTTAATGATGCGCAATATATTTCCATTAGCATGGTCACGGAGAGGAATTAACAGAACTTATATAAATATGTGGGCAACTGCAGGCTACGTGATGGCTTGGTTTTTATGTATGTTCCTAGTTAATATGCATTGAATTACGGTCGTGGTTCATCTTCGTTCCAAATAAATAAATAAACACCAAGAAAGATCGTTTCTCAGTCCATGTTGACGATCGTCTAGTAGGTGTTTACCGTACGCCAGAGAAGTATGAGAAAGACGAACAAGGGTTTATGAAAGCTTGCTTCAAACTCAGAGCCCCAAATCGTCAATTGCTTCCTCAATGGTCAATCTCGAAGGTCCTAACGTTATTACAGTCTAAGCCCTACTCGGTGAAACCAAACATAGAGAAGAAACTTAAGAAGTGTGTATTTCTGATGGCCCTAGCTACTGGCCATAGGGTCTCAGAATTGGCGGCCATGGCAAGGTCCCCAAACTGTCTACGTTTTGCCACTAACAACGACTCTGTACATATTGCCCTGCACCAGATTTTATTGCAAAAAATTAGCACCAGGAACATATCTTTACACCTTTCTCTATTCCTGCCTTGAAAAGAGGAAAGATACACCATGCCCTATGTCCTGTGAAAGCATTATATACCTACTTTAAGTCTGTTATTCCTAGAAATAAAGAACATTTGTGGGTTTCTCCAGATGGCTCAACAAGGTTGGGGAAAAAAGTTTTATCATCCACGATAGTAGATGTAATTAAGGAGGCGGATCCTGAGGTGATTGCCAAAGCTCACGACGTCCGCAAGTGGGCCACTACCATTAGGTTCCTCAACAACTTTTCAGTAGAGGATATCTCTCAAACGGGTCTTTGGTCCTCGAGCAATACTTTCCTATCCAGATATTTGTCAGTACACCTCGAGAGACCCAATTTACCATGCATAGCTTTAAGGCTAGAACATACCCCCTGAGGTCATTAAGTACAGTAGACTGTTATATCTGATTCAATACTTTTATTACCAGTCCAACAGCATAAGAGAAAGTGTGCCCTACCAGTCACCATAAATGAAAAAAAGAGGGGGGGGGCGTTGAAGTTCCATGACAAAATGGCAGGTCACACAATCTGAAACATATAACAAGAATGTTATTACCACATGATATCTATTACATAGCTATACCTATATTTATTGCAACTACAAAATAATGTGTAACATTATTTTTGATTTTACTCTAAATTGATGATATACGATTACCAGTATATATTCACATCTCAATAGTTTTGTTTTTATGAAATAAGGCTTCTTTTAATGGTACCCACCTTAGGGGGTTCTTTTCCCCTGCACAGCTTCTTGCTCTGTACAGGGGCATAGTGCACCCTTGTATTGAGTATTGTTCACATGTGTGGGGAGGTTCCTCTCACACCGCTCTCCTAGACAAAGTTGAAAGGAAGGCCTTTCGTATCATTAACTCCCGTCCACTCACCAACTCTGTAATCTCTCTCTCTCCGCCGCAATGTTGCATCTCTCTCGCTATTCTATCGCTACTATAATAATCAGTGTTCCTCAGAGCTATCCCAGTGCATACCACCTCCTTTACGTAGGGCACGTGGTACCCGTCTTGTAACTCTATCCCACCCCTACTCTGCAACTCTCCAACCCAAGAGTGAAACGACGTTACTCTCAAACTTTCTTCTACTCAACAGCTGAGCTCTGGAACTCTCCCAGAATCAGTCTTTCCCTCTTCCTATGACTTAAATTGCTTCAAACTCCGTGTGTCCAGGCATTTTGGCTCGAACGTCCATTGATTTTGGCCCTGTCACTCTTTCAACTATGGGGGAGGCACTCGCTATAGGCAGTTATGCCTTTTGCCTCCCTCAATAACAAAAGAAAAAAAATTATATCTTTTTCTTACTGTTACACCTTTTATAAGTAAATACATGTCACAGTTCACATATTAGTTTTCAGTCTTCCTTTTAATTTGTTTTGTAGCTTAAGGAGCATCTGAAGGTCCCTCCACCGGTCGTGATATTCTAGGCTCTTACGTCATTGACGTAAGGAGCCACCAATAAATTACGGTTTTGACAACCCGTAAGGGAAAGAAGGAAAAACTACTATTTATTGGTGGCTCCTGAAGTCAATGACGAAATTTCCCTCCCTCCATCCCTGTCCCATTCACATGCTCAATTTGGTATACGCTTTAGAGGCCAGTTCAAGGTCAACTGGGATTTCAGGGCACGCTCATGGGAACAGAGGAAGATCTGAATGCGCAGTGGCGCGGTGTTCGAACTGTACTATTCCTTTTCCTTTTATTTTTCACTTTTCAGTGGCTCAGTCTCAATGACATACCTTAGGAATGATTAAGGGGTACCCCTAAGAAGATATTGGTTCTCGACCGTAGTGATCAGGATTAACCCGGGCTCAGAGGAGCCCGGAACGAGGCCATATTACCATAGGCTCTTACGTCATTGACGTAAGGAGCCACCAATAAATAGTAGTTTTTCCTTCCTTCCCTTACGGGTTGTCAAAACCATATTCTGCACCCCAGATTCTGGCCCACGCTCTGGAATGTGGTACGCATTTAATTTTAACTTCACTTCTCCACGTCCTTTTTTCGTATGTGACGTCACAGGCCCAAAAACGGATCCCCAACAGACGGCTAGTGTGAACCGGGCTTGAGAGGCCTATTCCCGCACTTTTGTTGTTGTTGTTGCTTGTTCTACTGACGTCGCCGTTACCGGCTTAGTACCACGGACTATTTTATATATATATATATATATATATATATATATATATATATTTCTTATTGGTGCTTTTTAAATAGTTTTTTCCTAATATTATATTTATTTATTATTTGTTATGATGAAATAATGCTGGTAAGACGATTTTTATTTTTTTATTTATTTTTTAATAATTTCCTAAAAGGTTGTTTGAAGTTACCGGATGCTTGAATGCCATAAAATCGAGGTGTTACTGTAAGTACACTGAAAGAGAGCAACTGTATTCCAAGATTTTTTTTACCATTCTAAATTATGAGGAAAAAATATCCCTCGATATATTTTACAGCACATTTATTGTATACTGGTTTCTCATCAGTTCTGGGTTTCGGCCGGCCCCAATCACCGACCAAGATGGCTACCTGGGTCCCGCCAGCACTAAGTTCACCCTGGCTGATACCCCTAAGGGCCGCTCTTCCATGGTCAGCCCACCGGAGGCAGATGTTGAGGCCGGGCCCAGGCAGATAGTGTCCAACCCACTCTACACTGGTGCCAACATGCAGGGGGATGCTGGGGATGATGGGACAGGGGTTGGGTCGGCACCTGGTATTTCCTCTCACCCCAATGCCACTTCACCCAACCCTAGTGTTACTTCACCTACTTCCCCAACCTTCCCTCACCCCACGGTCACTTCACCCACCTCGCCTGGTCCCCAGCAAGCTCCTCCCTTCTCCCCCACTTCCCCACACCCCATCTCCCCCACGTCCAACCAACCCCTACTTCCCTCCCAGATATTCCCAGGTGTCCCCCCACGCCCCCTCAGTGGTGAAACCACCAACACAGACATGCCCTCGGAACCATTCTCACCTTCTCCATTCTCTCCCATGGGTAGGTTTAATGCGGCATGGCACAGGCAGTTTTTATTTTTGTTTTAATATTTTTATTTATATATTTATTTATTTATTTTTTTATTTTTTTGGTGGAGGGAGGAGGATATCTGTAACAGTTTGTGGATATCAGTTTTCATCAAATTTTTTGCTGATTTTTTATATTAAATACCATAACTAATTCATGTAAATGTGGTATCAAGTTCAAGTTTAAAGCTAGAGTGACTTAATCGATCTGCGTTACTGACTTCGGTATTTTTAACCAAGAATCACATCATACTCTGACATTGGCTGTAGTCTGTTCGCTATAATTAGGCAAGAAATCTAGACTCCTAACCTCTCTAACTCAAAAAGGGGCTAGAGCAAATGGACTGTAAATTACCACACTTATACCCTTGATGGCTATTCCCAAATGGTAGAAATTTCAGCTAATTTGACCTAATTATAATGAATAGACTATAGTAAAAATGCTTAAAAACTGCCTGTGTTACTCAACCTTCTATGATGTTTGATGACCTTTGCTTTTAAGTATTTGTGCAGTTAGTTCAACTCGCTTGCTAATTTTATGACATTTCTCTAATCAGTTATATTTATAGTCAATTATATATTTTCTTTAATATATTAGTGTTTGCTCTAATACAATATAATTATGCATTTTGCATTTTTGCCTATTTGCATATTCAGTATATTACAGTATAAATATATAGCATTGTTCCCTTTTTTTTGCAGTTTTTACCACCATGCACTCCCTGCTCAAGAGCAGGGCTAGGGTGGGATCCCTGATGTTTCAGGGACTTCAGTGGACAGTTGCCACAGACTGCTAGACCGCTCCGTCCACCAACGGCACTGGTGTCTGCCAATAATGCACACTGGCTGGGCTGAGCCTCGAACCGTCTACCTCTCGGTTTGTAGGCCGAGTGCTCTACCAACTGCGCTGTGGCCTGTGGCCAATACATTAGCATTAAAGTTAATATAATACTACTTAGCCCCTTGAGGATTATAATGTGCTTCTTCATTATATTCTGGCAAATATTAGACAATTTTATGTAATTTAGGAAGGACCTGTAAAAATCAAAGGGGTACAGACTGTCTCCATTAACTCTCTAGCTCCCACTTGTTTCTCCTAAACTAAATAAAATCATCTAATGATAGCCAGAATAAACTCAAAATGCATCATAATCCTCATGGGGATCATTTTTATTGTGCACTTGTCTTTTTTAATTTCATAATAATGTTTTGCTCAATCTTCAATGCATTACAGTATTTCCACATAGTGATTTTGATATGCTCTTTTGTTTTTATATTGTGCGGTTCCTGTTTTGGTTTGTTTGTTTTGCAAGTTTTACATTTGCATTAAGTTTTTTTGTCTTTATATTGTGCGGTTCCTGTTTTGGTTTGTTTGTTTTGCAAGTTTTACATTTTCATTACGTTTTTTTGTCTATTGTGCGGTTCCTGTTTTGGTTTGTTTGTTTTGCAAGTTTTACATTTTAATTATTATTTTTTTTTCTATATGTTGTGC
Organism: Paralithodes platypus; assembly: GCA_032716605.1. Taxonomy (NCBI): domain Eukaryota; kingdom Metazoa; phylum Arthropoda; class Malacostraca; order Decapoda; family Lithodidae; genus Paralithodes; species Paralithodes platypus. The sequence goes on along the minus strand of CM064486.1, from coordinate 7,183,028 downwards.
GGTTCCTGTTTTGGTTTGTTTGTTTTGCAAGTTTTACATTTTATTAAGTTTTTTTGTCTATATTGTGCGGTCCCTGTTTTGGTTTGTTTGTTTTGCAAGTTTTACATTTTCATTAAGTTTGTTTGTCTATATATTGTGCGGTTCCTGTTTTGGTTTGGTTTGGTTTGCAAATTTAAGGAACAGTTTTTTTTTTTTTCTATATTCCAACTTACTTCCTCTCGGGCACAGGCTGAGAGCCTTAACATTCACCGCTTTACAATGAACAGTGAAGCCCGTGAGGTCTTGTTCCAGTCTAGGGAGTGAGGCATGTGAAGCACGTAGAGTACAACGAGCACCTGTCATCTTGCCTTCACATGAGGCACGGTGCTCACTCACGGCCCGAAACAACCCCATCTCTGAAGCCACCTCGTTCCCGTGCTTCACTGTCTCACCCCCTACACTCGGACTCTCACACTTACACACACACAACGCCACCTGTTGAGCAGATAACTCACCAGGCATTGCACCCCCTATAGCATATTTTGAATATGGGAATATTCATACAGTGCTATTTAATCAGGGAACAATGAGGGTATTTTATTGACATTTCGGTGGGCTTGTGGTAATGCACTGATACTAGGTACAGCACAAATTTCATCCCAATAATATCTTCCCATTGATACATCGGGATTTGAACCCGGGACCTTTGGATTACCAGGCCAGTGGCAAGACCACTCCACCACACCTCCCCTAAGATTAACTTGCTCTTGTAGTAATGTACGCCCTATGTGGTGGATTGTGTTCTTTTATTTCATAAATGTTATTTTAGTAGTTGTTGTTGTTGTTGTTCCCTAAGCTGCCTGGCCGAACAGCCCCGAGTCCCTGAGGAAGGCCATGGCCGCGATCGGGCTTTCCCACAGAGCTCTCATTGAGTGTAGATCGTGTTGTTGGCGTAGGTTTTTGTGTGAAATGCAGTCTTCTATGATGTGTATTTGATGGTATGGGGTGCTGTGTTACATCCCGGGCAGGTGTCGACGCCGGAGTCATCCAGTCTCTTCTGATAGCTCAGAAGAGCTGGATGGTGTCCGCATCTCAGCCTGGCCAGGTGGACTCTGTCCTCGCGAGGAAGGGAGGATTTGGAAGGATGGATTTCGGGAGGTCGTGCTTGCAGCTGCGTGTTGTCTATGAGTGAGTGAATGGATCGGCGAGAGATATGATTATGGATGTGCTTCTGGAAGTTGGTTTGGGGTGGGCAGGGAGGGAGAGAGGACAGTATTTGTGTGTGATAATGTGTGCTGGGTGTTGTTTTGATATTTCTTGGTGTCTGTGGGTGTGTTGCCATGTAGTGTAGTAAGTGGTTTTGGTTCGTAGAGGCTGCTGCCAAAAATTGGATGCCTCTCATGTCCAGATGGTCTTTGACTTTGAGGATTTTGGTTTCTTGATGTAGGTGATCTGTGGGTGTAGTAGCTGTGCAGCCTGTAATGATTTTTAGGGCTTTGTTTTGAATAGTCTGTAAGGTCTTGTGATGTGTTTCAGCTAGGTTAGAAGCCCAGGCTGGGCTTGCGTATTCCATCACTGATCTTATGTATTGTTTATAAACTGTGGTGGTGGTTTCTTTGTTGTGTCCAAATTTTGTGTGAGCAAGTGACCTGAGGGCGTTAAGTCTGGGTGTCAGTTTCTTTTTCGTGTTTGTGGTGTGCTGTTTGAATGTCATATGAGTAGGCCTATCATATGTTACTCCTAGGATTTTGGGTGTGTGTGTATGTGTTAGGGGTGTGTTGTTTATGGTGAGTCGAGGGATGTTTTCGTGTTCTCCTGTCCAGCTTGTGAGCAGGGTTGCGGTGGATTTGGCTGGGGCTAGATTAAGTCTGTTTGTAGTGCACCAGCCATTTAGTGTGTTGAGATAGGGTTGAAGGAGAACTGTTGCTGTGTTTGGGTCATGGTGTGTGCATGTGAGTGTTATGTCATCTGCATAGGAGGCTAAGTTTATTTGGGGTGTATTGGGTATATTTATGTCGTGCATGTACAGATTGGAGAGTGCGGGCGATAGGACGGATCCTTGTGGGACTTCGTTTGGAAAGTTTCTGATTCTAGATGACTGACCGGCAAAAGATATGTGTGCACATCTGCCTGCTAGGAAGTTGGCCAGCCACCTTTTTGTGTTGTTGTGCATGTTTGTGTTGTAGATTTTGTTTGTTAGGTTGTGGCGGGGGATGGCATCGAAGGCTTTACTAATGTCAGTTTTGTGTAAGGTCTGTGAGAAGAGTGTTTGTGGAGTGCAGTGGCCTGAAGCGATGTTGTGTTGGAGCTAGGGGTAGGTCGGGTGTACAGAGCACCCCCAATAAATGCGCCTATACGGGCTGCAAAATGCGCCGCATTTACGGAATCCGCATATTGTGGAGTTAATAATCAATGGGAATAAATGCTTATGGTCAGACAGCCCCTCCGAACTAACCCCTTCCCCCTTCTTAGCCTAACATACACCCGATAACCCACCCAATAACCATTTCTGAAAGAAAGACACACTTTACATTAGAAATATCAAATAAAACAACAAATATGACACCATTTACCTTAGATAGAGGACTGTTGGGCGATCCCAACCCGCCATCTATCGGCCGCATTTTCGGTAAGCGACACTCGGTAATATGGCGGGAAGTACGTATTTCCCCTTGAATCAAAATGGCCAAACCGCATATACAGAATTTCGAGCCGCATTTACAGAGTCCTTAAAATATATTATTTCTGATTAGCCACCGCATATAGGGAATCCGCATTTAGTGGGGGAGCACTGTAATTAGTTTTAGTACAAGGCGTTCCATGACTTTGGAGGGGGTGCAAAGGAGTGTGATGGGGCGGTGTGAGGAGGGTAGCGTAGGGTCTTTGTTGAGTTTGGGGAATGTGATGATAATACCATGCTTCCAGATGTCTGGTATTGTGTTGTGTGAATAACTGTAGTTTGATATGTTAGTGAGTGCTTGTATGCCTTGTGGTCCCAGGTGTCTGAGGTGTATGTTGCTTATGTTGTCTAGGCCACAGGCGGGTGAGTGCTTGAGATTGTTGATGATGTGCTTTATCTGGTGATTGGTGAAGGGTGTATAGTCAGGGTCTGTGGGGAATTATCTCTTACGTCGGACGACACGTCGGTCTTCTTTGTGGGGTTTTAGGGGGCTGACACGTGAGAAGTGATTGATGAGAGTGTTTACTTGTTGTTTACATGAAGGAGTAGAGTCTGTTGTTGTGATTGCAGCATGTGATTGTGTTGTGTTGCTGTTGGAAAGTGTGATGCTGTTTAGTGTTTTGTAGAGTTTTGGGGGGTTTGTTTTGTGATCAAGTGTTTGTAGGAAGTTATTCCAATTTAGTTTTTGTTCTTGTATTTTGTTGTTAGTCTGGGTGTTGAGTGCTTGGATTTGTTGTGTGATGTCTTGTGTGTGGGGTGCTGGGGAGTGTTTCAGTATGTTGTGTTGTCTGATGAGGTTTTGAATTTCTGGTGTGAAGTTGGGGTTGTGTCTTTTTCTGTTACCTCTTGGAATGTGTTTCTTGTCAGCGTTTTGGATAGTTTTATTGAGTGTGTGTACAGCATTGTTGATGTTAGTGATTGGTACGCTGTTTAGAGTTGTGAAGTGTTGTTCTGTTTTATTTGTGAATGCTTCCCAATTAGCTCTTTTATAATTGGTGTAAGTGTGTTAGTGGCTAGCTGGGGTATATAATAATAATAATAATAGTTCTTAAAGCTAGCACATGCTAAGCCAGCTAAGGATAGCCCAATAAGGCCGATTAGGCGTATTTCCATTGGGGTCCTGTACTACTACCCCATCCCCTTGCTCATGAGGGATGGTAATGACTCGGTGCTTGTGAAAAATCTTTAATGCGCCGAGCGTGGGCGCGATCCCGGGCCTTCTAGGTGGAAGTCCAAGACGCTAGTCACTACACCAGCGAGCCGCTGAGTGAGTCTGGTTTTGGTAGTGATAATGATCGGAAGGTGGTCAGAGCCTATGGTTCTAACCGCCCTCCAGGATGTTATGGGGGCGAGTTCTGGGGAGCAAAAGGTGATGTCTGGAGATGATGGGCTGTAGAGGGCTTGGTGGGGAATATGGGTATGTTGATGGATGTTGTTAAGGATGATGAGGTTATTTGTTTGGTGTTGAAGTACCAGCCTTCTGTCTGTGTCGGGGTTGTCGACAAACCAGGCCAACGTCTTTGCGTTGAAGTTACCACCCAGGATGATGTCTGGGGTGTTTGTGATCTGTTGTAATTGTGGTCTGTATTCATTTGGTACTGTAGGGGATGATTGGGAAGGGATGTATGTGTTTATGATGGTTATGTTGGAGTTGTTGCCAGTGCTTAGTTATTTCCACATAGCGATTTTGATCAGTTATTTTGCCTTTATATTGTCTTTGTCCAAGTTTTGGTTTATTTAGTTTGCAAGGTTTACATTTTAATTTAATTTCCTTGTACCTTCCCAGATTTATCACGGAACAGTAATATGATGGTGGACTCCCACGGCAACCCCTTCTCATGGGAGGTTGGCAACGTTCCGGGAGTGACCGCCCCCTTCACCACCAGCGACCTCATCTGTTGGGGCTGGCAAGTCGCTCAGGGCATGGACTACCTCGCCAGCAGGAAGGTAGGGAGAGAGAGAGAGAGATGGTAAGGAAAGCGAGTAAACAAAAGAAAAGAGGTTGGAAGAGGAGGTAGAATAAATGGAGATAAGGAGAGATATTAGAGAGGAACAGTACTGTAATATTTTTTGTTTTTCGTTCCCTAGGCTACCTGGCCGAACAGCCCCCGAGTCTCTAAGGAAGGCCATGGCCACGATCGGGCTTTCCCACAGGGCTCTCAAGGAGTGTAGATTATGTTATTGGCATAAGTGATTGTGTAGAGTACAGTCTTCTATGATGTGTTTAATAGTATGGGGTGCTGTGTTGCATCCTGGGCAGGTGTCGACGACGGAGACATCCAGTCTCTTCTGATAGCTCAGAAGAGCTGGATGGTGCCCACATCTCAGCCTGGCCAGGTGGACTCTGTCCTCGCGAGGAAGGGAGGATTCAGAATAATGGATTTCGGGAGGTCGTGCCTGCAGCTGCGTGTTGTCTATGAGTGATTGGATGGAACGGCGAGAGATATGAGTATGGATGTGCTTCTGGAAGCTGGTTTGGGGTGGGCAGGGAGGGAGAGATGACAGTATTTGTGTGTGATACCGTGTGCTGGGTGTTGTTTTGATATTGATAATAATTATAATCTCAGGTCTTTTATTAAGTGTCATGTCTCTCTAGTTTCTGTTGTTGTTGTTGTTGTTGTTCCCCAAGCTGCCTGGCCGAACAGCCCATGGCCCCGAGCAAGGCCAAGGCCATAACCGAGCGCCCCTACAGAACCCTCCCTGCCGACCACAATAAAGCCTGGGTGACCGAAGCCACTCCATGGCGGGGAGCTAAGGAGGGTGCAGAAACGTCCGGGAAACCAAAGCCCCACCCAGGGCCCTGTGCCTCTCAACAATTATGAAAAGAAAGTTGAGGGGCAAAGGAAAAATGTGACGCTTTGGCTTCCAATCTTGCTAGATTGAGAGGTCAATCCACGGAAGAGACGCCGTCACTTGAGATCTAGAAAATATATAAGTAAAAGGAACAGTCAGAGTAAGCTATCGGTATGGCAGAGATCGCTCAGTTCTCACTCTGACTAGTTTCTGTTCTGAGATTCAATAGCACTGTAACAGCCATCAGAGACCATTTCCTATCCCCTTGTCCAAGGGAAATGGTACCAACCAGGGCTAGTGAAAAAAAAAATTCATGCTTGAATGGGCGCAAACTCGAGACACCTGGGTATTTTATCTTTTTATTTTTTTTTAGAAAAAATACCATAACTCTATGCCAAGCAGCTGAAAGAGCCGTAAAGCTTTCAAGAAAGGTAGATATTATTTACAGGTAAGGAGTTGACATAAAAATTTAGAAATTTTAGGGAAGGGGTGACCCTGTGAGGGAGGCATCAGCCGTACCCTGTGTCAATAAAACATGTTAAAAGTGGTGTATTGTAAACCTAAATACTGAATAGGATTACAAAAATTATAAATATAAAAAGGGAGACAATGGATTGTAATTAAAACTCCTGGGTAGGAAGTTGAGGTAGGGAAGGGGAGACAAAGAGATAAGATTTGTAGTATTCTGGGTGTGATGTGGACTATTTCACCAGAAGGTAGGCCTACTATGAAGGTATAGTCCATTCGTTATGAGTAGGCCAGAAATATTGACCTCTAACCTCGATAACTCAAAAACGACAAGAGTAGGCTAATGAAGCTAATATTTCTACTATTTGGGAAGAATTGGCCAGGGAATGTATGTGGAAATTTACAACCCATATACTCTCATCATTTTTATATTACAGAGATTAAAGGTAACTATTTCTAGTCTATACTGAACAGGGTATTGGCAGAGAGAACAGAAAAGATGGAGAGAAGGAACTAACATGATGGATGGGGGAGCTCATAATGAAATAACATTACACACCATATCTAAGCATGCATTCAAATTATAGTTACTGCTTGCTTCTCTCAACAAATCCTATTGGCCTGTGAATGTTTTCCAAATACCTTACTGGCCAATAATTATTCCTTGCAGTTTCTAAAAATATAAAATAAACACTTTATTTTACATTGTTGTATCTTCTCTTATTGTTCATTTGTGCTTTTCTTGTCTAGGGATTTATGTACTTACACTAGTTGTATTTGCGGGAGTGAGCATGCTCGTTAATTCCCGCCTCCTAAGATATGTTTGTCATACCGTGCTTTGAAACTATGCACTGATGGTGCAGACACTACTTCGGCTGGCAATTTGTTCCACCCACTAATCGAGTTGGTAGGAAATCTTTTACTTTTCAGATCAGATTTACTATTTAGCACTTTTAGTTTGTAGCTGTGACCTCTTGTCCTCTCACCTCCATCCCTCTCTATGAAGTTTTCTTGGTCAATTTTGTCAATACCTCTAACACATTTATATATCTGAATTTGCTGTCCTCGTTTCCTTCTCTGTTCCAGTGTAGGTAGATTCAATCTCTCGAGCCTCTCTTGGTACTCCAAATTTTCCAAACCTGGGATCATCCTCATAGCTGCTCTCTGTACCCTCTCAATTTTGTGGATATGTTTCTTCAAGTGAGGGGACCACACTACAGATGCATATTCCATCCTGGGTCTTATTATTGCCGTTATTATTTGTTTCATGGTGTTTTCATTAAGATAATTGAAAGACATCCTGATATTTGCCAATAGTGCTAGTGATTCTCTCACTATCTTATTTACGTGGCTTTCTGGAGACATGTTATCCCTAAATTCTATCCCCAAGTCTTTTTTTTTTTCTGCTTTGGGAATCACTTTGTTTCCTAGTTTATAATCTTTTCTAGGTCTGTACTTGCTTTTACCCATTTCTAGAGTCTTACATTTCCCTGCATTGAACTCCATATTCCATTTGATGCTCCATTCATGGATCTTTTGCAAATCTGCTTGGAGCTCAAGGCAATCCTCCTGGGTTCTGATCGTTTTAAGCAGCTTCGCATCGTCCGCAAACATACTCATGTAGCTTGTTAGTCCCTCAGGTAAGTCATTTACAAATATTAGAAACATGATTGGGGCTAGAACAGATCCTTGTGGTACCCCACTCGTAATTTGAGTCCAGTTTGACGATTTCCCCCTTACTGTTCTCATCTGTCTTCCGCTAAGGTAGCTCTCCATCCATTTCAGCAGTTTGTCTCCTACTTTTCCCTCATGTTTTAATTTCCACAGCAATCTCTTGTGTGGAACTTTGTCAAATGCCTTTTTAAAGTCTAGGTAGGCACAGTCTACCCATCCTTCCCTCTTGTCCACTGTGTCTATTACTCTAGAGTAAAAACTCAACAAGTTGCTTACACATGATCTGCCACCTCTGAATCCAAATTGTCGGTCAGTAATTAATCTTTTGGATTCCAGGTAGTTCACCCATTTGTCCCTTATTAATCCTTCCAGAATCTTCATGAGGATGCTCAATAGTGATACAGGTCTATAGTTCAGTGGTTTATCTCTGCTTCCTCCCTTAAATATAGGAATAATGTTTGCTCTTTTCCATTCTGTAGGTACTATCCCTGTGTCCAATGATTTGGTCATTATGTCATATAACGGTATACTCAGTTCCATAGCATTTTCTTTAATAATCCAGCCTGATACTCCGTCCGGTCCAGCGGCTTTGTTTGGATTCACCTTACTCATTTTGTCTATGAGCTCTGGTCTGTTAAATGTTACTTCCGGCATTTCCTCTGTACCTATCTCATTGGTTTCTGGTGCAATGAATTCTCCTTCTTTTGTAAATACTGATGCAAAATTTCTATTTAGTTCTTCCGCAATCTCTGTATCCTCTTCTATGATTCTGTTTCCACTTTTAATCTTAACGATCGTGGCTTTTATCTTCCTTTTGCCGTTTACAAACTTGAAAAACATTTTTGGATTCTTTTCATAGTTCTCCACTATCCCTTTCTCATGGTTTGCCTCTGACCTCCTCCTCATTTCTGTGTATTTGTTTCTCTCCTCTTTATACTTTTACCTGTTATCTTCCGAATCCCAGTTTCTCATCTTTTTCCAGGCTTTGTTTTTTACTTCCTGTGCTTGCCTACATTCGCGGTTAAACCATACTTTGCGATTACTTTTTTCCTTTTATTAATGTACTTAGGGACAAAAGTTCTTATACCAGTATCATAGATCTCCATGAATGCCTTGAGTTTTTTGTCTACCTCACTTTCAGATAACACCTGATCCCAATTTTGTGACTTGAAAAAATCCCGTAGTCCTACGAAATCGGTTCTGGAATACATCCAGTGATTTTCCTTGTGCTTTTCCCTTCCCTTGGGTAGATTATACTTCAATAGTAAGTCTATGTCTAGAACTGCATGGTCGCTTTTTCCTAGTGGGCATAGGTACTGAATACTTTGAACCTCCTCCTCCCTTCTTGTGAATAGAAGGTCCAATCTAGCTGGTTGATCACTTCCCCTTACTCTTGTTGACTCTTTTACATGTTGGTATATAGAATTTTCCATGGCCATACTTAAAAATTCATAGCTCCAACTTTCCTCCCCTGCTCCGGCTTCAAGATCTTCCCAATTCACTTCCTTGCAGTTAAAGTCCCCACACATGACTATTTCATCCTTTGAAGCCAAGATATTTCCTAGCACACTAATTGTTTCCTTACGCATTAGGCTATGCTCCTCCTTACCCCATGTCTTCGTCTTGGGAGGTACATACGCTACTATCACCACTATTTTTTCGTTTCCACCAATCTCTATTGCTAAAACTTCTGCTGTTGAAGTTACTAGTTTTATCTCGGACACAATCAAATCTTTCCTAGTAAGGATGCACACTCCACCTCCATGTCGAAATTTTCTGTCCCTCCTCCAAATCCTGTATTCAGACCATCCTAGCAAATTTATATCGAGGTCTTCTCTTAGTTTTGTCTCAGTGAGACATACTATTTCTGGTTTCTTAGTATTGAGTAAGTCTGTTAGTTCTAGTTTCTTAGAGATTAGCCCATCGACATTGCTATATAGAATCCTTATACTTTCTAGTCCCCCATTACCTGCTCCAAGCCCCTTAACTGCGGCGGTCTGTTCCCTACCCTCTTTTACTTTTACTTTCTTTTTACCGAAAGTTTCATAATCTTCCCCTTTCTTACTCCGTAAAAAAACTTATTCTTTTCTTGTTCTGTCCTCTTGCTATTTTCCTCCTTGGCGGTTTTCCTTAGTTCAGCCTCCTTCTTTCTCTCTTCTTCTGGTAAGTCTCGCCTGATGTAGATTTTGTCCTTACCCTGTAACCCTTTTAGCCTAGCCGCTACTGCCATGATTTCATCACATGTGTGTGTGTGTTTTTTTGTTTTCAGCAACAATGACATTTGATGTTGCAATGCTATGTGATTTTTTTTTTTCATGCATTTATTCATTCACAGCATAAAGTGTATTTCAGCAAACCTGGCAGACATTGGTAACATTGCCATTCTAAACATTTGTATAGCCAATATTAAATACTGTATAGGCGGCATCACACTAGCAGTTCAGAAAGGCTGTATAGGAAGGCAGCGTTACCATTTTCTGCCAGGTTAGCTTGAATACACTTTAATCTTCTTTTTCCCTCAGGTGCTACATGGGGACCTGGCTGCGAGAAACCTCCTGTTGGCTGAGAGTAATGTCATCAAGATCAGCGACTTTGGCCTCTCTCGTGACATGTACAAGAAGGATATCTACATGAAGAAGGCCGATGTGAGTACAGTGTGACAAAACAAAATAATAGCCTATTTAATTATGCACTCTTGGAAAGTTGTGTATGTGACTTGGTTTGATTTGTAATACAGTAATTCCTCACTTGAAGTTCACTGATCTTTCAATGAGATACTCAGTCAGTCAATTAAGTAATCTATGAATATTCATCTCTTTGATCTCCTCAGGACCAAATACTGATCAAGTACTGTAGGTAGATATGACTGAAGCAATGTGTGGGTGCTCTTTCAGTTAATCAATCAATCAGTCATTCAGGTAATCCACTAATCTTCCACTCTTCTTCCCAGTACCTAATGCAAAACAAGTGGATATAGGTGGAAGCCATCAGCGATTGCATCTTCAGTATTCAGAGTGACCTGTACAGTAATTGCTCTTTTAGTATCAACCAATATATAAATTAATCGAAATCCTTTTCTACCCCTTCTCCCCAGGACCTAATGCCGATCAAGTGGATGTCGGTGGAGGCCATCCGTGATCGCATCTTCAGCATTCAGAGTGACGTGTGGGCTTACGGGGTGACACTGTGGGAGCTGTTTAGTCTGGGTGGCGCCCCTTACCCTGGGGTGGAGGTGGACAAGGACTTCCTCTCACTGCTCGAGGATGGCCACCGCATGAACAGACCCAAGTTTGCCAACCAGGAGATGTGAGTACTGTACTGTACAGAGAGGGAGGGAGATCTAACAATATACTACCTACATTTTCTCAAAATTATTTGTGGATTATCAAATTGTGATGAAATCCACTGTCTTAAGTGCAAATGGGTGAGGGCTCGTCTTATCCAGAGTGAGGTTTGGCATCCTCTACTCAACCTTAGCTATTCTGTCTCTCTTTTACTGTTCTACTTTTCGTTCTGGGGGCAGGAGGCTAGGAATCCTCCTCCTATTGTAAAATTCTCCTACTCAATGAGACAGAAAGGGGCGAGGGAACGCGAAAGTGGTTCCGGACCCTAAGAATTGGAACTTTAAAGGTTTCTGTTCGGGCTCTGTCTCAAGTCAGCCACCCTAAGCAATGGGGTATGTGCCTGAGTATATACATACATACAAAGTGCGAATGCAGGAGATCTAAAGAGAAAATCACAGATCTATCAAGTACAGTACAGTACTGTACGCTCATCATTTTGTAGTGGATGATAATGATAATATCTGGTCTTTTATGAAGTGCCTGTTCATCTAGAGGATTTTAGTAGCACTCTGCTGACTTTATAAGCCAAAATATATATTATGGTACCCTAGATAATAATAGTCCCCCTATATAAGGGCAAAGGGGAAAGAGGAGTGTGTGGTAACCACTGAGGAATATGTCTTTTAAGCGTAGTAGGGAAGGTGTACAGTAGGGTAGTGATTGAGAGAGTAAGAGTGAGAACGGAGAAATGGATAGGCGACGAGCAGGGAGGTTTTTAGGAAGGGAAGAGGATGTGTAGATCAGATTTTTACCCTGAATTGTGTTGTGGAGAAATATCTGGAGAAGCAACAAAAGGTGTATGTTGCCTTTATGGACTTGGAGAAGGCCTATGACAGAGTGGATAGAGAAGGTTTGTGGAAAGTACTTAGAATATACGGAGTAGATGGCAAATTGCTGAAAGCAGTGAAGAGCATGTATGAAGGTGCAAAGGTGGCAGTACGTGTGGAGAATGAGCAGAGCGAGTTCTTTGACCCGAGTGTTGGGTTGAAACAGGGGTGTGTGATGTCCCCGTGGTTGTTTACTGTATATATGGATGGAGTCATGAAAGAAATACTAGGAAGAGCAGTGGATGTTGGTGTATCGCTGAAAAGGGAGGGAAATGAGTGGAAGCTGTCTATACTGCTGTTTGCGGATGATACAGTTCTGTTGAGCGATAATGAATGGGAGTTGTAGGGTCTGGTAAATGAGTTTGGAACAGTGTGCGAAAAACGGAATTTGAAGGTAAATGCGGGGAAGAGCAAGGTTATGGTCTTCGAAAGAGGTGAAGTTGAATGGTCAGGCTATGGAGATCGTCAGCTCTTTTAAGTATCTGGGCAGTGTGTTGAGTAAAGATGGGACTATGGATGAAGAAGTGCGGGAGAGGGTGCAACAGGGGAAGAGGGTTGTAGGAACGTTGAAAGCAGTAACAAGAAATAGAGTGGTCAGTATGGAAGTGAAGAAGTCCTTGCATGTCAGTGTGGTAATCCCGACACTATCTTACGACGGAAGCGAAGCATGGACATTCGAGAAGAGACTCAGACCAAGAGCGAGAGCGGTGGAAATTAGTTACAGGTACTTGAGAAGTGCGTGCGGAGTTACATGGAGGGATAGACAGACGAATGAGGAAGTAAGAAGGAGGTGTGGTGTGGAGGTAGATGTGCTGGAAAGTGTGAAAAGGAACAACTTGAGATGGTTCGGCCATATGGAACGTATGGGAAGCGAGAGAATGACTAAGAGGGTGTACGAGAGCGAGGTGGAAGGACAGAGAGGGAGAGGTAGACCGAAGGAGAGGTGGAAGTATATTAATGAAGGCGGTGCTGGTTGGGAGGAGGGACGTCGACTGACTGGGGACAGAGGTGCATGGGAGCTGTTTGTTCGTGGCCACCCCTTCAGGGATCACGGCGTCAGGCAATAGATAGATAGATAGATAGATACCCTAGATGGGATGTCAATAATGTTTGCTAACTCCAGGTTCCTATTTATAGTTAGTTGAACATAGGTATTGCATGTAAAGAGATGCCCTTTCAAATTGCCCTGCCCATGAATCAAACTCGGGACTATTTGATTGTTAGTCGTATGCTCTACCATTGCACCATAGATCACTAAACTGTGCTACTATCTACTGCAAAGATTTTGTTTTATCAATTGTTTTTATTCTCTCAGCTATGACTTCCTCCTGCGTTGCTGGGCATCAGAACCCATGGAGCGCCCCAGCTTTAAGGACGCTACAGAGTTCTTGGGCACCCTTATGTTGCCTGACCTTAGAGGGGTGAGTTAAACAAAACAAAAAGAGAGTGAGAATGAGTTGAGTTGATATTAATTGAAATATAAACTCATTAGTACAATTACTTGTTTCAGCATAATAACATATCATGGCTAAAAGTATTTGATTTTACCTTTTTGATTAAGACCTTGCAGTTAAAGGTTTAATATCAAGGTCACCCCATAAGCCCACCACAGGATCCAAAGGCCTAAGACTGAGATGAACTATAGGCAGCCCCAACGAACTTGACAATAATCTTGACCCCTTATAACTTCTTACAACTCGAAATGAATGAAAGCAATCGGACGGACGTTTCTATTATTTGGGAAGAGTCCACCAGGAAATAGGTGTGGATATTTAGTCAGTTTGCTCTAGGCCCTTTTGAGTTACAGAGAGGTCAGGGATCAAGATTATTGTCAAGTTCGTTGGCGCTACCTATAGTGCGTGCAATGACAAAGCAAAGTCAAGTACTGTATATGCCCCCTTTCTTACAGTTTCTTACAGTAGATCCTCTGGAAAAAGGCAAACTATGCCTGTGTATTCAGCTCAGTACCAGTACTTGCACTGCTGCGGTCGTTCACGGTGTTGGCGGCGACGGTAGCAGACGCAACATTTTTACTATTCTGTATTTTTGTTTTATAATCAAACTTCAAAACTTGTCTTCCCCATGCTTTATCAAGATTACTTTCAAACTCCCTTACTGATTCGGAATCGACTACATACTGGGGCAGTGCGTTCCACTCATTTACCACTCTATCACAAAATGAGTTCTTTGCCTTCTCAAGCCTATTTCTTTCTTTGTAAATTTTCTTAGAGTGTCCTCTCGTTCTTGTTCCCTCCCGCATCAAGAAGATACCTTCACACACATCCTCATCGTACTTTCCTGACACTATCTTAAAAGTCTCTATCATATCCCCTCTCTTTCTCCTATATGCCAGTGTCGGAAGCCCCAGTGTCCTCAACCTCTGCTCATAGCCCGCGTTCTTCAACGTTGGTACCAGCTTGCTAGCTCTCCTCTGCACTTTCGCCACTGCTTCTATATCCTTTACCATATATGGAGCCCACACCTGGTTCGCATATTCCAGGTGCGGCCTAACCAGCGCTGTATAGAGATTCCTGAAGATTTCTTCGTCAAGTGACACAAATGTCCTCCTTATCAGCCCTACAATTCTATTGGCTTTGTTTATCTTTTCCGCTAAATGTTCTGAGAAATTTAACTTATTGTCTATCACTACTCCTATATCCTTTTCTGCATTCACTTCCTCCATCGCTTCATACATACTGTATCCTATCTTGTCTATCTTGCTGGTCCCAATCCGCATGTACTTGCATTTTTTTGGATGAAAAGGCATTAACCAATGCTCAGACCATCCCTTCATGCCCTCCACATCTCCTTGAAGCAAACCCATATCTTCCTTACTCCTCACTCTTCTATACAGCTTAGTGTCATCCGCATACAGGTATACCTCACTTCCATTAGTTATAACTTCAGGTAAGTCGTTGATAAATATAACGAACAGCAGTGGTCCCAACACAGATCCCTGAGGTACCCCACTTGTAATTTCCCTCCACCCCGAGCCTATTCCATTCACCAGTACCCTCTGTCTCCGATCTTTCAGGAAGGCTTCTATCCATTTCACACATTTCTCCCCTATATTATAGCTTCTAACTTTCTCTATTAACCTTTTATGTGGGACCTTATCGAAGGCCTTCATAAAATCGCAATATACCACGTCTATTACATCACCATCTTCTAGAATTGGCATCCAATCATCTACCATCTTAATTAGCTGTAGTACCGTCGACCTCCCCGGCAAGAATCCGAACTGTCTCCCACTGAAAAGTTGGTTTGACTTCATATGATCCATTATTCCTTCTCTAATTACCGTTTCCATTAGTTTACACACAACACTTGTAAAACTGACTGGTCTATAATTCCCTGGGTCATTTCTCTTTCCCTTCTTAAATATAGCTGTTATGTTCGCCTCTCTCCAGTCCATCGGGATTTGTCCTGTATTAAACGATACCTCAAATAACATTTTCAATGGCTCTACTAACATCTCCCCTCCTTCCTTTATGATTCTTGGGTGTATCCCATCCGGTCCCGGTGACTTACTTCTGTTCATTTTTTCTATAGCCCTTCTTATTCTAGCCTGGGAAAACTCTATTAGTTCCAGTGCTGGTGCCTGTTTGATGGGAATAGTCGGCACTGCATCCTCCGACTCCACTGTTAGTACCCCCCCAAAGTATTTTCCCAGCACCTCTGCTTTCTCCTTATCAGTCTCCGCTCTACTCCCATCATTCAACCCCCCTACCAGCTCTGGGATTCCTACTCTTTTTGTTAACTTTTCCTGAATGTACTTCCAGAATATTTTTGGATTATCCTTCACATTTCTAGCTATCTCTCTCTCCCTCTCCTTCACCCCCCTCCTTGTTTCCCACCTTATTTTATTGTTTATTTGTCTGCGTTCCAGATCCACTTTTTTAGCTTCTATACTAGACCCCCTGTTCTTTTTTAACAATTTTAATCTTTCCCACAATCGTTTCTTTCTTCTAATCAATATCCAAAGCTTTCTTTTCATTGGCAATTCTGGGTTAGTTCTTTTCCTCAATTTTGTTTTATCCTTATATTCCCTTACTGGTACACTTTTGGATACAGCATTCTCCAGTTTGACTCTAATTTTCCTCCACATTCCTTCAGCTTCTTCACCGTTCCAAGTATTCCCCCCAGTCAATGTCCAAACACCGTCTCAGCAGCTCATAATCTGCTCTATCATACATGTATATTTTTCTATTGCTTCTATTATCCCTCTCTGATTTAATGTTACAACTAAAGCTTATACAGGCATGGTCACTACGACCTATAGGGCTATCCACATTAACATGTTCCACTATATCCTCTTCATTGCTAAAAATCAAATCAAGTACACTCCCCTGCGTCCCATCTCCATATCTTGTCATCTCTACAATATGTTGCGTTAAAAAACAATCTCTCACTTTCTCTATAAACTTATTTTCCAGGCTACCCTGTCCCGCTGGAGTAGTACAATTTGCCCAGTTGATCCTTGGCAAATTGAAATCTCCAATCAAAATTTTATATTTGTTCTCTCTATTATCTATCTCCTCCATTGCTTTCAGTAGGTTATCATCCTCTCCCCTGCTATTATTTGGGCTTCTATATATAGAGGCAATTAGAATTGATCCTCTTGCACATTTTACTTCAATACACAAATACTCACAATACTGCTGTCTCATATCCACCTCATTAACCTTGAGCTCTTTTCTTACATAAATAAACAGTCCTCTTCCAACCTCTGCTCTAATAGCATTTCTCTCATATAACTCAAAACCCTCCAAACTATATTCCACCAGTTCCCTTTCAATTCTAGCATTTTTTGGTCTTACTTCCTGTAGGGCTATGACATCAGGTTTTTCCTCTTCATCCTGCAACCTACATATCAGTTCTCTTTTCTTGTCCTGGGTAAACACATCCACATTACTAAACATAATCCTTAACCCAGTGAGACCCAGCGTCACACGTGATGCGTCGGCAGTGTTTGATCACCAACTCCCAGAGACGCATCACGTGCGTCCGACATATAAAAAACACTTACGTGGCTCGTAAGGTAGGAAATGGCGGGAGAATAGGAGGGGGAGGTACCGTAGTGTGTGTGGGAGCCGGGCCAGTAGGTGTGAGCGGGCCGAGACAGCCGCGCGGCTGGTGGTGGTGGGCTTAGTGGGGATACTTTACACCCTTAGTTCACTGCCACTTTGAACCTTCATTACTCCGGTCGTATGGGAGCTAGAGGCTTGAGATTTATGTGAGACACTCCTTAGGATGTATGCCGTACAATGCCATACTCAGTTTTCACCCTAGTGCTCCCGGGCGGGTGGTCATGCGGGGGAGACTAACTTTTGACACCCCCCCCCCCCCCCCCCCCCCCGCCCCCCAAATGACCGAGGTGAGTTTTTTTTATTTTTTTCTTAATTTCTCACCATTCTCTTCCATTTTGGCTCAACAAATTTTTTTGAGGCTCTCCCCCCCCCCCACCACCAAAAATATCCGAGGTGATTTTTTTTTTTTTTTTTTTTTTTTTTTTTTTTTTTCCATTTCTCATCCTTGTCTTCCATTTTAGCAAACAAAAAAAAGAAGTGAAAATGGCTTGGGACTGGGGTGAACAAAATATTATAACTAGCCGGGGCTCAACGGGTTAATCCATCTACCATTCCTTCACTTCACCTTTTTTCTTACCCCACCAGGAGTACATGACAAAGAACGACCCATACCAGCAGATGAACGAGGAGCGCTTCCAGAACCAGACGGACTACCTGAAGATGATGTCCTCACCCGACTACCAGACCATGACGCAGGGAGCGGTGTCTCTCGACGGCGTCACTTCGCCCAGTTACGTCAATATCCAGGTTGGCATGGACATCTATCTATCTATACACATATTCTGTCACATACCCTTTTTTTTTGGGGGGGGGGGACCCGAGACAGAGCCCGAACAGGGACAACACAACACAACACAACACAAAAAAAAAACTAAAGCAAAACACAAAATCACACACATCCAGGTCGTCCAGAAGTAATACCCAGAGACCCAGGCCTATTTGGATTCTCCAGCAAGATTCTCAGGTCCCTCCGATTTCCGCAGGTAGACATGCAGCGAAGCTGTACCACCACAAGCCCGCCCACCATACATCCAGGCGTACCCTTCATTTCTACCGACTCCATGGGCCAGGCGCCTGACGCACATAAACAAAGATTTATTATTTGGGTATTGTTTATGTGTGTTCAGGAGTTTTCTTTTTCTTTTTTTAACTGTGGTGATTATAATGCAGTGGCAACTTTAGAGGGTTGATTTTGTGTGTTGCAAGACCGTAGACCCCGACTGTACTCTATCTGTTCTTCCCTCAGTCCATCAGAGGTGAAAATAATATCCATAACAAACACACATACCCTGTACCTGAGTATGGACGTCACTACCCCCAAGCCCTCATGCCAGTACTGCCTATGATAATTTAATGCAATGATGACTTTATTATTCTGAACATCACAAGACTTCATTGTACAGTATTTTTTCTATCCTTCCCTCAGATACCTAAAGGTGTGTTTGTGCAAGGATTAAAGTTGACATCCATAAATAATTTAATTTGTTCAATGTTGCAAAAATTTAGACCCTGACTGTTTATATTTTCTGTATGTATGTATATACACGTCACAGGCCGTAGCTCGATTGGTAGAGCGTTCGCCTGCTAACCGTGAGGTTGACGGTTCGAGCCTCGGGCCAGCCAGTGTGTTATTGGCAGACGTCAGTGCTGTTGGTGAACGGTGCGGTCTAGCAATCTGTGGCAACTATTCACTAAGTCCCTGATTCATCAGGGTACCCACCCTAGCCTTGCTATTCAGCAGGGAGTGTATGGTGGTAAAAACTGCATCATCATCATCATCATCATACCCCATAGCTGGGGGTGGCCAACTCGAGACAGAGCCCGAAAAAGAAAAAAAATCGCACATCTAATTTTATATATACCGCTACTGTATATGTACAGTATAGAATTACAGTAGTTTAACCAGACCACTGAGTTCCCCGAAAGAGAGACCCTGACTGTGCTTGTCTTTACATCCCTCAGCCCAATAGTGGTGCAAATATAAACGGCAACAAACACTCCTACCGGAGTATGGATGCCGCCAACCCCAAGCCCTCCCCCCAGCCGGACCCCCACTACCTACCCATGGACTCCACCGCCAACCCCGCCAAGAACAGAACACCGGGGCCCCAGTCCGCACCAAGCCCCATGGTGGATGTCTTCAGTCCACGCCCCGAGGAGCCATCCAGGTCAGAATATAATTAACCGTTTCAGTACGTAACCCCGCCATTCTTTATTTTATGTAGTGAAGGATGGATTCTATGTAACTTAACAAGGAATTTATTTAGCTTAGAAAGAATTTTATGTAGTATAAGAAGAACTTTTATATAGTGTAAGAAAAAATTGATGATGAAGTCATTGCATTAAAGTGGTTAATCTGACTGGTGATGGATTGTATTCTGAGTTAGTTGTATCAGGTAAAGTACAATAATGATATCAATAAGAAGTACATATCCCTGTCCATTAACGCCAACAGCAACCACACTCATACCAGAACACGGAGCCCTCTGTCTGCTCTCAAGCCCCATGGTGTATGTCTTCAGTCCCCGACCTGAGGAACCGTCCAGGTTAGGGTTGAGTATGGTAATTATGTAAACTTGGCATTAATATGATGATGCAACAATGGAGTAGTCATATATTTTTCTATTAAGTATCGATAAATAATTTGCTAAGGGATTCAATTTACCTTCAGCTATAAGCAGACGACTATAGTACTGCTGCCTGACCTATAGTTTCCTCCTTTAGTAGTAGTAGTAGTAGTAGTAGTAGTAGTAGTAGTAGTAGTAGTAGTAGTAGTAGTGGTACCAGTAACAATATAGTTTACCCAGACCACTGGGTTTCCTCCCATATTCCGTGCAGATTCACCTTTGTGCCCGGTTCGGTTGGCACCCCGCAGCTTCCCGAGGTGGTGGAAGAGGATGAGGAGAGACCATTATCCCACGCCACAGAGAACTCCAACCTCATCAACGACAACCCTAGTGTCAGTTCAACACTCCATGGACACCAGTCGCCAGTCGTGTCCGAGGATGACGAGTTGAAAAGTGAGCTAGAAGATAGTGTGGATCTGGGTAGAAGTAATGGAGAGGTGGCGTACATGAACCTCTCCAGAACTGATTCGAACTATATCAAAATGTGAGCGGCCTTTCATGCCACATCAAGTGATTTGGTTAAACTGAAAATTAGATAAAGGATACTCACAGGAAGAGGTGGCACCTATGAACCTTTCCTGAACTGACTCTTATTTTATCAACATGTGAGCGGGCAAGAAATGTAAAAGTGTGATGTAAATAGTGTGTAAGTCCTGATGATGTTTTGGGACTTCAGGGAACTTACCATACTCTTTTTACTCATCATAGAAATGTATATGACTTCTTATATAAGTCTATCTCTATTGATGTTAAGTGAGATGTCAATTCCGCACCTCTACAAGGAGGAAACCAGTCTCCACACTTGTTGGGGGTTGAGGAGTTAAAAATACAGATTGAGGATACTGTTTATATTCGTAGGATACTAGGAGTAATGGAAAGGTCACATACAGGAACCTCTTCAGAATGGGCTCTACCGGTACATTATATCAATATGTGAGTGGCCAAGATTCACAATTTTGATGCGCCTTGTTTAATATAGTGCTCATAACATGAAGCTCTCACTCCATCAAGTGTACTGTAGGTAATAATGAATATAACGCTTCAAAAGATATTCTCTCTTCGACTTGGGATATTATTCAGATTATTGGAAAGGAATCCCAAAACTGGAATAAAAAATACAGGCTGCACCAGGACACATCTAGGCTTGTGATACCGTATGTTGTGTGAGTGGAGTGATGGAATTAGGCATTGCACACCATATGTAGAAAGATATTGTGGCAACCAGCAGCCTATCAGCACCACTTATTGGTGCTCATTCAGTCTCTTATATCTGCCAGCCATAGCCTTCAATGACAAAGAAAAAGTCTAAAGTCTGAAGGCTCTATATACAGTATATACAGTACAGTACCCGGTATACTGTATATCTATCTATCTATCTATCTATTGCCTGATGCCGTGATCCCCGAAGGGGTGGCCACGAACGAACCGCCCCCATGCACCTCTGTCCCCAGTCAGTCGACGCCCCTCCCCCCAACCAGCACCGCCTTCGTTCATGTAGTTCCTCACTCCATCCTTCCACCTCATATTCGGTCTACCTCTCCCCCTCTGTCCCTCCACCTCGCTCTCGTACACCCTCTTAGTCATTCTCTCGCTTTCCATACGTTCCATATGGCCGAACCATCTCAAGTTGTTCCTTTTCACACTTTCCAGCACATCTACCTCCACACCACACCTCCTTCTTACTTCCTCATTAGTCTGTCTATCCCTCCATGTAACTCCGCACGCACTCCTTAAGTAATTCATTTCCACTGCTCTCACTCTTGGTCTGAGTCTCTCAACCAACGTCCATGCTTCGCTTCCGTAAGTCAGTGTCGGGATTACCACACTGTCATGCAAGGACTTCTTCACTTCCATACTGACCACCCTATTTCTTGTTACTGCTTTTAGCGTTCCTACAACCCTCTTCCCCTGTTGTACCCTCTCCCGCACCTCTTCATCCATAGTCCCATCTTTACTCAACACACTGCCCAGATACTTAAAAAGAGTTGACGATCTCCATAGCCTGACCGTTCAGCTTCACCTCACACTCTGTGACTTCACCCCTTTCGAAGACCATAACCTTGCTCTTCCCCGTATTTACCTTCAAATTCCGTTTTTCGCACACTGGTCCAAACTCATTTACCAGACCCTGCAACTCCCATTCATTATCACTCATCAGAACTGTATCATCCGCAAACAGCAGTATAGGTAGCTTCCACTCAATTCCCTCCCTTTTCAGCGATACACCAACATCCACTGCTCTTGATAGTATTTCTTTCATAACTCCATCCATATATACAGTAAACAACCACGGGGACATATACTGTATATACAGTATATATATATATATATACTATATATATACCGGTATATATATATATATTTATTTTTATTTATTTTTTAATAGTGTCTAATGAAGGCCGTACATTATTTGCTTATGCCGAACAGTGAATCCATTATGTTGACACCTTCTTTCATGTAGTGAGTGGGGCATAATTCTGTTACTGAAGATATTTGCCAACTGAGTCGACAGAGTAACCAAATTCTGTACAGTGTACACCCTGTATATACCGATTCACTAAACAAAGAAAATAATAATGCTTGCAAAGTTAGTCATTGGAAATATTCCGTTACAGTGATCAAATCAACTTATTTATGTAGCCATATTAACACCTTACGAGCGGCCTATGCGGTTTATTTATGTGTACCGCCCAGCGGGGTGTTTTTAGCCAAAATAGGGCTGTTTACGTGATAATTTTCATGCCTAAATAAGACCCAGAACGTAAAACAAGTACCTATCCCTGAAAGGGCATAAACAGAGCTTTCGAATGACACCATAACGATCCTTGTATGATGGATAGTTTTCTTGCAATAACCGTGCAACGCGAGTGCAAAAAGCAGGTAATTCGGTACTTTCGGTACATAATTGAGTATGTAGCGAGTGAGAGAGGGAGGAGGGAGCTGAGATTTGTGTCAGTAGGTTCGCCGCGGTGGTCTGGAGCAGTCATACGCTCGCTAGTCTCCTGCCACCACTTGTCTCTCTCTCTCAGCCACATTACGTGCTGAAATTGCCACTCGAGTTATGTCGAGCGCCGCCACATAGTCCAGCTTTATTTAACTCGACTTAAGTGGTGGGCCGCTTTTTAAGGGTTAAGACAATGCATTTAATATTTTATGTATATACAGTGTTGTACATGCTGTATTCCTAGTCTGTGTGCATAATTCTCAATGGTGCTTTTAAGAGTTTATGCATTGTTCTAAGTTCAAACAATCTCTTCCTTCTGTCTCTGGGTCATAGTTGCAGTCATTTATTTTGGGGGTTGGGTCATTTAAGCAATCTTCTGTACCAGTATCATGCTTAACACAAATTTATCTAATATTAATTATGTATTTTATTACTAATATTTTGCAATTGATGCTGGTGCATTTTATTCTATTTAGTAATGGCTCAGTGGAAGGAAAAAGTCTTGGATTCAAGCCAAACTAGCACCAAAGATCACAACACTCTTTGCTGAACCTTATGGCACAACCATTATTATTTCTCATAAAGATTTATATTATACACAAAGAGAAAAGGAAAATATTTAGGTTAGAATATAATATCATTAATATACTCTTAACAGTTATAATACCAAACATTTATTTCCATTGTAGATACTCTATTTCCATAGCCATATTGTTAATTCCTTTCTTTTCTTTTCTGTGTATGAAGGAGATAATAGGCAAAGCTCCCTGTAACAAGTGTCTCCCCAAAAATTGAAAGAATGATAGAGAGCCATATTCAAGGTGCGTTAGTCAAAATATCTGGATACGCAGATCTTGAAGCGGTCTATGTGTGCTTCTATTATACTCTTAAAGTTGCCTCGTATTAAGTCATTTAATTATTACACTGTTAATTATTAGGGAAAAACTTCAAAGTTGTCATCCTTGACTTTTAAGTTGTAAATAGGACAAAATTATGCATACAGTACCGTTATTACAAGAAAAACTACAAAAACAAGGGCTTCACTTAAAGTTGTTCAATGTGCATAAATTTTATTTTAGTAAGCGTTATTTCCACATAGCGATTCTGATAAGTTATTTGGCTTTATATTGTCTTTGTCCAAGTTTTGGTTTGTTTAGTTTGCAAGTTTTACATTTTAATTTAAAGTATTGTTATCAGGAACATGACTACAACTTTAAAGAGAGGAATTACTGTAGACTACAATCTATCTAACATCTCAAGTGAAGCCATTGATTTTGGGGGCTGATGAGTGATTGGTGTTCTGAATGCTTGTGTGCTTGCTTTTTGTGGGCGAATTGTTATATATGTCTTCTGTCACCTCTTTTTTTCCTTTTTTGTGTCTTGCTGATCCTCCCTACACCTTGTGGGATGTCCCGATTGGGGGCCTGGTACCATCATAGTACAAGCTTGCTATCACTTGCCAGGAAAAAAATTGACACCTAAATGGCACAAAAGGTCGTAATATTTACAGAGAAATGGGGCAAAAAAAATTGAAATCGACAAACTAATGGGGCGAACGTCTTTATATCTCAAAACGAATGGGGCTAAGCATGAGGGAGAAGGGGGTCTAGAAAAACAACATGCCTCCCCTTAACCTAAGAAGTGCGCATGGGGGGTATGAGACACCACACTCCTGTGCTGACGTATTTGAGCTGTTCCCATCACTAACATCGTTATTTTACCATAAATAGCATTAATATTTATCCATATGCGCCTATTATAGGTTGATTATAAAGGTATTAACCTGTTACAACAATAAAACAAGTGGAAACAGTGTTTGGATGGTCAAAATCGGCGATACAGGCCAGGAGTTACATAATGTATGGCTGAGGCAACCTCCCTTCCCTCCTCCCCTCCCCTTGTCTGGAGAGACACTGTTACACTTTCACTCTCACTCTTTCCCACACTTGGTAACAGTGATGACAACGCCCTGCTACCAATTAACTCGCTAATGTTAGCACGAAAATAGACCACAGAATAAGGGAATTAAAATGTAAAACTTGCAAACTAAACAAACCAAAATTGGGACAAGGACAATATAACTTCAAATTAAATTATCAAAATCGCTATGTGGAAACAACGCTTACTAAAATGAAAATTATTAAATAAAAGAACACAATCCACCACATAGGGTGTACATTACTACATGAGCAAGTTAATCTATTTCCCAAGCAAACTAATCGCACATATAACAACGCACTATCGTCACGTTAAAGGAAGTAGTCAAGTTTGGGAAGTCCGGGACGTTCTGGCAAATTTTACTAAACTCTGCATGAATAAAGAAACTACATGTTAAATGTCAAAATATTATTTAAAATCAAATTTGCAACATGACAAGACATTAACAATAGTACAAAATACAAATATTGATAAGATATCTATCTAGTACAAAATAATATATAAAATACAGTACAGCACTCACTAACGATAGTGCTATCGGGTAGGTACCTGTAAGCATAGCATACCTCAAGTGGATGTAAGTGGATGTAAGTATCAATAACTACCCTACAAATAACCTACATTTATAGCACAAATAAACTAAGGAAATCGCAAAAGTAAGCAATTGATACTATCGACAATGAATACATATAATATAAAGACAAATAATTGCAAAATATGAAGTAACAACAGATTTAAACAAAGAGTACTCTTTTAACAAGAACAATAAATTTTAAAAATCATCAATATTAATATTAATAATAGAAAAAGAAAAAGAAAAAGATAAACAATAAATACAGACAAAAAGTAAGCAGAGGTTATACAAGAAACTTCAAGTTAAAAATGCTTGATTAAAATTATTGATGTCAAATTTTAGAATACAGTCACAATAATTGACCCTAAAAAGATTAAATTTATGGAACAATTTACTTGCCTCAAAACCTCTGTCCACTAAGAGTCTGTATAGTAACCTAGCTCTAGCCCAAAAGTCATCTACTTTAGTGCAGATTTTACAAAATCTTATTAATTGGAAATAAAAACAATTATAAGTTATTTTACTATTGATATTACTACTAGGGAAAGGAAAGTTTATTACGTTAAAATTAAAATCATCAACTTTGTGATATACTTTAAGTATGCACTACATACATACATACATACATAAAATTTCAAGACTGAGTGTTCCACACATAAGTGCAGTTTCAGTCTCTTGTCCTAATGGCGGCATTCCAGGCAACCCTGTTAAGGGCTGCTTCACTTGTCAAGTTCTTGGATTTGAGATCGGCGCGTATAGTCCGATCCCAGGTCTTCCTCGGTCCACCCCTTGGTGCAGCTCCCTCCACAATCACAGACCTGCATTTTTTCACCCAATTTTGTTCATCCATTCTCTCCACATGTCCACTGTTCATTAACAATCTCTATATTTATATCAAGAAAATTTTCAACTTTATAATTTACGTTACATTGTGTGAGGGGAATAGAATTAGGGTAAATAAGTTTAGCAACTTGATTAAAATTTAACAAATTCCAAACAAGAATATCATCAATATATCTACTATTATTACTTAACAGTTTAGCAAGTTCTAATTTTTCTGGGATTTTATTTTTCTTGCTACTGTCAACTAAGTCTTATATATTTAAATTCTAAAGCAAGCAAGAATAAGTCTGCAATTAAAGGGCTAGCATTTCCACCCATAGGAATTCCTAATATTTGTTTGAAAATGTACGGCCCGAATCTAACATAAGTATTGAAAAGGAGAAATTTAAGGGCATCTTTAAGTTTAGTTCTATCAAAATATACAGAACTAGTGGGAGTAGAGCTAAGTGATGCATTATTAAAATATGTATAAACATTTATGAAATAATTACCATTCCTAACGAACCTGTCAAAGTGCAAATCTATAATAAAGCAAAGCTCTGAATATACTAAATCTAAAGGCAAATTGGTATACAAAGTTGAAAAGTCGAAGCTATGTACCGAGGTAACTTTCGGCATGGTATTTATTTTATCAATAACTTCTAACGAATTGTCAACACCAATAATAGTTAATGCCAGTTCTTCTCATGATGGTATTACAATATCTTTTATGAGTACTTTTAATGTATTTTAAGCAATTTACGACTTGTTCTGATAGAGTTTTAGTGGTAGCAAATTTTGCTCCGGCAATAAAGCGATATTTATAAGGTCTTTTATGAAATTTAGGTAACATGTATAATTTTGCAATGCACTTGTTCTTATCAGAAAGTTTAATATCAAATATTATATTTTTCTTGGTATGTTCATCGATTAAGTTATCAATATTCAGATTATTTTGAATTTCATAAACAGAATTACCGCAAATATTTTTACGTAATATGTTACCCTTAATACCTAATTCTTTTTTCATGTTTTCAAGATAAAATTTCTTACATGTGAAGCTATAATTATTGCTGGCTTTATCTACTGTAGTGATTACAAAATGTTTATGTAAATTTATTAAATCAGCTTTAAGCTTATTATAATTATAGTCTATAAAATCTGAAAGATTAAGTTCATTTTTAAGCGAGAAAATTTTATTTCTAATTAACTTAATTAATAATTTAGACCATGCTTCTACTTCTCTCGCATCGCAGCACGCAATTTTTAACAATTTATCTTTTAATTTATTGACTGAAAAAACAATATCTTTTAAAATTATGTCCCATGTTACTTTATTACTCCCTATTCTAAATTTAAACCCTTTACGACATAGCTCCGCTAATTTGTCGTTTGCAAAATGTTTAACTAGTTCTACATCACCTGTTAATATGTGACATATCGGACTATAAATGAACTTTGCTAGTGCATCACGTCTGCTAGCTGGCATATCCATGACTCTTTCACATACGCATTTATTATTATTGAAAATATCATTATCTGAAAGATTTCCTAAAACTTTATTATAATTACAAATAATAGACCCAACAGATCGTTCATATGAATACATTTAACCTCTGAAGTGCGCATGGGGGTAATTGGAAACGTCCCCCTGTGCTGACGTATTTGAGGTGTTTCCGTCACTAAAATATTCATTGTGCCATTAATAGCATTAATACTCATGCGCCTATTATGGGTTGATTATAAAGGTATTAACCTGAAACAACAATAAAACGAGTGAAAACAGCGTTTGGATGGTCAAAATCGGAGATATAGCCCGCGAGTTGTATAATGTATGGGTGAGGCAATCTGCTTCCCGCCAATTTCCCAAGGCCACTGAGACACTCTCATACTCTCTCTATCTCTCTCTCTCTCTCTCTTCTCTCTCTCTCTATCTCTCTCTCTCTCTGTCTCTCTCTATCTCTCTCTCGCTCTCTCTCTCTCTCTCTCTCTCTCTCTCTCTCTCTCTCTCTCTCTCTCTCTCTCTCTCTCTCTCTCTCTCTCTCTCTCTCTCTCTCTCTCTCTCTCTCGCTTGCCATCAGTGATGACAACACCCTGCTTGCAACTCGCTAATGTTAGCACGAAAATATACCTCAGAATAAGGGAATAACAGGGAAAATAGGTGATAACTGAAGGAGAGGAGGAAAGTGGGGAAGGAGGGGAGGTAGAGGACTGAGATTTTGCATGGCCCAGGGGCCAAAAAAAAATAAAAAAAATAAAAATAAAAAAATTCGATGTCAAAAGTTGATTTTTTTTTTCACTCACTCATAAGAGTCTCCCCGCAGTCCGCCGGGGGAACCCTTAAGAGTCTCCCCGCAGTTCCCGGGTTAATGGTTTGAAATCTTTACAACCATCTGGTAACATGGACTTAACTTTCTTTGAATTAATAAGACTGTTACATTAATTTTGTCTAAAATTTTAGAGGAATAATTTAAAGTGGACATGACTTTATCTTTAATACGGTTATCTTTGGATTTCTTAGAATTAGCTCTAATATATCCCATAAAAGCAAAGACTATATTCTTAAATTTATTTGTGAAATTATGTTTATTGTTTAGAATATTTTCTATAAAAGGGAAATAACAGGGAAAATAGGTGATAACTGAAGGAGGGGAGGTGGAGGAGTGATATTTGGCATGGCCCAGGGGCAAAAAAAATAAACAAAAAATAAACAAAAAATTTGTTTTGGGTGTTTTAAATGGATTTTTTTTTCCCTTACTCTCAAGAGTCTTCCCGCAGTCCGCCAGGGGAACTCTTAAGAGTCTCCCCGCAGTTCCCGGGTTAAAACGAGGCAATATTAAGTGAGGAGCCCCTGTACAGGAACCTGCTGCAACCGGAGCTGGAGTTGAAGGATATGATTCACTGGGTTTGGTAGGGTTATACATTAGCATCATTATCATCACCATCATCAAAATCTTATAATATTTATTTATTTATTGTTTATCTTTTTCTTTTTCTTTTTCTATTATTATTATTATTATTATTAATATTGATGATTTTTTAAATTTATTGTTCTTGTTAAAAGAGTACTCTTTGTTTAAATCTGTTGTTACTTCATATTTTGCAATTATTTCTCTTTATATTATATGTATTCATTGTCGATAGTATCAATTGCTTACTTTTGCGATTTCCTTAGTTTATTTGTGCTATAAATGTAGGTTATTTGTAGGGTAGTTATTGATAGGGGTCACTTGAGGCATGCTATGCTTACAGGTACCTACCCGATAGCACTATCGTTAGTGAGTGCTGTACTGTATTTTATATATTTTGTAATAGTATAGATATCTTATCAATATTTGTATTTTTTACTATTGTTAATGTCTTGTCATGTTGCAAATTTGATTTTAAATAATATTTTGACATTTAACATGTAGTTTCTTCGTTCAGCGCGAGTTTAGTAAAAATTTGCCGCAACGTCCCGGACTTCCCAAACTTGACTACTTCCTTTAACGTGACGATAGTGCGTTGTTATATGTGCGATTGGTTTGCTTGGGAAACAGATTAACTTGCTCATGTAGTGATGTACACCCTATGTGGTGGATTGTGTTCTTTTATTTAATAATTTTCATTTTAGTAAGCGTTGTTTCCACATAGCGATTTTGATAATTTAATTTGACTTTATATTGTCCTTGTCCCAATTTTGGTTTGTTTAGTTTGCAAGTTTTACATTTTAATCATCATCATTTGACCCAAAGTTTATTGTATTTATGTGATGCTTCAATGCATTTAGATATGATTTAGATATTCAGTTAATTAGTGATTTTATCACAGATTACTCAAAAGTTCCAGGTTAAGAAATGCAAGGTCAAACTCAAGGTAGTGTCACACTAGCCATTTTTCCAAGCAATTATTATATTTGCAACTTTTTTCATTTGAAAGATTTCCAAACAGGACTGTTGTGCAATTGTGCTTTGGTACCAGAAACTAGAATGAATGTAAATTATTTGGTTGCCTTCAATTGTTTAACCCTTAAATGCCGGGGTGATATCATATGACACAAAGGCCTTTTTTTCAGCCCTGAGTGGCATCTGAAGTGTGTGAGACTCACACACACAGTTTTAGTTTAATGTAGGCCTGTTCAGAGATCTATCTATCTATCTATCTATTGCCAGACGCCTTACTCCCCTTAACTCCCTCCTACATATTATGTTCCAATAAGTCCGAGGAGGCGGGAGCCCCGGGATCATTGCCACTGCCCCGCACTACACTCAAAACAACACTGCGGCCGTTAGAATTATCGGAGGTGAATGAGGTTGCCACCAACGGTTTTATCGTATGGTAACTTATCGGACTTACTGAGCTCATATGACGCAAAATCGCGTCATAAACTTATTGGAGAGGTATAGAGATAAGTCCATATGACGCGATCGCGTCATATGAGTTTTTGGTTCATTCTCCCCCCGGTTTTTATAGGCTTTTAAAGCCTGGAAATTGCTGCAAATTGCCAGGACGTTCCAGAACATCACCCGCAGCGAAAGGGTTAAGAAAGTTTTATGTTTATACAGATGAAATATGAGAGTATAATAATTATTGATTTATGAATCTATGGAGTTCTATAAATAAATGTATGTATTTAAAGTGTGATTTATTAATTAAGTTTATAATTCATGTATTTCTGAAGGTGAAAGAGGAGAGACATATGACAAATGAAAATAATGATATGCATAAGCATTAATGGTGTAGTTTATTTTATAGGTGACCGGACAACTCAACCAGTAGACCATTTCAACCAGTAGCTCTTGGTGATGGGCTGGTCTATCAGAGTGAGAGTTGAGCGATCTCTGCCATACCCATAGCCTAAGCTTACTCTGACTGTTCCTTTTACTTAGGCTATATATTTTCGAGATCTCAAGTGACGGCGTCTCTTCCGCGGATTAACCTCCCTACTACCAACTTAGAGGTTGGCAGATTTCAACTTTCCCTTCATAATTGCTGAGGGGCACAGGGCCTTGGGTAGGGCTTTGGTTTCCCGGGCGTTTCCGCACCCTCCTCAGCTCCCCGCCTTAGAGTGGCTTCGGTTACCTGGGCTTTATTAGTGGTAAGCAGGGAAGGTTTTGTGGGGGTGCTCGGTTATGGCATTGGCCTTGCTTTGGACCTTGGGGCTGCTCAGCCAGACAGCCCGGGGAGCAGCAGCAACAACAACAACAACAACCAGTAGCTCTCAACCAGTACCAAATCAATCAATACGGTTAGGTTAGGTTAGTACTATATTTTGACACTGGTTTGGTTGATTTGGCACTGGTTGCGAGCTACTGGTTGAGATGTTCGGGAACCATTTTTTTACATTTTTATATATATATATATATATATATATATATATATATATTCATTCTTTTAGTTTGCTCCCTAATCCTCTATCAAACTTATAAAAACACTCGAAGTCCCCCCTTCGAGATAAATTTTAAATATTTTTGTTAGAAAAATATTGTGAGCCATAACATCTATACCGGCTGTATTTCCTAACTGACCCTTCCCAAATGGTAGAAATATTAGTTTGTTTGCTCTAGTTGTTTGTGAGTTATAGAGGTTAATGTTCAAGAGTTTTGGTGTACTTATTTGCAACAGGTATATTATGTCATATCAATTAACCCCTACTGTACCAGAGGATATTACTATAAATGTAACCTCCAGTACCAAGCATTGTGGCCCAAATGGCTTCAAATTCGAGAGAGAGCATCCTTTCACCCTGAAAGCTGGACGAGTATTGAGCCAGCTCGCCCGTGGGACCTTAGATACACTCTGAGAAGTGTTGCCAAGGTCTCAAAGCAGAGTTTACAAGTCATGGTGCCAGGTACCGCTCGGTACAAGGACCGATTATTACGGACATACGTCGTACGGCGCTGGTACTGGCGAGTTACTTTTTTACTGAAGGCCAACGTACGTCGCTGGTACAGAAGGGGTTAACAAATTTCCACAAAAATTTAGTTCAGTTCGTAAATAGCATCCAATTAGACTTGATCCCACATCTTGGGAAGGGTAGAGCTATATTAAAATGTGTGATCAGGTTCTACGATCCAATCTCCTAATTTAAAAACTTCACAAGTGAGTCAGCTCAGAGTAGTGCTGCCTGGAATACTGCCAATGTGAGGTGGTTCCTTAAAAAAATCCCCCCCCCCTCCCCCCCCCTCTCTCTCTCTCTCTCTCTCTCTCTCTCTCTCTCTCTGTTATTAGGAAATAATAGAAAAAGATATTTATAATTTCTTTATTTTTATACTGCTGACCTACACATAGATTATATTCTTCTAACTAACTGCAATAGCTACTATATATAAACATGAAAGCACTGGAATAGAAAAGTTTGTAAGAATAACGAGATCAGCATGTATGAAAATGTAAATATACAATGGATTTAGAAAAAGCCTATGACAAAGTAGATTCAGAAGATTGTGGTGTGGGAGGGAAGTTGATAATGACAGTAAAATATGTTTATAGGAAGGCATATCCAAATGTGAAGATAGGCGATAAGCTTAGCGAGAGTTTTGAAGTCAATGTAGGAGTGAGACAGGTATGTGTCATGTCACTTTGGTTGTTTAATACATGGATGGAGTGATTAGAGAATGTAGGGCAGGATCAATGGGCATAGGGGCTAGACTGGAATCAGATGGAAGAGTGAGGAAGATTTTAACATGCCTTTATGCGGACAATACAGCCCTGTTGGCGGAAAATGTGGAAGAACTAGACAGTGGTTCCTGATTTTGACAGGGTATGTGGCAGAGGAAGATAAAGGGAATTGTAAGGTAATGATGTTTGAGTGAGGAATGCACGACACCATAGACCAAGAACAAATATAGAATCAAGAAAGAGCATGAGAAAAGTTGTACAATGAAACAGAAGGAATAATTGGAAGAGGTTGAAAATTATTGTTTTGGGGAGCTATAGGATACTGTGCAATTATGGTAAAATGGAGAGTGAAATAAGAGTGAAAAATGCAAGGGAGAAAGGTAATTGGAGAACTTGATTCATCATCATCAATCTGATGCCCTGCTTCCAGAGGAAGCGCCCCAAAAGGGATGGCCATGGCAGAAACTGCCTCCCAGGCTCCCACTCTACAGTGCCATTTCCACTTAGTGGAATATGACCCTTAGCACTGAAGGAGCAGACCCAGAGCAGTCTCTCACCCAGATGGCAGTTACACGGTTCCACCACCGTTTTGCTATTTTAGTTACCCCAGTGGGGTCCTGGCTGAAAGCATACCAAGCACAAGAATAATCTGAAGATAAGAAACTGATTGCACCACCAAAGTGGCGGGCGGTGGGGTCGCCACATCCCTACGCCAAAATAGGAAATTGGGAAAGAGTTAAGTTAGTGTAGGGTGTCTAGCATTTGTGGTTTTATGTAAGAAAGCAAGAGTGTGTGTATCTTTATATCAAGCTTGATTTGCTCGTTGTGTAAGCTGAGGCACAGATAAAAAACATCAAAGGAGACCAGGTGGTAAAACAGGAAGGTTAGCAATCCTTATACTCTACCTAAGGCTCTCTTGGGAGTACTTCCCTGAATGACTGGTGCCTACAGCCTCCTTTCTAGGTAAGGTTAAATATATTAACCTTCACCTAACCTTAACCTTTACCTGGAGAACTTTATTGTATACTGAAAGGCAGAATGGCCAGTCAAGAAGTAAATAAGTCACTGAGGAACAGTGTGCTGCTACCAACACTCTCGTATGGAAGTGAGATGTGGACAGCAAGTAACGAGAACCTCTACAAACTGAGAGCTGTGGAGATGAGCTATTTCAGAGTGGCAGCTGATGTGAATAGGCTAGGAGGAAGCAAAGCGTCGGAGACGATGATGATGATATAAGTCTTGGGATATAGCACCCATTTTTGCTCAGTTGTTAAATTAGATGTTTGAGATCGAATGTTATTAGAACCTGTAAACTATTGTATCTGAGAGCTTAATTTTTGTAGTACCTATCTACTGTATATGTAATGTAATGCTTAAAGCCATTACCTATGTAATATAATGCTAAGTGTATCAAAGTGTCCCTGGATTGCCTTCGTTTTGTCTCACCGTACTGAGATATGCACAACAAATCTTGTTTCAGCACGTTAGATTTCCATGGTCCACTACAGCGAAAAGAAAAGATAAAGGAAGTTTGAATTGCCTGCTCAATCTCTCCTCCAATAACAGTCCAGTCCAGTGCATTACACCCCAAATCAGGCTCAGACACAACGCTAGTAATCCTGTAGTAAGAGAGAGTGGTCATCTTTGAATTTGGACGCCATTTTGGTGCCATATTTATCAAACCGGGTGATATTTTACCACTTATCGTAGTAAA
Organism: Paralithodes platypus; assembly: GCA_032716605.1. Classification (NCBI taxonomy): domain Eukaryota; kingdom Metazoa; phylum Arthropoda; class Malacostraca; order Decapoda; family Lithodidae; genus Paralithodes; species Paralithodes platypus. The sequence continues at coordinate 7,148,954 of CM064486.1, read as the reverse complement.
CTTGTTGTAGATTCAAAGATAAAACTATATATCATGTATCAGAATTATTGAATGTTTATTATGGGTATGGACGTTGTTGCATGTAAATGGAAGCTAATTACACCAGTGGCACCAATATGTCTGAGGTTGGCCGATCTCTGTTACAATAGGGTCTCTACAGTGCGCCTGTGCCTAGGGTACCTGTACAGTATACGAAAGTACAGTAGTGTCAATTTGATTTGTGGATTCCATATTGTTTCTACCTCACGCTTTACCCCATCGCACACCATTTTTTTACACTTCAATTTTCAGTCTTATAAACCTCATATTATTATATAATAATAATAATAATAATAATAATAATAATAATAATATTTATTCAGTTAGCAATTTACAGAGTTGGTACCACATAGTATACCGTGTATTACAAATATGACATGTACCAGCCTTGCATAATTCCAACTAAGGATAGCCCAATAAGGCCGTTAGGCGTATTTCCATTGGGGTCCTTGTGGGATTAGGTTAGCTGGGGAAATGGGGAGGATAAAAAAAAAAAGTATTTCTAGGGGGTTATTTTAAGATACCTTTCATCCTATAGTAAATATCAGTAATCCGTAATCAGTAATCATTTCAGTTTGGTTTGTCTATCTCTTATGTCGTATTTAGTAGTAGCTTGGTGCTCCCTTCTCGCAGCTGTCCGGTTCAGGTGTTCCTTCAGGCTACGTCTGAAGGAATACAGTGTTCTCTTTTCACGGACTGACTGGGGTAGGTCGTTCCAGTCTTTGATGGCAGTGAAGAAGAATGTATGCTTACCCTGTCCTTGGATTCTCGGGACCTTAAAATTAAACATCCTGTTTCTTGTATTATGTCCACTCCTCTCATTTGCTTTAACAAAATCATTCTTTAGATACTCTGGTGCTCTGTCATAGAAAATTTTGAAGGCATTAGTGAGCCTGATTTGTTTGGCCCTGTCAGAGACATGAGCATACCTAGTGACTGAAGTTGTTCCTGGCCAACATGTGATCTGGGTCCTAGGTTCAGCATGAACCTAACCATTTTATTATGAGTGACCTGAAGTTTGTGCTGTGCTGATTTAGATGATGCAGAGTACCAGGATGACACAGAATAGTCAAAATGACATTGAACAAGCGCTTGGCAGAGGGTCTTATTGGTCGCCGCGGGCAAGCATCCCACCTGTCTATACAGGTATTTTATACGTGCTCTACACTTACTCAGGATAGATTCCAAAATTGTTTCACCTGACAAACTCGCGTCCAGTTTTAGTCCGAGATATTTAACTTGTGACACTGTTGTTATAGGAATATCATTACAGTTGACCGAGAAGCCCACAATGTCTTTCAGTTTGCGTTTTGTTCCACATAAGATGGCTTCCGTCTTGCCCAGGTGAAGAGATAGTCTATTGTCCACTAGCCATTCACTACATGTTTCTAGTTCTTTTGAAAGTGAAGCGGCAATACTTATTGGGTCTTTTCCTGAAACCAGAAGCACGCTGTCGTCTGCATACAGTAATAATTTACATGAGACTCTCAGTTCCATGTCGTTCACATAACAGAGAAAGTGTAAGGGACCAAGGATGCTTCCCTGCGGGACCCCACAGTTAATTGGCATAGGATCAGATATATTATCATCAATTTTGACTCTGGGTTCTACCACTAAGATAAGATTTAAGCCAGTTCACAGACCCTATGCCCATTGCTTGTAGTTTATTACATAGGATATCATGGTCTACTGTGTCAAACGCTTTTTGTAGATCAAGCAGAACCATACCGGTGTAGTTACCTTTAGACATTTCTTTACGAATGTGATCCGTTAAGTGGATGAGACAGGAGTCTGTCGAGTACATCTACATATCTTTATATTTCGAAATCCATCAATCTTATGTCTATCAGAGCACTTAAGTCACTGGGGGCCATATTGTCTCTGACTCCTGGGACCCTATAGATGTCGCCACTCTTTATATAAAGGTACTCTACCTGCACCAACACCCTCTCTTTGCTGTTTCTGTTTTGGTTCCATTGCAAGCTCATTGTTTCTGCTTTGTCTACAAGTATCTTTTTTTTCATTAGTCTAATATAATGCCATCCACTGAATTGATCAAAAAGAATTAATGTTTCACGATAATGATGTAGGCTATACTATTTTCTACAGTAGCCATTCTCTTACCAAACTATTTTCCACTGAAAACTAATAAATCGTTACAAAAATAAGTTAGGAAAGCATATGATTCCTTCTAAAGAAAAATATATGTTTTTGCAATTTGTGTGACAAGATACCTATAGTCTGTCACACTATCTCTTCTTTTTCATAGGTGGTGTCACACAAGCGTATTTTCCATCACTGTTAGGGGTGCAATTGTAGGCTGGCAGCTTCAAACTTTAAGTTTTATAAGAATTCAGCCACCTCACATAATCTAACTTCAATATAGTTGCCAATTCCAATGCAAAGGTGAACCAACATAATGCTATAAAAAGTTGCCCATCAATAATTGACAGAAAAAGTGTTTGTGTGACAGCGGCTTTAAGGAAGGAACACCACCTTTAGACTCCCAAGAAGAAGAGGAGGAAGGTCAGCTGTAGACACAATGCAACTGATGATGCTCTTTGAATACCTGAAAAGATATATTGACATGTTTACTTATACATTATATCTATCTTTTATTTTATTTGTTGTATTTTTCCCCCGTACTACTTCCTCTCGGGCATAGGCTGAGAGCCTGCACATCCAACTGCTCAACACGGTGAAAACTGTGAGGTCTTGTTCCAGCTTAGATAGTGAGACATGTGAAGCACTTATAGAGCTCCACTCATGGCTCGAAGCAGCCCCATCTCTGAAGCTGCTTCACCTTTTGTTCTTCATTGTCTGACCCCCTAGACTCGGACCCTCACTCTCAGAACACCACCTATTGAACAGATAACTCACTATAGGCATTTGCTCCCCTGTAGCATATTTTGAATATGGGAATATTCATGCAGTGCTATTTAACCCGGGAGCTGCGGGGAGACTCTTAAGAGTTCCCCCGGCGCACTGCGGGGAGACTCTTAAGAGTCAGAGAAAACAAAAATCAACTTTTGACATCGAAAAAAAAAAAAAATTTTATATTTTTTTTTTTTTTTTTTTTTTTTTTTTGGCCCCTGGGCCATGCAAAATCTCAGTCCTCTACCTCCCCTCCTTCCCCACTTTCCTCCTCTCCTTCATTTATCACCTATTTCCCTTGTTATTCCTTATTCTGAGGTATATTTTCGTGCTAACATTAGAAATCCGATTGGAGGGTGTGGTCATCACTGATAGCAAGCGAGTGCAAGAGAGAGAGAGAGAGTATCGATCGACTGTGTCTCAGTGGCCTTGGGAAATTGGCGGGAAAGCAGATTGCCTCACCCATACATTATACAACTCGCGGGCTATATCTCCGATTTTGACCATCCAAACGCTGTTTTCACTCGTTTTATTGTTGTTTCAGGTTAATACCTTTATAATCAACCCATAATAGGCGCATATGGATAAGTATTAATGCTATTAATGGCACAATGAATATTTTAGTGACGGAAACACCTCAAATACGTCAGCACAGGGGGACGTTTCCAATTACCCCCATGCGCACTTCAGAGGTTAATCAGGGAACAATAAGGGTATTTTTGTTGGCATTTCGGTGGGCTTTGGGGTAATGCACTAATACTAGGTACAGCACAAATTCCATCCCAATATCTTCCCATTGATACATCGGGATTCGAACCCGGGAACAATGGATTACCAGTCTAGGGGTAAGACCACTCCACCACACCTGTCATTCTGTCACTCTCTGTATGGTATGTATGTGTGTGCATATATATATATAAATATATATACTGTATATGTATTTTATTGTGGTTACTGCGTCTGTAAAGTCAGTGAAAATAGGCTAGCCTAAACAGATCGGATGCGGAAATACCCTGAGCCGACCAGGCCAAGTGGGCTATCTCTACTGGTCTAACTGGTAAGGTGTCTGCCTCACAACCCAAGGGTCGAGAGTTCGTGCCCCCACCAGGGTTTGATATTTTCGTGAGGCTATTTCCGCATCTAACGAAGTTTAGGTGTGCTGGTAAAATTGTTCAGATGGTTGAGAGTAAGATCGGAGCTCCATAAATCCTCTTTCGGGTATGGTGTAAAAACCGATTCCTACACGTCAATGATTCACAGCCTAACATACAATGTATGGCACCCGGGTTTCATCTGATACACCAGAATGAGAACCCATAACATCCTAAGTGATACATTATCTATTTCTTAGGGAGTGTCATAGGCTTATAAACCACTACCTGAAAATGAAATAAAATATATAAAGAAATTTGTGATTTGAATACAGCGCTCTTGTCTTCCTTTTTTCTGCTTCCCATCCATTGCGCGAGGGCCTTATCTAGTTCGCTTATGGTATATCAAGACCAAGCAGATGGAAGGGAAGGGGAAGGAGGGAGCCACCACCAAATAATATTTTCTTCCTTCCCTTTGATTTGTCAAACCCATAATTTGATAGTTGACCAGTTCGAGGCTTCAAAATGTATCAAAATTAGTGACCACGACTGTACATCTAGCAAAAACTTCTACTGTAGGCCTGCTGTAATGGACATGTTCTTTTGGGGGGATGGTGGTCAGAGAAGGGGGAGAGTAGGGCCAGGAACATAATCCAATAATAACGAAAAGTTAATGGGCTCTATTCAGGTACAAAATGAATGTGCAGGGTAAGTTCCATCAAAATCCATTTATGCATTCTAAAGATATTGTGCTAACACACACTCACAGACAGACAAATTCGCCTGCCGTGAACCATTTAGTAGGCTGGCCCGTGCACCAACACCAGCAAACGGCAGGTTACCAACAGAGGTTCAGAGCTACCACCACTAGCAGAGCCAATTATGGGCATATATTATTAGTTATATATTTTAGGACAACTTGTGGGTGACCTCTTGTCCTTGTTGATATATAGTACTGTATGTATGTATGTATGTATACACTCTGGCACATACCCCATAGCTTGGGGGTGGCCGACTCGAGACAGAGCCCGAGCAAAAACCACTTAAAGTTCCAATTCTTAGGGTCCAGGACCACTTTTGCGTTCCCTCACCCCTTTCTCTGTCTCGTACTATGGGTAGAGGATTGGGTTTAGTAGGAAAGAATAGTAGAGATTGTGTGACGTTAACCACTCCGTTAGAACCGCATGGCTTGTCCTACAGTGACTCGCTAGGATTGCCAGGGCAGTGGATGTGGCTACAGTTGATGTATTATTGTGTGCTTTATTTCATATGAAAGCTCGTGTCATGGGCAGTCCAGAAAGGCTCTTTGTTTTCGCCCATGTCAAGGCTTTATATATTTAATTGCAAAGTATATGTTTTATCATTAAGTAGTAATGATAGGATTTGAGAGAGAGAGAGTAGAACAGAGTGAGAGGAGGCGCGCAGTGTTTTTTGCCATGCTTGACGATGTGACGGCTGGCTGGCCTGGGATTGGTTGGAGGAGTTTTTTACCATGCTTGGTGACGTCATGTTTGGCTGGCTTCTTTGTTATTGGCTGAAGGAATTGTTACCGCTTTGTCTACGCGGTGCGAGCTAGTGCTAGTATATATACAGCTCTCTTGTCACTCTCTCCCTCAGATCTGGTTTCTAGAACGCATCCCTCTTATCCCTTTGATACCTGTCCTCCTCTCTGCACCTGAGAACCTTTTCCTCTGCCTATCTCTCTCATTTTCCATATCTTTCACCACCTTTTATTAATATTATACCCCCTCTGGTTAACTCTGCATAATCAGCTTAATGCTGGCCAGTTGTATTGTGCGTTAAGGTCTTATATAACCCATGTATGTTTAGTTGTTAAGATAAGTTGATCACGAAGCATTGGGTGGCATTCATATTGTTCAGTACTGCTTCCTGTAATTATTAGTGTTCTGCTGGATTAGATAATGCTAGACTAGGAGTCTGATACTATAAGGTATTGTTTCCGATGGGTGCTGGCTTTAGTTAAAAGCTGCACAACATACCTGAGAACTGGAGTTGATTGGGTAAATTCTAGTCTGTGACCCATTGAGAGTAGAGCATGCACGAATGAGGGATTTTTGCCTATACCATTCTGCACTGTTCTAAGCTCGTTGTTTGTCTTTGAGGTACGCCAGGAGAACGCTTAATACTTCGGTATTAAGGTTTCTCAAGAGAGCTACCCTTCATTATAACGTAATACTTGACGCACAGACTTGAGATTTGCACTAGGCTATGCGGCATGCCATGCGCACCAGTATCTCGTATCATTGACTCTAGCTAGACTTTATCAGTCACAGTAGACATTAAGTATATTAAACCAATTACTCTTTTTATGCATACCCGTTTATGATTAAACAAGCATTTCGCAGCCTAGTTTGATGTATTGAGACACAAACGACTTAGGCTCTTTTTGTTGATAGGAATACTGCATTGTCGTGGCGATTATTATTATTGTTGTGGCGTTTAGGATATTCTTGGCTCCGACTGCATTATATCTCCTGCCTTTTTGTGTGCATAGCTTGCACGAGCATTGTTCCGCTGCCTGCCTTTTGGGGTTCCATTTCCGATTCGAGCATCTTGATAGCATCTAACATTTAAAGAAGATTCCTTGTTGGTGTTGAAGGACTTTAGTGCACTTTCTTTCATGCAGGAGTGCCTGACATTTATTGATTAAAGTAACGTAAGCTGTAACTTCTCTTACCACCTTACTTTGCATACCATAACCAAGCACCTTCGGTTATAGGTAGTAATAGGCTGTTTTCACATAACATTAAGCCTAGAGTAGACGCACATTTATTGAGAGTTTATAACCTATTATTGCATATAGAACTCTGGAGAGTATTTGTGTTCTTTGTTCACTGGGAATATACATCAGAGGTTGGATCTAGCGCTTTCCGTTGTAGCATTTATGCCATTACTAGTCCAATGAATAAGAACCCTGATATATTTAAACCTCAGTCGTAACAAATGGCGACCTTACCTAGGATTTGGTAAACCTACATTTATTAGCAGGGAATTAACATTTGTTGTTTTGGGGAATATTTTGCGGGGATCAGCAAGAATAAAAAAAAATTGCAGCATATTGCCCTTGAGTATTTCCGAGAATTTTTGTGTGTATATTGAGGTATAAGAGTTTGGGGTGCTTCTTTTCTGAATATTGAGGTGGGAAATTTTTGTGAGCATCATGTCTTATACCGGATCAGAGGAGAATGGAGACAGTACGTAATGTCGAAACTGAGGAACAGCAGTATGATGAAATGGTTAATCAGGTGAACTGTGAGGAGGATGCTAGGATATTTTTGCAATGGCCTGTTATTGCCGAGCGGTTGGAGGGTATGGATCGGTACGGTCTTCAATGCCTGGCCACAGCTATCGGTGATGCGGTACTAGCAGCATGACCAGGGATAACTTGATAACGTGTGTACTGGGCAGGGTGACTGGTGAGCGAGATGGGTTGAGTGCTCAGAGCCCTTCGGCCATGCTTCCCCTACACTCGACTCCCAGCCATCCCAGTAGTTTGCCGACCCCGAGTACGCGTCCACAGTTGGGTGGTGACTGGCAGGGTGGGTTGCCCCTGGGGGGACCACCGGTAATTTCAAACATTGTAGCACCTTCACCTCCTCAAGGGTTAACTCCAGAATTATTGCTTCAGCTCGAATTAGCAAAGCTTCAGCAGCAAATAGAATTAGCCAAGATAGAAGAGAGAAAAACTATCAGTCAAGCAAAAATCCAAGCTGATTTAGAGTCGACTAGGTACTGTGCCGACAGGGACGTAGAGAAGTCGCGGGTAGAGGCAACGGGACAGCGACTTGGGGCTGGTAACCGTGCTCATGATCAATCTCTCGCACTTATTGAAACTGGTTCCGGTGTTTGATGAGAGTGGTGTAACAGAATTTTTCGCACGCTTTGAGAAGAAGTGCCAGGAACACCAGTGGCCAGAGAATAAATGGGCAGCACTTGTATCCTCTAGATTAATAGGCAAGGGTCTTAAAGCCTACGATGCGTTACCTTTGGAGTCATGTATTGTGTATGAGGATCTCAAGGAGGCTGTCCTGAGGGCTTACGAACTGCAACCAGAAACGTACCGTTTGAAGTTCCGGGGTGTAACCAAGGGAAGAGATAGCACCTTTTTGGAACACGCCCGGGACTTGTCCGATGCTATGGGGAACTGGCTCCGATCTGAGAAGGTAACAACATTTGATGGAATTAAGCAGTTAATAATGTTGGAGCAGTTCTTTAAGAGCACGGGCGGTGATCTAACTTTGAACTTAAAGGAGAAAAACCCAAGAACTCTAGTAGAAGCAGCAGAAATGGGAGGATTTTCCAAGACTACTACCAAATAGTAGGTTTTCCTATTTGGTAGGTTGGGAGGTACGTCAAACCTCCCAATTTGTTAGTAGTCTTGGCAAATCCAACATCAAGGCTGCATAACAAATAGGAGGAGGACATCCAAGCCCAACATACCAAAAAAAACAATACATAAAACAAAATTATGAATGACAAAGACACAATTTAAACAAGAGAGTTTAATAAAAGAGTGAAAAACTGAGGAGTAGCTAAAAAGAACAGTTTTAACACATGCCCGTCATTCATAGTAATGCAAAAACATGGACTTGTCTTAAACCAAAAAGGTACTGTACCCAAAATCCCTTTTCTTCCAAAACCAACAAAAACAGTGAACACAACAACAAAACACAATTTTCAATGTGGCAAAAACACTTATGTACTGTAACAATACATAATCCCAAACTTGCAATCAAGTGTTGCAAACCCGTAACCCCCCCCCCCCCACCCCTTTGTCAAATAAAACAAAGGAAAAGAACGAGGGACAAGGGGGGGAGACCAGGTATCTTCGCCAGAGCACTAGGAAACACGACCCCCGAGAGCCATCACCGGCCGAGGGGGTCGAACACTGGACATGGAGAGGTAGGAGGAGATGAAGGAATTGACAGAAGACCACAAAACCGCTGAGGCGACGGCAGGTAAGGATCGACGCTGCAGGAACCGGAAGGGGGCAGCAAAGGTTCGCACATCGCGCTCAGAACCCCTACAAACAGGGTTACTGGCACGAATGGTCCAACAAACGTGGCGTCCCATCTGCACCTGCGAGAGCCACCCACCTGTCCGAGGAGACACCCACACAGCAGTACCCGAAGGCGGCGCCACAGACGCAACAGAGGAGTGCAAGGCTGACACCGGGCACAACACATGGCGAGTACGCCCACGCTGGAAAGCCTGGACGGAGAAAGGCCGGAAAACGTGGGTCTCCCTCTTATTCGTGGCAACAAAAAGAGGGGAGGAGGCGAACGTGACGCCATGCAAGGACGGGGAGAATCGCACGCAGACCCGGGGCCGTGACAATGCCGCTAGTGCAGACACCCGATCCCCAGTGGTCAGAGCGACAAGGAAGAGTGTACGCCCGAGCAACGGAACCGGTGTAGCGGCCCGTGTATACGAGGGTGAAGCCAGAAGGTCCAGAGCCCACCCCAGATCCCACTGTGGAGGGACCTGGCACGGAGGCGGGCGTTCCCGGAAGGCAGCCGGCATGAAGGAATCCAGCTCCTGCGGCGGAACGACCAGCCCAGCGACGGACTCAAAGACTCCCCGGACGGCAGACAAGTGGTTACGTATAGCGTCGACGTGAAAGTGACGTGTACGGAAGAGGTGAAACAAGGAGTGGAGGACAAGGGAAGGAGAGCCAACTGTCGGGCGAGTGTCCTGTAACCACCTAGGAAAAGACCTCCAGCGGGACCCGTAAGTCCCCCAAGGAGAAGTCAGCCAGGAACGCTTCAGGAAGGCAGGCAGGTCCCGTCCGTGGACTGGGAGCCACCGTGCCTCATGAACATCCACGATGCGAAGGCCAACGAGGGCCGCAGGGCCCCAACCTAGCGCAAGGGGAAGTCGGAGACAGGTAGAGGGACCGGACTCGGGCACCACCGCGTCAACTGGGCGGACCAAGCCCGTGCCGGCCACAGAGGCGCGAGGAACCAGACGCTGCCGCGGGACAGCCGCAGCCTCGCGAGGACGTCGCACAGCAACAGTGCGTCTGACGGCGGAAATATGGATATCGACCGCCACCTGGTCCAGTCTATCATGAAAGCGGCCGGACCCCCCTCCGGAGTCAGAGGCCGGAGGGAAAGGTACCGAGGCAACTGGCGCAGCACCTCCGATGCGAACAAGTCGACCTCCGGAACACCCCAGGAAGCCGCGAGGTCGTCGAACACAGTCCGTTGCATTGCCCATTCTACAAGAACGCCCCGTCTTCGCGACAGGGCGTCCGCACAGAGGGTGGCAGGCCCGGGCAGGGAGGAGGCATGCAGGGAGAAGGGGTGTCGGTCCGCGAGGAAGAACAACTTCACGGAGATCCCCAATAGAGTCAATGACCTGGAGGACCCCCGCATAAGGAAACAGTGGACAGCTGTCTGAGTGTCCATCCCGAAGGCCACCGACTGTCCCCGAAGGGCCAGCGCGTGGTCCCTCAGGAGGAACAAAGGAACCAACAGGTCGAGGGCATAGACGGGGAAGGGGCGTGAGTCCCACCCATCTGCCGGGAAGTCGACGGCCCAGGTGTGATGGGTAACCTCACCTGACCTCGCTCGACGCATCTGTGTCTACCCAGATCGTCGGCGGGGGGGGCGGGCCAGGGCACAGCCGCAGAGAGCGTGCCCCGAGCAACCCAGTGTCCGAAGTGACTGCGAATGGTACGCGGGAGCGGCAGGAGCCGATCCATAGGGGTCAACGGAAACACCTCGGTGCCCATGAGGAGTAGGCGGCGTAGCCTGAGGCTCCCTAAGGGAATGGGCAGAGCGGCCCAATGCAGCGAACCCACTAACGAGTCCCAGAGCCACCCCGGGAGGGAGACCGAGTGCAACACGGCGAAGACCCTCCGCCGAAGGTGCACCGCGTCCAGCAGACCCTGGGTCACCGGAGCACCGGACAAAACCCATGCGAGACCGACCCATGGCACGACACGCGACGGGGTCAAGCGTGACATGGGAACATCGATGGGGAACCCTAACTGTGCGACGTGGCGAACGACTGTGAGGGCGTCGCGTACGCACAGTCCGAAAAACTATCAACCAATCGGCCAAGGAAAACAGGAGCTGGAGCCCGCTCCTGAGGAGAGGACCCAGAGCCTTTCCCACCAGTGCGGAGAAGATCCGCGGCGTGATGTGGAGACCGAAGGGAAGGCCGGCGAACAGGAACACACGATCGGAAGTCCGAACGGCCAAGAATCGCTTGAATCGAGGATGGAGAGGAACGAGCCAAGACGCATCCTGGAGGGCCAGCGACACTACCCACGACAGAGGGCGCAGGGCCAGGCGTACCTGGGGTACCGGCAGCATCCGAAACCGTGTGTGCACGAAGCGCCCGGTGAGGGCCGACAGAGCCACCACCGGGCGCATCGCGTCGCAGTTCGACTTCGGTACCAGAAATACATGGGAGAGGAAAACCGGGTGACCGGCGGTCAACTCCCTCAACGATGCCCTGCTCGTGCATGGATGTGAACACGTGGGCCACCTCTGAAGAGATGGACCGGCATCGGTGACAAGAGCGGAGTGGGGGTCTGGACGTCCACCTCCAGGTTAGACCCCTCCGCGCAATCCGCCGCCCCCAACGTCGCTCGCGGCCACCGAGGGGCGCAAGGGCGAAAACAACCCGCGGGAGCTCCCGAGAGGAGGGGAGCGACCCGGGCGGCCAGGCGAGAAGGAGAACAAGGATACCGACCCAGAGAACCTACACATTGTTTTGACGTGGAGGTACCCCCGGTACGGTCTGTGCGGGCATGAGCGCCACGTTGACCTCCTCTACCCCACCCCAACTTCGTCGAAAAGGGCGGGCCACCCCAACCCCAGGCCGTCGCGGGGATGACCCCGGCGAAGGGCGGCCGGAAGTGGAAGGCCGGCCAGCCCCGACACGGCGGGGATGAAAAGGGGGCAAGAACAGAAGGGCGAGGCGGAACTGACGCACTGGCCTGTAACGTCCCAGTCCTGCACCCGTGCATGACGGCAGCACCTGCAGCAGCACCCCGAAGAGGACCGGCAGAAGGACGGGACTGAGAAGACCCCGCGCGCGACACAGCGCGTCGTTGCGTGTCGTAAGCAGGGTCCGCCAATAGAGAAGCGGAGCGGCCCCAAGCATCCCGCGCAAAAAAGCCCCGACGGTAAGAGCGTAGAGTACAACAAACCCTGACGAATATCCAAGGGGGCTGTCCGGCAGAACGAGGACCATACCGTCCGGCGTTGCCGAGGTGCCACGCACAAAACCGCCTTCAGCTCGGGAACCAAAGACACTGCGAGCCAAAGGGGGATCCGCCGAACGAAGCCCAAACCCTCGCGAAGAACGCCTGGTTCAGACTCCGCGATAAGCCGCAGGTGGCGAACAGAAGTCTGGAGGGAACCAAAACACAAGAGAAGAAGTTCGGCACCCACCGCCGCAAGGGAAAAACCCTGTCGACAGAGGACTGAACTGGGTGAGAGAAGAACGGGGTAGCAATAGAACAAAGTCCAAGAACGGGCGCGCTGAACCAGGACCAGAACGCGCCGTCCAACCCGCCGACAGACACAAGAGGAGGCAAAAGCAGTGATGACTCCGGGGGAGGGACTGAAGGAGAGCCGGCGATGGAACGGCCGGCGAAGACGAAGGCCTCAGCAAACCAGGCCCCCAACGGGAGAGGGCGATCGAGCAAGATGGCTAAGCCAGGCGTACCGTCGTCGCACAAACCCGTCCCATAGGAGGACAGTCCCGTCAACACAGCCAGGGACCGAACAACCTGAAGGATGTCCCGGCGGCTGAAGTCTGACCAGAGCATAGGCCTGCAGAAGGGAGGGGGACCGTAGCAGGGGTAGGTATGGTGAGGCGCTGAGGGTGTGTCACCGCCAAGAAGCGCGAGAAGAGGGAGTCTTGCATCGACTCCAAGCGCCCGTCGATGCGTGACACAAGCCACCCCTGCATAGCCGACAATCGATCCGAGAGAGGCGACCCCCCCCCCCCCCCCCCAAGAATGGTCGGCCCGCAGGGGTGAGCGCGAGCGGGAGCGAGATCCACGACACGAACCAGCAGAGTCGCGGCCCAAGGAAGGCGAGCAACCACGGGTGTGTCGCCGCAGAGTGACTCGTCCCTGAACATGAACGCCCGAGGGGGAAACAGCACCATCCCCCTCTTCCAGCGACACGTCAGCCCCTAAGAAAGGGGACCCCGAAACCACGCGATACCCCACCGAGCCAAGAGGAGGGGTACCCCCGTGGCGAGACGGTAAGTGAAGGTCAGGGAGAGAAGAAGGAGGAGGAGCAGGATGACGGGAGTGGGAAGGCTGACCGGGTGAAAAGACAGCATCTGGTGTTCCCAGGCGGTCACCCATCCAAGTACGAACCAGACCCTACGTTGCCTAACTTCGCTGATCGGACGAGAAGCGGTGCATTCAACGTGGTATGGCCGTTGGCTGAAAAGAGGTCAGAAGTAGCCGCGGGGGGAAACAGAGCAAGGATCCCCGGGGCAGAGATAACAGGGCGGCCCGACACCGAGGCGGAGGAGGGAGGGACCGCCACCGTGGGACGAGACCGTGAAGGAAGAAGAGGCACCGAAGCAGGTGAAGTAGGAGAAGCAACTACATCCTGGCGGACCCTCCCGGACAGTGTAGGAGGAGGGAGCAGAGGGCCAGCAACAGCCTGAACCTCCGCGCGCGCAGAGGACAAAGGAAGAGGACGGCGTACGAGCAGGGGAAGCGGGCGGAAGGTAGTAGAGCCCCGACCCAGAGAGGCCAGGGAAGGGCGCACAGGGGCAGAGCCGCTAACCCCGGCCTCAGGGCGAGAACCATGACGAGGGCGATGGGCGCCGTCAAGGCGATCAGGAGGACAACGAGGGGCAGGAGAGGATGGGCGATGAGGCGAGCGAGAGCGTGGACGGAGCAGGGGATCCCCCCGACGATGCGACGACCGGCTGCGGGACCCAGGGGAGAGGGCCCGAGCAGGGAGAGGGCCAGGCGAACGGCCTTCAGTCGGGTCAGAGATACCCAGGGCGACGCGGATCCGGGCGGCAACAAAGGCCGGGGAACGGTGGCCCACAGTCCAAAAGTGGCGGGAGATTATCGCCCACACCGACTGAAGGGAAGCAGAGGCCACTGCCGCCGCTGAGGAACCAGGGCTATGATGCACCACATCCACCAGGGCCAGACACGGGCCACACAGAGCAGGGAGGTAGGCCGTAGAGGACACACAGTGCGAGTGGCGCAAGCAGGACTTGTGGCTCACCAAGCACGGGGAGCTACAACCATGGCGAAAGCAAGGCAGCCGACCTGCACTGGAAGAACACACACCATAATCAGCACGTCGAAGGAGTATGTGGAGAGAATGTCCAAGAAGAACCAGGGAAGGAGCATGGGGAAACAGGAACACACATGCAAACAGGTATCCGTACTCACCCTAAACCGGGAGCACAGAGGTAGGTGAGTAGGGCGGGCGAGGTGAAAGAGCACTAGCAGAACCTGCAAAGATGGAGAAAGTGTTAACCACCACTCAACATCTTACATGCAGGGTCTATAACACCAGTAAAGTGCACACACCAAATAGTATCAGGCAACAAGATGACATAGAAAAGGTCAATAGTGAAAGCCAACTATTACCGCAAATTTGCGGGCCAATGGAGGCATAACCGTACCGACACCACCCCCCGCAATTTTGCGGGACCCCCCAGCGATCTCCGCAAATTTGCGGGGAGCCGAAACGTCCCAGAGGACCGAATCGAGCTCCCGCAAATTTGCGGGACCGGCCGAGATGGTCTGGCGCCGAAAAAGCGAGAGGAGCGGCTAGGGAATACCAAAAAAGGGCCACAAAAATGCGTCATCTCTTTATGAACTCCAAGCGATGAAGGCCATCAAGCTGAGCAGTGTCTTCCTTGAAAATATCCTAACTCAACCGGTAAAGGGAGAGGCAAGGAAGACACACCAGGGGAGAGGAGGCACATCCCCCAGGAACCACCCAACCCACAGAGATAGAGCAAAGCCCATGAGGAGAAGTGGCAGGGAGGGTGGTTTCGCACAAACAGGGGCCCCCGTGGGGTACCCCTGGATTGGGCAAAAAAGACTATGAAAGGATGGAGGTGAAACAGGAAGAGAAAACAAAAACCAGTAAATGAAACTGGTGAGAAAAAGGGTGGCTAGCCGAGAGCAGAGAATGTGTCAGGGGCGAAAAACCCTGTGGTGTGAAGGAGGGGCCCCCGTGGGGTACCCCTGGATTATCACGAACCACCTATCGCCAGGCCCTTGAGACACAGTGAAGGCTCGAAAGGGGGGACTCGGGAATAACGCTAATAATGCGGCCGACACAAACTCTACAAACAGCACCGCCACCAACGAAATCTCAGATTGTTTACCAACGGTACACCTTAGGCTATGAAAAAATGGAAACTCATAGGGGCATAGCAATTCCTGAATGAGAAAACGAGCTAGGCTAAATGAAGCTAAAAGCTAAACTATGTCCAGACTAACAGGAAAAAAGAATATGAAAAGAAAGAATGAAAAACATATACGAGGAACGCTAGGCGCCCCCGTACCTTCGGTAGGCTATTTCCACACGCGTCTCCATTATACACACTGAGGAGCCCATTTACGTGTGCCCTAGATCACGTAACATCTGTCTAACAAAAAAAGAAGGCCAGAATAAGCCGAAACGAACCTAAAACAGGGTGAATTGAAGGAGCACAACAAAAGCGGACTCAAGCAATGGAGCACGTGAAAAAATGATGACAAGAGAGGGTCGCTCATGCGCACGTTCGACAGGGATCTGCACATGACGGAACACAGGATGGGCCTTAAGCGGTAACTAAGGTAAACCCCTTTTTCTTCTCTTCTATGCTTTTTTCACCTTCGGTGGTAGTTTTGGTTAATGTACAACGTCTCCTAGAGCAAGATAAGGAGTAGACTCTAGACGTTTTCTTTTTAACCGCGGTTGGAATGACGACATAGCAGTCAAAATAGACAAGTCGTCATTGCAATTAGGTTAATAGCCTTAACGTTGGATTTGCCAAGACTACTAACAAATTGGCTGCTCTACGGCTGTCGTTGATTCGGGGTTGCGGGTCTTCACAGAAGTACGATGCAAATGCTAAGGACCGTTATCCTCCCCCTCCCCGTAGCATTGACACATTTAAACAAAAGAGCAATGAAACTAAAACTGAATCCAAACCTAACACCACGCCGTATAAGAAAAGTCAGGGGCCTTTTACATCACAGTATAAGCCGAAACCGAAATTTATATGTTTTAAGTGCCACCAGGAGGGTCATAAGGCAAATGAGTGCCCTAGTCGACCTCCTCCGGCAGCCGTGTCTTTTGCTCACGGCATTGGAGTGTTCAAGAGGACATCAAGAGGCAATTCTTCCGAGGTAAATACACTGCCAGTGCAGAAGGATCCGGAAGGCTTATTCCCTGTCTGTGATGCCTTTAGTGACCACAGGGGACTCGGTTGTGTGGAGTGGGGGGGTAGAAGACATGAGGTGAGAATTTTGCGTGACACTGGGGCATCGCAAACACTGTTGAGAAATTTCACTGGTAAACCTGTAAATACGGCGCGGGTGGTTGTGGTTCAGGGAGTTAATGCAACAAGGTCATACCCGCTTGTAAGAATGAAGATGGAAGTTGATGGTGTCACTCGTGACCTGGATGTAGGAATTGTGGAGAAGTTACCTGTTGGGGGCGTCGACCTCCTTCTCGGCAACGACTTTGCGGGGCCTACTTCTGAGGCTCCACCCTTAGTCGTTGCCGAGAAGCCGGCCGACGTGAGTAGGGAGGAGCAGGAGTGGGTTGAGAAGTGTCAGGTGCAACCTATGGCGTGTGTTGTCACCAGATCTCTTGCATCCAGGGAGTCACATTCTGGTCAACAGTCTTTAGACAAGCGGAGGAAAGGTACCGAGAAGGGGTTGAAAGTTGATGCGGTTGAGAGTTTAGTATCAACGGACATTCTCGGGGACTCATTATTAGGACCAATTTTCGAGTCTGGAGAAGACCCATTAACTGTTACTAAGAAGGCAGAGGATGGGCTTAAAAAGACGAAGAGACAGCAACGATACACAGAGAGAGAGCAACAGGAGGCTAAATTCAATGTAGGAGGGCGGCATGAGTTGTTTCGCAAACACTTAGATAAGCTTGCTCCTTCGGACATTCGTAAATTGCAATTAGAAGATCCGGAGGTTCTTGAATGTGGTACCGGTGCTGTCGAGTTGGAGGAGGACAGTGATGCACAGTCGGGAGATGTAGCAACAAGGTATCCTGACGTGTACCCTATGAGAAATGGGTCAGCGAAGACGGTGGTCCGAAACTTGCTAGTGTATTTTTCCCGGTATGGTTACCCGCAAGGGATTCAGTCCGACCAAGGATCCAGCTTCACTTCTAGCCTCTTTGTTCAAGCAATGCCGCAGCATGGGATTGTTACGGTTGGGTCATCTGCGTATCATCCGGAGAGCCAGGGTGTGTTAGAGCGATGGCACTCAGCCTTAAAATCTGTGCTTCGTTGTTGTTGCTTTGAGGGTGGGAAAGGTTTGGATCTTGGCCTGCCATATGTTTTGTTTGCTGTGTGGGAGGTACCTGGGGAAGGTTTGGGATTCAGCCCTAATGAGCTCGTCTTTGGACACCGTGTCAGAGGGCCTCTCCATATGGTTAAAGAAATATGGGAGGGAGCAGATAAACCTTTTTCTATGCTCAAGTGTGTCCTCGACAGTCGAGAACGGATGTTGCGCAGTCTGGAGTTGGCTGGCCGTAATTTGACTAGCTCTCAGGCCCTCATGAAGGACAGGTACGACCTCAAGGTTAAACTCAGGGAGTTTCACGTGGGTCTGGAGGTGTTGATTCTACTGCCCCTTGTAGGTCACCCCTTATCCGCGAAGTACACTGGTCCTTGTGGGGTGGTTGAGAGGCTATCGGACCTGGATTGCTTGGTAGCCACTCCAGACAGACGTAAGCGCAATCAGTTATGTCACGTTAATCTCATGAAGGAGTATGTGAGGCACCCCCCTGAGCCTCTCACTGTGCCTGTGATGACGTTTAGCAGTCAAGGTGGAGAAGGAGAACGGGACAGTCAAGCTCAGGTGGAGGATAACTGGAAGGATAAGAAAGTCAAATGGGCGCCTGAGTGTGAGAAGGCGTTTAGAGTAGTAAAACACCTGTTGTGCACTCACCCGATCCTCAGGGCCCCTGACTTTAGCCTACCTTTCCAACTAGCAACGGATGCTAGTGGTGTGGGGGCTGGTGCCGTCCTTATGAAAAAGGACGATGATGGGCTGGAACATCCTGTTAGTTTCTGCTCGGAGAAGCTCAATTCAGCCCAGGGAAGCTGCTCTGTTGTCGAGAGGGAGCTGCTGGCAGTTGTGCTTGCACTGAGGCATTTCGAGGTCTATGTTCCAGCCTATGGTGCGGTCGTTGTAGTTTACACAGATCATCACCCTCTCAAGTTCTTGGACCAGTTTCACAATCGGAATATGAGGCTGACCGGGTGGTCGCTGGTGTTACGGGGGTATAGCCTGGACATACGCCATATTGCCGGTTGTGACAACGTGGTTGCAGATTGTCTTTCAAGGGTATATGATCCTGGGTAGATTGACACACGGGTAGCCTCCTGCTTTAGTTTGAACAGTATTTTGCGCTTGGTGCTTGTTGGCTCGCGGTTGTAGCCCAGCGTATTGGGTCGTAAAGCAGGAGTTGAGCGTTTGGTATAGAAGAAAAAACTAGGCTTGCCCCTATAGTGCAGCCGAAATAAACAAATTAAAAACATAAAAATCAAATAAAAACTCTTTCTTTGATAGTTGAATTTTTTCAGTATGTTATAGCAGCAATTCTGAGTTGCACTCCTCTCAGAATGCTGGGCTAGAGAAGCTCGCTCTTGAGGAGCATAACTACATATGATTTAACCTATTGTGTCGGGGAGGGTTATAATTTTGTAAAATGTTTTGTTGAGAACTGTGCCAGATATTTTACTGCCGCTGGGTGATGGGAAGTAGAGATGTAGCATGGGTTCTAACCATCAGATTTGTTTTGAGCTTTGGGCCTCTGAGAAAAATCTTGGGGGGGTGTGACGTTAACCACTCCGTTAGAACCGCATGTCTTGTCCTACAGTGACTCGCTAGGATCGCCAGGACAGTGGATGTGGCTACAGTTGATGTATTATTGTGTGCTTTATTTCATATGAAAGCTCGTGTCATGGGCAGTCCAGAAAGGCTCTTTGTTTTCGCCCATGTCAAGGCTTTATATATTTAATTGCAAAGTATATGTTTTATCATTAAGTAGTAATGATAAGATTTGAGAGAGAGAGTAGAACAGAGTGAGAGGAGGCGCGCAGTGTTTTTTGCCATGCTTGATGACGTCACGGCTGGCTGGCCTGGGATTGGTTGGAGGAGTTTTTTACCATGCTTGGTGACGTCATGTTTGGCTGGCTTCTTTGTTATTGGCTGAAGGAATTGTTACCGCTTTGTCTACGCGGTGCGAGCTAGTGCTAGTATATATACAGCTCTCTTGTCACTCTCTCCCTCAGATCTGGTTTCTAGAACGCATCCCTCTTATCCCTTTGATACCTGTCCTCCTCTCTGCACCTGAGAACCTTTTCCTCTGCCTATCTCTCTCATTTTCCATATCTTTCACCACCTTTTATTAATATTATACCCCCTCTGGTTAACTCTGCATAATCAGCTTCATGCTGGCCAGTTGTATTGTGCGTTAAGGTCTTATATAACCCATGTATGTTTAGTTGTTAAGATAAGTTGATCACAAAGCATTGGGTGGCATTCATATTGTTCAGTACTGCTTCCTGTAATTATTAGTGTTCTGCTGGATTAGATAATGCTAGACTAGGAGTCTGATACTATAAGGTATTGTTTCCGATGGGTGCTGGCTTTAGTTAAAAGCTGCACGACATACCTGAGAACTGGAGTTGATTGGGTAAATTCTAGTCTGTGTGCCATTGAGAGTAGAGCATGCACGAATGAGGGCTTTTTGCCTATACCATTCTGCACTGTTCTAAGCTCGTTGTTTGTCTTTGAAGTACGCCAGGAGAACGCTTAATACTTCGGTATAAAGGTTTCTCAAGAGAGCTACCCTTCATTATAACGTAATACTTGACGCACAGACTTGAGATTTGCACTAGGCTATGTGGCATGCCATGCGCACCAGTATCTCGTATCATTGACTCTAGCTAGACTTTATCAGTCACAGTAGACATTAAGTATATTAAACCAATTACTCTTTTTATGCATACCCGTTTATGATTACACAAGCATTTCGCAGCCTAGTTTGATGTATTGAGACACAAACGACTTAGGCTCTTTTTGTTGATAGGAATACTGCATTGTCGTGGCGATTATTATTATTGTTGTGGCGTTTAGGATATTCTTGGCTCCGACTGCATTATATCTCCTGCCTTTTTGTGTGCATAGCCTGCACGAGCATTGTTCCGCTGCCTGCCTTTTGGGGTTCCATTTCCGATTCGAGCATCTTGATAGCATCTAACATTTAAAGAAGATTCCTTGTTGGTGTTGAAGGACTTTAGTGCACTTTCTTTCATGCAGGAGTGCCTGACATTTATTGATTAAAGTAACGTAAGCTGTAACTTCTCTTACCACCTTACTTTGCATACCATAACCAAGCACCTTCGGTTATAGGTAGTAATAGGCTGTTTTCACATAACATTAAGCCTAGAGTAGACGCACATTTATTGAGAGTTTAATAACCTATTATTGCATATAGAACTCTGGAGAGTATTTGTGTTCTTTGTTCACTGGGAATATACATCAGAGGTTGGATCTAGCGCTTTCCGTTGTAGCATTTATGCCATTACTAGTCCAATGAATAAGAACCCTGATATATTTAAACCTCAGTCGTAACAATTGGGAGTTGAACCAGTTGCTGTTTGCTGATGACAGTTGGTGGCGGATTCTGAGGAGAAACTACAGTGAGTAATCAAAGAGTTTGGTGTGGTATGTGGGAGGAGGAAGCTGAAGGTAAAGTCAATAAAAGTAAAGTAATGGTGTGTAATAGAGGTGCTCGTAGGGTGAATCTAGATGTGCGGCTGGATGGGGAAATACTGGAACAAGTGGAGTGTTTTAAATATCTAGGAGGAATGATAAGCAGGGACGCAGGTATGGAAAAGGAGGTAAAACAGAGTATGTGAAGGAAGGAATGATTTCGAAGCAATGGGAAGTATGTGGAAGGTGAGAAATCTCGGAATGAAAGCTAAAAGTGCAAAGTATCAAGGGATAATTGTACCAACAGTGATATATGGGGCTGAGACATGGGCTCTGAAGGCAAAGGAGAGAAGAAAGCTGGATGTGATGGAGATGAGCTGCCTGAGGAGTATGTGTGGAGTGACTCGTAGAGACAGATTGAGGAATGAAGAGATACATAGGAGAGTAGGGCAGCAGGAATATTTGTCAGCCAGAGTGGATAGAAGGGTGCTGTACTGGTATGGACATGCTGATCGAAGGGAAGATGAAAAGCTTACAAAGAGAATATGCGAGTCAGATACAAGGGGAGGTAGAGGGATAGGAAGACCTCCATTGAGATGAAGAGTTTGTGTAGTACAAGCGTTGGGAGATAGAGAAATGACTATAGATCAGGCAAGAAAAGTGGTAATAAGTAGGAATGAATGGAGAATGCTTGTGAATAGATGAGAATGCGGTCGTTTGGGAGAGGGGGTAGAGCGCCAGTTGGACTAGATAATAGTTCGTCAGGCACCTGGCCCGGGGAGCCGGTATATATGAAGGGTCATGTCAGGATGTGTGGTGGACGGGCACTGTGGTGTACTCCGCTGCCTGTCTGCCTGCTGAGACCGGAACTTCTCTGGGAGGTCGGGGGCCGGGGGAGTGCTGGAGTGCCCTTAGTGATCCCTGGTCTCTGGGTCTTCTCCTGAGCAACCTACAGTAGATGTGTGTGATTTTGTATTTTGTTTTTTGTGTTGTTGTATTTGTCCCTGTTCGGGCTCTGTCTCGAGTCGGGCACCCCCATCTATGGGGTATGTGCCTGAGTATATACATACATACATACATACATTATTGTCTTTTGGTGCACCCTATGTCTCACCCGTTGAATGTAGATTCCCTAGGTCCGGCGGTGGCCTATGTGGCTCGACTCTGAGGGTAGTGAACGTACTGAGGTAGGGCTGACCAAGACTCATCCGACACTCTGCCTTCAAGGACCCACCTTCTGATGTTACCTGGGGGACCACAGAAAACTGTCATTTGTCTTTAGGTGCTGTACATACATGCATACATACATACATACCATGGTTTATCGTCCTTTTCCATTACATAGTAAAGGCTCAGACAGTGTTGCATTTCAGTAGTTTGAATGTGGTACAGTAAATTCCGATCATAACACTGCTCCACCATGGCATCACTGTGGCTGACGTTTGCGGAGGGCTAACAGTGCTACAGCAGAACTCAACGAAGTCCCTCTGCAACACCTTTCTGCACCACGTCAGCCTCAACAGTGCTACAACAAGTATGTGCCATAACAAGACTTTACTGTAAATGATGGCCGTTGGTCCGAGCTTTCACCATTCCCTTTGTCAGATGCCTTGTGCAAAATGCATGCAGTAAAATAAGTGAGGCATATTCTCTTTTCCTCCACTAAATGAGAATGCTCCCTTACCCCAGGGTGAACGCATTTGCAGCTTGGTATGTTGCTATAAATATATATATATATATATATATATATATATATATATATATATATATATATATATATATATATATATATATACAGGTATACAGTATATATATGGCAAGGATTTGACATGTTGACGTTTTCACTAGTGGTCTTCACAGCTGGCACTTTATCCAAAACATATCGATGAAGATTTGAAACTTGGCACTGGGCCCATCATATACAGTATAATTATAAAGTACCTGACTGTGAAGGGCTCTTTTTGACCAACCCCTGATATACAGCAATGAACTAACCTGTGATGCTGGGAGGACAAGAGTGATGGCTGACCGTGGGTGTGTGCGAGGAGCGGGTCTTACTTGATCCCAACGAGCCTAGAAGGTCAATGTCATTATTATACGAAGCAATCCATCCCACTTTCAGATTATCCCACCCAGACCACATTAAACTTGAACTCTGGACTATAAATCAACAAGCAAATATGAAGTGGAGACAGGAGTACCAAAGGAGGGCCCAAGGGGCCCTCCTGCAACCATAAGAATTGCTGGGGACAAGCCTGGCAAGGGGGCCCTGGACCCAGGGTAAAATCCAACAGGGAAATGACTGAGGGAGGGGAGACAAGAACATAAAATTGAACAATGAGAGAAAGGAGACGAGAGGAAACAGAATAAATTAAAACATAGAGAATAGGAAGACGAGTATGAGAGAAGGAAAATGGAAGATGAAGAAAAGGAAACAAAAACAACACCGCCTCGACTTAACTCAATCCAGGAAGTTTCCCCACCACCCAAACAAAAACGCCACAAGCATCACAAGGCTCACAAACACCATAAACACAATGAGTCGATGAAGGAACACCGCAGCCGTGAGGAGACGAGGAGAGGAAGCGACCCAAACACCCGGATGCCCACCAAATTCAAACGCCCTTCTCGCCCTGACAGCAACAGTGAGACTGTTCAAGAAGTCTGGTGTTATCTTCGATGCAGGTAATGTGTTGCTGAGTAATTCTGGACTACACAAGGTCGGAAGAGTCACTGCAACAACACCAAGTTCTACAGGATATCTTACAGGCATTTCGGGTCGTAATATACCTTAGATTTGTCGTTTACCCCTGGATTGTCAAATAACTCCTTTGCCCGACCCGCACTGTGGCAGACTCGTTTGAACTGGCTTAAACCACCCGTATTGTAGCGTGTCGGTCTCGGCTTTCCCAAACAGTTATTATGTGTTGCTGAGTAATTCTGGACTACACAAGGTCGGAAGAGTCACTGCAACAACACCAAGTTCTACAGGATATCTTACAGGCATTTCGGGTCGTAATATACCTTAGACTTGTCGTTTACCCCTGGATTGTCAAATAACTCCTTTGCCCGACCTGTAGGCCTACTGTGGCAGACTCGGTTGAACTGGCTTAAACCACCCGTATTGTAGCGTGTCGGTCTCAGCTTTCCCAAACAGTTATTATGACAAACCTTAGGTTTGGTAATTGTCCTTTCCACCTTAGGACTCCCTGTCAAAGATCCAAAAATAGAATTAAAACCAGCAGACTGGTTGCATGCTGATGGTCTGGCTGGCGGAGGTAGTGTCTCTACTGGCTGAGATGTCGAATGCAGGATGACTATGGGCATGAAGGGCAAGTCAGGTGATGATGTCTTGTTCGGTGTTGTTGGGCATGATGCAACGGTTGCACCTGATATTTCCGGCGAGTTGATCAGTCGTGCATGTTGCGGAACTAGGTTGGAGTCCGGAAGGGGTGAGGAATCGTCCATTTTAGGGTTTGAAGAGGTGCGTATTTTCCCGGGTTTTTGCTCTCGTTTTCCGCATTGCTCTTCTGTTGATTTCGGTGGCGGAGCAGGTATTTCTGATTTTCTGATGATGCACGCCCCTGAGTTGATAGTGCGGCTGAAGTTGGGCATGTTTTGGTGTTGTGTTGGCTCGGCATGATGTGGGTGAAGCGTTGAGGCGTAACTGGTGGCTCCGTCCACTTGTGAATCATTTCGTCGTCGTTTTTGTGGTGAATTCGGTGGTGGACCTGGTGTTTTACTTCTGCCGATGCACGCCTTTGGGAAGTTGGGTTGGTCTTGTGGGCGGAATGTGGCGATGTTTGGGCTGGTGTAGGGATCGTTATCTGGGTGCAAAGCTTTTGATCCAAGATGGCCGTCCTGGTTTTCTGGGGAATAGTATGGTCCCCCATTTGAGGTACGTTTTCTCTGGAGGTTGTGGGTGCCATAGAACCTGCTCGTTTAAAGGAACACTCTTTTGGGATTCACCCATCACCATGCTGGTCGCCATGTAGGTACCCATCGGATTTGGCTGTGCTGGTTTCTTGAATGGTAGCAATCCGGACTATTTGGGTAGATGTTATAGCTGATGGTGGCGATTCCTTGTGGGTTTGGTTTGGCAATTTCTCCATATGCAGCATCTCAATAGTAATTGCATAGTGTTACTGATTATGCTTTAAAGTCGCCAATACTCACAAATAATACATATCAATAGTAAGAAGCAAAAAGGTATTTTCGTGCCTATTTGTTGTGATAATTAATCAGGTTATTGATTAATGATGCATTAAGTTTCAAAACAACTTAAGGGGACAGTGGTTATTTTTGGGGGTCTATTTATTTAGCCTATACTGTATATTCATTTATTTTTTTAGTTTCCTCCCTAGACCTCCATCAAACTTTAAAAAAACATCCAATAGATCCCTCTTTGAGATTAATTTGTACATTTTCGGTAGAAAAGTGTCATGGCCATAGGCCGGTTCCTCCACAATAACAGGCTCGCTTTCGCTCGCCTGAAAAAAAAGACTTACTAATGGGGCAAACGTCTCAAAATCTCAAAACTAATGGGGATAAGCATGAGGAAGGAAGGGGACCAGAAAAGCGGCCCATCTCCCCTTAAAAAAAGTGGTTTGTGATGCCTCTCACTTAATTGGCTGTATATAACTTGCGGCATCTTTGAGTACCAAGGCCCAGGTTTACAAAATGGCGGTCGGTAAATACAAGTTGGCCAAATACGTGCCCCATATATATTGACAGGAGCTTTTGGTATTTTGGCGAGACTTCCGCTCCAGACCGCTGGCCAACTGTCCATTAAATATATTAGTTCCCCCTTCCTGCCAGTCGCACCCGTGTGTCTTCATTTGGGAGGGCCGGGGGGCATTTGCATCAAAGAGAGAGAGAGGGGGGAGGGGAGTTAAATGCGAAAGAGAGATAGGCGAGTGTCAAAGTAAGAAAGAGAGATGGAGAAAGTGCGAGGGTGTGTCATATCAAGAGAGAGAGAGAGACAGGCAGAGTATGTCACCGTCAGGTGAAAGTATTGAGGGATAAACATTTACAATGACACCATGTCAATTCAAGAGAAAGTTACGCGTTTGTCTGTAAAATCAAAAGATAGACAGAGATACACGGAAAATTTGATATCTCAAAGACTTTGCGATCCATTCCTGGAGAAACTCAAGAAAAAGGAAACGCATAGTTCAAAACACTCACTGCAAAGCATGCACATATTATCTACTGTAGGCCTACTCTCCTTTCAAAATGCACATACAGAAAAACTTCTGAGATTGTTCCAGGTAGAACAGAGCTTAAAAGTTCCATTTATTTCCTAGGCCTAGGCCTACTAGTGTTAAAAATGTTCAGGTCAGGTCTAACTGAATTGGTTAAACCTATTTAGTATTTTAAATGCTTAAATGAGTTGAACATCCAGTCTACGTGTCTTGATCTACTTTAGCTCCTTACCTTACCCCTCCCCCCTTACTTCCACTGTCCCCATCCCTGCTTTGAGACCTTGTGCTATTGTGTTATATAATATTCCACCTGTAAAACTGGTAGCAAGCTAACATTATTCAGATCTTGTCCAGTCTTTGTTAACTCTAAGGTCTCCTCCACCCACAACGCAGAAATAGCCCAGCGAGGGGGAGGTTGGTAGTAAGGCTGAGAGTTTTGCCCAATGAATGTGGGGGCAGCTATTAGATAAAAAGTCAAATCACCCCTGCCGCCGCCTCCCTGACAGCTGCCAACTTTACCTACATGGTGGGAAACTGTTCATTTAAGGGGACAGTGGATGTTTGTCCGGTCTATTAATTCATTTATTCATATATATTTTTAGTTTCCTCCCTAGACCTCCATCAAGCTTAGAAAAATACTCCCTAGACCCCCCTTCAAGATAGATATGTAAATTTTTCGGTAGAAAAATTTCCCGGCCAAAGGCCGATTCCTCCTAAAACTACAGACTCGCTATCGCTCGCCAGGAAAACATCGACACCTAAATGGCACGAAGGGTCCTTATATTAACAAAAAAATGGGGTGAAAGGTCATAAAATCCCCAAACTAATGGAACCAGCGTCTTAAAATCTCAAAACTAGTGGGGCTAAACATTAGGGAGAAGGGGGTCCAGAAAAAACGGTCTGTCTCCCCTTAAGATCCGGCAGTAAGCGAGAGCGTGAAACAGAACGCCATTTTGGTGCCATAATGAGCATAAGAACGGCTTGCTATTACATTTTTGAGCAGGGGTTTTGTGGGGGGCGCTCGTTTATGGCCTTGGCCTTGCTCGGGACCTTGGGGCTGTTCGGCCAGACAGCCTGGGAAACAACAACAATATTTTTGATAATATTGAATTCCGATCCACAGGGCAAGTATTCTATCCTGTACCAGTATTGCTGAATGTTTATAATGGCTTTGGGTATAACTGACCACCTACGAGTTTCTGATGGACATATATATTAGCGAATTTGATTATATATATATACTGTATATATATACACACCGGTACTCACTACAATCATATTTTAGCTAGTGGTTCTGCTAAATATCGCTGCCTAGAGCTCCAAATTCCGTATACCCCGGAACTCGCAAGTGTAAAGGGCGGCAAAAGGCGCCCGTGGCACCGACATGGCGAAGGTTGGCCGACCCCTGTTATTATAGGGACTCTAACGTACACTTTAGGAGATAGGAGAGGAACAACTGCCCTATTTTACTTTTCCGTCAAAACAAATGATCACTTTTAGCCATTTCACGCACTGGACGCCATTTGAGCCTATTCTGGGATACTTAAAAGCCTCTGTGACCATCAGGGGGGTTTAGAAACCTTTAGTTTATTTACTTCAACCTCTGCAGTTGTCTTTGAGCTAGCTGTGGGCAGAAAACTAATTTTGGAGAGGTAATTATAAGATAGAGAGAAATCTATTTCTGATTGCTAATTGGCAACGTGCGTGGAAGGGTTAATGTGATCACCTTTGTCTGTCTGTTAGCTTGTAAGATGGATGCTTACAAACTGATTGACGGATTTAGATTAAATATTATCAGTATCGTCAATAAATGGTAACAGAAAGAAACAATTAATTTGTGACCAACATCAGATAATATAATGACTCTCCCGATCCTCCCCACCCTAGAAATAATCCCCCTCATATCCCAATAATCCCCCTCATATCCCAATAATCCCCCTCATATCCCAATAATCTCCCTCATATCCCAATAATCTCCCTCATATCCCAATAATCTCCCTCATATCCCAATAATCCCCCTCATATCCCAATAATCTCCCTCATATCCCAATAATCTCCCTCATATCCCAATAATCTCCCTCATATCCCAATAATCTCCCTCATATCCCAATAAAGTTTAGGGTCGCAGAGTAGCCTACCAGCTGAAGAATGGTTTATATAGATAGACTAGAGGGGCCTTTTTTTTCTTTTTTTTTTACCATAGGCCTAAATGTTCTTTTGGATCTGGGTTCTATATCCGGATCGCCTCCTAAAATGAACCACTTCGTCCTTGGCGCATATCCTATCTGCCCATCAAATTTCGTGAAAATTGGTTCATAACTTTGTGAGATATCTTGTTTGCAGACAAATACATGGAGGCAAATGCATAACCTCAGTCCAACTTCGTTTTCGGAAGTAGCAAACCGAGGCGAAAACTAAACCTCCGCCCAATTTCGTTAGCAGAGGTAATAAATGGATAACACTGATGGATAGATTATATAGATTAGAGGAAAATGTAGGAAGAAAGAGTGTGTGTGTGTGTGTGGGGGGGGGGGGGGGGAGGCATAATCAAGTAAAGGGTAAAGCTTGTGGGGGTTATCGTTCTTGAGCTCATCATAGCATTATTAGGATTATTAAGCCAGCACACTGCAAGTCAAGTACATTTTCAGGACTGGAGCCCCTTTTTGAGAACCCCAGTCCCTTTTCTGGTAAGGTATTAACCCTGACTTATTATGGGGTTTTTTTCCACCAACCAAGTTCATTTCTAAACTCAATTAATGAAATCAACAAATGTGGCACTCCAAGGACTCGAACCTAGGATATACTCACATCGAAATTCCGCGCACTTATGCATTACGCTATCAAGACAGTTCATATATCTGCACTGTTTCCAAACCAGTGCTTGCCTATATATTTTTAACCCCTTCAGGATGATACGATGACGTGTTCCTTCACTATATTACTATACACTAGCTTAGGGGGGATTTTGTAGTTTGGCATCTTCAAAAATTATGCTTTACCAGAATTCAGCCACCTAACATAATTTACCCTCAGTCTAGTTTCATATACCATACACACATACACAACATACACACACACACACAACAGATATATAGCGATACAAAAATGCTCATCGAAAATTACCGGAAAAAACGTTCGTGTGACATCGCCTCTAGTCTGCAGGTCTTCTATACAGTCTCCAAAATGGCATGACGCTCACAAGTTGGCCATATTCTATAAACTAAATCATCTGCAAAGCCCCCGGATTACTTTTAGCACCGGTGATGGATATTTCCCCTCGTCTGACGTCTTAGCTCCGGCCACTAATATATTGGCGGACATTTTAAGGGGGCCCACCTCGTTATTTATTCTCTCTCTCTCTCTCTGGGTTGATTCCATTTGGCCCCATTCAGCCTACTGTTTTAAGACGTTTATCCCCATCCAGGTGTTGATTTTTTCCTGACGAGCGGTAGCGAGCCAGCATATTTTGTTTTATATTTTTTTGACAGCAGGCTAAATTTGTAAAATTTTCGATAGAAAAATATCTCCGGGGAAGCCGGATTTCTCCATAAAATGCTGGCTCGCTACCGCTCGCCAGGAAAAAATTGACACCTGGATGATGATAAACATCTTAAAACAGTTGGTTGAATGGAGCCGAATGGATACAAGCCAGAGAAAGAGAGTATAGGAGAGAAAAAAGCAGGTCACCCCCCTTTAGGCAGGAAAAACCATAAACGAGAGCAGCTTATGGGTAAATTATGATCACTATATCTAATAGGAGGGGAGATTTACTGCAGCTGGTTGATGGGGCTAATAATAATATGTTTTCAGCTCTAGTCCGAACGAATTTACTTGAAGCCAGAATCTCCCAATCTTTCTTATGTTCAACAGGTGAGCTCTGGAACTCTCTCCCTGGGTCCATCTTTCCCTCATCCTATGACTTAAATTGCTTCAAACTCCATATGTCCAGACATTTTGGCTCGAACATTCCTTGATTTTGGCCCTGTCACTCTTTCAACTCCGGGGGAGGCACTCGTCACAGGCAGTTTTGCCTCATCCCTCAACCACATAGAAACAAAAATATACAATATATAGGCTATATAGATATAGATAATTATATAATATATTCCTTATAAATAAGCCATAAATCTTGACCTCAAACCTCTATATCTGAAGAGGGGCTAGAGAAAATGAGCTATACATTTTCATACCTATTTTCTGGCTGACTCTTCCCAAATGGTAGAAATATTAACTCGATTGATTTGGTTTGTTTTGAGTTATGAAGGTTAATGGTTAAAATTATTGGCATAATAATATTAAATAGATTAGTTAGCTAGGTAAACAAATATAATGGGCAGGAATAAGTGTATTGCAAAGGAGAGATGTGAATATATGAAAGACAGATTGATGGTAATGTAGAATAATTAGAATAGATAATGAGTTATTGGTGGAAATGGATTTGTTTGTATATGCACAGTAGCCTTCATTTATATTCTCCCAGGAGGTTCCACACAAACTGTAGGTGATGTACAGTAACACACACACACATACACACACGGTGGCCGAGCGCACTTAGTCTCTATATTGGGAGCGCTAGCTCTGGTGTCGGGGATTTGATCCCACGCGCCGGCAGGGGAAGTTCTCTCAAATATTTTCCCTGGCCGTGAAGGCTAGGTCTGAACGGACCGCCTCGGCCCTCGGGGAACCCACAAAGTTTCCTGCCCACGTCCTACCCCCACGGGGGTATGAAGGCGCCCTCGTTAGAAGCCAGGATCAGTCTGTTGATATTTTAGGATAAGATCTAGGTTAAGTCTGTATATTTTCAGCCTCATTGGCTGCCGACTTGAAATAAACCGATTATTATTAGTAGTAGTACACACACATAAACAAACATCCATCCCCCCCCCCCCCACACACACCCTGCCATGCCTTCATTAATCACATAATAGTGTGCTATTTGGTAGGGGCGTGGCCGTAGGCAGATGTATGACACTCTATATAATCTTATCTCCCCAACGCCTCCTTCCTCTCTCTCTCTCTCTCTCTCTCTCTCTCTCTCTCTCTCTCTGCCAGTAGGTCGGATCACCTCGTGGGAACCAAGTGGTCTGTGGTCTGTGTATCTGTGTAACTCTCTCTCACCACTTACCTGTTGACTACCCACGAACCATGTTAGTGTGGGGGCGTATCCCGGGGGCATGTGGCGGGGGGGCTGACAGGTGACGTTGATGATGTCGGAGGGTTGGTACATCCCCCTCACACCCTCGATCACAGGTAGGGCGATGGGTTCACCTGTCAAAGCGGCAGGAGGAGAAAGAGCTATAGATATTTGAGGGGTGATTGGACAACTCAACCATTAACCCCTTCTGTACCGGGGATGTACAGTACGTTTCATTATATTGTGGCAACTATTAAACGATTTTGTACAGCTTAGGAAGGAAGTCTACTCATTGGAAAGGCTACAGACTATCTCAATTATTCCTTTTAGCTACCACATATCCTTCCTAAGCTTTATTAAATCGTCTAAATGTAGCTAGAAAAAATAAAAATAAACGTCACCGGTACGGAAGGGGTTAAATAGTCAGGCTACATCTCAACCAGTATATGTAATCCTTAGACTACTGCTAGCTTAGGTTAGGATTTTTGGTTAGCCTTGGTTGACTCCATGGAACTTCTCAACCACCATATCCCCTACAGAACTATTATAGTAGAAAACGACGAGAAAAACAGACGACTCCTTCCTTATCCACCTGTGTCATTAGATGTATGGTCGGACCTTGTTTGTATTAGTTGTATTTTCTTCGTCTAATCTTTAAGTAAATACAAACAATGAATAACTTGGTTGTTAAGCAGTCCCCGTTCATTCAGGCTGCTCAGGACTCAATCTCCAATAATGTATTGATATTCTTCTCTACATAACATTTCCAAAGGTCACATTCTTGGGGAATACTTACAGGATTATCGGGATTATCTAGTCTCCAATAGAGACTAGTCTATGAAACCTCTTTAAGGAAACATACCCAATGGGTTCTATCCTTGGAGTTCCAGCTTGAAGATTTCCATTGGGGCCCTTCTCAGGGCTTCGCCACCCTTATGCATCCCCTAGTGGTCCACTATATTGGTACTATACCTTAAATTTATTGGTCATAACATATTTACTTTCCCTGATGGCCCGCCCCACTACAGGTCTTACGCCTCTAAATCCACCATGGTCCTTTCTTTCAAATCCATCTTAAATCCCTGGGCACCACCCAGGAGATCCCCATCTTGGGCTCTCCCTTTGAGGTGTCCGTTGGTGCCCCTCTCAAGGGGACTCCATTGATGGGGCTGGCTCTCATAAATCCCAACTCCCTCCACCAAAGAAAAGAAAAGAAATTAAAAAACAAATCTACAGAAACCCTCCTGAAAGGTCATACCCTGAGATCCCTGTGATGTGTATTCCAGTCAGTCATGACAACCTTCCTGTCGGACCTCTTCTCCCTCTCCCACTAGTCCACTAGACAGTTTCAGTCCAGTTGGTTCACATTCAGACTAACAACGTCACGAATCAGGCAACCAATACTTCACTCGTACCTGCCCATGCAATTACTGTACAAGAAGTTACAAGAAATAGTTATTATCTCAGAGACCTTGCGGTCCATTTCGGGGAAATACTCGAAGTGGAAGGGGAGAGATTGTTTTTGCACTATACTCATTACAGAGTGTGCAAAATACTTCTTGAATCGCTCTACTGAAAAACTGCGTGTAACTTCAGAAGGAAGTTTTCTCCAGGTAGAATAGATCTTATATGTGAAAAAGTTTCCACACGTACTAGTGCTGAACCTTTTATATTTTACTTCCAGCTATGGTTGCGTGTTACTTTCATATTGAGGCTAAACATTTTACAATGGAAGTAGTCATGCCTCGGAAATTATTAACACAGTCGGAATTGAAAATTACTACAATGCATTACTACTGAGAGAGAGAGAGAGAGAGAGAGAGAGAATCACCTACGCAGGATAGTAAGGTGAGCCTCTGCCGCGTCCGTCCTGAAGGTGGGCTGCTCGGCGATGACCTCACAGCGGTACAGGCCCGAAGCAGCTAAAGAAAGCCGACTCAGAGCCAAACTCACACGGTCATGGATACGATACGACTCCTGGAAGAATTGAGGAGAGGGAGGGAAAGAGACACAAGTTAAATTAACATTCTGGTTATTGACAAACAGCTTTTGGAAATAACTTTAAATATTGACATATCATCAGTCACGACTAAACTTACCCATGGTGGTGGTAAGCTAGAAATCCTTTTTGTGATGTGTATGAAGGAGACAAAAGGCAAAGCTGCCTGCAACAAGTGGTATATAATCCCAGTGGGAGGTAGCATAACTTGATAAATTGAATGGGTGGGGACATGGGCAAGAACTCTAATAATTCTCTAACTGTTCGGGTTATATATAGCCCATCTTGAAATGGAACTAAAATTACACAGAACCGGAAACATTAGAAAATAAAGATTCAATATAAATCATTCATAACTTTCCTCCTCACCCACCATTCACACATCCTTACCATAACAGAGAACTTATGTGATGGCCGTATGTTGATAGGTTGGTCTCTCTCGGTGGGTACATAGCGGTAGAACTCTGTGCCGTTGTGATACCACTTGAGGGAGTAGAGTGGGGTGCCTGCTAGGTCAAAGGTGCACCCCACGTTCACCTGCCCGCCCACCAAGCCGAAGTGAGGCACCTGGACGCCCTGGATCAGACTCTCCCTGGTCCTTGCTAGTACCCGTGTACCTGGAAGTATAGTGTGGCACTAAATGTGGCTACTCAAGGATAGGTGTCAGCCTCAAACTAGCGGATTTCTAAACCCTTGTGTTTACATTACAACTTAACCATCTTCAGAGCATCTAAAAGAAAACAGAAATATACATAACATTAACCTGACAAGCGCGATATAGACCTAGGTGCTAGGGTAGTTATTTGTGCATTTCTAGCCCTGGATTCTGACAGAATTCGTTATATTTACAATATAAACCATTATTTGTTTTCGGTATGCTTTTATTTTACATATATGATGTATATATGAACCTTCAAGAGTGCTAAAATAAGTGGGAAAAGCATTTGGGTGGTGAAAAACGAAGATATTGGCCACCCGGTCATAATCTCAGGCGAGAGAGAGACACAGGCAGCCCTCCCCTCTCGCTGTCTGGGAGTCAACTGAGACGAGCGGGGCGGTGTGTGCCGGTGTCTGGGTGTTGCATAACGATCTTTTATGCAACCCACTTGTGCTACATTATCGCGGGAGAGAAAAATAACCGATAAATGATGATAATAAGTGGATAAATAGGTGATAATTGAGGAGGGGGGGGAGGGGGGAATAAGGTGGGGGAGGGGGAGGGGTGAGAAACACATGGATGAGTACTAGAGGGGAATTATCTCACCTAGAGACAAAATCCTTTGTTTTGATAGGCCCTTTTTTTTTTTGGAAGGCTTTTTTTATGGTCCTGCTTCCGTGAGGCCTATCGCGTTCCCTATAGGAAGCCTTCCGTGAGGCTTATCGCGCTTGCCGGGTTAATGATTAACTGGATCTGATATATATATATATATATATATTTCTAATCTCTCAGTGGGGTTCGAACCGCCGACCGTCAGGACGATAGCCGACGCTTTAATCAACTACACCACGGCAGTCTATATATATATATATATATATATATATAAAGAGAGAAACAAAATTAAAGAACATGTTATGAATTCAACTCTGAGATTACGTTCTTGCATGTTTTTACCTCCCCCCCCCCCCCCTTGATATTTTACCCCAGCATCTCTCCTCATAAATATACTACTCAAGTACTCTAAAGTTTATATTCCCCTAATTTGTCAGTCTCAGGATTTCTGGAGTTGTAGATAAAATATGCCACATCAGACGAACGATCTTCAAAGAGCGACATGGTGGTTTTTATGCTGTTTTCTTTTAAGAGCCGAGCATTCTTACCCCATATTTTTATTATCAGAGGGAGATTTGTTTTTAACTTTAACCCTTTCAATATACAATGACGCTATTTATGTTGTATTCTGGCTATCATTAGACCAATTTATGCAGCTAAGAAAAGATCTCTAGGAAGCAAAATCTCAATTAATCTTCCAACTCCCACAAACCTTTGCTAAGTTCAATGCAATAGTTCAACAGTAGTCACCATAAAATGAAAGTATAGGCCTACACTCAACGATATAAGTTAGGGTCCAAGTTTTCGAAGCTATCCCGAACATAATTCATTCTTATTAAGGGGGGGGGGGGGGGGGGTCACTTTTTGGGCTATTTTTGCATGTATTCATTATGTTTTTAGTTTCCTCCCTAGACCTTCAAATTTAAAAAAAAAAAAAAAAAAAAACATTAGATCCCCCTTGTAGAATAATTTGTACATTTTTCGGTAGAAACATTTCCCGGCAGAAATGGGGCGAAAGGTCTTAAAATCGACTAAGTAATGGAGCAAACATCTTAACATCTGAAAACTAATGGGGCTAAACATGAGGGAGAAAGTGGTTCAGAAAAGCGGCCCCTTAAATGGGTGTTGCTGTCGTAGAAAAAGCTTGTAATAGCATAAACAGTGTTGTCAAAAAAGATGGATGACGTTGTGTGTCAAAACAGTCTCCGGGGGTGTTCACGCTTAACCCCTTCTGTACCAGCGACGTCTTTTTTATTGTATGTCAGCTATAATTAGACTATTATATTCAGCTTAGGAAGGACGTCTAGCAATTAAGTGGCTACAGACTATCTCCATTCATCTTTTTAGCTACCAAATATCCTTCCCAAGCTTCATAAAATCGTCTATAGATGCAGCTGAAATAAAAACAAAAAAACGTCGCTGGTACTGTACGGGTTAATATAATGTTGGTTATAGTCCGTTCATTATAGGTAGGCCAGACATCGTGACCTCTAACCTCTGTAACTCACAAAGGGCTAGAGCAAATGGGCTGTCAATGTCCACACCTATTATCTGGCTAACTCTTCCCGAAATAGTAGAAATATGTGTTTGATTACTCTATCTAGGCCCTGTTTCTTTTCAACTGACGGTAAATTGCAAAGTTCCCATCAAAAAAATTCAGTGATTTTGAAGATTTTGTAGTGAAATATGGTACAAATTATTTGAATTTGGTCTTAATATGGTGCAGAGACAGTGGATTAATATGTTTCCATTAAGTATCCAGAAATTACCTGCTAAGTGATTAAATTTACCGTCAGATTACCGCATTTTATCAGGTAATTCTGCTGAATATTAATATCTTCAGCTCCAACTTCCTTATAGAACGAAACTTATGATACACCGGCGAACTATTATAAGCCACTAGAACAACACAGATTATATTACTCGGATTCACTATACCCTGTTTATTCTCAGCGGAAGGTAAATTGCCATGTTTCCATCTAAATTATTCGGTTATTGCGAATATGTAAGGGGAGATGGGTCGTCTTTCTGGTCCCCTTTCTCCCTCGTGTTAAGCCCCATTTTGTTTTGAGATTATATGACGTTCGGCCCATTAGTTTGGCGATTTTAACATCTTTCGCCCCATTTCGTTATCAATTTTAAAACCTTTCGTGCCATTAAGTTGTCGATTTTTTCCTGGCGAGCGGTAGCGAGCCTGAAATTTTAAGAGGAACCGGCCTTCGGCCGGTACATTATTCTACTGAAAAATTTACAAATTTATTTTGAAGGGGGATCTAGGGGGTGGGTTTCTACGGTTAATATAGGTCTAGTGAGGAAACTAAGAAACATAGGAATAAATTAAATAGTAGACCAAATAAACGGCCCATCTTCCCATTACCCCTTCTGTACCGGTGACGTCCTTTTAACTCTATTCTGGCTACTATTAGACAATTTTAGTAAGTTTCTAGTAATTAACAGGCTTCGAACTATCTCACTTTACCCTTTTTACTAACGCAGATCCTTCTTAAGCTGCACAAAGTCGTCTAAATATAGCATGAATAATATTAAACAGACGTCGCCGGTACAGAAGGAGTTAATGACGAAATGTGTTGTTATTTATGAAAATTTGATATTGCTATTATGCTAGATAGGTGACCTAGATGTGTGTGAATTTGTGTTTTGTCTGTGTTTGTTCGTTGTTTTATGTTGTGCTTTGTGTTTTCCCTGGTATAGCTCTGTCTTGAGGAGGCCACCCCCAAGACAAACAAAAATAATAAAATATAAATAAATAGAACATAAAAATAAAAATAGGAAAAGTGGGGATTGGGCCTGAGCATATAGATAGATAGATAGATAGATAGAATAGCTATTATGCTGAGAGTCATTTCATATTTCTCCAGTAAGTATCGAGAAATCCGTTGCTAAGAGATTGAATTTACTGCCAGCTGAACATAAAGAGACTATAGTTAACTGGGTAGTGGTTATTGTTTGGTCTATATATTTATTCAATTATTTTTTAGTTTCCTCGCTAGACCGCCATCAAGCTTTAAAAAAAAAAAAAAAAAAAAATCTAGACTTCCTTCAAGATAAATTTGTACATTGTTCAGTAGAAAAATGTCCCAGCCGAAGGGCAGTCAGGTCAGGTCAGGTGAAGGTATTGAGGGATAAGCCTTTACAACGGCACCTCGTAGCTACTTTCTACTTTCCTATTTTCTGAAGAGAGTAGAGAGGAGATAAGAGAGAGAAAGCTGTTGGAGTGGCTTTGATATGTGTGTTATTAGTCTGTATACGTCGTCGAGGTGTCCCCCGACTGGGTGCGAGCATACAAAACACGCTAGGACGTACTGCCACACCCACTAAATGTCCGTCTTGGCTGGGATCGAACTAAGTCAATCAGATTCACACGTGAGTGCTCGCCACTCGACCGCCGCGGCTCGTCCTTCTCAAAATTGCATGTAATTCATGTATTTAACTTGAATTACTTAATTAGTCTGTAAATTACATTGCAAAAAACGTAGACTCTTCACAATTCTTCTAAATGACAGCACATTTTTAAACGTATTATATCCTGCGTGACGCCAGATGTATCACGGATTTTTCGTCTGCATATGACTCTCGTAAATTAATTTCACACTCCACTCTCTTTATTCTTTAAATTATCAATTATCCATCCACCTGTTCCTTTGTCAAGACTCAAGAGCACAATTAGCAGGTACGCATGTTTGTGTGGCAATAAAGAAGATTTAAGCCAACCCTCCTCGTTAGATTCGTATGCCGTTAGCTTTGATACAAATCGTGAATCTCCTTGAATAAATCCCCACTCCCAAGACACAAGAACAATGAATCTTATGTATTTATAAAAAGTTCGTTTCTACTGCTCATTAAAGCCAGTATCACACGAGAGCATTTATAGTCAACATTCTATGATCAACATTTGTCTGGCTACATTTCTGGAATATTTTGCACTGGTATCGGACACTAGACTGTTGATAGATGAATTTAGGTGACCAAAATATTCTAAATATTGACCTCAGAAGCTGCCAGACCAGTGTTGAGGATAAATGTTGAGTGAAAAAGCGCTCGTGTGATACCGGCTTTAGTGTTTGATCATCATTGGATAACTGTAACTATACGACCGGTCTCTTTGCTAGTCAAAAGTTTGCAGACAACCTTGCCGATAAACTGGAATTTTAAGTTACTATTACCTTTTCTTGACATTCCCCATGTGTTTCTAAATTCAGATAATCTGTGACTAATGCTATTTGTTTCAAGGTGTTGAAGATATCACACACAATATGGTCAAGGTTATCGGCGAATTATTGGGCTTAGCTGTAGGCTACCTACAGACTCGTAAAAAATGATTGGTCAATATAGTTTTCCTTTTGTTAATGTACTCATTTGGGATATATAAGTGGATGTAATTAGCTGTAGGGCCTTCTGCCTGCTCTACTAGCTGCCAACGACCTGCCTACCATAGTCATCCCTCCAGATCTCCTTGCCCGAACAACAGCAACCGAGAAACCGCCCAAAAAGAAGCCTACCAACAACCCGAAGACTCAACTCCTGCCTCGACCACTTTGCCTTCAGAAGACTCCAACATCTACAGCTTCAACAACAATCAAGGAGAAGGCCCCACCATCAACATCAACACCATCAACACCAGTCAACGTCGCCGCACCAGTAGCAGCCTCGACTCCAGCACCTGCCACCATTGAACATCCGGTGGCAGCCTCCTCCTCTGCCGACTACTCCGAGTCCACCATAGGAGAAGATGTCGACGTGGAGGAGATGGAGGAAGATGATGGAGACGTCGACTTGGGGGCCACCGCCAGCGAGCTTCAGGAGACCTTCAGCGAGCTGACCAAGAAGATCAAGGCAGCTGCAGCAGAAGGAAAACCTCTCTCACCAGCCTTCAAGAAAGTTCTCCAAGTATCTGCACCAGAGAAGCCTTCTTAAATGTCTGGAAAAAGAATAACACCATCGGCTTCTTCACCACCACCATCATCGATCACCACCATCTCCCACCTTCATCTTGCACTCACCACCCCCAGCCCCCTTCTTGGCAAGCCACCTGAATCTCATTAAAGAATGCTCTAACGATTACAATTCAACCCCAACCCAAGTACTCAACTCACGCACGTTGGGTCAAGCCCCGACACCCTATTTTCTCTCACTATTACCACTGTCTCTCCTACTTAACCAATAAAAACTTCCCTTCTTTCACCCTCACCCACCTTTTCTATATTCATTCATTCATTCATTCATTCTGTAGGGCCTACATAAAACGTCAAACATGGTTCGATTACTGTAGCCTATATGCAAGTAACACTAATTGACCACTTGCGAGTTTCAGGCTATAAGGAAGTTGGAGCCGTGAACATCGATATTAAACAGAAATGCAATAAATATGTAAGTTTCTGATGGATAAATGATATGTTGAATTG
This sequence comes from Paralithodes platypus, assembly GCA_032716605.1. Classification (NCBI taxonomy): domain Eukaryota; kingdom Metazoa; phylum Arthropoda; class Malacostraca; order Decapoda; family Lithodidae; genus Paralithodes; species Paralithodes platypus. The sequence goes on along the minus strand of CM064486.1, from coordinate 7,108,981 downwards.
GGTTTTATGTATTTATAAATGTACTACGACCGTATTTTCACTGTACATTCTGTTAAATAACGTAGTTTACAGCTCCAACTTCCTTATAGAACGAAACTCGCAAGTCGGCAATTAATCAGTTCCCCTATGTAAGCCATTGAAGGGCTGCTTAAAGAATATATATATATATATATATATATATATATATATATATATATCCTATATAAAGCATTTTTATTTGTGAACAAAATATAAGGCACGTTCTGTTTACTGTTCCGAGCAGGGTAGCAATTGTGTGTTTGTTTTTATTTATGTATTATTATTGTTTTTCACTAAGCGGTTACACATATACGTTAATTAAGATAGGTGAGGTAAGCTTGGTTAGGCTAATCGAACGAATTTCATGTCAACCTAACCTAAAATAGGTTAGGCCTATGTCCAAAAAAAATTATCTGTATTTAGCATCGCGATAAGTGCTAACAAATGGTCATAACAATCGTTGATATTGATAGCCTAGTTGTAACTTGGTCGTAGCTATTATTATAAGATGTACTAAGGAGTATAAAAATGTGCATTTAATGATTATAAGATGCATGGCCTCTCAAAACCCAAATAGCTAACCCTAATTTCCCACCCACTACACCCAATATCTCTTCAATGGATATTCATTTTGACAACCTCGGACACTTGCCTTCATATATTTCCTGACTGAAGACTTCCCGGCCGATATTATCTCTCTCCACGGGTCTCTCTGCCAACTGCCCCCACTCGTGCCCATACTCCACACACATACATTTTCCACACTTGGGTAAACAAGGATTTTCTGTTGATTCTTTGGCCGACCGTTTAATTTATGGTCTAGTGGGTGTAGGCTATAGGCTAGGGGTGTTGGAAGTAACGCCAAGGATGGATTTTGGTGCGAGGTCTGGGTGGCATTTTTCGTCATGTGTTAATCGATTTTGAGGTTTCACTTGTAAACTGAGACTTATATCATTAATGGAAACGTTACAAAACTGCCCTGTCTCTACATTAAATAATTGCCAAGTTTTCATAGTTAACAACATATTTTGCTATAAAATCTTCATAATAGCCCCATAATCACGATGGAGACAACAATTTCCCGTCAGCCAAAGAAAACAAAAAAAAATAGACCTATCCTGCATTGCCTATATATATATATATATATATATATATATATATATATATATATATATATATATATATATGGCAGACACTCATAATAAAATACTACCGTTTTGTATATATTTATTTGATATTGACTGATAACTTGAATGTAAAGGCGATAGTAGGGTTGGGTGGTGGGTGATAACTACCGTGTTTGATGGAGGAGCAATAATGGTTTGGTGGTTTCCACAGGTACACCACGGTAGCCTTGTCCGTTTCTTAGTCATTCAGGTGTGACTTTAACCTCATGACACAGGGACAAGGGGCTTAATTCTCAACTTTTGGTAATGCACTATATTGACGAAAATTAGGGGACAGTGAGAAACAAGCTCTGGCAAAATACCATACTGATCCAACTGTTTGTTAATAAGTTATTCCCGATAAACGATGTAACACGGCCTCTGAAACCCTTAGTAGGTATCTTTTTATGTAAAAAAAAAAAAAAAAAAAAATCTGTAGTGTCTTCCAACTGTTCTATCTATCTATCTATTGCCTGACGCCGTGATCCCCGAAGGGGTGGCCACGAACGAATCGCCCCCATGCACCTCTGTCCCCAGTCAGTCGATGCCCCTCCCCCCAACCAGCACCGCCTTCGTTCATGTACTTCCTCACTCCATCCTTCCACCTCTCATTCGGTCTACCTCTTCCTCTCTGTCCCTCCACCTCGCACCCTCTTAAACTGTTAAATAGCCTAATTAATTGCAAGACAATATTGAAAAAATATCTTTATAATATTGTAAAGTTGTTGGACAGCCTTTACTATATACTGTATATTATGCTGATTGGTATTTGGCCCAGTGACGATATGTTTGGCTGACTGTAGGCTACTTTGAAGTGAGCCACATTTGTAGGTCTTTGGGTGTGATGAAAGGAGGGTACACACTGTCGTCAACCTTCAATGTTTTTACTGCTCATAAATGACCTAAATATATCATACTAACTCATGTGTGTTTGTGTTTTCTGTCATAAAATGTGTGTTTAGGGGGACGGTGCCTTTCTAGTCACATACTATTTGGAGTATGTAATAATTGTACTGAAACCAAATAAAACAGATCACTATACTGTAGGCTATTGAGCAAATAATTAATGTGCGTGCAATTTTGTAAATGTTATTCTGACATTCATATAGCTCTACATCCATGATTCATTGATTGATAATGTTAAGTGTGATGATTATGTAACGGCAACTGAATGGCAAATGTAGAAAGCAAATCATCAGATTATTATTAGATAAGTGATTACAGTTTTATAGTTCCCAGGAGGATCACATGTTTTCATTAATTTCATTGAGAGATGTTTGGTGTTGGGAGTGAAATTAATTAATTAGATTATTAACATCATTATAGCCTATTTAGCCCTTTCATGAAATTACACTATAACTTCCATCACAATCCGACTCCCATAATACGATTGAATTCAGTTCATAAACATATTTGCTCACAGTCGAGGCGTGCAGGACTATAGTCTATCCGCTTTAAGTAGGCGAGACATCATGCCTTCTAACCTCTGTAACTAAAAAACGACTAGAGTAATCGAGCTAATATTTCTACCATTTGGGAAGAGACAGTCAAGGAATAGATGTGGAAATTTACAGCCAATTTTCTCTAGCCCTTTTTTGAGTTACAGAGGATAGAGGTCATGATTTATCGCCTACTTACAGCGAATAGACTATAGGCTATCATAACTTACTCCCTCATAATTATATGTTCTGTTTAAAATGAACTTGTTCATATTCTAATTCGACTGGCATTGTAGGCTATTCAGTTTGTAAAGGATATATCTCATAGTCAATGGTTCAATACGTTACTCGGTAAATCCTGCGTGATGAAGCTTGTTCTTGTATAATTTATATTCTTGCTATACTTAGACAATTTAATCAAGCTCAGCTAAGGGTTTGTGTTTTTTAAAGTTTGCTCCCTAGACCTCCATCAAGCTTAAAAAATACTCCCAAGATTACATGGGCCCCAAGATCCCCCTTCGAGATAAATTTGTAATATTGTCGGTAAAACAATGCCTCTGCCAAAGGCCGGTTCCTCTTAAATTGTAGGTTCACTATCGCTCGCCAGGAAAAAGACAAATAAATGGCACGAAAGTCCTAAACTTGACAAAGAAATGGGGCCAAAGGTCGAAAACCAGCCAACTAATAGGCCGAACGTCTTAAAATCTCAAACCTAATGGGACTAAACACGAAGAAGGGGGTTCAGAAAAATACACCCTCTTAATTAGGATCGACTTTTCATGGGCCAGGGCGATAATGAGTAGCCTACCATCCAAAGAGGGCTTTTAACTGCAGTTTTAATCTACAAGGCATTTGTTATTGCTGTCGAGATGTTCGGTGTGATAATCTTGGGTCAATGAGTTCCCAGATCATTCTTGGATATCATGCGGAAAGTTTGACCCCCTCGAACGGTGCCAATTCGTGTGATTTTGGGATCTGGCTCATCGACTAATAGCCCTATTCGTATTCTCTGTTTCCAGTTGACAGTAAACTTCATCCCTTAGCAGCTGCTTCCTCGATATAGCCTATAGCCTAATGGAAAAATGCGAAAGTATTTCGTCTCCATCGTATTAATGCCCAGTTTTCATAATTCACACAATATTGTGTTACTAAGCCTTCGTAATAGTTGAATAATCAAGATGGGGACATCCGAAAAAGAAAAACAAATGGAAAAGGGGTTTAAAACTATCTCTAGTAACTCCTCCAATACTTGGATACCTTGGCAGACATTAAATGATGCTATTAAGCTCAGCAAAGGCCTCGCGTAATAAGATGCGTAAACTTTTGTCTAAGGATAAAAACCAGGTATAAATAGATTAGCGTACTTACTGGTGCAACATAGTAGTATGAGGGTGCCCCATACTAAATCTTCCATATTGGTCCCCTGCCAGCTATAGCCACTCGTCTATTTTCTTCGACTTGCTTTCGGCTGCAGTTTATAGTTGGAAGTTTTGTGTTTTCTTATGCTTGTCTTCTCAAGTAAAGTTTTCATATGCTTGTCTTCAATAACTAGTCTTTTCTTTTTAATAACTAATACAATCTATCAGTAGCCTATCTTTGTCTTCTCAAAAACTGAAAACGGGCTATTCGTATGCTTGTCTTCTCAACACCGACGAACGATCTATTCGTATGTTTGTCTTTCGATAACTAGAAAACAGATTATTCCGTCTATTTCCAGTTAGGCTATTTGGAAAGAAAGCCACTCGTCTATACCCTTTAACTTGCTCTCTATTGCAGTTCAGAGTCGAAAGTTTTGTATTTTCGTATGTTTGTTTTCTCAGCAACTTCAGTTTATTTGTAGGCTATGCTTGAGTCTTTCCATAACTACTATAGACACTATTCCGTCTATAATAGTTGTTTTTGTTTATGCTTGTCTTTTCAATGACTACAACCGTCTATTCGTATGTTTGTGTCTTTCGATGATTACAAAACCGATTATTCCGTGTAGGCTATTCCCAACTATAAGGCCAGTAGATCAAGCACGACATAGCTAGACAACTTTTAAATGTGAGACTTGTAAGGAAGATGAAAGTATTAAGTTCAGAATATAGGTTTTGAATATGGCCTTCTGCGGAGTTCTGTAGATTTTCGTATTTTGCGCATGCAGGTAATTTTATGTTTACCCAGGATATATAGGATAACAATCATGTAGGGCCTACCATTAGCCACTGGATCAGGAATGCTCATATTTGTTTCAGTGTTTAGTCAGGATACCTCGTGCTGTAGGCGATACACGGGTAACTAAAAATTGTTTGTGCGTTTAGGTTTAGAGTATAGGCCTACAGTACAGTAGGCCTATTATTAATAGGCCTATTGATTTTCAATCAATTTGGGATCGCCATTGCATTTGCCTATATTCTTCACTGTAAAGTTATGTGTTCTGTCAACTTAAACGTTGTTGGCCTAAGCTTTGTTTATTTCCAGCTTAGTATGGAAGTTGGTTATAATTCGTGTTCTTCATTAATAACCTAGTTTGTTCTTGTTCAGTGATATATGCCTATGTTCACTTGATTCGTGTTACAGGTGTTTTTCCATTTCTTCAAGTCTATTTCATATTAGACTATCCATCAATCAAATTAAAGAGGATTTCATGTTCTTCAGCTTGGAAGTCGAGCCTGTGTGTGTCCCATAAAGGCTGTAAGATTTACTTATGGGAACATAAGACATTTAAGACAATTCGGGTAAGTCATTTTACATCTTAGTAGATGGATATAGTTTGTGGGTTGTTTTAGCTTAAACTAGTGTGTTCACATTTCAATGGTAGGCCTATATAGTTCATAGTCACTTGATTTGCCTGTTACAGGTGTTCTTCGAGAGCTGCGAACATATTCGGTATATATCTAGGTATGGTACGCCCAAAGGTCTATTATATGCTTCTCCGACGATAGTCTTTGCTTTCGCTTCCACAAATTTCAGAAAAGTACTGTAAGATTTGTTTTTAGAAAAGTACCGGTAACATGATAAAAGGCCTTGAGAGTAGCCACGTGCGAAACAGACTGCGGAGGTGGAGGTGCGACTCCCACCTTCGTCTGCCAGAGTTACACTGAACTTGGAATGAACGGGGGTTGGTTTGGCTGTGGTTCCCATTTATTGATGCTGCTATAGCCCACCTCCCACCTCCCTACTCTATTAGTCACCGATTTGATTTGAAGCACACACATGCACTCTTTCTCACCACGAAATTAAGGCACATCACGAAATTATGGCACACCACGTAAAACGTAGGGAATGTTTTCGAAGACATTTTGCTGAAAATGAATTTCGATAGTATTCACCCACACACACACACACACACACACACACTCAAGTTTGGACGCAGACACATTTACACACACGCAAAAAGACTTCCGCACCTATAATTTGAAATGCCTCTATGAACTGTCTGATGTGTGGAGTGCTAGTGATGGAGAGGGCTATTTGTGGTGGGGATGAGGGAGATAGTGGTGGTGATGGGGGTGTTTGTGGTAGTTTATGTAGTGGCGGTGGGGTAGTGGTGGTACTGGTAGTGTTAGAGTAGTGGACTAGGAGGGAGCTAGTAGTGGCGATGGGGTGGTTGTGGCAAATTGTGGTATAGGCTACTGTGTGATGGCGGTGGAAAGGGAAGGGAGATAGTGGGGCGATGGGGATGTTTGTGGTGATGAGGGGAGAGGGATAGGTGTGATTGTGATGGTGATGCAGATTGTACATATAGTGGTGGTGATGGAGGTGTTTGTGGTGATGAGGGGAGGGTGATGGGTGTGATTGTGATGGTGATGAAGATTGTAGCATATAGTGGTGGTGATGGAGGCGTTTTTGGTGATGGGGATGTTTGTGGTGATGAGGGAAGAGGGTGATGGGTATGATTGTGATGATGAAGACTGTACACTGTGTACAGTATAGTGGTGGTGATGAAGGCGTTTTTGGTGATGAGGGTGTTTGTGGTCATATTGATTGCAATGGTGGTGGTGGAGATGGTAGTGGTATAATCTTTGAAAGTTACTAGTGGCTGTAAATGGTGGTGATCTTCTTCGTCTATTGAGCTCTTATGGTGGCGATTGTAGAAAACGAAGGTGCGAGTGGCGACAAGGGAGTGGATAATAATGTTCGTAAAAAATCATTTTGACTCAAATAGGGACACGTTTGCTTTTAGTAGTTACGTTTGTATTTCGTATGTAATCTGTAAAATCTGTAACTTGTAATCAACGCTAGATGAGATCAATATTTAGGCCTATTCATGTGCATGTGTGTGTAACCTATGAGTGTGTGTGTGTGTGTGTGTGTGTGTATCCCATGTGTGTATATATAACTCGTGTTTGTATGTGTAGCTCATGTGTGTATGTGTAGCTCGTGTGTGTTTATGTATGTAGGCCTATGTAGTATGTGCATGTGTGTTTTAGTTAATCATGTAGTACGTAGACATAATCGCCTACAGCCGCCAACAGTTCCAGCTGGTAGACTGACAATAATAAACAAAAACTTACTTTAAATATCCAAGAATGAAGCTAAGGTTGTTTATTTTGCTGCTCATTAACTTATATATAATGATACAAGTGTTGATATAAGAAGTTCTGTATCGGCTAGCTTTGTGTGTGTGTGTGTGTGTGTGTGTGTGGACAAGCGGTGGTGTGATTAGAGGTAAAACATTTACTAAATATGTAGGTTTGCAGGTACATGAAGTTTGGGGCGACAGTTTAAGTCTACACACCTCTTTAAAATACGTTCAGTTCAATTCAGATCAGATGAAGGTATTGAGGGATAAGCCTTTACAAGTTTACAACAACACCTCATAGCTACTTTCTACTTTTCCTATTTTTTCAGAAGAGTGTAGAGAAGGGAGATGGGGTGTTGCAGAGAGAGGAAGCTGTTGGAGTGGCTTTGTTATGTGTGTTTAGTCTGTATACGTCGTCAGGATGTCCCCTGACTGGGTGCGAGCAAGTGAAACATGCTAGGTGCAGCTATATTATAGGACGTACTACCTATCTATCTATCTATTGCCTGACGCCGTGATCCCCGAAGGGGTGGCCACGAACGAACCGCCCCCATGCACCTCTGTCCCCAGTCAGTCGACGCCCCTCCCCCCAACCAGCACCGCCTTCGTTCATGTAGTTCCTCACTCCATCCTTCCACCTCATATTCGTACTACCACACCCACTAAATGTCCGCCGTGGCAGGGATTCGATCCCAGGTCTTGCAGATTCGGTTCCATGGGGATTGGGCTCATACGGAATATACGGAATTGGGCCCACGGGATTGGAACCTAACCTAACCTAACCTAAGTGGGCCCAATCCCGTGGTCACCTGCAGATTCACACATGAGCGTTCTCACCACTCTTTCGCCGCGGCTCACTTTTGTTGTATGGCGGAAGTATAGCCTTCAAAACGGCACTTCCTGATGTATTTTTGTTTCTTGCGGTCTGGGTCTTTTCTGTTTGTATTATTGCATATCTATTATTTTATCATTTCGAATTTTCCAAAATGTGTAGATAGTAACTTTATTTTCTTCTATGGCCTCGTTGTTGAAGAGCAGGTTGCCAATGATGATGTCTTCTTTCTCCTGGTAGGGTTGCTGCAGTGCTGGATTTTTTCTTCTCACCTCGCTGTATGATGGGCAGTGCAACACAAAGTGCTTCAGGTCTTCATAATCTTGTCCACACATAACACATTCAGTCGTTTCATTGCTAAATTGCTTTCTATCGCCCGGATTCATATTGTTACTTCTGCACTTAAACAGTATCACTGATGCCTCCCTATTGTCATACACATTGTCTTGGCCTCCCATCTCTCTTCTCCATTCTCTATACATTTTCAAACTTGTCTTTTCATCCATTTCACTCTTCCATTGTTTGGTATCCCACATTCTTACCTTTGTCTTTATCTCTTCGTTTGTTACCATACCTCCTTTTATCCCAACCATTTTTTCTGTCCTCTATTAATCCTTTCATCCATCTATTCTTCTGTTTTTGTTCCTTCATCACTTCTACTATTCTTCCAAGCAGTTGATTCCCTTTCTCTCTCAATGTATATTGTAAGCATTTTAATTGTCCTTCCAAATTTCTACAGCACTTTCTCTCTGCCCGTACTTTTCAAGTTAAAAATAATGGACTATTATCTAGCATACGATCCCAAGATAATGGCTTTCCACAAGGATGTGCCCTCAGCAGCACTCTCTTCATAATGGCAATAAATTCTATCACACAATGCCTCCCGCCTGCCGTTGCGTATAGCCTGTACGTTGACGAAGTGGTGTGGGGTGGGAGAAGGGGCGCCGACTGACGGATGACAGTGAAGCAAGGAGGCGATTCATGGTCACGCCCTTTGAGATTATGGCATTTGACACACACACACATATATATATATATATATATATATATACAGGTATCTAACATAATTATTATATACGGTACATATATATATTCTACAGCTAGACTTCATTTCCATTTGACCCGAACAGTCTCACAAGCAGATCATAGTCCTGATCATCAACCACGGATTTCTTAAACTACACCTGTCCATACAACTTCATTATTTGCAAGCTTCCAACCCTTCTTGTGTCCCCAGGCCCTTCTGATCCAAGGCTTCTTTCATGATCTCTTACATTTGGAATCCCATTACGCCATCAGACCGTACACTAGGACCATACGGCTGGGAAAGTGTAGATAGCAGAAGAGGTGTTGTAGATAGAGGAAGGTGTTGGAATGGCTTTGCTGTGTATGGCATTAGTCTGTATACGTCATCGAGGTGTCCCCCGATATGTTTGCCACCTTTCCATCTCCTGTTTGGCCTCATTGTATTGTCTCCCCTCGCGTCTACTGTGACCCTCTATAATCCTTACCAGTTGACCACTTGCGAATTTCAGGCTATACTTTAAAGAAGCCAGAGTTATAGACATTGCTGGGTTTTTTTAACATCGTTCTTAACACCAATAACACCCCAAATTAAATTAATGAAAGAATGTGATTCTCCCAGGATTCGAACCTAGGATATCACATACAGAAATTACACGCTCTAACCATTACAGTTTACACCATCAAGACAGTTAACAACAACATAATTAACAACTAAAATACGATCGTAGTACATTTATAAATACATAAAACCAAATGTATCATACTTTATATTAATCAGAAACCTACATCATGAATACATTTGTTTTATGTCAATGTTTATGGCTCCAACTTCCTTATAGCCAGAAACTCGAAAGTGCGAAGTGGTCAATAGGTCGTAACTCATTGTTCTTGTTCATGTACGGTCGCGCTAATAAGTCATTACTCAGCTGTCATTACGTTTGGCTCGCTCTGTGCTTTATTAATGTTTGTCAGATGTTAAATAGGGTGGGTAAGTGTAGGAACCTGTTTTTATATATCTCTCAAAAATCAGAAATCATGTGTAAATATTGCTGATACCAATTATTTATTGATAAAAATATAGTTGGTGCCGAGACATCCCTTATTAGGCCGATTAATTGTAGGCTACACAGGTAGGGGTCAGTTACAATACGTAGGCCAATACTACACCAACGATAATAGTAAGTAATTTAGCATGTACTGCAAAATGCGGCTTCTTTCTCTGTGGGTATTATGTCGATTTATTGTACATTGAGCCATAGTTAATGAAGCAATGTATTTTCTTTAATCTACTATATGTTCATTTATTGGTGCAAGTGTCCTTGATACTGGCCTCAATCGTGGCTGCAATAATAAATAATTACTTAGAGCTGCGAGTGGTTATATTTGTTAATTTTTATACTCATTTCGTAAGACCTGCTCACCCACCACTCAGCCCCCTAAATAAACAGTGTGACGTCAATCCGATTGCCTTATTTACAGTATATATCCAAAACAGGTTATTATAACCTGTTTTGGTTATATCCAGCTCAGGCTTAAGGGGGGGGGGGGGCGGCTGATATACATGAGGGGCGCCATAATTCACTCAATATTCTTTATATGTATTGTATTTCAGATAAAATGCAGTATATATCAGATGTAAGGGCGCAATTTTGGTCACTAAGGGGGGGGGGGCAGCCGCCCCCCCCCCCCCCCCTGGATCCGCCACTGAGGTTATATGCTCAGTTGCAACATCCCTTCGCTATATATAAACGTAACTCAATGCTCGCTCTCTCGGTGGGGGCAATAAAACTAATGTGTAAAAAGTCATCCCTCTTGGCCTTGCCATGTGTAGCGCCATAAATTCACGTCTCAACTCTCATTAGCGCTGGGAAATGGACGCAGTTAAAAAAAATAATAATGTGATTCCCTCAGTGGCAGAAATGGGTATCTATAGGGAAACATTTATTTGACATTTTGATTCTGCATAGATGCCATGTTGGGTACCATGTTATGCAAAAGAAGGAATACAAAGGAATGTGAACAGCAACAGACACTTTAATCCTAACGGACTGTTCGCTTGGTTTACTTTGTTATTATTACTTTGTTTTGGTACCGTTGGTCACACGAATTTTCATACACTCCGCGACTTTCTGTATGGAAGGGAAAATAAAATGCTTCGATTAGGAGTGATCCATTTAACCTATTATTCTAATAAGTTCATGACTGTATTTTTACATAATGCATAATATCACGGAGTGTATAGAATTCTTCACCCCCGCACAGCTTCTTGTTCTGTACTGGGGCACAGTGTGCCCCTGTATTGAGTATTGTTGGCATGTGTGGGGAGACTCCACCCATACCGCACCTCTCGAAAGAGTAGAGTCCAAAGCATTTCGTCTCATCAATTCACTTCCTCTTACTATTTCCCTACAATCTCATTCTACATGCCGCACTCTACTATCGCTATTACAACAATCAGTGTTCTTCAGAGATATCTCAGTGCATACCCCTCCCTTTAATTGTGGCGAGTGCGAAGCACCTGCCTTTCAACACAGTTTCACTCCTATTCTGTCCAGTTCTCCGAGCCAAGAATTGGCAAATTTTCTGTCTTTTTTTTAAGTCAACAAGTGAACTCTGGAACTCTCTCCCTCAATCAATCTTGCCTTCATCCTATGACTTAAACTGCTTTGAACTTCATGTGTCCAGGCATTTTGACCCCAACGTCCCTTGAATTCGTCCCTATCACTCTTTCGGTTTTGGGGGAGACACTCGTTACATGCAACCTGCCTTTTGTCTCCTTCATATACAGAAAAAAGTGTGGTTAATTATATAATCACTCTTCATTCTACAGGTCAATGATTCCAAGAAGCTGTAAGGGAAACTTGTCAATAAAGTGTTCCTCCTTATTATGTTGATGTTGATACTCTTGGTCTTGGTTAAGTTAGGTGGGATATATATTAAGTTAGGGGGGATATATATTAAGTTAGGGGGGATATATATTAAGTTAGGGGGGATATATATTAAGTTAGGGGGGATATATATTAAGTTAGGGGGGATATATATTAAGTTAGGGGGGGATATATATTAAGTTAGGGGGGATATATATTAAGTTAGGGGGGATATATATTAAGTTAGGGAGGATATATATTAAGTTAGGGGGGATATATATTAAGTTAGGGGGGATATATATTAAGTTAGGGGGGGATATATTAAGTTAGGGGGGATATATATTAAGTTAGGGGGGATATATATTAAGTTAGGGGGGATATATATTAAGTTAGGGGGGATATATATTAAGTTAGGGGGGATATATATTAAGTTAGGGGGGCTATATATTAAGTTAGGGGGGGATATATATTAAGTTAGGGGGGGCTATATATTAAGTTAGGGGGGGATATATATTAAGTTAGGGGGGGATATATATTAAGTTAGGGGGGATATATATTAAGTTAGGGGGGATATATATTAAGTTAGGGGGGATATATATTAAGTTAGGGGGGATATATATTAAGTTAGGGGGGATATATATTAAGTTAGGGGGGGATATATATTAAGTTAGGGGGGATATATATTAAGTTAGGGGGGATATATATTAAGTTAGGGGGGATATATATTATTATGTTGATGTTGATACTCTTGGTCTTGGTTAAGTTAGGGGGGGATATATATTAAGTTAGGGGGGATATATATTAAGTTAGGGGGGATATATATTAAGTTAGGGGGGGATATATATTTTGTTGTATTCAAGACCCCATTTTTGTTTCTTGGTTATTCCGTGGTCAATATGTTGGTCAGAGAATGCAATCTTTGCTGAAAAGTGTATCAGGTTATTTACCTTTTACAATTTCTAGCATTACGTCAATATAGCCTGGGGCCCCAATAAGGACGTGCCCTTTAGCTGGGAGCAGTGTTCCGCTCCCAGCAGCCTCATATTGGTCCCTGGAGGTGGTAACTGGCTAGAGTACAAAGGAGTACAAAGGAAATCAAGCAACAACAGACCTAGTGACCCTTCTAGGCTGCTTGTCCTCCAAAACACTGAGGATCAAGTGTCCAAACAGTGGTTTAGAGTGGGTAAGGGAACATTGGAAAGGGAACTACTGCCCTGCCACTAACGTGGCAGGACTAGGAAGTTAGTAGGGGACATATGGGTTAGTAACTGAGGGGAGGATAAAATAAAGTTATTCATTTACAAACGCGGTCAGTCGCGGGTTTGATGCGAGATATTTGTCTACGCGGAATTTAAATGAATCAACGGTGCTGCAGTCTATAACATCTCGGGGAAGCCCATTCCACAAGTTGACAACTCGATTGAAGAAGAAATTCTTAGATTCGTGTGAGTTAAAAGATTTACCAATAATTTTGCAACCGTTTCCCCGCGTGTAATTAGATTGGTCGATAGTGAAGTACTTACTACAGTTCATATTGTCGATGCCTTTGATGATTTTGAACACTTGAATTAAGTCACCTCTTAATCTGCGCTGGGTTAAAGGAAATAGATTTAATTCTCTAAGACGCTCTTCGTATGGTTTGTTCTTTAGGCTAGGTATCATTTTGGTAACTCTACGTTGAACTCGTTCTAGCTTGTTTATGTCTTTTTGGTAATAAGGGCACCAGCATTGAACGCAGAGGGTGGGGGGGGGGGGGGGACTACCACATAACTGCTGTGATACAGTTGGGATAACCCTCTCTGTTTCCACAATCACCTTTGGGTGGCCAAGGTTTACAAGTGCATGTATGTACAGTATGTCATGTGTGTATGAATCTTGGTCCTTTAAGATAAATTTTTGATTTTGCCTAGTGAATTTTGAGCGGATCCCGATCTGGAGTGAGTTACTCGCCTTCATAACTTCAGGGGTGCCTGGTACCTGACTATTAGAGGATTGTATTTGCGGCTGGGATTGTATCAAGACTGTTGGGGAGATAATTGTTTATTGTATTAAACGCTATGTATGTATTCGTTGAGTGAACGTACATTTTCATATACTAATTTATTTTTTAATAGTCAATTTCCACCTTTTTCGAACTAAAATGTGTCAATTCCTCATCTTGATTTTCTATTTGTGACAACCGTCAGAAAATCTTAACTGAAATTAATATGGAAAACAAAATCAGGAAAATGTACATAAAGTTGCATTGTTTTGGCTATTTTATCACTTGCATGGTCAAGATAAGAACTGTGAAGCATAATTTGTATCCATAATGGAATATGGGAATAGATCTATTGTTTGTTATCCTGAAACTCAGTAGTCTGAATATATATTTTCAAAGTGGTGAGGGTCGTGTGTTGCTCCTATTAAACTTCCCTAATTCTACAAAGCATATGATGTAGCCAATAGTAATTTCTTATTCTACAATGAGTAACAGGACTCAGCTGCCAAGGATTACATATCTAGACTGGTGAAATAGACGCTGGTGATGGGCTGGTCTATCAGAGTGAGAGCTGAGCGTTCTCTGCCATACCCATAGCTTACTCTGACTGTTCCTTTTACTTATATATCTTCTAGATCTCAAGTGACGGCGTCTTTTCCGTGGATTGCCCTCCCTACTACCAACCTAGAAGTTGGCAGATTGGGAGCCAAAGTGTCACATTTTTCCCTTGCCCCTCAACTTTCCCTTCATAATTGCTGAGGGGCACAGGGCCTTGGGTGAGGTTTTGGTTTCCCGGGCGTTTCCGCACCCTCCTCAGCTCCCTGCCTTGGAGTGGCTTCGGTCACCCGGGCTTTGTTAGTGGTAAGCAGGGAGGGTTTTGTGGGGGTGCTCGTCTTGCAAGGCCTTGGCCTTGCTCGAGACCTTGGGGCTGTTCGGCCAGACAGCCTGGGGAACAACAACAACAATAACAACATATCTAGACTAGGTTTCTTACCCAGACTTCCTGAATTCAAACATAAAAATTCCCACCCAGACTCCCTTATAGCTAAATTGATACATGTTTCGATATTGTAGTGTCATTAATGTTCTCCTCAGCAAGACAACTACTGGAAAGAAGTTGGTGGATATCTCCCTGTAGACGTCTTTGCCCAGTTGGCATGGCAGACCACCCCCCTACGGTGACTTGTATAAATATATCCCTGGTCTTGGGCGTGAGTGGGGGGGGGGGCCCGGGCTAAGTCTGTCCCAGTAGGGGTAAATTTGGACATTATGGGCCCTAAAATGACGCCTAGTTGAAACGCTGACGGGTCTTAAGGGGACGCTATATGATTTGTTTATCTAGTTTTTTATTATTACTGGTATTTATATTTGTTTTAGTTTGCTCCCTAGACCTCTATCAAGCTTAAAGAAACACCATCTCAATGACCCCCTTCGAGAAAAATTTGTAAATTTTTCGGTAGAAAAATTTCAAGGTCGAAGGCCGGTTCCTCCAATAATACAGGCTTGCTATCGCTCCCTAGATAAAAATCGACACCTAAATGGAACGAACTTTCTTAATATTGACAAAGAAATGGACGAAAGTATTACAATTTGAAAACTAATGGGGCTAACCATGAAGGAGAAGGGGGTTCAGAAAAATACGAATACGTCCCCTTAATTCTCTCCCATTTGACGAAAGGAGTAAACATAATTGGCGACTGACTAGATGTTTCGCGCCTGTTTCTCTTCTAGGCTTCAGGGGAGGGGTTTTTTCTGGACCCCTTTCTCCCTCATGCTTAGTCCCACTATTTATGAGATGATAAGACGTTCACCCCGTTAGTTTGTCGATTTTAAGAAATTTCGCCCCATTTCTTTGTCACAATATTAAGACCTTTCGTGCTATATGCTTTCATTAATTTCATTGGAGGTGTTTGGTGTTGTGGTGAAATTAATAAAATATAGATATAGGTGTCGATTTTTTTTCCTGGCGAACGATAGTGAGCCTGTAATTTTATTTTAGAAAGGGGATCTAATGAATGTTTTTTTTTTAAATTTGAGGTCTAGGGAGGAAATTAAAAACAAAAATCATAAATATATGAAATAATCGACTTAAAAATAAACCCTTCCCTCTTAAGTGACCGAATGATTTATATAAGTTACTAATTAAGCTGCCAGGCTATAATTATGTAACCCTGTTCCAAGTAGGTAGTCCAGCAATCGTGAACCTAACCTTTGTAACTCCAAAAGGGCTGGAGAAAATGGGCTGTACATTTCCACACTTATTCCCTGGCTGACCCTTCCCAAATGGTAGAAATATTAGCTCGATTACTCTAGTCGTTTGTGAGTTACAGAGGTTAATGTTCTAGTATTTGCGCATACTTACTTGGAATAGGGTAGGCCTATATATTGTGTCGACGATAAATGTTGAGGGGAAAGCGCTCGTGTGACACCGACAGAAGCCAGTGTCACACGAGCATCTTTTCTTGCAATTTTCGATGAGCAAGTTTTTTTACTATTAATATCTTGAGGCTCTTTCACATTGCAATCGGAAACTAGACTGAAGGTAGATTATGCTAGGTAATGTATTTCTGATACAACAAAAGGTTTGAAGATGCCACACTACAATTGCCGGTAAAATAATTATGGAAAAAGAGTTCGTGTGATACCGCCTTATTAATTAAGTATATCAAGCTAAGTTCGTCTTCCTGGGGTTATATCAGGGTGTTATGGCTCGTAAAATGGCGACTAATTGAAAACCTGAACACCCTTCTTTGCCACTGTAAACGAAATGCAAGTAACTATACTCTGTTTCATTTCATCCGACGGTAAATTGACTCCCTTAGAAGCTAATTTCGCGATACTCGATGGAAAAATATGAAACCACTAGCCTATGTCTCTGCATTATATTAAGACCAAGTATGTTTATTTAGTACCATATTTCACTACAAAATCTTCAAAATAACAGAAATCTTGAGGGGAACTTTGCAATTTACTATCAGTTGAAAATAAGCCAAGTATATATAATACCCTCCTCGAATAAACGCATCTACTAAATTGGACTGAAATAATGAAACCTGACATTCGTATTTGAATTTCCACAGCTTCTTCAAGTGAACGTTTGGAGGTTCTATAGTCTGTTCATTCTAGGTTGGGCAGAAATCGTAACCTCTAACCTCTCATAGCTCAAAAAGGACTAGAGTAATCGAGCTAATATTTCTACCAGATGGGAAGACTTGGCTAAGGTTGGAGGTTACGATCTCTGATCAACCTAGAATGAACGGACTATAGTTGTCTTGTTCAATTGCCATTATAATCCCTTAATTTAAAACAGTACTAGCTGGTCCGGCATCTTGGGGGCTACTATAATATTTTGTATAATTATTGTTCAGGATTGTTCTTGCTTTTACCATTTTCGAGCAGTGTATTATAGTGTGTCCCCTAGGCTAACAAAAACGCCTTCCTATACTTCCTTAAACAAAATTAAATACAAAAATAAATGTATATATACAGTATATATATATATCTTAATTAAAACGTAAAGCTTGCAAACAAAGTCAAACCAAAACTGGGACAAAGACAATATAAAGTCAAAACAACATATCAAAATCGCTGTGGAAACAACGCTTACTAAAATAAAATTTTATGAAATGAAAGAACACAATCCACCACATAGGGTGTACATCACCACATGAGCAAGTTAATCTGGTTCCCAAGCAAACTAATCGCACACATAACAACGCACTATCGTCACGTTCAGGGAATTAGTCAATTTGGGAAGTCCGGGACGTTCTGGCAAATATTACTAAACTCTGCATGAATAAAAGAAACTACAATTAGTGTTAAAATGTTATATACAAATCAAATTTGCAACTTGACAAGACATTAACAATAGTACAAAATAAAAATTAATAGGATATAACTATGTAATATTACAAAAAATACATATATAGCACTCACTAACGATATTGCTATCGGGTAGGTACCTGTAAGCATAGCATACCTCAAGTGACCCCTATCAATAACTACCCTACAAATAACCTACATTTATCGCACAAATTAACTAAGGAAATCGCAAAAGCAAGCAATTGATACTATCGACAATGAATACATATAATATAAAGACAAATAATTGCAAAATGTGAAGAAGTAACAGCAGATTTAAACAAAGAGTACTCTTTTTAACAAGAACAATTAATTTTAAACAAATCATCAATGTTAATATTAATATTAGAAAAGAAAAAGATAAACAATAAATACAGACAAAATAAGGGTGTGAGTAAGAGAGAGGGAGAGAGAGATAAATTGGTAGTAGTAGTATTTGTGGTAGTAGTGATTGATGATGGTGATTATGGTAGTAGAATTTAAACCCGGGCAACGCCGGGTAGGCCTACCCCTCCTAGTATATATATATATATTAGTAGGGCAATGAGAAGAAATGCGTTGTGGAACATCATGATTTATTCTAATTTTCGGCGACGTCACGCAGCCATCCTCAAGAAAGGGTTACCAACAGATCCTAAAAATTGAGTATAACTCTGTATATATTGCTAAAACAGGATCACTAAAATGTAATGCATTGTTGAACACTTGGCACCCACTTTTACACACCCCACACACACTTTCTATGGTACAACCCAGAAGAAGAAAAAGAAGATGATGAATGAAGAAGAAGAAATGCGCACGGGAAGCGTTTATCGTCAATTTACGATGGTCAATATAGTTCCAGCAACATATCGGGGACTTTTTGCAAGTGTATCGGAAATGGACTCAATGTACAGTTGGCCACACGAATGTGTACCCGCTCCGTGATTTCATATATGGAAGGAAACCTAGAATGACGAATGAATCGCCACCATGCACTTCTGTCCTTAGTCAGCTGGTGCCCCTCCTCCCACCCAACACCGTTGGCATTCATATGCCTCTCAACTCCATCCCTCCACCTCACTCTTGGTCTGCAAATTCCTCTCTGCCCTTCCATCTCACTCTCGTACACATTTTAAGGATTAATTTGCTATTAAACCGTTAATTAGTCATATTTCTTCACTACGGCATAAAACAAATCCACTTCTAAGTCAATCATCATAATTTTCCTTCCATACATAAAACAACGGGGTGTAGGCAATACAAATTTACGTGGCCAACTGTACAGGAATTTAGGCGAGTGAATCATATCAAAATTTACCTCATAAGCTGCCAGACCAGTACTGCCCAGAACCAGGCTTTATAATATTAACTACCCACCCTAGTATATCCGGGCCCAGAACCAGATTGCATAATATAAACTCACCACCCTAGTAAATCCTGGCCCAGAACCAGGTTGCATAATATAACCTACACACGCTAGTAAATCCGGGCCCAGAACCAGGCTTTATAATATTAACTACCCACCCTAGTAAATCCGGGCCCAGAACCAGGCTTTATAATATTAACTACCCACCCTAGTAAATCCGGGCCCAGAACCAGGTTGCATAATATAAACTCACCACCTGCCACACATCTGTCAAGGACGTCTCATTCACGTCGGCCAGTTGTTTACATTGGTCCGCCACTGGACATTTTTAGTCAGGTGACGACTTTCATGTTATTTTAGGGGGTGTCACGTGATGAAATGTGTGTTTATTTAATTTATGATATATTATGTCTTTCCTCCATTTGATGATAGAGGCATGGCAGAGTGATGGCTTAGTAATTAGTGTGTTTTATTGGTAATGTGTTTTAATGCTGGGGAGATTGTAGACTGCACGGCAAATACCCAGAGGAGGCTTCATAGGCATGTGCTAAGGAGTTGCTGGAACTCCTGTTTTATATGTCTGGCTTCCCTCACTGTTTCTGTTTTGTCTCACCTACACAATAATCGGTAAGATTAGGAGTAGTGGGCGTACCACTACCAACATACAGCATAACTCATCTATAAAACATTAACCTAACCAAACAACTTAACCTAACCGAACCTAGTATTCATGTAGTACTAGGTTAGGTTAGGTTAGGTTAATGTTTTATAGATGATTTATGCTGTATGTCGGTAGTGGTACGCCCACTACTCCTAATCTTACCCAATAATCCAGCTACTGTAGCTCTCATAAACACCTCAATCTATTAATTTCACTATACTAAACAAGCACACCAGACAAAAATAATTAATAAATAAATGAATAAAAAATAAAGTTTAAAGTAACGACTAATAGTCTTTCAACTTTGGGGTAGACAATTGTTACAGGCAGCTTTGCCTTTTGTCTCCTTCATACACATATGGAAAACAAAAGTTCAGGCATAATTGTATTTGGTGTTAGCAGTAGGCTAGCCTATACAGTACACACTCAATAATATAAATGTTTGAATATCTGGCGAGCTCGTAGCTGTAACTTGTTTAGCTACAGAAGCTCTATGATTAAGCTATATGTAAGCTAATTATCATGACCAATGTAAATAAATACTAATATATTGGTGTAGGAAATATGTTTTGACGAGAGTTGATAGAGAAGGTTTGTGGAAAGTATTGAGAAAAATGGATTAGTTGTTAATAAGTTGCTGAAAGCGGTGAAAAGCATGTCTAGGGTGCAGGAACAGCAGTGCGTGTGGGGAATGAACCGAGCGAGTTCTTTTATCTGAATGTCAGGTTATGGGTAAGTTTGGCTTTCGTGAACCCCCTTTTCCCTCATGTTTAGCCCTATTAGTTTGGCGATTTTAAGACCATTTAATGGCAGTGAAACATGGACGTTGCTGGAGGTGACATACTGTAAATCAAGAGTGAGAGGGTTGGAAATTATTTACCTGAGAAGTGCGTGTGGAGTTACACGGACGAATGAGGAAGTCCGAGAGCGTTGTGGTGGGGATGTGCTGGAAAGTGTGAAGAGGAACACCTTGAGGTTATTCGGTTATGTGGAACATATGTGGAGTGAGAGAATGACTAAGAGAGTGTACGAGAGTGAGGTGGAAGGGCAGAGAGGAAGAGTAGACCAAGAGTGAGGTGGAAGGATGGTGTTGAGAGATATAGGATTATTATGTTACCTCCACCAACCGACTTTACTCCTAAACTCAATTAATGAAATCAACCTACATGTTGCCTACATGTGGCAGTCCAGGGATTCGAACCTATGATGCTCACACCGAAATTCAGTGCATTTATCCATTGCGCTACGAAGACAGTTGAGAATGGTGTTGGGTGCGAGGAGGTGCATCGGCTGACAGAGGTGCATGGAGGTAATTCATTCGTGGTCACCCCTTCGGGGATCAAGGCGTCCGGTAATAGATTGAGCAAAACAGGAGGGACTAAAAATACAATAAAACTACCGAGTTGGATAATATATGCATAATCATCAGTTCAGTTGGAATTCGGGAAGTTTAGCCTTAACGTCGGCACTTCCCTAAGAGGTTTTGTTATTTTTCCTTTTGTGACTTTTTGTGACGTGCTCATTTGTCTAAAAATAAATATATCTCATTTTTCATCCCTTTTTCTGAAATCTTCTTTCTTCAGTTTTGTTTCCTCTCTTCTTCCTTCATTCTTGTTTCTTCTCTCTTCAGTCTTCTTATTTCAGTTCTTTCAATTTTTTCTCTCGTACTCTCCACATTTGATAGATTGTCTGTTTCACTCTATCGCTTATTTCTTTGTTAAATAAAAGATGTCCGATGACTTGGTTTTCATTTTCAATATAAGGCTGTTGGAACCCTGGATCTTTTATTCTGCATGCTTTATAAAATGAACAGTGTAGTAGAAAATGATTTAGGTCTTCTGTTCCTTCCTTACACAGATCGCATTGTGTCTCTCCTCCCACATGCCTATTTCTATCTTTTAGATTTAAGTTATTTGTCCTACATCTGTAAAATATTATAGATGCCTGTGTGTTGTCATAAATATCTTCCTTGCTCTTAATCTCCTTCTTATACCTTCTATACACTTCTAGGCTACTCTGCCAACTCCTCTCGCCATCTTCCCGAATCCCAGTTCAGAACTCTTTTTCTAATGTCGTCCTTAATATTTGCTAAATTTGTTTCTCCTAACTTCAAATTCCCTACATACTTTCTAATTTCTGCAGTCCAGGGATCTTTACTATTTCTAAGTTTTTCCTCTGTGATTCTTCTTAGCAAGTCATTACTTTCCTCTCCTACTAAATATTTAAGATATTTTATGTTACCTTCCATAATTCTTGCCTCCATTGATGAGGCTCCTATTTCACCCCTTAAGGTTACCTTTTGGGCATATCTGGGTGCCCCTAATATGTGTCTAAAAACCCTATTCTCTATATTTTGTAATTTATTTATTTCTATTTTTGAAAAACCTATAACATTCGAGCCATACAGGACTGCTGGTATCACAATACTTTTCCAATAAGTATCTTATTACAACTTTGTGATATTACCGGGTATGTAAGGTTAGCCATTCTATTTGCTTTATCCAAAGCTTCTATTTTCTGGGTTTTAAAACATTTTCTATTATCATTAATTTGTATTCCTAGATATTTAATTTGTTTTACCACTTCTATTTCTCGTATGTTGTTTGGTTTGTTTTTCATATTAAATATTAGGATTTTACTTTTGTCTTTATTTATACTTAAGCCACACTCTCCCCCTATCTCTATTAGTTTATCTATTACTCTTTCTGCTTCCTGGATTGTATGAGCTAAGAGTAGCCCGTCATCGGCATAAAACAATGAATTTATTTTGAAACACTCATCTACAAACCCTCTTTTATTTTCTAACTGCTTAATTATCTCATAAGTTATTAATTTAAATAATGTTGTGGACCCCGTACAGCCTTGTCTGATGCCGCTTGTTACCTTAATCTCCGTCTCATTTACTTGCCCCTTATTTATAATTGTACTATCTTCTTTATGTATGTTACTTACTATGTCTATAACATTTGAATTTATATTGTAATCTTTTAATACTTTTATCAGTTTCTCCCTTCTGATTGAGTCATAGGCCTTTTTAAAGTCTATTGAGATTACTATGAGTGACCTCTTTTGTTTAAATATTTTATCTATATAGTATTTCAATATAAAAAGATTATTTTCGATTCTACCCTTATTTGTAAACCCACTCTGTGTCTCCCTTACCTCTCCATTCTCCCTAATATGTTCTTCTATTTTATTTTTAATTGCTGTCGTCATGAAAAGTTTATATGATATGTCTGTCAGAGCGATTGGCCTCAATTCATTTACCTTTGGTTTATTTACTTTTGGTAACATAACAGTTTTTGACTTCTTCCACTCTTCTGGAATTACATTTGTGTCCATAATATTATTAAAGCACATTGCAAGTTTTTCTAAGCACTTATCACTTTGTGACAATGCTTTATATAACTCAGGTTTCATTGCTTCAGGGCCTGCTGCTTTTCTATTCTTTAATTTCTTTATAGTTTCCTTTAATTCTCCCACTGTAATGTTTGGTTTCTCCATGTAGTTTATGTTTTTATTAACTCTTAAAGCCATTTCCATGTGTTCCCGTAACTCCTCTGTAACTGTGACTGATTGTATGTTATAATTGTGTTCATCATTTACATTCATCCCTATTTTAAATAATTTACCTTCTTGCCTGTCCTCCATTTCTTTCTCTTTTAATTCTCTATATTCCCTATTTATATCCTCATTCCAAACTTCCTCGATGTTATTGTCATGCATTTTATATATACCACTCCAAAACATATTTAATTCCTCTACAGCCCTTTTATCTGACAATACTTCTCCTTCATCGTTATAAAGTTTTAATTCTTTAATTTCGTTTTGACTTTTGTTTCTTAGTTTATTTATATATTTCCACATCTTTTTACTCGCATCTCCTCCATTAAAAGTTTTAATTTTGATTTATAAAATTTCGTCATCGTCATGTCATGAATATAGGGAAGCTGAGACAAAACATAAATTTGATATTTAATACTGTAAAACTTCATGGATTCGACTGATTTCGTGTGTAAAAACTCATCAGAACCCAAGGTCTCTAGTATGCAAGAGAAAAACCACAAGCTCTGGCAACACTGGTCAGGTGAAGGTATTAAAAGGATAAGCCTTTACAACGGCACCTCGTAATAGGCTCGTATCTTCATTCTACTTTTCCTATTTTTCTGAAGTGTAGAGAGGGGAGAAGGGGTGTTGGAGAGAAAGGAAGCTGTTGGAGTGGCTTTGTTATGTGTGTTACTTATTAGTCTGTATTCGTCGTTGAGGTGTCCCTCGACTGGGTGCAAGCATGTGAAACATACTAGGGCGTACTATAACACCCACTAAATGTCCGCCTGGGCTGGGATCGAACCCAGGTCAAGCAGTATCTAGTTTTTTTTTAATCCTCCCCTTTATCCCCAGCAAACCTATAATCCCACAAGGACCCCAATAGAAATACGCCTAACGGCCTTATTGGGCTATCCTTAGTTGGAATTATGCAAAGCTGGTACATGTCATATTTGTAACATATTATGTGGTACCAACATTGTAAAATGCTAACTGAATAAATATTATTCATACGTAGGCGTGCTCACCATGTTGATATGGGTATATATATCGGGTTCTTAATGAGACACACTGGACAGGGGTTCACATATATTGGGGGAGGTCTGGTTACATGCTTCTTGTCGTCAAGGGAGGTTGAGGAAGCCATGCCTTAATATTGGCTCGCCTGTAGATTATATATTGAGCTTACAATATTATTACCAATATTGTAACACACCATACCACCCAAATCAAGCAGGAAGCAGATCAAGTAGATTCCCAGAGATAGAAAAATACTAATGAAGAAAGGGACGTACTTGAGAGCCAAGCAAAGGAAGACCAGCTATGCGCACAATATCACCAAACTACAAGAAGAGCTCGATGAAGTTGAACGTAAACTCATCCAGTCACACCAAGAGCAAAGAACACGCGAAGAACTCCAAGCAGTTGCAAACATACGAGTAAATAGCAAATTCTTCTATGCATACGCAAAAAGGAGACTCAGGAACACCTCAACAATAGGACCACTTGCAAAACCTACGGGCGAACTTGAGTGACCCAACCGAAATGGCCAAGATACTCAAACAGCAGTACGAAAGTGTCTTCAGCCCGCCAAATGAAGACAAGAAAATCGAGAATGCAACGACTTTCTTTGGCAACGCTCCAGGGACACCACATCAACTCTCCTCGGTAACAGTATCAACAGAGGACATAATAGCAGCCATCGACAAGATTGGACCAAACTCTGCGGCAGGACCAGACGGCTTTCATGCCCAACTGCTAAAAAACTGCAAACATCAGCTAGCCTTGCCTCTAAAACTGCTGTGGAGCAAGTCCTTCCAAACTGGATATGTACCACAATCCCTAAAAGAAGGTACTGTCACACCAATACACAAAGGGGGTAGTAAAGGCATAGCCAAGAATTACAGACCAGTGGTGCTGACGTCACATCTTATTAAAATCATAGAAAGAACAATACGAGCTAAGATGGTCAGCTTCCTGGAAGATAACGAGGCATTCAACGAGGGGCAACATGGCTTTAGACAAGGCCGCTCCTGCCTTTCACAACTACCATCACACTACGACAAAATCCTACAGGATATTCAAGACGGAGAAAATGTAGGCGTCATATATCTAGATTTCGCCAAAGCTTTTGACAAGGTGGACCATGGGATCCTTCTACATAAACTCAAATCACTGGGAATAGGGGGAGACCTTGGAAGATGGCTCCACAGCTTCATCACCAACAGAAAACAAAGAGTCACGGTTCAAGGAAGCCTATCAGAAGCAGGTGGGGTCATCAGCGGAGTATCACAAGGATCAGTACTGGGACCTCTCCTATTCCTCATCATGATAGGAGACATCGACAGGGACCTGGAACACTCAACAGCCTCATCGTTTGCAGACGACACCAGACTCATGAAGAAAATCACCTCACAACATGATGCTCAGCTACTACAACAATTGTTTTAAGACTTGGACAAAATCCTGAAGTGGGCAGAAGAAAACAACATGGCCCTAAACGGAGACAAGTTCGAGCTTCTAAGGTACGGGAACAAGAGAGCACTACAAAACGACACCAACTACAAAAGTGGACAGCAAGAAATTACCGCCAAGGACACAGTGAAGGACTTGGGAGTAAATATGAGCAGTGACGCCACTTTTTCCCAGCATATTACCAAAGCCACAACAACAGCAAAACACATAGCAGGCTGGATCCTGAGAACCTTCCACACAAGAAATGAGAGGTGTATGTTAACACTGTGGAAGTCACTGGTCCTACCACGACTGGAGTACTGCTCTCAGCTCTGGTCTCCCCAAAAAGTAGGAGAAATAACAGAAATTGAAGCCACCCAGAGGACATTCACCAGTAAAATCCATGGGTTTCAACACTTTAACTACTGGGAGAGACTCAAGGAGCTGCAGCTGTACTCACTTCAAAGACGTAGGGAGAGATACATCATCATCTACAGTACGTCTGGAAGATTTTGGAAAAAAAGGTACCAAATCCAAACATCCAAGAGACTCAACACCAAAGGCGAGGGAGGCTGTGCTATGTGAGGACTACGCCGGGATCAACACAAAAAATCAAATCCCTGATCCATCACAGCTTTACATACAATGGAACCAGACTGTTCAACTGTATACCAGCCCCTCTCAGGAACATGACCGGGGTGTCTCCAGACACCTTCAAGAAACACTTGGACATGTGGCTGGCCAAAATACCGGACCGGCCACCAACACCAGGATACCCCAGCACCAACTCCAACCGACTTCTGGAATGGAGAGTGGAAGAAAGGGAGCTGCCTGGTCGCAGTGGAGCCCCAGCTCAACTGTGTCACTAACGGACGGAATACAACAAAGTGTAACAAAGTGTAAAGTGTAACCACTCGACCGCCTTGTTTCCTGTTTCAAGTTGGTAACCAGATGTTGGTAACACTGCTTGTAATCGAGGGGGAGGGGCCGAGGGGGACGCACTGGGGTCTTTGGGGACGAGGGTTGTCAACAAAACTGGCCAACATTTAGCCCCTTTGAGTTTATGTTAATTTATGTGTTGTTATGTAATGCCACGACTCGCAACCCATACTGTTGTCATCCAAGCTCCATAGCTATACATTCTTCAAGTAAGAGTCAATTAAATCTTTTAATGGTCAAATTGGATTTTAGGTCACGTAGGCCTAGGCCTAGGCCTATGTGTTTTTATTATAGGCTAGCCTAATCCCTTTTCTCATCAGTTCCTTCATTGATTAGTGTGTTTTTCCGGTATAGGTCTATAATTGCACCTATATGAGCTAAACAAAATATTATTGTATTTAACAGGAAGGTATGATGAGGTAAGTGAAGTGGTATAGGTGGCAATATGCGGAAATGGATTATAAGGGCATTCCGCCCCCTCTGAAAATCTACGGTTACTCACTCCACCCCAACTGGATTTCTACTGTTTTACCCAACCAGCGGGGGTGTGGGGGTGGCAGCCCCCTCCCATATTACTAGGTTAGGTTAGGTAAGGTTGTTAGGTTAGGCTAATGTCTCTCTGAAACAATGTAAAATCTGTGTCACATCTAGATTGATAGACTTTGTCAGAGGGGGCGGAATGCCCTTATAATCCATTTCCGCATATTGCCACCTATACCACATCACTTACCTCGTCGTACCTTCCTGTTAAATACAATAATATATTTTTTAGCTCGTATAGGTGCAATTATAGAAATTTACCGTTTTTCCGATAAATCTACAGTATACTACCCCTATTTTGTCGCTATTCTGTTTTGTACTAATGGGTTAATATTATTAGTAGTAGGCCTAGACTTAGTATGGTTTGATGATAGGCCGCAACGTGGAAATGTATATTTGACTTGAAATAGATACATTGAAGTAGGCCTATTACAAACCTTCGCGAACCCATAAACAGGGAATGTGAGCTGGGTTTAGACCGTCGCGCTGCGTGGCAATAGGCCTATGCGGAAATGGATTATAAAGGCATTCCGCCCCCTCTGACAAAAGTCTATCAATCTAGATGTGACACAGATTTTACAATGTTTCAGAGAGACATTAGCCTAACCGGTTCAATGTTATTTTAATACCACAAATTTTTGTGACATATTTGAATATAAATATTGAATCTATATGCTCTAAAGATCATAAGAAAATTTGTTTTAACCCTCGGCAAAACCTAATAAAAAAGTATGGTACTAAAAAAAAAATCGTAACAAGGTTGTCAATACGGTACTTCCAGGTTATCGATAGCTCTAAAGATCATAAAAAAAATGTGTTAAACCCTCGGAAAAACCTAATATAAAAGTATGGTACAGTCAGGACCCCCAATTCGCGAGAATAGGGGTGACAGGAGGCATCGCGTATTGTGAATTCGTGTATTGTGGAACTAACTTTAAATGGGAATAATTAGATTGGGTGACATCTCTCAATTATGGCCTATTTTCGACATTTTTGGCCCTATTTTCGACATTTTTGGCTCTACAGTACAGTCTATATCTTATATATAAGAAGAACAATGAATAAAAATATGAAACCTTACCTTAAAATTAGTAGTAGATAGGCTAGGACTAGGACCGTAGGAGTTCACGATTTTCTCCAACTTCTCCCTCCCTGACCAAATCGTACGAACAGTTTACTCTGACAAGCCTATTGCACAATTTCCTTCTCCTTTTTTCTTGCGATCCAACACTTCCACCTTCATTTTGTGTGTTATCTTCTTATATTGGCGAAAAAAGTGGCAGGCACTACAAACGTTTGGTCACTCTGCACGGCTATGAGCGCTTGAGCGGGACTGTGGGAGGGAGGGTAAGCGGGAGGGAAGGCAGGCATATGCCCGTCTTCTCTTTTCGGAGCTACGCCTGGGCCTCGCGAAACGTAGACGTGCTCGCGTATCAAGCGGGAATAGCGGATTTGGCCCCTTCTTAGCTCTCGATTCGTGTATTGTGGTACCACCTCGCGTAATTAATGTTTAATTAATTAATGTTATTTTCGAGGGGTAACTCGTGTATTAGGGTTTTCGCGCATTGTGGAATCGTGTATTGGGGGTCCTGACTGTACTAAAATTTAATTTTCGTAACAAGGTTGTCAATCGGTACTTTCCCGTTATCAATGTACAATCAAAGCTGAATATTGCACAGTAAACACCGTAGACTTCATCGACTTTTAGCTTCGTATAATAGACATCCAATTTTTTTTTTTTTATTAACTAAGGGATTAGTACTCAACCAGCGGGGGTGTGGGGGCGGCAGCCCCCACCCATAATACTAGGTTAGGTTAGGTAAGGTTGTTAGGTTAGGCTAATGTCTTTTCAAATCACTATTGGGGAACAACATCGATCGATAGGCCTTATGGGGAAAATAGGTTTTCCCGAGATTTCTAATTAATTACAAACTCTATATATTGATGCAAATGAAACATTTTGTTTATAAAAAACACTCGGAAAATTTGTGGTATTAAAATAACATTTTTCCGCCTAACCTAACAACCTTACCTAACCTATCCTAGTAATATGGGTGGGGACTGCCGCAGACTCGCAGTGCCGCCCCCACACCCTCGCTGGTTGGGTAGAACGGTAGAAATCCAGTTGGGGTGGAGTGAGTAACCATAGAATTTCGTAAGGGGGTAAGAGGGGGGATGCCCTTATAGCCTAATCCATTTCTGCATATTGCCACAAATAGGCCTAGGCCTACCACATTACTTACCTCGTCGTACCTTCCTGTTAAATACAATAATAATTTGTTTAGCTCGTATAGGTGCAATTATAGGGTCAATATACAGGAGGCGCTACAATATAGGTAGAAAAATTCTAATGGTAGTTTTGGGTTCCTATCATCATATGCTTCATTTCTATATAGCCTACTTTTTATCCCCGGGAAAAAAAAAAAAATCTTGGGTTTTTTCTTTTTTTCTTGGATTTTTTTATTTATTTTTATTAAACTAACCAAAAAACCTAACCTAACCTAACCTAACCTAACCTAAATGTATTTGGGGGCTATTAGGTTAGGTTAGGTTAGGTTTGGTTTGGTTAGGTTTTTTGGTTAGGTTAATGACCAAAACAAAAAATCCCAAGAAAATAAATTAAAAATCCCAAGATTTTGTTTCTTTTTTCCCGGGGATAAAAAGTATATAGAAATGAAGCATATGATGATAGGAACCCAAAACTACCATTAGAATTTTGCTACCTATATTGTAGCGCCTCTTGTATATTGACCAATTATAGAATAATTCCAAAGTTAGTACTGTTGGGCCTAGGCCTAGGCTATTAGGCTATTTGTAAAAATCGTCGGTAAGATCCTGTGCATCGGGTAGCTATTTTTCAGATGCCTACTTTAACCTAACCAAAACCTAACCTAACCTAGTATAGGCCTATTAGTGCACTAGGCCTATTTAGCCTAGGCTATGAATGTAAAATGTAAAAATAGGCTATATTGTTACATTACCAAACTAGCCTATTGAGATATACAGTATATACACGATAGCCCGCTACACAGGATTAGGCCTAGGCCTATACCAAATCGTCCCCGGTGTTAAACTGGATTTTTACCGTTTGGCCTAGCCTAGGCTAGCCTATGTTTTTATGAGGGTTTTCATGGTTTTATTTATAGGCTAGGCTAATTCCACCGTGGGATACAGAATGGGTTGTAGGGGGGCTCTGACCCCTCCCCCATGACTTGTTGAAGTCGTCATCTAGCCTATGTTGCCAGCAGGGGGTGAATATCGATTATAGCCTACTGTAGGCTACTCTAAAATGAAGACATTTGTAAATTGTAAACAATGAGGAAGTTCGAGGAAGCTCTGAATTTCTGAAAGTAATGGGATTAGCGTAGGCTTAAGCCTATTTTTTTTTTTCCTGTAATAATGGGTTTTATGAACGTAGGCTAATCAAAATTATTGTCCCACAGTGGATTATACAGTACATGAGTTCAGTAACTGTATAGCCTAGGCCTAGTATTAGGATTCCATAGACCTGCATTTTCCTAAATATTTGATTTTGTTAATAGCCTAGCCTATGCAAGCATTTTCCAAATAATTTTGGGTAGACTGTAGACTCTAGAGTTTGGGCGTACCAGTACCACCCGCCTTGTTTACACTATGCGGAGCGACGGCGGACGCTTGCCATCATGCTCCCGTCTATTTTGACTGCCGTTGGATAAAGTAATATGTTGAGGGGGGGCTTTGCCCCTCCTCCCCCCCCCCCCCCATGACATATTCAATATTGGGTCAATATACAGGAGACGCAACAATATAGGTAGCAAATTTCTAATGGTAGTTTTGGGTTCCTATCATCATATGCTTCATTTCTATATACTTTTTATCCCTGGGGAAAAAAAAAATCTTGGGATTTTTCATATTTTTTCTGGGATTTTTGTTTTGTTTTTGGTCATCAACTTAACCAAAAAACCTAACCTAACCTAATAGCCCCCAAATACATTTAGGTTAGGTTAGGTTAGGTTTTTTGGTTAGGTTAACCCTTGTCTAGCGGGGGTGGACTTAAAGTCGGTCTAGAGGACACCTGCCCAAAGAGCGGGGACCGACTTTAGTCCGTGTGCAATTTTTGAGCAATAATGGCTCTGAGAGAGAGACGAGCGGGTGGAGGAGTGTAGGTCGGCTCATGACCGCTCGGCACGGGTCCCGCGCACCTACTGACATCTACTCCACACACATCCACCCTCCCTCCCTCGCTACACAGGGAATTATGTAAGGATATTACCGTATTTTAGGGATTTTGCACTCGTCTTGCACGATCGTTGCAAGAGAATGCGTGGTCGTAGAGGATGGTTCTGGTGTCATTAGAAAGCTCAATTAACGCCCTTTCAGGGATACATAATTGTATTACGCTCTGGCTCTTGTTTATGCATGAAAAAGAGCACGGAAACAAGGTCGTTTAGGGTAAAAAAAAACCCGCTTGGCGGGTAGTAGAAGTTACTGACGGGCCCACTCGTAAGGCGTTAATGAAAACAAAAAATAAATCTCAAGAAAAAAATGAAAATTCCCAAGATTTTTTTTCCCCAGGGATAAAAAGTAGGCCTATATAGAAATGAAGCATATGATGATAGGAACCCAAAACTATCATTAGAAATTTGCTACCTATATTGTTGCAGCTCCTGTATACTGTATTAACCCAATATTGTCATAATGATATATGCTAGGCCTATAGGCCTATTGCCAGCAGGGGGCAAATAACCAAAAAAATAGATGCGAACTTAACCGCGGCGATCGACCACGTAAACATGATGGCGGCGGCGGACGATTGTGATCATGTTCCCGTCTATTTTGACTGCCATTGGATAGGCTACAATAATATGTTGAGGGAGGTCGCCGTCAAAATAGATGCGAACTTAACCGCGGCTATCGAACTATGTAAACATGACGACCGTACGCCCGGACACTACATCCATCCCCCCTACTGGCAACATAAGATGATGGTAACAATAAGTCATGGGGGGGGGAGGCCCTCAGCCAATCGGGTATCTATCGAGATCCCTAATTAGGGCCCCTCGAAACATACGAAAACCAAGGCCAAATTTTGCCTTGATTTCATTCATTTTTGCTTACTTATGGGTCTAACTGGTCAGTCAATTGACCTACGTCATGTTTGGGTAGTGTTGGGTAAATCTAGCGGTCGTGTATTTATGCTGAGGAACAGGTGAGGCACGCTCGAGTCCGGATCGACCTGCATTTATCGTATTTTATTTTTGTTTTATTGTGTTTTTTCACATTAGGCTACAGTACAAAACTTAGTTTAAACTTAGCTCTTAGTTTCCGTATTGAGGCTTATGTACTTTTAAAGGTTTGAACACGTTTTTTTTACCCATATTAACTTGTTAAAAACGTTCTTAACCTATCATTTTCCCTGAGCTTCAAAGCCCTCCCAACTTGTGGATATTTTTAATATATCTGGTGTAATGGGGCCATATATTATTGTTTAATAGGCTTGTGCCACAATATTCTTCTACAGTAGAATGTGTAGCCTGAACTGAACTTCACCCCCCCCCCCCCCAAAAAAAAATCACCTCAAACGTGCTTAACCCTTCCAGCCCGGGCAGCATTATATAAGGATCCCGCGGCAGATGGGCAGGACCCCGGGTGTCCTTATATAGTCCGTAAGCTTGAAAGTCTATTCAGCTTGTTTTGAAAGCCGCGCGTCCGACGTATGTAAACAAAGCCTGTCGGAAGCGATGCACACACCTCTGGCAGCAAGCAGACGTCGGAGCTGTTGTTGTGTGTCGGCAAAGACAGATTCAGTCTTGAAAAGTGTGTCACATTGCTAAAATCGCGGAAAAATGCACGTCACGGAAATCGTCATTACAACTGAACCAGTTGAGGAAGTGAATGCAGAAAAGGATATAGGAGTAGTGATAGACAATAAGTTAAATTTCTCAGAACATTTAGCAGAAAAGATAAACAAAGCCAATAGAATTGTAGGGCTGATAAGGAGGACATTTGTGTCACTTGACGAAGAAATCTTCAGGAATCTCTATGCAGCGCTGGTTAGGCCGCACCTGGAATATGCGAACCAGGTGTGGGCTCCATATATGGTAAAGGATATAGAAGCAGTGGAGAAAGTGCAGAGGAGAGCTAGCAAGCTAGTACCAACGTTGAAGAACGCGGGCTATGAGCAGAGGTTGAGGACACTGGCATATAGGAAAAAGAGAGATATAGGAGAAAGAGAGGGGATATGATAAGAGACTTTTAAGATAGTGTCAGGAAAGTATGATGAGGATGTGTGTGAAGGTATCTTCTTGATGCGGGAGGGAACAAGAACGAGAGGACACTCTAAGAAAATTTACAAAGAAAGAAATAGGCTTGAGAAGGCAAAGAACTCATTTTGTGATAGAGTGGTAAATGAGTGGAACGCACTGCCCCAGTATCTAGTCGATTCCGAATCAATAAGGGAGTTTGAAAGTAATCTTGATAAAGCATGGTGAAGACAAGATTTGAAGTTTGATTATAAAGCAAAAATACAGAATAGTAAAAATGTTGCGTCTGCTACCGCCGACGCCAACACCGTGAACGACCGCAGCAGTGCAAGTACTGGTACTGAGCTGGATACACAGGCCTAGTTTGCCTTTTTCC
This sequence comes from Paralithodes platypus, assembly GCA_032716605.1. Classification (NCBI taxonomy): domain Eukaryota; kingdom Metazoa; phylum Arthropoda; class Malacostraca; order Decapoda; family Lithodidae; genus Paralithodes; species Paralithodes platypus. Next base: position 7,075,178 of record CM064486.1, on the reverse strand, counting down.
AGAGGATCTACTGTAAGAAACTGTAAGAAAGTTGACTTGGAGAGCTCTACTCAACGCCAGATTGGAGACCACAGTACGTTTAGACATGCGTGGACATTTTCTAGCAGTTAAAATAACAAAGATATGGTAGCCTAGGCGTTGACGTTTTTTGGCCATATCGCCCGGATCTCAACAATGTCCATAGGACGGCGAGCCTGGGCGGGAAGGGTTAACCCGGGAACGGAGAGAACACTCTTAAGAGGTTTTACTGGGCAACGTCGAGAAAGCTCTTAAGAGGGAAGGCCTAAAAAAAACATTTTAAAAGGCCCCAGTAGCACTTAACAAAAACAAAAAAAAATCTCCATACCTCATATCACTCCCCCACATCCCCTCCTTTCCCCCCCCCCCTTCAATTATAACCTATTTTCCCTGTTATTGCCTTATTCATTGGTATATTTTCATGCTAACATCTGCAAGCCGGTTGCAGGGTGTGGTCATGTGTGTGTCTATGCATGGGAGAGAGAGAGAGAGAGAGAGAGTACAAAGTACAAAGGAGTACAAAGGAAATCAAGCAACAATAGATCTAGTGACCCTTCTAGGCTGCTTGTCCTCCAAAACACTGAGGATCAAGTGTCCAAACAGTGGTTTAGAGTGGGTAAGGGAACATTGGAAAGGGAACTAAGAGAGAGAGAGAGAGAGAGAGAGAGAGAGAGAGAGAGAGAGAGAGAGAGAGAGAGAGTACAAAGGAGTACAAAGGAAATCAAGCAACAACAGGTCTAGTGACCCTTCTAGGTTGCTTGTCCTCCAAAACACTGAGGATCAAGTGTCCAAACAGTGGTTTAGAGTGGGTAAGGGAACATTGGAAAGGGAACTACTGCCCTGCCACTAACGTGGCAGGACTAGGAAGTTAGTAGGGGACATATGGGTTAGTAACTGAGGGGAGGATAAAGTTATTCATTTACAAACGCAGTCAGTCGCGGGTTTGATGCGAGATATTTGTCTAGGCGGAATTTAAATGAATCAACGGTGCTGCAGTCTATAACGTCTCGGGGAAGCCCATTCCACAAGTTGACAACTCGATTGAAGAAGAAATTCTTAGATTCGTGCGAGTTAAAAGATTTACCAATAATTTTGCAACCGTTTCCCCGCGTGTAATTAGATTGGTCGATAGTGAAGTACTTACTACAGTTCATATTGTCGATGCCTTTAATGATTTTGAACACTTGAATTAAGTCGCCTCTTAATCTGCGCTGGGTTAAAGGAAATAGATTTAATTCTCTAAGACGCTCTTCGTATGGTTTGTTCTTTAGGCTAGGTATCAGTTTGGTAACTCTACGTTGAACTCGTTCTAGCTTGTTTATATCTTTTTGGTAATAAGGGCACCAGGATTGAACGCAGTATTCCAGAAGAGGGCGGACTAAGGAATTGTAAAGGGTTAGGATAACTTCTTTGGATTTATGCTCAAATGACCTGCCTATAAAGCCAATTATTTTGTTTGCCTTCTTAACAACTTCTGAACATTGTTGACTCGGTTTTAGGTTACTCGATATTGTTACTCCCAGATCAGTTTCTCTGTTTACATTCTTAAGCTGAGTGCCATTCATCGAATAGTTTGCTTTCTCATTTAGGTATCCGACATGTAGTACTTTACATTTATCCGCATTGAAACTCATTTGCCAAATTTGGGCCCAACATGACAATTTATCTAGATTGTGTTGCATATCGTCAACTTGTTCTTTTGAGAGTACGCTATTTGCAATTTTTGTATCGTCAGCAAATTTTGAGATTGTGCAGGTGAGACCCTCATCTATGTCGTTGATGTAAATTAGAAAGAGAATTGGTCCTAGTACCGATCCCTGGGGTACCCCGCTACTTACATTGGTCCATTTAGATGCCTTACCGTTTATGACTACCCTTTGCTTTCTGTTGCTGAGCCAATTTTCTATCCATTTCAACACACCGTCTTGTATTCCATGCGCTTTTAGTTTTAGCAGTAAACGTTTGTGGGGAACTTTGTCAAAGGCCTTTTGAAAATCAAGGTATATAATATCTACAGCTTTACTCTCATCGTAGAGGTTGAGGATATCGTGGAAGAAGTCTAAGAGGTTTGTTAAACAGGAACGTTTTTTACGAAAGCCGTGTTGAGTATCTTTAAGTATGTTATTTTCCTCTAAGTGATTTACGAGTCTGTCTCGTATGACCGTTTCTAGCATTTTACATACAACTGAGGTTAAGCTAATTGGACGATAGTTACTGGGTAGGGATTTGCTGCCTTTTTTGAATATCGGTGTTACGTTGGCTAGCTTCCACTGATCAGGCATAGTTCCAGACTGCAAGGATTTATTGAATAGTAATGTCAGTGGTTTGGAGAGCTCATTCTTAGCTTCCTTTAGAACTCTAGGCGAGATTGTATCAGGTCCTGGCGTTTTATTTACATTGAGTTTATCTAAACAATTCAATACTTCTCTCTCTGTAACGGTGATATTGCTTAGAACATCTGAATTATCAATCTGAATCGGCGATGGTGTAGGGATATCACTGAGGTCTTCTGTTGTAAAAACTGATGCAAAGAAGGTATTGAGGGCATTACTCATTTGTACTTCGTCTTTGGTGTATTCTCCTTTTTCATCGACTAACGGTCCAACAGTTGAAGTAACTACTTTTTTCTTTCTGATATAACTATAGAATTCTTTCGGGTTTGTTTTACTTTGATTCGCAATATGTAACTCTAAGGTCTTTTTACTTTGCTTAATTAACTTTTTGGCTTTGCGTCGTAGCTCTACAAATTTCACCCGTTCTTCGTCATTTTGTGAGGATTTTAATCTATCATTAGCAAATTTTTTAGCAAGCAGGCAGTTTGAAATATCTTTATTCCACCATTTGGGCTTATTATTATGGCCTGGACGCCGTATTTTCGATGGTATGCAGTCTTGCACTGCTTTTAGGTAAGTGGTTTCGAATAACTTCCAAGATGTATTTATGTCGTTATTGTTAATTAAAAAGCTCCAGTCAGTTTCTTTAAACATAGCTCTAAGTTTATGGAAGTTTGCTTTCTTGAAATTAGGGACTTTTTCGATGCTACTATTTGGTTCGTTACTAGTAAACTTTAAAGTGAAAGTTATCGTACGATGGTCGCTGTTACTGAATTCATCACCAACATTCAAATTCTCTATCAATTCTTCTTTTGTTGCAAGTACTGTACAATGTCAAGAACGTTATTACCACGGGTCGGCATTCGTACAAATTGATAAAGCGAACTCTCTTGCAAGTTCGTATACAAGTCATGTCCGGAGTGTGAAGTAAGAGTATCGCCCCACTTGGTCACAGGTAAATTAAAGTCGCCAAAAATTACGGTATCTTGTGAGTTACTTATATCTGCAATTTGTTCGTAAATTTCTCGGTCAGTTTGCACTGATTGAGCTGGAGGTCTGTATATTAATGCAAGTATTATTTTTGTACCTTTATTATTCTTTATTAGCACAAAAGATGTGTCGACGTTCACAATTTGAGGTTTTGACACGAGGGTCGGGTTAAGACTTTCTTTGATATAAAATAAAACGCCACCTCCATTTTTATTTATTCGGCTGTTCTCAAACATTACATAACCGGGAAGTGAATACTCTGCTAAAAAGTCTCTATCTTGTGTATTGAGCCAAGATTCTGTTATGCCAATCACATCATAATTTTCTGTAAACACTAGTTCCTCTAAATCTGAAAATTTATTGCGTATGCTACGAGCGTTTGCATAGAAAACATTCAAAGTTTTGGATTTGGGATTCAAGGAACGGTCCTTATTCAAATTATTGGTTCTGGTCGGATCTACATTTACATTCATGGCTGTCCTCGGTCCTCGGTCGTTATCCCTGACGGTTTTGAATTTGGGTCGTGTTGGTGGAGCTTTATCCAAATTCGCGGTTCTTGACGGATTAGTATTTAATTCCTTTGTAGATTGCCGTCCTCGCTGTCTTCGGTCCTCCTTCCTGGTTGTCCTGTGCGGAGTCGATTTCTTCTCCGAAAATCCTTCACCGCATCGTTGAGAAGACGCCCAAAACGCGCTGCTCCCACCTGGTTCAGATGAACTCCATCGTCCGAAAACAAATAGTCATCGTAGTAGAAATTGTCCCAGGTGTCGACGAATCCCACGTTCTCCTTCCTGCAGAGGTTTGCTAGACAACGATTTGTGCTGGTGGCTATGTTGTAAAATCGGCTCTCTACACCGAGCCGGGGGACGATTCCTGAGACGATGATCCTTGATGACTTCTCCTTAAACGACTTGATCAGCTGCTGGTACTTTAAAAGCAAATCTTCCGACCGGGTTCGCTGTACATCGTTGGATCCAACGTGGATGACGTACATTGTATTAGCTGGGGCCAGCTTTGATACTTCGTCAACTGCTGCAACTACGTCATCCACACCACCACCAGGGATACAAAAACGCTTCCTGGTCTTAGGTGCCCTGGCGCAAAACTCTGTGAGCTGACCACGTATCATCGAGTCTCCCACGAGCCGGACTTCTTTTATTTCCTCTTCGTCATCTGAGTCTGCGAGTATCTGGAAACGGTTTTGACACTCGGTAATCGGTATGTGTTTCCTGGTCTTGGGGCAAACGTTGTTCCTCACGACACGGAAGTTGTCTTGAGGGGGAAGAGAGTCGCTATTTGTATCTTGAGTATCGGAAACATCAGCTGAAATGGCTACTGTAGGCGTTGAATTGTTGGCAGTTGACGTTGGGGCGTTGGTGGCTGCTGGAGTTGCGGTGACAATTGAAGTTTGTGGCACTCCAACGTTGAGTGTTACAAACTCTTGGAGTGATTCCAGCTTCATGGTGAGGATGTTGATCTTGTTGTAGGCTTCATCTAATTTCACTGTAAAATTCTCTCGTTGCTGGCAGAGCCGGCAGACTTGAAGATCGATAGTAACAAACATGGACTCACCAAACCTACCGGCGCAGGTCGCACAAGCGCGAGGCATGGTGACAGTCACTTTCTTCAGATCACTTCACTCACTTAAAAAACAATTCACTCACTTTACAACACTTCACTCACTTTAAAAACACTTCAATCACTTCAACCGAAAACAAATATGCTGAAATACGCAGAAATAGGTTATCAGGGGTGATAGCCTCTAACCGAAAACAAAAATGATGAGATACGCAGAATTAGGCTTCCAGGGGCGATAGCCTAACCAAAAGTTTTTTTTAAAATTGAAATACGCAATAATAGGCTACCAGCGTTGAATAGCCTAACCGAATATAATAAAATTGAAATTCGCAGAAATAGGCTACCAGGTGTGATAACCTAACCTTAAACAAATATATGTATAACAGAATATGTAACTAAATATACAATTCACCAAATAGAGATTATATAAAAATAAAGTGTGACTGCACACAAGGGGTTAATATACTGTGTCAACAGATGACCCTGGTGTCACTGTAGCCTAGTAAAGCAGTAGCCTACTCTTTTTAGATAAAAAAGTGTATCAGTCAAAGGTTATTACAAGATCGTGCAAGCAACAACTAAAATTACAGATATATATAACTACAGTAGGATACTAAATACAATATCTACAAGAGTTAATAATAAAACAGATTGGCTGGCTATAGGCTAGGCTAGGTTTGGGTTAGGTTAAAAGCTTGGCAGGTTGGGTTAGGCTAGGTTAGTTTGTACAAATACCACCCTTAGCTTAAAGTAAAATCAGTCTGAGGAGAAAAAGTCAAGAATATATCTAGGGGGAAAAGATAAATGAATGCACTTAAATTTGGTACAAAATATGCTGGAATTTAATATGTATAATCCCCCAAAAAGGTTTGTTTACAAAATGGTGTCGGCGTTAGTCCCTGTAGGCGGTTAGTTAGTAAACAATATTGTTTATTAGCAAATTAATATGCAAAGCTTTACTTACATACAAGGCAGTTAAATAGATACTTACTACAGTAGGTAATGGGTAAAATTAGGGGCTACGATTTTATATAAAATAGTAATAAGAGAGCGTTTGTTTACAAAGCAAAACAAAACAATAGATGGCGCTAGTGGCGCCCTGTCCGAGCAGGAGTCTTGTGATAAACACAAAGTTTATCAGTCAATACACAGCGAAATATCGTGCAGTGTTACTTACTAAGCTACAGGATGGTTAAACGTGCTCTTAACCACCTTTCATGCACAAGAATGAAGAGGATGAGTAGTTAATACTCAAATTATGATCGATATCGTGAGAGCGTTGACAGAGCGTCTGCAGCGTCTGGCGGTAGCACGGGAGAGAGAGAGAGAGAGAGAGAGAGAGAGAGAGAGAGAGAGAGAGAGAGAGAGAGAGAGAGAGAGAGAGAGAGAGAGAGAGAGAGAGAGAGAGAGAGAGATAGAGAGAGAGAGAGAGAGGAGAGAGAGAGAGAGAGAGAGAGAGAGAGAGAGAGAGAGAGAGAGAGAGAGAGAGAGAGAGAGAGAGAGAGAGAGAGAGAGAGAGAGAGAGAGAGAGAGAGAGAGAGAGAGAGAGAGAGAGAGAGAGAGAGAGAGAGAGAGAGAGAGAGAGAGAGAGAGAGAGAGAGAGAGGGGGTGAGGGTGTGGGGCCAGCTGGCTCACACTTGATGAATGAACCGCTCGCTAACAATTTGCAATTTTGACCAGAAAAATTATATTCCCACTTGTTTTATTGTTGTTACAGTTTATTATCTTCATATTAAAGGTAAAATAGGCGCATATGAATAAGTAATAACGATATTTTTCGTAAAATGACGATTATAGGTAGGAATGGAGCCTAATATTGCTGCCGAGAACTGTGGTGTTCACTACACCCTGCACACGCTTAATGGGTTAAGTACCCTTGATTTTTACCCAATTTTCTATGTTGATTATGGTGATTACATTGCATGGTAAACTTGCCATGTAAGTTTACATGATGGTAATCAGTTCACCATATTCAACAAAGGAGATTGTAAAATCCTCGAGCAAAAGCAAACAAATATTATGCAAATACTGTATAGACTAGTCTAAATAATCCAAATTATCCAATGCTCCTAACTCTGACACTGTTGACAGATGACTTCAATTATTTACTCTCAGGCATATGATTGTGCAGTGTGCACTCCTTATGAGTGGTGAATAATTGTGGTACTAGTAGGCTAGTAGTGTTTCTTATGAAATATGCTACTTAATTTTGCAGTAACCGTCTTCCTCCAGAGTTGACTGGAGTTGTGACCAGGTTTGAAATTACCAGGGTTGAGTTTGTCTGGGTTGAATGTATAGTCAGTGAAAATAGGTTATCCTAAACTGAACAAGATGCAGAAATACACTTAGACTACCAGGCTAAGTGAGGTACCTACTGTATATTAGTCTCGTGGTAACGTGTGCTTCGTAACCCAAGGGCCCCGGGTTCAGATGTTCGGGAGGCTTTTTCAGTAGGCCTATCTAATGAGGTTTAGGTGTGTTAGTAAAATTGTCAAGATGGTTGGAAGTAAGATCAGAGCTCAGTAACCCTCCTTACAGGCATGGTGTAAAAACAAATCCTACATGAATTGACCAGGTTTGAGTTGACCGGTGTTGAGTTGACCAGGGGTTTAATTGACTGGCCACCATTTTGTATCAATACCGTTATTGTGTACTATTTGGAACACGACATACAAATTGGCTAATAAGCCATACCCTAGACTACTTTTTCATTTCTCCTAATATCTTCCTCAAACTTCCTGGTACAGGTCTCCCTCGATTTACGATTGGGTTAAGTTCCTGAAAACCCCATCTTAAATAGAAAAATTGTATGGCAAACCCTAATATTAATGGGGGTAAATGGGGATGCATTCTGGGACCAGCCAAAAACTAAAACACAAACACCGAAAAACCTATAATATTATCGTAAATCGGGCATCGGATAGTGAGGGAGACCTGTACAGGTTATACAGTATGTAGTACAGTACTTGACCTTTGTACCGAGAAAACCACCATCATATCCCAGTTGTTCCCCTGCTACCCTCCACCTTATCTGTGTGTTATGAGAACCTTAACCTTGAAATGTGATGACCAGACAACTCCGCCAATAAATTTCAACCAGGTTTAGTTCAACTAATACTGTTGGAGTTAGGTTTATATAGGTTACCGGGTATGTAAAGTTTGGGTAGGACTATAATTTGGCACTGGTTATCAAAACCAGTGCCATATTACAGTCTAGTTCAATAGGCCATGTTGAATTAACACTGGTTGGTTTGCCTCAGAATTTGGAGGCGATTCATTTGTGGCTACCCCCTTGATGATCAAGGCATCTGGCAATAGATAGATAGATGGTACCGGTATCTACAGCTAGAATTGGCCTGGTGGTTGATTTGTTCGATCTATCTATTGCCCGACGCCGTGATCCCCGAAGAGGTGGCCACGAACGAACCGCCTCCATGCACCTCTGTCCCCAGTCAGTCGACGCCCCTCCCCCCAACCAGCACCGCCTTCGTTCATATACTTCCTCACTCCATCCTTCCACCTCTCCTTTGGTCTCCCTCTCTGTCCCTCCACCTCGCTCTCGTACACCCTCTTAGTCATTCTCTCGCTTTCCATACGTTCCATATGGCCGAACCATCTCAAGTTGTTCCTTTTCACACTTTCCAGCACATCTACTTCCACACCACACCTCCTTCTTACTTCTTCATTAGTCTGTCTATCCCTCCATGTAACTCCGCACGCACTTCTTAAGTAATTCATTTCCACTGCTCTCACTCTTGGTTTGAGTCTCTCAACCAACGTCCATGCTTCACTTCCGTAAGTCAGTGTCGGGATTACCACACTGTCATGCAAGGACTTCTTCACTTCCATACTGACCACCCTATTTCTTGTTACTGCTTTCAGCGTTCCTACAACCCTCTTCGATCATTCAACCAATACAGTTAGGTTAGGTTACCGGTATGTAAGGTTAGGTTAGGACTAGAAGTTTGCACTGGTTAATTGGCCCTGCTTGATATGACACTGGTTGAGATCTAGCTACTGGTTTAAGTGGTGTACTGGTTGAAAGGGTTACAGTGGAGTTGTCTGGGAACCTTGAGAGCCTTGTGTTATCAGCTGTGGGAATGTTGTCAAGGTTCCTCTACTGTGTGATGCACCACTCTGGCTGAGGTACAGTACGGTACTGCAGCATAGTGCATACACAGGATCCACGGTTACTCTAGCTATAGGATCAGGTGAGGTGTACTGTAATAGGTTTGACTCATTATTGGTATAGTAAGGTTTTAAGTTCTCATGTGTGATGCACTGCTGTAACTACACTACCACAGCATCCCTGGCTACTGCAGCTATCAGGTGAGGTGTATATATCTCTGACTCATGATACATAGTGTTTTAAGTTCTTATTTATGATGCACTGCTCTAGCTAAAGTACCACAGCTTACACACTATCTATCTATTGCCAGACACCTTACTCCCCTTAATGAGGGTGGCCATACACAAAATGCCCTCAAGCAGACCTATCCCCTGTAAGAGAGACAACCCATGCCAGTTTACAGAAGGACTTACAAGATTGACCACTCAATTTAGTGTCCGTCCGACTCCGAGGCATTCTATGTATCTTATTAGCACAAATTTTCTACAGTGGTGTGTGGCTAATCCATTCACTAACCTGCTTCAACCTTAGGTAACAGTACAGACTTGTATAAGGTTTACTCTCCTAGTCAGGCTGCCGATCAAGGCTGACGAGTCCCATCCACCCGGATTTTTATAAGGTTACATACTATACGGTACCCTTCTATTATAGCTATAGGATCAAATGAGTTCTATGTATCTCCGACTTGCGATACATAAGGTTTTAAGTTATCTTTTGTGATGCACTGTGCTATACCCTGTTCCAAATAGGTAGTACTGTAAAACAATTGTGAACCATAACCTCTGTAACTTGAAAAGGGCCTGAACAAATGGGTTGCAAATATCCACACCTATTCCCTGACTGATCATTCCCAAACCATAGAAATATTAGCTTGATTACTCTAGTCATTTGTGAGTTATAGAGGTTAATGTTGTAGAGTTTTGCCCTACTTATTTGGAACAGTGTATAACTAATGTACAGTACCGGGTACTTCAGAACTTAATTTATTTGCTGGACTGAGTCTCTTCGTGATTTTACCCAAAGAGAAGGGTTCTTTCTTATGCAGTACAGTACGTGTATTTCTTCTAACATTCCTTTTTTTTTACTCCCGCAGGTCGCCAGCATGAAGCTCCTGACGGCTGAACAGAAGAAGTGCTACGAGGACAACGGCTACGTGGTCCTCGACTTGCTATCCAAGGAGGAGGTGTCGGAGCTGTGTCGGGAGTACGACCGCATCTTCCAGGCTAAAGATAAGGATGATACGGAGGCAACGTGGCAGGGAGATTGGGAGGACAAGGAAAAGAAGAAGAAGATGGTATGGAGATGAGATAGAAAGCATGGAGGAAGATAGCATAAGAGATAAAAGAGAAAGTGTAAATTGAAAGACATAAAGAAGAAAGATAAATGGGAGGAGTAAATGATAGAAAAAATGTACATTAGAAAGGTGGTACAAAGAGAGAGAGAGAGAGAGAGAGAGAGAGAGTGCGTAATTAGAAAAATAGAAGTTTGCTTAACCCTTTGACTATGAGAGAAAATATATAACACAAAGAGAAGAAATATTTATAGGGAAATGGGGAACAAAACAAAACCAGTCATTCATATACAGGATATCTTCATACTTTTTTTTTTTTTTTTTTTTTTTTTTTTTTTACCATCGTTGGGAGATGGAGTCGGGTGCCAGATGGACTAGATAATAGTCCATCAGGTACCTGGCCCAGGGAGCCGGTGTATATGAAGGGTCATGCCTGGATGTGAGGTGGGCGAGCATTGTGGTGGTGAGCTTTGCTCCGTGTTTGCCTGCTGAGACCGGAACCTCTCCGGGAGGTCTGGGACCTAGGGACCAAGGGAATGCTGGAGGCCCTTAGTCTCTGGGTCTTCTCCTGGGTGACCTAGATGTGTGTGAATTTCTTATTTGTGTTTTAGGTTTTGTTTTCCCTGTTCGGGCTCTCTCTCGAGTCGGCCACCCCCAGCTATGGATTATGTGCCTGAGTATATTCATACATACAACAACTAAATTTACAAGTTCATGTCCATCCGTTCAAAAACACCTTGTGGTATGCCTGCCTCATGCCAACTGTAGGGTATCAGCTTGCTGGCTAATAATAATAATAATAAAAATAATAATAATAATAATAATAATAATAATAATCTATCTATCTATCTATCTATCTATCTATCTATCTATCTATCTATCTATCTATCTATCTATCTATCTATCTATTGTAATTCGATTCGGAATAATATTGAAACAGTTAAGACCTTAACATTTGACAATGACATAATACTCTTGCAAGAATTAATGTTACTAAAAAATGATTTACCTGTAATTAGTACAATAAATGATTCATTTGATAGTATAGCTTGTGTTCAAGATAAATCAAATGAGGGTATATTGGAGGGTCGACCCTCCAAAGGTGTAGCGATTATGTGGAGAAAGAGTTTGAGTACATTTATTGAACCAGTTTATTGTAATGACAGAATAATTGGTATAATTTTAAATTCGTTAGGGCATAAATACTTCATTGTGAACGTGTATTTACCCTGTGATAAACAAAATAATGACTCATTAGATGAATATCGTCACACATTGGCATTGTTAGAAAATCTGATCAGTGAACAAAATATTAATGATTGTATTATTAGTGGTGATTTTAATGCAGATTTTCAAAAAGGTCGTTTTAGGGATGACTTGACTACGTTTATTGATAATAATAATTTGTGTATTAGTGATGAAGTGCTACCTAGTGATGCCTTTACATATTTATGTCCTAGTAGAAGTGTTGTTAGCTGGCTAGATCATATCCTAACTTCGGAAAGTATACAAGAGAAAATAGATAATATCTGTATTCGATACGACCTTTCATTATTTGATCATTTTCCCCATTGGTTTTAAAGTAAATATCGACGTAATTCATAAAAATGAGCATATAGAGTCAGTAACTAAGCAGTTTATTAATTGGAAGTTATTTAACTCAAATGATGTAATATTAAAATATCAAAATAAAGTAAGTAATGGTATCACTGGGTACGACTTGACTAATTTTGAATGTCTGGAATGCTGTTCATATAACTGTCCAGATTCAAATCATATTAAGGAATTAGAACATATCTATGATACATTTGTTCAAATTTGTAATGATGCCTCAGCAGAATTTATACTAAACATCAACAGAGGTTACGAAATAAAGCCAGGGTGGAATGATCATGTTCGTAATTTATATAAAGTAGCAAGGGAGAATTTTTTTATTTGGAAGAGGAATAACTGCCCCATAGTTGGCGAATTCCTTGAAGATATGAAGAGTTCACGAAAGACATTTAAGAAAGCTCTGAAGCATATAATACATAATGAAGCACAAATACGAAATGAAAAACTGGCAGAGTCTTATTCACATAAGAGGTACAAAACATTCTGGAATGAAGTTAGGAAATCGAAAAACAACAAAGGTTACTTGAATATAAAGATTGAAGGCGAATGTGATTCGAATCTAATAGCAGAAAAGTTTTCACAAGCATATAAACGTGTATTTGATGACCAGAATTGTCAATCTAAAGGTAATTTTGAAGCTTTAAGATTAAAACAAGATGTTCGAAGAGGTAAAATAGTTGGGACCATTAACTTGAATGATATAAATACAGCCATATCGGAGTTGAAGTATGTTATTGGTCACGATAATATCCATTCGAATCATTTGAAGTTTTTTCCAGAATATGCAAGAGGTTTACTTGCTAAATTATTTTCAGCATTTATTGTTCATGGCTTCATACCTAATACTATGATAACTGGAGTCATTCTTCCTCTTATTAAAGATCGTGGTAAAGATAAAAATTTAATTGATAACTATAGACCAATAATATCGTCTTCAGTTTTTCTAAAGATTTTTGAATATTGTTTAAAATATAAATTAACAAATTATGTCGACTTTAATGAGAGGCAACATGGCTTCAGAGCGGGCCATTCAACTCTTTCTGCAGGTTTAATTTTTAAGGAAACTGTTTTACGCTATAGATCTGCAGGATCGAATGTATATGCGAGTTTTATTGATTTTAGAAAAGCGTTTGATAAAGTGAATCATTTTAAATTAATCCAGAAACTTTTAGAACTAGATATTCCTCATTACCTTGTAAATATTTTTTTTTATTTTTACAGAAACCAAATGGTTGCTACTAAACATAAAGATGCACTGTCAAAGCCCTGGAAGATTATGAACGGAGTGAGACAGGGTGGAATTTTATCTCCTTTACTTTTTAATGTATATATTGATTTATTAATCGAAACCGTATCAAAGTGCAAAACTGGATGTAGTCTTGGTAATAGGATGAGTAACATTATTGCCTATGCTGACGACATAGTAGTTTTAGCGCCAACAGCGACAGGGTTACAAAAGTTACTAAACATTGTGGAACATGAAACGAAAGCTTTAGATATTCAAGTGAATGCAAATAAATCAGTGTGTATGTTTTTTAGGGATACTAATAATATAAATGGTCTGCCGAGAATGAAGCTTAATGATGAAGTAATGATCAATGTACATGAACATAAGTACCTAGGATTTATTATTGATGATAAACTAAATAATGATAAGGATGTAATAAGGACAAGAAATAAGTTTTATAATGAATTCAATTGTATTTTACGTAAATTCCCTAATGTTAATATTAATGTTTTTATTCAACTATTTAATAGTTATTGCTTAAGTTTTTATGGTACAGAATTATGGTTTTCCAATAAGCGTGTGGTGTTCCTCTGAAACAATTTGCGGTTGGATACCACAAAGCCATTAAGAAGATTTTAAAACTTAAATACTGGGAGAGCAACCACAAAGCATGTGATTTAGCAGGGTTAATGACATTCACTCATCTAATTAATTGGCAAAAAATACGGTTTGCTCACAGATGTATGATGAAGCCTTGTATCTTTTTAAGAAAATGTTTACTTAACAATGATGATAGCTTATATTTGATGAAGGAAGTAAAGAATATTTTATTGAATATTTATAATATCGAATGTTTAATGGAAAATGACATTGACGCAGTAAAATCTAGAATTACTTTTATTCAAAGCCGTGAACCAACTATGAGATAAATGTGCTTCACAATTCTCTTACTATGTACAAAGTTTTATGTAGCTTTTACGAAATAAAATATTGAGTCTGAGTCTGAGTCTATCTATCTATCTATCTATCTATCTATCTATCTATCTATCTATTACCTGACGCCGTGATCCCCGAAGGTGTGGCCACGAACGAACCACCCCCATGCACCTCTGTCCCCGGTCAGTCGACGCCCCTCCCCCCAACCAGCACCGCCTTTGTTCATATACTTCCTCACTCCATCCTTCCACCTCTCTTTCGGTCTACCTCTCCCTCTCTGTCCCTCCACCTCGCTCTCGTACACCCTCTTAGTCATTCTCTCGCTTTCCATACGTTCCATATGGCCGAACTATCTCAAGTTGTTCCTTTTCACACTTTAATAATAATAATAATAATAATAATAATGATAATAAATAGTGGCTCTGCCACTTAGTGACTGTCATGGGGTATACTGTGCTGTATACTGTACTGGCTAACTCAAGATATGCATAGTTGTAGGCCTTTAACCATTTCTCTCAGATGTTGCCAATCTTTGTCTAATTCAATCTACCCCTCGATAATTTTATTCAGAATAGGAATCACTTGTCAGAGTTATTGTTATTCAGCTAGTCTTTACCCATTTATTTCCATGCAGTCTTTCCAATAAAATTGTCTTTGTTAGCTAGATATACCGTAGTGAAAATTTCTTCATCACCCCGTACTCAGTTCTAAATACCGGTACATCATTACGGTACTTCAGTAAATCAAATCAATATCTATTCTAAAATGTATGTGTTCTTCAGGTAGTGAAGTCGATCCACGGGCTACAGATGTACTCTGACGCCTACACTCGCCTGTTGCTGAACCCCAAGATCCTGGATGCCTGTGAGGACATTATGGAGACCCCCAACATTCTGCTCCACCACACCAAGGCCCACACCAAACCTCCTGGTACTGGGTCTCTCTTCCCTATGCACCAGGTTTGACCATTTATTTATTGATTTTTGTTTTTTCAAAGGGATAATGAATGGAGGAAGGAAGAACAAAGATAAAATAGAAAAGGTCCATGTGACTAAAGGCATTCTCCATTCATAAAATGTATGTAATAACTATATTTAAACTGTTGTAGATTGGATGTTTGTGGAAAGGAACTCCAAGGAAGTGAATTCCAGAGAGTAGTAATGCTATGGATAAATTAATTTTGATAATTGGAAGTTCTACATTATTGAGGAGAGAGTGTAAATTCATGGGCATTTCCAGCTGCCCTAGTCTCTTCTTCAATAAATTAGTTTAACCAGGCCACTGAGCTCCCCACAAAAGAACTCTCATAGGGCTGGCCCGAAGGATTAGAACAAGATGGAAAACTAATCAAGATGAGATAGATAGGGAAGGGCAGGAGGTGAACAAATCTAGGAAGGTGAAGACACGCAGACATTTCTCGCCATGTCATAAGTTCAGCCAAACCACATGAGTTCCACAGCAGAACTCTTATAGGGCAGGGCCGAAGGATAAGGCAAGAACTGCTACACTGCAGCACCAACCAAGAAGTGATTAAGGGTGGTATAATCGAAGGAAGTTTCTCGGAACATTTACAGTACAGTACAGTACAATACTTTGAAAATATCTAGAATAATGCAAGGGATGCAACATATCTTTGTATGAATAATGGAAGAAGGTCCTGCGTGATTGCGGCGTGATTAATCTGTTACACTAGCTTTATTTTTAGTTTTGTTCAACTGCCTTAAAGGAATTACTCCACAATCCACATTGTTTTTTCAAGCTTCATCCTCAAGAGCCTTCCCCCTTTAAACTAAATAAGTGCTCCTAGATCCAAGCTAAGTAATGCTGCCAGACCCCTTTCAAGATACATTTGTACAGGTTTGCTATCGCTCGCCCAGAAAAATGTACACTTGAATGGGGCAAAATCGTGTTATAATCGCCAAACTATTGAGGTGAAACATCTTTAAAAAATTTGTACTGTAACTATCATAATTTGTAGTTCATGAGAGACTAAAGATGGCTTGTGCTAGCTCACTAGTGATTGAGAATCACCGAATTATCCTGCTAAGACCGCCCCTGGTCTTAGTGGTCTTTGTTTTATCACTAACTAGCACATCACAACTATCACTGCCATCATTGCACCAGTTATTGTATTTTGTTGATAGATTCACTTGCCGGTATTGAATATTTCATATTTTTGGGGTTTCACCGTGTATGTTGTTAAAACTAGTAGCCTACGGGAAGACGTAAAGGATAATGATTGTTATTACCGGTTCTTTTTTACATTTAAATATTCCTATTATCTTGTGAACATTTAATTAAGACATTTTGATAATGCCTAACGTTCTATTTCTATGACCACAGGCCGTAGCGTGGTTGGTAGAGGTCGAGGGTTCGAGGCTTGGGCCAGCCAGTGTGCGTTACATGGAGGGATAGACAGATGAAAGAGGAAGTACGAGAGTGGTGAGGTGTGGATGTGCTGGAGAGTGTGAAAAGGAACACCTTGAGATGGTTCGGCCATGTGGAACGTATTGGAAGTGAAAGAATGACTATGAAAGTATACGAGAGTGAGGTGGAAGGACAGAGAGGAAGAGGCTGACCGAGAATGAGGTGGAAGGATGTAGTTGAGAGGTATTTGAGTGAAAGCGGTGTTGGATGGGAGGAGGGGTGTCGGATGACAGGTGGATGGGGCGATTCATTCATGGCCATCCCTTCGGAGATCATAGCGTCTGCAATAGATAGATAGATTGATTTCCGATGTGATATTAATCAAATTCTTACCAAAGTATAGCCCTAGTCAAAGGCTAAAAAAATGTTTAAAACCTGAATAACTTTATCAACATACAGTAATGGTGGGAGCGCTCGGTTATGGCCTTGACCTTGCTCAGGGCCTTGAGGCTGTTCGGCCAGGCAGCTTGGGGAACAACAACAACAACAGTAATGGTGGCAGGAATGAGGCCAGGATGGTTATATTTGTTCAGGCTTTCAAGCAGTCAATAGCCTGAATTTTAACTTTACTTAGTTCAAAAAATAAGAATGATCATTGACTTTTGATTCTACTATTGTCAACCAAAATTTTGAGACGTTTAAATATTCTAATTTAGTTTTCCCCCCCAATCTCAGGACTACCACTACTTTCCGTTTGAAAAGGACTCCATGATTGCAGTGTTCTTGAGCCTGGATGATGCGGACCCAGAGAACGGGGGACTGTGTGTGTACCCCAGGTCCCACAAGCTAGGGCCACAGAAAGATGTTAGCTCCGCCGCTGGATACCACTACCTTGACCAGAAGGACTTCCCCATCGAGAAGGCTACGTCGCTCACACTCAAGCAGGGACAGGTGAGAGAAGGAAGGGAACTCTTTCAAAACGCAACACCCTTTTTCCATATATTCTGGCTTTCATGGCCAGGGTGTCGAACAAAGAAATTTTTTGGTTTTAAGACTGGCTTAACATGCTTCAGAATGCAAGAAAATGTGCAAGAAATTGCATTATTGTTGCTGTTTTATTACTTTCTAAGACACAATAAGAACTAAAGTATAATTTTGTATGTACTGTATATATGTAGCCTATTTACTCAGGCACATATCCCATAGCTGGGGGTGGCTGACTCGAGACAGAGCCCACACAGAAACAACAAAATATGATACAAAAAAAAAAATCACACACATCTATGTCGCCCAGGAGAAGACCCAGAGACAAGGATCATGAGGGGTCTCCAGCAAAAGATTCCCATGTCCTAGATCTCCCTGGAGAGGTTCCGGTCACAGCAGATAGACACGCAGCGGATCTACACCACAATAATGAAAGACATTTATTGAGGGGGAAATTGTAAATGTTGGTACAATGCTTGTGCCCACTTCTAGTAAAAAGTAGTAGATTTAAAGATACAACTGATTAACTTCAATAATAGTACAACTACTTCTGCCGTTATTTTTCAGAAATTGCAAACTAAATAGCCACAGCTACATTTTTTTTTGTGTTTTTTTTTTATGAATAATTTAACCAGACCACTGAGTTACAACACGTAACTCTCGTAGGGCTGGCCTTAGCAGAAGCCAAAGTACAGCTCTTGCTAATATATAATATTCCTTAGAAATACAAAACAAATTAGTATACAGTACCTGTACAGTATATTGTTATTTTCTCCCTAATTGAAAATATGGAATATTGATTAACATATTATCTTTGCACATTTATTTGAACTGTTCTATCCATTGCTCTCTTATTTTTTTCTCTAATGAATTAGTTATCCTTTGCCTTTCCCTTAATATATTTATGCAAAATTTATATTCCATTTCCTTTAACTGTCTTGATAGCGTAATGCATAGTGAGCGGAATTTCGATGTGAGTATCCTGGGTTGGAGTCCTTGGAGTGCCACTGTATTTGTTGATTTCATTAATTGAGTTTAGATGTGAAGTTGGTTGGTGTAAAAAACATAATAATTCTTCACAACCTTATTTTGTTAGTACAGTAGTGAGTAGCTTGTAATTTTTGGAAATCCTCTAACAGTTTTGGTAGCTTAGCATCAGAATTCGCTGCTGTTTCTAATCAGTAGTTTGAATATAAACATCACCACCAAAATATTAGCTCCGCTGCATTATCGCTAATAGTAGCTGTACTACGTCCAGCACTGGTTAAAATTATGAAAGTCTAGGGAAGGACAGCAGTTTCCAAGCCTGATACGAGGTACGGTACTGAGGCAGAATATCAGGGTACTTAAGGATCTTGACTGATGCTGCGAGGAAAGATGCTGCAGGGAGTGCTACCATCAAGGTGACGAAGTCATACGAATACAAAGCACGGAACTGCCTTTTAAGCAATAGGTGAGAGAAAGAGAGAGTACGGTAAAAGAAGATATAATATGGAAGTAGAGGACATAATAATGTTGCTCAAATTTGTGTCCCTTTCAGATTGTAGTGTTCTCATACCTCCTGATCCATGGTTCCTATAACAACACCAGTAGCTCCCGCCACCGCCGTATGTTCCTGACCCAGCTTATGTCCGGTGAAGACGTCCCCCTAGCTACGCGGCATCTGTCCGATTGTCAGGGGATGGTGCTGCGTGGGAGGTGCTTCACGCCTGATGCCAACATCAAGAAGAGGCACCAAGAGTTTACCAAACTGGAAAAGAAAACGGGAATGTAAGCAGAGTTAAATTGTGTATTGGGCAAGTAGTATATTGAAAACAGAATTGCATGACTATTATGAATAACCCTTTCAAGATCCGATTACGCATTACTTACCAATTTTCTAGCTATTGTTAGATGATTATTTTTAGATTAGGAAGGGTATATGGGAGTCAGAGGGTTATTCGAGATAGTCTTTGCCCTTCTAATTCCCACAGATTGTTCCTAAACTGTCTAAGATTGTCTAATGATAAACCATAATACACTGTCAAATGTGTCATAATCTTCAAAAGGTTAAGGTACAGTTAGAAGCCCAAATACTACGACACCAACCAGATAACTTCAACCCTCTCAGTACGAGAGGCTTGAGCTATGCTGAATATAGTTGTCTGGCGGTAGCTGGAATTAAATAAATAAATGGTTGTGGTTTTGAAAAGTTTTGGCATAAGCCTTGCGTAGTGAATTAACTTACGTTATCTGGTGCTGGAGGGACCTTGGTGACCCTGGTCTCTGGGTCTTCTCCTGGATGACCTAGATGTGTGTGAATTTGTATTTTGTTTTTGTGTGTTCATTGTTTTCTGTTGTGTTGTCCCTATTCGGGTTCTGTCTTGAGCCGGGGGCCCCCTCCCCCTTTTTTTTTTTTTTTTTTTTTTGTTTAGGAAAAGTGGGGATTGGACCTGAGTATATACATACATACTGTACATACATCTGGTGATCTTGCAGCATTTACACTTCTGGCTGTCCATAAGATCGGAACTTTATTGACCTAGAGTACCGTAGTTGAAGGGAATGTAAGGTTTGGTGATTGATGTAGAGATTTTAGGGAATACTGTTACCATTAATAAGGCAGATCAGCGGTAATATGACCAATTCCTAAATCGTCTATCTATCTATCTATATACTCAGGCCCAATCCCCACTTTTCCTTTATTTGAGTGTCAAGAGTGGAAAATATCACCAGTGGCTCCCAAGATGGTGGAGGTTGGCCGATCTTTGCTACTATAGGGTCTTTATTTCACATGACAGAAACACAGCAGAATTCCCAATCACATTTACAGTTATCCTTCCTTAACCCATGGACTGCTAATATCTATCTATCTGTCTATCTATTTACTCAGGCCAAATCCCCACTTTTCCTATTTTTATTTTATTATTATTATTATAATTATTATTATTATTTTTTTTTTTTGGGGGTGTGGCCGGCTCAAGACAGAGCAAGAACAGGGACAACAAAAAACACAACAGAACACAAACAAAATATAAGGTCAAGTTGAGGGAGGGAGGGGGTGTGGGGTATTAACCCTCGTCTAGCGGGGGGTTTTGGGCTATTTTGCGCATATTCAGGGCATATTCAGGCCCTCCTGAATGATCAATCAAGTATCTGCATGAAAAGAAATGTATTCAGCAAAAAACTAGGCGCTACAAGCTTCAAAATGAGACCAGAACAAGCTACGTAGCACTCGTCGTTTTCATGCAGTGGTACCACTAACATGGGAGTTTAGCATATAGCGGCATATTTTTTCCAGCTACGCTCACTACTGGCTACACTGCCGGCCTCTCGAGAACAGAGGGAGTGTGAGTCAGTGGGCGGTGGTAAGCCCTGGGTGTCGGACGTGTGGCCTGCTGCGCTCCCGGCCATTTGCACTCGATTTTCACCCTTTAACCCGGGAACTGCAGGAAGACTCTTAAGAGTTCCCCCGGCGGACTGTGGGAAGACTCTTAAGAGTCAGGGAAAAAAAAATCCATTTAAAACACCCAAAATAATTTGTTGTTTTGTTTTTATTTTTTGTATTGCCCCTGGGCCATGCCAAATATCACTCTTCCACCTCCCCTCCTTCCCCACTTTCCTCCCCTCCTTCAGTTATCACCTATTTTCCCTGTTATTCCCTTATTCTGTGGTATATTTTCGTGCTAACATTAGCAAGTTGCAAGCAGGGCATTGTCATCACTGTTAGCAAGCGAGTGCAAGAGAGAGAGAGAGAGAGAGTATCGATCGACAGTCTCTCTCCAGAGGTGGAGAAAAGTGGTGGGAAGTGAGGTTGCCTCAGCCATACCCTATGTAACTCCCGGCCTGTATCGCCGATTTTGACCATCCAAACGCTGTTTCCACTTGTTTTATTGTTGTAACAGGTTAATACCTTTATAAGCAACCTATAATAGGTGCATATGGATAAGTATTAATGCTATTTATGGTAAAATAACGATGTTAGTGATGGGAACAGCTCAAATACGTCAGCACAGGAGTGTGGTGTCTCATACCCTCCATGCGCACTTCATAGGTTAAAAGCCTTAATAATGCTCCTAACTTGCTGCTTTTTAGATACGGACTTAAGTCGGGCCCCGCTCTTTAAGTGTTAAGGGAGGGAGGAGTGGAGAATGTGGTACAGGGAGATACTACTATTTTCTATGTGTCGTCCCCTTTTGATACATTTCCTGGCACTTGTACAGTATTTGAAAGGTTCTTTTTACACTTTTAAATACCGATTCTTCCGTGAGGCCTTTTGCACTTCCTGGGTTAAGGGGATACTAGCTGTTTTCTTGGTCCATTTCTTCATTTATTAATAATTTTTCTAGTTTCCTCCCTAAACCTCCATCACATTTAAGAAAAACATCCATTAGATCCCCCTTCTAGATTAATTTGTACATTTTTCGGTAGAAAAAATTTCCGGCCAAAGTCTGGTCCTTCCAACATTACAGGCTCACTATCGTTCGCCTGGGAAAATTTTTACATCTAAATAGCACGAAAGGTCCAAATATTGACGAAGAAATTGGGCGAAAGGTCTTAAAATCGACTAACTAAAGGGGCAAACATATTAACATCTGAAAACTAATGGGGCTAAAAATGAGGGAGAAAGTGGTCCAGAAAACCGGCTCACCCCCCCTTAAGCCCTTGAGGATTATGACGCATTCTAGCAGTTTATTTTGGCTCTCATTTGACAATTTTATGCAGTTTAGGAAGGGCCTCTAGGATTCTTAGGGGTCAAAACGAAGTCGACTATGCCTCTGACTTCTACAGATCCTTCCTAACTTGGATAAAATTGTCTAATGAATGCCCAAATAAACTGGTAAAACTCGTCATGATCCTCAAGGAGTTGATACTATAGTTAGTTAGCTATTAACAAGAAGTAGAGTCTATTCACTATACGTAGGCCACAGATCTCGACTCCAATCCTCTATAGCTAAGAAAAGGTTCGAACAAAATGGCCTGTACATTTCCACACCTATTTTATGGCTGACTCTTCCCAAGACAGTAGCTCGATTACTCCAGTCGTTTTTGAGTTGCAAGAGGCTAGGGGGTCATGATTTTGGCCTAATTATAGTAAATAGCCTATTGAATATATAATTGCAAACTATGAAATATCATATTCTCTATAATATTACGTTGTTATCAGTTTTCAGAATATTAAGGCCAGCCCTGTGGGATTTCTTTTGGGGAACTCAGTGGTCTGGTTAAACTAATCTAGGGAAAAAAAAAATATGCTGTATTTATGCAGAACTGACTAGTCTTTGAGTTATGGTGCTGATGAAACTTATTTAGAGTAGCTATTATTGTTTTAAGATAATGTACCAGTACTGTACCTATTTTTTCTTCAAGGTGGCGTCACACGAACACATTTATCGGCTATATGTATCGGAACCTTAAATCCGCTATAAGTTTTCATAAGATCTGTATGTGGTGTCCTGTGTTCGAATTCCCGAAGGATCACAGGCTTTAATTGATTTCATTGGGAGTTATTGGTGTTAAGAACGATATTAGTTAATATTGATTGATATGCCGTAGCGCGGTTGGGAGAACACTCGCCTGCAAACCGCGAGGTCATTTACTGTACAGTACTGTACTGTATAGTACCTGTACTTGATTATTAGTACAGTATTCCAATATTGTTTCATTTATTTAATATTATTGTTGTTAATGGTTAATGAAACTCAAATTTTGTATGATTATTATTATTTACATTATTAATAACATATGTTTTACATGCATAAACATACAAAAACCTGTTTTAGGGGCTTGCGCTGGTTTTGTAAGGTAAATTGGAGAATGATGATGATGATGCAGTTTTTTCCACCATGCACTCCCTGCTCAATAACTGGGCTCTGATGTATCAGGGACTTCAGTGAACAGTTACCACAGATTGTTCGACCGCACTGTCCACCAACAGCACAGGCATTTGCCAAATAGCACACTGGCTGGCATGAGGCTCGAACCTTCAACCTCACGGTTTGCAGGCGAGTGCTCTACCAACCGCGCTACGGCATTTTCGGGAACGTAACCCCCGCGAATACTGAGAGACCCCTGTACTGTCACTTACCTTTAGTGATTGCTTACCTTTAGTGATGGATAAGAGGCTAGGGAGCTATGCTCATAGGGTTGCCTCCCCTCAGGGATTCATTAATGTAGCAGTCATATCTATTTTTAAAAACATTAACACTAGTACTGGCAACTACATTTTCTGGGAGTCTGTTCCATTTGTTTATTATTCTTGCGTCAAAGAAATTATTCCTTTTTGATGTCCTGTGACGTGGCTTCTGGAGCTTGAAACTGTGACCTCTGGTGGCGATTTGGTCTCTCCTGGGTGTGAGTTGTAAGAACTGGTTTGGGTTGATGTTTTTGTACCCTCCTAGGATCTTGAATACTTCGATCATGTCTCCCCTGGTTCTCCTGTCTTCAAGTGTTGTAAGACCTAGGGTAGTAAGCCGGTCCTCGTAGGGAAGTTTTCTGAGCTCCGGGACTAGCTTAGTGGCTCGTCATTGGACCTTCTCCAGCTTGTCTATATCCCTGTTCTGGGGGGACCAGGCCTGAACAGCATATTCCATTAAGGGTCTGATAAGGGCTTTGTACAAGGCCAGGAACATATCCGCGTCCATGTACGTAAAGGTGTTCCTTATCCTACCCAGCATAGATTTAGCCTTGGCAGCTGATTTGGCCACATGCTTTCCGGGCTTCAGGTTATCGGAGACGATTACCCCTAGGTCTTTTTCTTCCTTGGTTGTTGCCAGCTCCTCCCCCATGGTGTAGCTGTGCCCAGGGTTGTCTCTCCCGATGTGCATCACTTTGCATTTGCTGTCATTAAACTCCAGCAGCCACTTATTGCTCCACTCCTGCAGTCTCCCCAGGTCAGACTGTAGGATTAAGTTGTCTTTGGATGATGCGAGCCTTCTGTAAATTTTTGCATCGTCAGCAAACAGTTTTCCAGATGATTCCAGTTTATCAAGGATGTCATTCACGAAGATGAGGAATAGGACTGGTCCTAGGACGCTACCTTGCGGCACCCCACTCCACACTTCCCTCCAGCATGAGAACGCACCTTTCACCACCACCCTCTGTTTTCTTTCTTCCAAGAAGGCCTGAATCCACTTGAGGTAGCATCCCTGGATCCCCACTGCCTGTAGCTTCCTAATGAGTCGTTTGTGGGGAAGAGTGTCGAAGGCCTTCCTGCAGTCCAGGTATATGACTTCCACCTGTTCTTGTTCATCGATGGCAGTTTCAAGCTCTTCCAGGTATTCGAGCAGCTGGGTGAGGCAGGATCTTTTTGCCCTAAAACCGTGTTGTTGGGGGCTAATCAAGTTGTTCCTCTCAAGATGGTCGACTACTCTTTTCTTTACTATTTTCTCAAATAATTTACACGGGACAGAGGTTAGACTCACCGGGCGGTAATTTAAGGGGTCTGTTTTCTTCCCGCTCTTGAAGATGGGGGTTACATTGGCTGCCCTCCATTCCAGTGGTACAGTTCCAGTTCGCATAGATTCTTGGTAGATGACCCACAGTGGCAAAGCTAAACTGGAGCTGCATTCCTTGAGGACTTTTGGATGTATGTTGTCTGGTCCTGGGGCTGATGAGCTTTTAAGCTGATCCATGAGTTTCTTCACTTCTTCAACTGAAAAGTTGCAGACTCGGAGCTCCTCTCCCTCGTACGAGTTGTCTTCATCTGGTAGTCTTCCATCCTCACGCTTAAATACACTTTGAAATGCTTGGTTCAGTATTTCACTACTTTCAAGATTACTGGTGGTGAGCACTCCATCCGGTCTTCCAAGCTGTGTCACCTCCTCCTTGATGGTTGTTTTACTCCTGCAGTAGGCGTAGAAGGCTCTTGGGTTCGTCCTGGTTTCTTGTGCGATCCCCTGTTCAAATCTGTATTTAGCCTCCCTCACCGCCGTAGTGCAAGTGTTTCTTTTACTGCAGTAGGTCTGGTAACTGTGCCTTGTTCTTCTCGTCCTGTACTTCATCCAAGCTTTATCCTTGTCTTCAATCTTCCTCAGTAGATAAGCTGTTATCCATTTGGGTTTCTTTTTTCCACCGTATAAATGTACTATTTGTTTCGGGACAAATAGTGTTGATGCCTCATTGTATTCTCTTTCAAAAATATTCCACATTTCCTGTACTGTTTTGCCTTGTAAGATATCATCCCAGTCAATTCTGTTAAAGTACTGTTTCATGGATTCGTAGTCCCCTTTGAAATAGTTGCGCTTATTGGTAGTTACATCCTCCACTAGAAGGTTACTTTCTAAA
Source organism: Paralithodes platypus (assembly GCA_032716605.1). Taxonomy (NCBI): domain Eukaryota; kingdom Metazoa; phylum Arthropoda; class Malacostraca; order Decapoda; family Lithodidae; genus Paralithodes; species Paralithodes platypus. The sequence continues at coordinate 7,049,445 of CM064486.1, read as the reverse complement.
TTAAAGTTGAAGAATAGTACCGTGTGGTCACTTGCCCCTATTGGTGCTCTGTACTGAATGTTGTCAATTTCCAGCTCGGTCTTCGACAAAATGAGATCCAGTAGTGAGGGGTTATCACTCCCCCGTGCACGTGTGAAACAGTCAACGTGTTGATGGAGGAATAAGTCTTGGCAGGTGACATAGAATTTCACTTGTTCGCTCTCCGGGCCCCCATGTACAGTATGATCTGCCCAGTTTATCTCCCGAAAGTTGAAGTCACCACACAGTAGTATTTGGTTTGTTGTATTGCCACACAGTTCAGATATTGCTTGCCTTACATTATTGTTATATACAGTTGAGGAACCTGGGGGTCTGTAGAAGCATCCTAAGACTATGTTCTTATTACCTATATGTACAGTAACGGCCACTACTTCGACATTCTCCCCGGCTTCAATTTCAAGTATTTCCGAAGCAAGTGATATATGAATTACGATTGCAACACCTCCTCCATTCATGTTTCTGTCTTTCCTGTAGATATTGTACTTGTCAGTGTTGAAATAATTAGACAAAACATCATATGCTCCTAACTTGGTTTCAGTTAACATTATAATATGTGGCTCTTCATTCTCTATCACTAAACTTAATTGGTCTTTCTTATTACTACTATTCACCCCATCAATGTTTGTGTATAGACACTTGAGGTGGGTTAGTACCTTCTGGTTTGGGGTCGCTGGTTCTCTAGCACCAGTTTCCCTCTCCAAATTACCCATTTCTCCCCGTCGGGTCTCTGCTCCTGTTCGTTTTTTTGGTCCCTCACCTTTGCTAGTTCCGTATGTGCTTTCCTTTCCTTAAAGGTCCTGTCCGGAATTATACGAACATTTTTCACTACTGTATACACTGTATATATATTTTTTTTATATTACAAGAGAATGACTGCTGATCGAAAAGTCTGCAGTTTGATCTCACGCCGTGCCATGGGTAGACGGCAAGAATTTGGGCAGCTCGGTCTAGCTGTTCGTGGGAAATGACAAATTAAGTCCCTGTAACAAGAGCACGCCCTAGCCCTGTCAATCAAAGGAGTGTACAGCGTTAAAAATTGAATCGAACTGCATCAACACCAATTTTTAAGAATGAATGATCTGTTGGTTTATTGACGCAGATACGCTTGCCTTGATTGAAATACTGTATTGTTGTTTTTCTAAGAATTTTATGGAGGGGAAATTTGCAATAAAGTTTTTACAAGTTATATAATGTTATTTTTTTCTGCTGATAGTAAAGCTTTTTAAGTCTTGCTTACAGATGCTGAAAGAAAAGGGGAATTTGTAAAACCTACTCTGAAGCAGGTATCACACATGCGGTATTTAAACAAAAAAATATGCAACTGATCTGGTACCTTCAGAAGTAAATTTTTCTATATAATCTGCCTTAAGTCTAGTTGTCAGTACAGTACTATTGCAAAATAGGTTCAAAATATTTTCAGAATTTATATAAGAATTGTTACTGTACCTGAAATACTCTTCCTAAAATCTAGTTGCCAATACCAATGCAAAATGCAATTCCTGGCAGCAGCCTCCACGAACCAAGACCACCCACTAAACTACATGGCAACACACCCACAGACACCAAGAAATATCAAAACAACACCCAGCACACGGTATCACACACAATTATTGTCCTCTCTCCCTCCCTGCCCACCCCGAACCAACTTCCAGAAGCACATCCATACTCATATCTCTCACCGATCCATCCACTCACTCACAGACAACACGCAGCTGCATGCACGACCTCCCGAAATCCATCCTTCCGAATCCTCCCTTCCTCGCGAGGACAGAGTCCACCTGGCCAGGCTGAGATGCGGACACCATCCAGCTCTCCTGAGCTATCAGAAGAGACTGGATGACTCCGTTGTCGACACCTGCCCGGGATGTAACACAGCACCCCATGCCATTAAACACATCATAGAAGACTGCATTTCACACAACCACTTACGCCAACAACACAATCTACACTCAATGAGAGCTCTGTGGGAAAGCCCGATCGTGGCCATGGCCTTTCTCAGGGACTCGGGGCTGTTCGGCCAGGCAGCTTAGGGAACAACAACAACAACAACAACCAATGCAAAATAAGTCTTGCAATGTTGCCAGAATGAAGATGCAGATCAGTACATGACGATAAGAGCTCTTGTGTAAATATCTGTGCAACCTTATACAGGTATTCCTTACTTAAAAATTTCCTCATTTTAAGTGGTTTCATTATTACTCTGTCCAATAATAAGGGGTCTTCTGGGGGCAGGAGGCTAAGAATCCTTCTCCCCTTGTAAAATTCTCCTACTCAATGAGACAGAGAAATGGGTGAGGGAACGCAAAAGTGGTCCCAGACCTTAAGAATTGGAATTATAAAGGTTTCTGTTTGGGCTCTGTCTCGAGTCGGCCTTCTCCAGCAATGGGGTATGTGCCTGAGTACATACATAGGCTACATACATACATATACATACGGGTTTAAAGACCGCAACCGTCCACAGTGAATGTGGCTTCCATGGTACAATCACAGTACTGTACTGCACACAGTGCACAGCAATCATAGCACGGTGGTTACAGCCTTTACTGCAGCACAGTACAACAAAGTCTTACCACAACAACGCCCCATCATGTTATCACAGTGGCTGATGTTGGTATAGCGCTAACAGTATCTCAGCAAAACTCAACAAAGTCCCCCTGAAGCACCTGCACCTGGCGAAAATCGCACCACACCAGCCTTAACCGTGCTACAATAAGGCAGTAACAAGAAATCACCGTAACTGCTACAGAGGCTAACTGCACCACCGAAGTGGCAGGCGGTGGGGTCGCTGCATCCCTACGCCAGAGAGAAAGGCCGACTTGTGCCAGTGGGCTGTGAGATTAAGACAATAGGGAACCTTGCGGCACACCATTATGGCCCCACTGCCTTTACCACTCTCAGGAAGAAAGATATAAATAAGAATGATGAAAAAGGTAAAGTCAGAACTAGCTATGGGAAATAGAGGACACTAACCCTCACTCTGATAGATCCAGCCCACCACTCACACAACAATACATACAATACGATTAATTTAAAGTTATGCTTCATTATTAAGTTTAAAATCAGAGAAAAGTTATCCAAAATAGCAATAAAAGTGACAAAAAGTAATTGCTTCTCATAAAGTTGTTAATTAAAAGTCTATTTTCAGGAACGTAACTACAACTTAAGATGAGGAGTTGTTGTACTTGGCCCTTTCAGTTACATGACGCCATCAATATTTTATCGACCCTCCGATGATTTTATTCAACTTGGGAAGAACATGGGAGAGTTAGTGTTAATTGTGCTAGTCTAACCCTTTAAGACTTATCAGTCTTTCCTAAACTTTATTAACCGCTTCTGTACCGGCGACGTAATTTAAATTTTATTGTAGCTATATTTAGATGATTTTGTGCAGTTTATGAAGGATCTGTGGTAGTGAAAAGGGGTAAGTGTGATAGTTCCAAGGTAATTAATTGCTGGATGCCCTTTTGAAGCTGAATAAGACCGTCTAATAATAGCCAGAATAAAGTTATAAGGACGTTACCAGTACAGAAAAGGGGTTAAATTGTTTGCAGGTGGCTTGAATAAAACAGAACTGGCATCTAACAGGAAGGGTTGAAGTTCATGGGGTGTCTTTGTTTACTATAAAGGGTTTCAATTTTACGAGTTACTAACATTTCTTTTCACTGGTTAAATAAAGCTTAACAGTCTCGCTTGCAGATGGTGAAGGACGTGAAGAATTGGACTCCCGACCCTCTGATACTGATACAGTACCTGTGTTACGTTATGTTTGAAGATCGTTGAGTCTCTTGTTAAGGGGGGTCATCTGCTTTTTTTCTCCTTTTCTCTCTTTCTATGGCTTGTATCCATTCGGCCCCATTCAGCCTGTAGACTGTTTATTCCCACCCAAGTTTCGATTTATTCCTGGCGAGCGATAGTGAGCCAGCATTGTATGGAGAAATCCGGCATCGCTGGAGACATTTTTCTATCGAAAAATTTACAAATTTAGCCTGCTGACAAAAACATTATACAAAATATGCTGGCTTGCTACCGCTCACCAGGAAAAAATCGACACCTGGATGGGGATAAACGTCTTAAAACAGTACAGTAGGCTGAATGGGGGCGAATGAATACAACCCAGAGAGAGAGGGAGAGAGAGGAAAAAAACGTTGTGGGCCCCCTTATAAAGGCTTGATAAAATGGAGATAAGCTTTGATATATGGTTTTGGGTATGGTACGCCCGTTCGGTGTGATGTTTTTCTTCCTTGTACAGTATTCTGGCTAATGTTAGATGATATTATTTATTATTTATTATTATTTATTTATTTATTTACTTATGGTTCAGTAGTAAGCTCGTTTGCCGGTTGTATAAAGCTTTTGTAGTCTTGCTTGCAGATGGTGAAAGAAGGGGAGAATTGGAATGGTGACCCTCTGATACCCGTGTTACCTTATGATTGAAGAAGATCGCCGAGTCCCTTTGTTACAGAGGCTTAATATAATAGAGGTGAGCTTTGATATTTGAAAGTAGGGGACAGTAGGCTACAATAGTGGGCCCATTCGGTATGATGACATCTTTCTTCCTTGTATTCTGGTTAATTAAAATGTAAAACTTGCAAACTAAGCAAACCAAAACTGGGACAAAGACAATATAAAGTCAAATTAACTTATCAAAATCGCTATGTGGAAACAACGCTTACTAAAATAAAACCTATGAAATAAGAGAACATAATTTTAGATGATTTTATTGATCTTAGGAAAAACCTCAAGGAATCACAGGCAAAGATATTTTGATTAAGCCTCTGATTCACACTGGTCCTCCGAAGACTCATTAACATTGTCTTTGCCAGAATAAATGGAAAATTACTGTATATTGTATTGAAAGGGTTAATAACAGTTAGTATAACATTGCTACTAATCGGAAGAAAATGAGTACCGGCACTTGAATAAAGAAATTATAACCACATGACAAAAAAAGAAAAGAAAAAGGTTTAATTGTGAAGACCGGCCAAAGGGTGGTTCCTCCTTAATTGCAGCCTCTCTTTCGCTTGCCAGGAAAAAATAGACCCTTAAATGGCATGAAAGGTCTTAGAATGGACAAAGAAATGGGGCAAAAGGTTTTAAAATTGCCTAACTAATGGGACTAATGGGCCTTCCCTTTTAGTGGAGGAATGAGAAAATGCCCCACATATTTTGCTGTGTGTTGTACACAAGGAGAATAAAGGGGGGGGGGGGATGGCAAAAGTTTGGGTCAACAATCATCCTATACAGTAAAATCTCTTTTGGCAATGTCTTGTAGCACTGTTGAGGCTGGTGTGGTGTAGATATTGTAGGAATAGGTGATGTAGGGGGCTTTCTTGAGTCTTGCTGAGGCACAGTAACCGTTATGCCAACATCAATCATATTGATGATATGATGGACAAAGTTATGGCAGGAATTTACTGTACTACAGTCAAAAGGTTGAAAACAACCCTGGCTAAGCTATCACAATGTAATTGGAAAAGGAAGCTAAACCCTTGTTTTTTATCGGTAGATGATATTAATTAGTTTAGGAAGGAATTGTGGGAGTCGAGTTAATTGAAATAGACTTTGCCCCTTTGATTGCTAGAGGACCTTCCAAAGCTGAGTAAGATCATGTATTGTTAACCTGATTTAAGTGAAAAAAGCTACATTGCATATTGAAAGGATAAATTGGTGATCCATTGAAAGGTACAAACATTTTATATATAGATATCTTATCAATATTTGTATTTTGTACTATTGTTAATGTCTTGTCATGTTGCAAATTTGATTTTAAATAATATTTTGACATTTAACATGTAGTTTCTTTATTCATGCAGAGTTTAGTAAAATTTGCCAGAACGTCCCGGACTTCCCAAACTTGACTACTTCCTTTAACGTGACGATAGTGCGTTGTTATATGTGCGATTAGTTTGCTTGGGAAACAGATTAACTTGCTCATGTAGTAATGTACACCCTATGTGGTGGATTGTGTTCTTTTATTTAATAATTTTCATTTTAGTAAGCGTTGTTTCCACATAGCGATTTTGATAATTTAATTTGACTTTATATTGTCCTTGTCCCAATTTTGGTTTGTTTAGTTTGCAAGTTTTACATTTTAATTAATAAATAATATACAGTATGTGTTTTTGTGATCCATCTGAAGGTAAGGCAATTATGTATTCTGCTTGTTTATTGATTTGGTTATAGTATGCCTTTGTTATGTAATTATATTGAATAATCAATTGTGCTGTGAAAAACACAAAAGAACAGAAAAGTCTTTATCCACAAATTCATAACGTACATCATTTAACCTGTTCAATCAGGTCAGGTCAGGTGAAGGTATTGAGGGATAAGCTTTTATAACGGCACCTCGTAGTTACTTTCTATTTTCCTGTTTTCTGAAGAGTAGAGAGGGGAGAAGGGGTGTTAGAGTGAGAGGAAGCTGTTGTAGTGGCTTTTTTATGTGTGTTATTAGTCTGTATACGTTGTTGAGGTATCCCCCGACTGGGTGCGAACATGTGAAACATGCTAGGACGTACTACCTATCTATCTATCTATTGCCTGACGCCGTGATCCCCGAAGGGGTGGCCACGAACGAACCGCCCCCATGCACCTCTGTTCCCAGTCAGTCGACGCCCCTCCCCCCAACCAGCACCACCTTCGTTCATGTACTTCCTCACTCCATCCTTCCACCTCATATTCGGTCTACCTCTCCCCCTCTGTCCCTCCACCTCGCTCTCGTACACCCTCTTAGTCATTCTCTCGCTTTCCATACGTTCCATATGGCCGAACCATCTCAAGTTGTTCCTTTTCACACTTTCCAGCACATCTACCTCCACACCACACCTCCTTCTTACTTCCTCATTAGTCTGTCTAACCCTCCATGTAACTCCGCACGCACTCCTTAAGTAATTCATTTCCACTGCTCTCACTCTTGGTCTGAGTCTCTCAACCAACGTCCATGCTTCGCTTCCGTAAGTCAGTGTCGGGATTACCACACTGTCATGCAAGGACTTCTTCACTTCCATACTGACCACCCTATTTCTTGTTACTGCTTTTAGCGTTCCTACAACCCTCTTCCCCTGTTGTACCCTCTCCCGCACCTCTTCATCCATAGTCCCATCTTTACTCAACACACTGCCCAGATACTTAAAAGAGTTGACGATCTCCATAGCCTGACCGTTCAGCTTCACCTCACACTCTGTGACTTCACCCCTTTCGAAGACCATAACCTTGCTCTTCCCCGTATTTACCTTCAAATTCCGTTTTTCGCACACTGTTCCAAACTCATTTACCAGACCCTGCAACTCCCATTCATTATCACTCATCAGAACTGTATCATCCGCAAACAGCAGTATAGGTAGCTTCCACTCAATTCCCTCCCTTTTCAGCGATACACCAACATCCACTGCTCTTGATAGTATTTCTTTCATAACTCCATCCATATATACAGTAAACAACCACGGGGACATCACACACCCCTGTTTCAAACCAACATTCAGGTCAAAGAACTCGCTCTGCTCACTCTCCACACGTACTGCCGCCTTTGCACCCTCATACATGCTCTTCACTGCTTTCAGCAACTTGCCCTCTACTCCGTATATTCTAAGTACTTTCCACAAACCTTCTCTATCCACTCTGTCATAGGCCTTCTCCAAGTCCATAAAGGCAACATACACCTTTTGTTTCTTCTCCAGATACTTCTCCACAACACAATTCAGGGTAAAAATCTGATCTACACATCCTCTTCCCTTCCTAAAACCTCCCTGCTCGTCGCCTATCCATTTCTCCGTTCTCACTCTCACTCTCTCAATCACTACCCTACTGTATACCTTCCCTACTACGCTTAGAAGACATATTCCTCGGTGGTTACCACACACTCCTCTTTCCCCTTTGCCCTTATATAGGGGGACTATTATGCCAGTCTTCCAGTCATCGGGTGCACTCCCCTTCTCCCATGCTAGTTTGCACATTTTCCATACCCATTCTATCACTATCTCACCACCATACCTCAACATTTCCCCACACACTCCATCTGTTCCTGGTGCTTTCCCCAACTTCACTCTTTTCATGGCTTCCCACACTTCTGACCTCCTGATCCCCACCTCCTCCTCCACTACTTCTCTTCTTCTCCCTCCCATACCATATCCAGCTATGTTTGCTGGCTCTTCATTCCTTTCATTTAGCAACTCACTGAAGTACTCCCTCCATCTTTCGACTCTCTCTTGCTTCTCGGCTAGCATTCTCCCATTCTTATCTTTCACACCCTTACTGTTTCCCTTGCTACCTTCCCTAACTTTCTTGACTTCTTTCCAGAACAGTTTCTTACTCTCCCTCCACACCCACTAAATGTCCGCCTTGGCTGGGATCGAACCCAGGTCAAGCAGATTCACACATGAGCGTGCTCTCCACTCAACCACCGCAGCTCTTCTGTGTATGAGGATGTGTTTATTTTATTCAGGCTATTACAATACTATACAGTATTAGACAATTTTCTTCAGATTAAGAAGGAATATTTGGATTCATGTTTAATTGAGATCCACACCTGAGTAGGTCAGTCTTTTTGTTTACCTAATGGCGGAATTCCAGGCAGCCCGGTCTTTGGCGTCCCTCTTAGTCAGTCCTTTGGCTGCGAGATCAGTTTGCACCACCTGATCCCACATATTTCTTGGTGTACCTCTCCTTGTGACTCCCTCCACATTCATAGACTTGCTCTTAACCCAATTATTCTCTAATATACTTTCCACATGTCCATGTCATCTAAGCCTACTCCTACGCATTTCCTCACTAATACTCTCAATGCCTAAGTGCCCTCTGAGTTCCACACTGGGGGTTCTGTCTTACATAGCAGACCCATATATCCATCTCAACATCTTCAATGAATTTCACTCCATCCTATTTATATCTTTCATCTTGACTGGCCAGGTTTCGCTAGCATACACCATTACACTTCTGACACAAGTGCTATATAACCTCCCTTTTAGTCGTAGGGAGAGCCCTTTCATGATCAGTATTGGCAGCATCTCTCTGAACTTCTTCCATCCACTTCTGACTTTTGTGAATGAGCAGGCATCAGCCCCATCAGCAAGCAATTATGTCGCCCAAGTAACAAAACTTATTGACACATTCCAGGAGCACATCCCCATACTCAATGCTACCAGGTGGATCTGGTACTGCCAGGACACCCCTTCATATGGCACATTCAAAGTTAACGGCTTGCAACAAGGGGCCCCTCAAACCACTACACTTCTTACACACCCATCCCTTGCATGTGCAACACTGAATTGAATTACACCCAACCCCCATTTTACAGACAGGGCGTGGGAAACTATCACTGTGTAACGCGGTTCCGCGGTCATTGCCGCTTATCATGACTTTTGTCTTGCCTAAGTTCACTCTTTATCTGCCATTCCCTCCCGCCACCTGAGGAACATCGTTTCATCCTCAGCCGCACTGTCAGCAATCAGCACCAGATCATCTGCGTAGAGCAGCTTCCCAGGCAGACCTGTGTTGAACTCCCTTCCTAAGCTAAATTAAGTTGTCTAATGATATCCAAACTAAACTGAACAAATTATCCTCGTTACTTGAAAGGGTTATCCTCTTTCGTTTGGTTAGTGTTAAGTTTGATATTATACTATCATCAGACAATTTTATTCAGCGTACATAAGAACATAAGATCGTGGGAAACTGCATAAGGCCATGCGGCCCTCACGAGGCAGCTCCCATTCACACCCAGCCCATATCATCCATATGGGAATCCAACTTACGCTTGAAGCTTTCAACTGTTCTTGAGCTAATCACTGCTCTGGGCAGTCCATTCCACATGTTAACAACTCTATTCCCAAACCAGTGTTTTCCTATATCTTTCCTAAATCTAAACTTATCTAACTTGAAACCATTTGAGTGGGACATGTCGCCATTCTTTAGCTTTAATACCTCATCTATATCGCCCTTATTTATACCTTTTATCCATTTAAATACCTATCATGTCTCCCCTACATCTTTGTCTTTCTAGTGAGTGCAAGCCTAAGGCTTTCAATCTCTCATATGATAAGTTTCTAATATTATGTATAATTTTCGTCATTCTTCTTTGGACTGCCTCTAAAGGGTCAATATCCATTCTGTAATAAGGGCACCAAAATTGGACACCATAATCTAAATGGGGTCTTACTTGTGCTAAGTATAGTTTTAAGAAAACTTCAGCAGTTCTGTTGCTAACACTCCTAGATATGAATCCTAGACTCTATTTGCCTTGTTCCTAACACTTATACATTGTTTTCTGGGTTTCAGATCATTATTAACAAGCACCCCCAGATCCTTCTCACACTCTTGAGTTATCCAATTCTACATTATCTAGTTTGTATTTCGCTTCTAAATTACGATTTCCAATCCTTAATACCTTACATTTGTCTACATTGAAACTCATGTGCCAATTTATGGACCACTCGTGCAAATGATCGAGATCCTTTTGAAGACATTCCCTGTCGCTAGCTGACTCTATTATCCTACCCATTTTAGTATCATCAGCACATTTACTGATCCTACTCTTTATGCCTGAGTCAAGATCATTTATGTAGATAATGAACAGAAGGGGCCCCAAAACCGACCCTTGGGGACCCCACTTTTAACTAATCCTCAGTCCGATTTTACACCATTGATACTAACTCTGCTTCCTACCAATCAGCCATGACCTAATCCACTTGAGTAGCATCCCTCCAATACCATGTCCTTCTATCTTCCTTAACAGCCTTTCATGTGGAACTCTATCAAAGGCCTTACTGAAGTCTAAGTAAACTATATCATATGACTTGTCGTTATCTATCGCTTCATATACCTCAGAGAAAAAGAAACTGAGAAAATTTGTTTGGCAGGATCGTCCTGGAGTGAATCCATGTTGAGAGGGTTTAATTAACTTGAATATTTCTAAGTGATTTCTAATTACACTCGTAATTCAATCATGCTGCACATTATATTTCCAAGGATAACATCACATAGAGGTACAGAACTTATGTGGGCGACTGTACATAAGGCCCGAATCAACACTGAAGACCCCTGGATCGGAAAGCGGTGTTAAGGGGGGATTGGCGTATTTATTTGCTTATTTTTTTATATTTTTATTAATATTTTAGTTTCCTCGTTAGACCTCCATCAAGCTTAAAAGAACACCCCAAGACTTCAAGATAAATTTGTAAATTTTTTCGTTGGAAAAATGTGCCGGCCGGAGGTCGGTTACCTTTTTGTTTATTGTTTTCTATTTGGATGAGGGAGACAAAAGGCAGAAATGTCTGTGACGAGTGCCTCCCCCAGAGAAAGAGTGACATGGCCAAAATCAAGGCTCGTAATCGCTCGCCAGGAAAGAAATCGACACCTAAATTGTAGGAAAGGTCTTGCTGTTGAAAAATAAATGGGGCGAAAGTTCTGAAAATCACCAAACTAATGAGCCAAACACCTTATTATCTGAAAACTAATGGGGCTAAGCATGAGGGTGAAGGGGGCTAGACAAACCAACCATCCCCTCCTTCTAACAGCGGGCGTTCTTGTGAAGGTGATGGAGAAGTGGTGTTGTGGCGTAAATATCTCACACTAGCTATCGGGGAGAGAGAGTGAGGGAGAGGAGAGGAGTGTTTGTGTGAGAGACAGATATGAGTGTGTGTATGTATTATGAGCCTGTGGGTGTATGTGTGTGTGTGTGTGTGTGTGTGTGTGTGTGAGAGAGAGAGAGAGGAGTGTGAGTTTGTATGAGCCTATGTTTGTGTGAGAGACAGATATGAGTGTGTGTATGTATTATGAGCCTGTGTGGGTGTGTATGTGTATGAGAAAGAGAGAGAGAAGAGGAGTGTGAGTTTGTATGAGCCTATGTGTGTGAGAAATAAATGAGTATGTGTAAGTATTATGAGCCTGTGGGTGTATGTGTGTGTGAGAGAGAGAGAGAGTAGAGGAGTGTGAGTTTGTATGAGCCTATGTTTGTGTAAGAGACAGATATGAGTGTGTGTATTTATTATGAGCCTGTGTATGGGTGGGTGTGAGAGAGAGAGAGAGAGAGCAAAAGCGAGGTTTACTATAATCTATAATCAAATGTATAGCCGTAATGGGTTCGAATCAAAACTTCAAGCCCCCAGGATTGAAAAGTGGTGTTAAAACTGTGGGAGGTCTCGTGAGGCTGATGGAGAAATGATGTTGTGCCGTAAATGTCCCACGATAGCTATCAATGGAGAGAGAGAGAGTGAGGTGTGTGTTTGTATGAGCCTATGTTGGTGTGTGAGAAAGATATGAGTGTTTGTATGTATTATGAACCTGTGTGTGTGTGTGTGTGTGTTTGTGTATGAGAGAGAGAGATGAGTGGTGAGTGAGTGAGTTTCTGGCTAGGGAAAGTTGAGGATCAGGAGGAGGTTGGGTATTATATGGATGCAATAATCTAGGCTAATAATAACTTAGTGTGCTGGCTTAATTATCCAGAAGGGTTGAAAGCCTCTGAAGTCCTATTTTAACCAACTAATAACACACAACTGAAAGCGAACAATCACAGATAAATAGCATAATGCATAATTATACTATAGGTCAAAATACGAAGTTTTAAGAGAGCACACTATATAAACATTTCAAAATATCAACACTTTTGGGGCTAAGCACGAGGGAGGAGGGGCCCCAGAAACACCCCCCCCCCCCCCTCAAAACTCTGGTAGCTCTCGTCAGGGTGATGGAAAACTGTTGTGTCGTAAATATCTCACACTCGCTATCGGTTCTGTATCGGGGGAGGGGTGGGCCCGTGTGTGGGGGGGGAGGGGGGTCTGTTTTAGTTTCGTTTCATGTTAATTTCGTTGTTTCTTTTTTTATTCGCATTCGTATCTTTGTTTCCCCTTTGTTTTGTTTCTGATTTGAATATATTCGCCCCAATTACTTTAGGATATTCTTGCCTTATTTTTGTCCATATATATATATATATATATATATATATATATATATATATATATATATATATATATATATATATATATATATATATATATATATAAGACAATTATACTTTTAGATATAATAATTGTTTGTGGTATAATAGTTCAGTCACACACACACACACACACACACACACACACACACACTCATACAGAGAGAGAGAGAGAGAGAGAGAGCGCGCCTGTAGTGGAGGTTTCGTTTTGTTCGTGTTTCGTTTCATATTTCTTGGAGGTGTATTTTTTTTTATGTTCATGAGACAAAAGACAAAGCTGCCTGTAACAAGTGTCCCCCTCAAGATTGACAGAGAGCCAAAGGTAAGGTACGTTAGAGGTAATTTAGGTGTGTTGGAAAGGTGTGTGGTGTGCTTGTTTAGTGTAGTTAAGGGGAGATGGGCCGTATTTTTGGTCTATTAATTCGTATATTCCTTCATTTCTTAGTTTCCTCCTTAGACCTCCCATCAAATTAAAAAAAAACATCCATTAGATCCCCCTTCTAGATTAATTTGTACATTTTTCGGTAGATAATTGTAATCGGCCGAAGGCCGGTTACTCTTAAGATTACAGGCTCGCTATTGCTCGCCAGGAACAAATCGACACCTAAATAGCACAAAAGGTCTAAATATTGACGAAGAAATGGGGCGAACGGTCTTAAAATCGACTAACTAATGGGGCAAACATCTTAACAGCTGAAAACTAATGGGGCTTAACATGAGGGAGAAAGTGGTCCAGAAAATCGGCCCATCCCCCCTTAAATGAATGAATAGTAGGAGGAGGTGGTGTTTGTGAGAGTTAGCTGGATTACTCTCTGTGTAAGTGAGGCATAAATAGAAACAGTGGGGGAAACCAGACAAATGAAACAGGAGTTCTAGCAACTTGTTATCATATGCCTATGTGGCCTCCCCTGGGTACTGCGCTGCTTAAGGGGAGGCAGACCGTTTGTTTGGTCTATTAATTCATTTATTCATATATTTTGTTAGTTTCCTCCATAGACCTCCATCAAGCTTAGAAAAACACCCCCTAGACCCCCCTTCAAGATAAATTAGTAAATTTTTAGGTTGAACAATTTCCCGGCCGAAGGCCGGTTCCTCTTAAAATTGCAGGCTCGCTATCGCTCGCCAGGAAATAATCGACACCTAAATGGTACGAAAGGTCTTAAAATTGACAACGAAATGGGACGAAAGGTGTTAAAATCGCCAAACTAATGGGCCGAACGTCTTATAATCTCAAAACTAGTGGGGCTAAACATTAGGGAGAAAGTGGTCCAGAAAAACGGTCTGCCTCCCCTTAATGGTGCCTATGATCTCCCCAATCGCTTATAATCACCAGTAATATATATCTGTGAAGACTTGGTGTAATCAGCAAATGGAATAGGGAATTTGGCAAGACATTTACTTTTGCGTAACTGAACTATGACCTAACATTTTGTATTTGCTATTAATGTTAAAGAACGGGGTGTTACTTATTACTTAAATGTTAAAGAACGGGGTGTTACTTATTACTTAAATGTTAAAGAACGGGGTGTTACTTATTACTTAAATGTTAAAGAACGGGGTGTTACTTATTACTTAAATGTTAAAGAACGGGGTGTTACTTATTACTTAAATGTACCAAACTTCAAAGGACAGACAACGAGTAGAGCTCATCTTGTGGTCTTGTAGGCCTATGGAAGGTAAGGGTCTGAGGAGGGGATTTGGAGGAGAGAGGGGGAAGGAAAGAAGGCCAGACACAAATTGACACTAAAAATCGCCAAACTATTTGGGGTGAAACGTCTTACAGTCAAACTAATGGAGCGAATCAAGGGTGGTAAAAAAAAAAAAAAAAAACTCTGACCAAATAGGGTTAAACTAGCCCACCTGCTCCTAACGCCAAGCTATTTCTGGCCTAGCAAGAATGACTGGTAGCCAAGGAAGGGAGGGGAGGCTGAAAGAAAAAAGGAAAAGGTAAGAATTTGAGAGAGAGAGAGAGATTTACATAGATTTACATAAATACACTGACAACACAGACCTTACGATCCCAGCGAGGTGGTCAGGACTTAATTCTGGTAGAGATAGCTAACCCGAGAGTAAGGTACAGTGGAAGGAAAGGATATCAAAGAAGAGAGAGAGAGAGAGAGCGACCAGTTGAGAGAGGGGAGAGGGGGAGAGAGAGAGAGAACGGATCAATGGCACGGGAGGCAAGTCAGTGTTGTTGTGTCGGCCATAGACAACTCCACGCGCACCACAACCCGGATTTCACTGCCTTTACTACAGGCCTCCAAGATGCCAGTGAGTGTTCAGTCTTGTGTAGTATATATTAAAGCTATCTAGAAAGGGTTGGTTGGGTTTTCGTGCGCAGACATTAAGTAAGAGCACAGAAAATTGCCCTGTTCAGTGTTGCATTTTTCCAGTTGACATTTACTTTTCCATTAGTATCACGTTTGTCGTTCTGAAGATGCTTGTAGATGCAGATGATTATGAGAAGCTGCAGATATGTAAACATGGGAATGAAGGAAATTGGTTCTCAGTGTTCTTTGATGCCATTTTACCATTATATTTGCATAGTTAATTCCATGCCATAAGTCTGTACCAGGCTTTATTATCAGCTGTTCCCAAGATGCTAGTGATTACATAATTATGTAGTTGTCAAGACGAGTGTGAGATGCTACAGTTATGTAAATACTGTAGCCTATATGAAAATAGAAATAATAATAATAATAATAATAATAATAATAATAGTAATAATAATAATAATAATAATAGGGTTCGTAGTCTCCTCTGATTCTACTCGACCATTATTTGCTGCGTTAGTTCAATGAAATATTTCTGTTTGTAGCTCCAAATATGTTAGTAAATGCATCATACAGTGTTGTCCAGATGAGTGTGAGATGACCCCGGTATTTAAACTTATGATGAAAAGGAAGAACATAGGGTTCGTAGTCTTCTCTGATTCCCCTATAGGCTACCATTATTTCGTTAACTAAATGCAATAATTATGTGTGTAGCTCCAAAGATATTAGTGAATGCATCATGCAGTGTACAAGATGAGTGTTAGATGCTGCAGACACGTAAACATATAACAACAATACAGAAATTAGGGTTCGTAGTGTTCTCATATTCCATTCTACCATAATTTGTGGCGTTAATTCAATCTAGTAATTTATGTTTGTAGCTCCATAGATGTTAGTGAGTGTTTTATACAGTGTTTAAGATGAGTGTTAGATGCTTAGAGGCTTCTCTCGTTTAGCCCCATTATGTTTTGAGATTTTTAGATGTTCGTCTTATTAATCTGGCGATTTTAAGACCTTTCGCCCCATTTATTTGCCAGTAAATAAGACCTTTCGCGCCATATAGGTGTCGATTTTTTCCTGGCGAGCGACAGCGAGCCTGTTTTTATGAGGAAGTATTGGCCTTCGTTCAGGACATTTTTCCACCGAAAAATTTGCAAATTTGTTTTGAAGGGGTGTTTTTTTAAGCTTGATGGAGAGAGAGAGAGAGAGAGAGAGAGAGAGAGAGAGAGAGAGAGCAAAAAACAAAAAACAGCAACTCGAGTCAACTGGGTAATCGAAATCTGCAGCACCATCATGTAGCCTACATCTATTGGAAAGGAAGGTTAACCCTTTGAGTACCAGCGACGTGTGTTATATTGTATTCTAGATCATATTATTTAGACGCTATTAGGCAGCTTAGGAAGGATCTGTGGTCGTTCAAAAGGTTGCTCGAGATAGTTGGAAGCCATACTATTGCTAGAGGTCCTTTCTAAGCTGAATAAAATTATCTTAAAGTTGCCAAAATGTGATGAAAAAAATGTCACTGGTATTGTACGGGTTAATGGAATCACACCGGTCTTGGTGCTGTTAAGGGGAGATATCCACTTGAGGGATTATTTTCTTGGCCCCTTTCTCCCTCATGTTTAGCCCCATTGCTTTTGAGATTTTAAGACGTTTGCCCCATTATTTTGGCGATTTTAAGAACTTTCGCCCCATTTCTGTCAATTTTAAGACCATTTGTGCCATTTAGGTGTCGATTTTATTCTGGCGAGCGATAGCGAGCCTGTAATTTAAGAGGAACCGGCCTTCGGCCGGGAAATTTTTCTACCGAAAAATGTACAAATTTATCTTGAAAGGGTCTCAAGGGGGTGTAATTTTAAGCTTGATGTAGGTCTAGGGAACAAACTAAATACCTCCCCTTAACCCTTTGAGTACCAGCGACGTGTTATATTTTACTCAAGCTATATTTAGACGATATTGTGCAGCTTAGGAAGGATCGGTAGTAGTTAAAAGGGTTGGTTTTGAGATAGTTTGAATCCCTATAATTGCTAGAGGTCCTTCCTAAGCTGAATGCAATCGTCTAATCATTGCCAGAATATAATTAACAGGATGTCACCGGTACTGAACGGGTTAATGTCATCTCATGTTATTATTTATTCGAATTTAGCCACCAAGATGCCAGTGAGTCTTAAAGGGGTGGGGCATTTTTGGTTTTCTCTTCCCCCTTCTCCCTCATGTTTAACCCCATTTGTTTTGAGGTTTTAAGACGTTCGCTTCATTAGTTTGGCTGTTTGAAGACCTTTCGCGCCCTATTTCTTTGTCAATGTTGAGACCTTTTGTGACGTTTAGGTGGCGAATTTGTCCTGGCGAGCGATAGTGAGCTTGCAGTTTAGGAGAAACCGGCTGGGACATTTTTCTACCGAAAAAAATGCACAAATTTATCTCAAAAAGGTGGTCTTTAGAGTTATTTGTGTAAGATTAACCCCTTCTGTACCGACAACGTCTTTTTAACTTTGTTCTGGCTTTTATTAGACGATTTTATTCAGTTTTAAAAGGGCCACCATCGATTTATATGCTTCGAACTTTCTCACTTAACCCTATTTACTACCACAGATCCCTCTTAAACTGCACAAAATCGTCTAAATATAGTTAGACTAATATACAAAATACGTCCCCGGTACAGAAGGGGTTAACGGAGGCCTAGGGAGCAAGCTTAAATAAATATCAATCATTCAATATATAATCAAATAAATTAAAATTAACTCATCGTGGATCCATACAATTGGAAGATTATTATTGTGTGTATGAGAGAGAGAGAGAGAGAGAGAGAGAGAGAGAGAGAGAGAGAGGGGCTGTGTGTAACGTATGTTTGTGTGACAGATTGATTGACTGATTTTGTGCGAGATCAGATAATGCCACCAAGTTAAATCTCTGTATCGGTGTGTATTACCAGCCTTCACACACACACACTCTCTCTCTCTCTCTCTCTACAAAGGAGTACAAAGGAAATCAAGCAACAACAGGTCTAGTGACCCTTCTAGGCTGCTTGTCCTCCAAAACACTGAGGATCAAGTGTCCAAACAGTGGTTTAGAGTGGGTAAGGGAACATTGGAAAGGGAACTACTGCCCTGGAACTAATGTCCGTGGCAGGACTAGGAAGTTAGTAGGGGACATATGGGTTAGTAACTGAGGGGAGGATAAAATAAAGCTATTCATTTACAAACGCAGTCAGTCGCGGGTTTGATGCGAGATATTTGTCTAGGCGGAGTTTAAATGAATCAACGGTGCTGCAGTCTATAACGTCTCGGGGAAGCCCATTCCACAAGTTGACAACTCGATTGAAGAAGAAATTCTTAGATTCGTGTGAGTTAAAAGATTTACCAATAATTTTGCAACCGTTTCCCCGCGTGTAATTAGATTGGTCGATAGTGAAGTACTTACTACAGTTCATATTGTCGATGCCTTTGATGATTTTGAACACTTGAATTAAGTCACCTCTTAATCTGCGCTGGGTTAAAGGAAATAGATTTAATTCTCTAAGACGCTCTTCGTATGGTTTGTTCTTTAGGCTAGGTATCATTTTGGTAACTCTACGTTGAAGAAGGGGCTGAAACATGGGCTCTGAAGAAAAAGGAGAAAAGAGGGCTGGATGTGATGGAGATGAGCTGCTTGAGGAGTATGTGTGGAGTTACTCGTAGAGACAGATTGAGGAATGAAGAGATACGTAGGAGAGTGGGGCAGCAGGAACATTTGTCAGCCAGAGTGGACAGAAGGGTGCTGAGCTGGTATGGTCATGTTGAACGAATGGGAGATGAAAGGCTTACAAAGAGAATATCTGAGTCAGGTACAAGGGGAGATAGAAGGGCAGGAAGACCCCCATTGAGATGGAGAGACTGTGTAAGAAAGGCTTTGGATGATAGAGGAATGACTATAGATCAGGCAGGGGAAGTGGTGGTGGACAGGAGTGAATGGAGAATGCTTGTGAATAGTTGAGTGAACACATGGTCATTTGGAGTAAGGGGTCGGGCGCAAGTTCGACTAGATAATAGTCCATCAGGCGCCTGGCCCGGGGGGACGATTAATATGAAGGGTGTGCCTGGAAGTGTGGTGGGAGGGCTTGTGGCTTTGGCTCCGCTGCATGTCTGCCTGCCGAGATCGGAACCTCTCCGGGTGGTCAGGGGCCGGGGGAGTGCTGGAGCGACCTTGGTAACCCTGGTCTCTGGGTCTTCTCCTGGGTGACCTGGATGTGTGTGAGTTTGTGTTTTTTATCCGTGTTTATTTTTTGTTTTATGTTGTTTTTGTGTTTTTCCTGTTCTTGCTCAGTCTTGAGTCGGCTACCCCCAAAATGGGGATTGGGCCTGAGCATATAGATAGATAGATAGATAGAACTCTACGTTGAACTCGTTCTAGCTTGTTTATGTCTTTTTGGTAATAAGGGCACCAGCATTGAACGCAGTATTCCAGAAGAGGGCGGACTAAGGAATTGTAAAGGGTTAGGATAACGTCTTTGGATTTATGCTCAAATGACCTGCCTATAAAGCCAATTATTTTGTTTGCCTTCTTAACAACTTCTGAACATTGTTGACTCGGTTTTAGGTTACTCGATATTGTTACTCCCAGATCGGTTTCTCTGTTTACATTCTTAAGCTGAGTGCCATTCATCGAGTAGTTTGCTTTCTCATATAGGTATCCGATATGTAGTACTTTACATTTATCCGCATTGAAACTCATTTGCCAAATTTGGGCCCAACGTGACAATTTATCTAGATTGTGTTGCATATCGTCAACTTGATCTTTTGAGAGTACGCTATTTGCAATTTTTGTATCGTCAGCAAATTTTGAGATTATACAGGTGAGACCCTCATCTATATCGTTGATGTAAATTAGAAAGAGAATTGGTCCTAGTACCGATCCCTGGGGTACCCCGCTACTTACATTGGTCCATTTAGATGCCTTACCGTTTATGACTACTCTTTGCTTTCTGTCGCTGAGCCAATTTTCTATCCATTTCAACACACCGTCTTGTATTCCATGCGCTTTTAGTTTTAGCAGTAAACGTTTGTGGGGAACTTTGTCAAAGGCCTTTTGAAAATCAAGGTATATAATATCTACAGCTTTACTCTCATCGTAGAGGTTGAGGATATCGTGGAAAAAGTCTAAGAGGTTTGTTAAACAGGAACGTTTTTTTACGAAAGCCGTGTTGAGTATCTTTAAGTATGTTATTTTCCTCTAAGTGATTTACGAGTCTGTCTCTTATGACCGTTTCTAGCATTTTACATACAACTGAGGTTAAGCTAATTGGACGATAGTTACTGGGTAGGGATTTGCTGCCTTTTTTTAATATCTCGCTCTCGCTCTCGCTCTCGCTCTCGCTCTCTCTCGCTCTCTCTCTCTCTCTCTCTCTCTCTCTCTCTCTCTCTCTCTCTCTCTCTCTCTCTCTCTCTCTCGAACATATATTATGATCATCGTTCCCCGGTTGGTTTGTGTGGTGGTGGTTAGAGGTAGTGTTTAGGGTAGTTAAGGGAACCCACCTCGCTTTTTTTCTCTTTCTCCCTCTCTCTTTGGCATGTATTCATTCGGCTCCATTCAGCCTACTGTTTTAAGACGCTTACCCCCCATCCAGGTGTCAATGTTTTCCGAGACAGCATATATATATTTTTATATTGACAGCAAGCTAAATTTGTACATTTTTCGATGGAAAATGTCTCTGGCGAAGCCGGATTTCTCCATACAATGCTGGCTCGCTATCGCTTGCCAAGAAGAAATCGACACCTGGATGGGGATAAACGTCTTAAAACAGTTGGCTGAATGGGGCCGCATGGATACAAGCCAGGGAAAGAGAGAAAAAGATCAAACAAACCGGTGACCCCCCTTAAGGGATTACTCGAGCAAGTAACACACACACACACACACACACACACACACACACACACACACACACACACACACCCACCCACCCACCCACCCACCCACACACACACACACACACACACACACACACACACACTGGCTCTGAGAGTGAGTGAGTGATTTTATGAGACCTGATACCACCAAGTCAAATCTCTGCATCCATATCTATCTGCAGCCTTCTTTCTCTTGACTTTACAAGCCCCTATTATCAATCGACGACTTATACACACTAATAACACACATAACAAAGCCACTCCAGCAGCTTCCTCTCTCTCCAACACCCCTTATCCCCTCTCTACACTCTTAAGAACAAATAGGAAAGTAGAATGTAGATACGAGGTGCAGTTGTAAAGGCTCATCCCTCAATACCTTCACCTGACATCATTCCCCGGTTGTTGTTGTTGTTGTTGTAGTTCCCCAGACTGTCTGGCCGAACCGTCCCAAGTCCGGTAGACCAAAGTCGCTCCAGATGCTCGGGATGAGATCTGTCTCTGAGAGGGCAGCGGGGGAAGGGATCATCTGGATTATATAGCCATCACACTGGAAGTCAAGAATAACGTCAAGACTGGAGCCCTTTTTCTATAACTCTATTTCCTTGTGGATTTCTCTCTTAGTTGAAATAGGACTTCAGAGGCTATCAACCCGATTGGATTATTAAGCCAGCACACTGTAACTCAAGAATATTGCCAGGATACTCCTTCATTGACATTTGTTACGTGAACCATTTGACTCTAAGCTTAGAGGTGGGGGAAGTTTTTTAGAGTTTTGCAATAGGCATGCCTTATACTCCCTCTCTCTCTCTCTCTCCCTCCTCGCTATGTATGCACGTATCTATCAATCTATCCTCCCTCACCCTTCTGTCCAGGACTTGTTTGATCTTCCTCTCCCGCTAGGACTTGGAGAGAGAGAGAGAGAGAGAGTCATCGTGGTTGGGAGGGGGAGAGTTAATAGAGAGGGAGCTAAAATGTATATGCTTAACTGTTTATTAGGGATGTGCATGGATGAATTTGAAAAATCGAGAAAGTATACAAACTAAATATAGGATTATAAGGAGAGAGAGAGAGAGAGAGAGAGAGAGAGAGAGAGAGAGAGAGAGAGAGAGAGAGAGAGAGAGAGAGAGAGAGAGAGATCCAGAATAGAGCAGTAAGATTGGGTAATGTCAAAGGCTAGCCTCATCTCCTTTGATCACGTGGCCTTAATGTTAGATCTATATATAGATTTGTCAATATGCGAAGTTCGATTCCCCCTGAGGGAGAGACATTTGGGCAAGTTTGTGTGTCTGTTTCACCCAACAGTATAAATGTATGCATTACATGCTCAGGCACATACCCCATAGCTGGGGGTGTCTGACTCAAGAGCTCGAACAGAGCAACAAAATAAAATATATACAAAAATTCACACACATCTAGGTCGTCCAGGAGAAGACCCAGAGACCAAGGCCCATTTGGGGTCCGCAGAAAAAGACTCCCAGGTCCCAGACCTCTCGGACCGGTGTCCACAGACAGACACGCAGCAGAGCGCACCACAATGCCTGCCCACATCACTTCCAGGCATGGCCCTTCATATATACACCAGCTCCCCAGGCCGGGCACCTGACGGACTATTATCTAGTCCAACTGGCGCCAGACCCCCACTCCCTACGACCACGTTATCACTCTTCTATTCACAATCATTCTCCATTCATTCCTTTTCATCACCACTTCTCTTGTGTGTTCTTAAGTCATCTCTCTATCTTCCAACGCTTGTTTCACACCATCTCTCCATCTCCTCTGCGGTCTTCATCTCAATATACAGTATAAATAGGTTGATAATAATAAGCTTAGCAAATTGACATAATGAATATAACGGCATAGGAGGAGGAGCACTTTATTGACAACAATGAAGCTTTATGGGAAACGTTGTCAAAAAAGTGCCCCTTTTCATAAGGCTTTTATATTCAGTATATACTGTATAGGGAGGGACCTTGTAGTTAGGAGACGGTGAGCTGATAAACTGAGTGTACTGAACAAATTCTATCCCTTTGGTGTTCAGTTTCACTTAAACGTTATTGAGGACCTGCGATGTCAATATCTGTGGCTCAGAAGTATTCCAGACTAAATGTGATGGCTTGTCCCGCCTTTCCTCACAAGTGACTGGGGTTCTCGACTTCCCGTACAGCAGACTCCAGTCCTGGACCCAGATTCACTAACGGTCGTAGCGTGCGATGTCGTACAGCAACCTACGATCGTTCCTAAGGGAGTGCGGAAGGTGTATTCACGAACGCATCGTTGAGCTCCCTTACGGCTCCCTTTCGGTTATTTTCACCGAGGCTTCTCTTGACCAATCAGGCGCTTGGCCTTTGTAAATAAACAATATGTCACCCACATGACTGAAGCGCCAAGAAGAACCTAATATACTTTAATTTATGAGCTTGTCATTGTTTAGCATGGCTAATTCGATCCACCACAGCCAGCAGGAAGAAGAATAGAGTATCTTGTGAATTGATGATAAGAAATTAGCCTAGCTAGGCTACAGGGAAGCCTGTTAGTGGCCCAAGTTAAAGGATTTTCGACGGATTGATCATTGATAATCATATGTTAGGCTAGTTGGGAGTGTATTATTTATACCTTAACCACAGTATATTGTTCTACTTTACCATGTCTACACCTAGACAGGGCGAGCCAAACCAAAATGCCAGACTTTACTATGTCTATGCCTACACAGACAGTTCTAGCCAAGCCAAAATGCCAGACTTAGCCTAGGCCTAATTTTTCAAAATAGGCCTAGGGTAATTTTTTTGTATTCACAGCACCTCAAGGCCTATCTACCTTTTCAAAATAGGCCTAGCATAGGCCTCCTCAATCTATTATCCAACAGTTGGCCATGGGAAATAATGATAGGTTGAGGGGGGCTTTGTCCCCCTCACCTCCCATGACTTATTGCCATCATCAAATATATTACCAGCATGGGACTAATAACAGGCAACAGCTAGTTAACAATGAGGACGGTACACCTGCAAACACCATCTTAACCTGCTAGGCTTCTACTTTACCATGCTTAGGCTACACCAAGCTAGGCATTGCTAGCCTAACCAAAATACCATACGTAGGCCTAACTTTTCTAGCCTATATAGCCCTAACTTTTTCAAAATTAACCTAGGTTATATCCTAGGCTAGGCTAAACAAAAATATTCACAACACCATATAGGCTAGCCTATTATTTTTTGTTTAGACTAGCCTATGCCTAGGGTAATTCTTTTCATAATTTTTTTCCTGTGATACTTTCAAATTTGTTGAGGAAATAGGCTACCCTAATCTAACCCAGCTAGGCATTGATAGCCTAACCAAAATACCATACATAGGCCTAACTTGTCTAGCCTAAATAGCCCTAACTTTTTCAAAATAAACCTAGGTTATAGCCTAGGCTAGGCTAAACAAAATTATTCACACAGCGTTTATTTTTTATTCATTTTTTAGGCTAGGCCTAGGGTAATTCTTTTCATCATTTTGTTCCTGTGATACTTTCAAATTTGTTAAGGAAATAGGGTACCCTAATCTAACCCAGCTAGGCATTGCTAGCCTAACCAAAATACCATACATAGGCCTAACTTGTCTAGCCTAAATAGCCCTAATTTTTTCAAAATAAACCTAGGTTATAGCCTAGACTAGGCTAAACACAATTATTAACACAGTGTTTATTATTTATTTATTTTTTAGGCTAGGCCTAGGGTAATTCTTTTCATCATTTTGTTCCTGTGATACTTTCAAATTTGTTGAGGAATAGGCTACCCTAATCTAACTCGGAGGTGGTGGGGAGTTGGAATAAAACATTTCCGCAATAAATGAGGGTTAAAATCTACTAATGGTAGGCTACGTGTTGTCGCAGAACATGAATTTGTGCATCAATTAACCTTGACTAGGTCTAGGCTGGCATATGTAGGCTATTCATAGCTTAATTCGGCCTGTCATAAGACATTAAGGATACAAATATATTCATACTTTGTATTAAATGCCTTAATGGTGTTGTAAACACAAGTTAACAATCATATTGCGCTATTATTGCCTCAATAATGACTTAGTGTGTCATAAAGAGCTATACTGCAGACGAATTTGTTATGGTCGCGGGTTGTGTTATCGATATTTGTGTACCTATATCCGGGTCAAATTCATGTGAGGGTGGTCTGGACCACCCTTTGCGAAAGGGGATTTTAGGGCCTTCCTACGATCAAAGATGGCCGCTACGACGCTTCGTGAATACCAGCGTTGAGACGTAAGGGAACGGTAAGGGAGTTTTCGGATCGTACGACCGTTAGTGAATCTGGGTCCTGGTCACGATTAAGGAAGACGTCTGGGGTTCTCGAGCAGGACAACCTCCTGGTTTATATTCCCAGTATACCTGGGGGTATAAACTTGGGGGGTCTCGGGGACTCCGGTCTTATGATCTTCCTGACTTTCAGGTGGGCTTAATGATCCTCATGGGTCGATAGCCTCTAAAATCCTATTTTAACTAACTAAGCCTTTCCTATATCCTTATCACCTCATGTGTGATCATGTAGGTCTATGTATGTGTGATCAGATATGTTTACATATACTGGTAAATTCCATAGTTTATGACTGTATTATGATTAATAATTATACAAGTTAGTGTGTTTGGTATAGTCGAATATTTGAGCCACCTCTTTCATAATTTTGATATTTCGTAAATGCTATATTGATGGCCAGTGCACGGACATATTCACTCACATGTACACTTGCTCGCGTGCTTCTGTGTATGTTCGGAACTAAGGCACCTTCTCGATCACCGTTGGTCGCACGTGAGCTCATAGATAAGATAGACCAAATATTGTATTGTACAGTTGCCCACGTGGATTTGTATAGACGCAGTGATTGTATGTATGGAAGGCATATTAGTATGATTGATTTACAAGTGTATTTTCTTATGCAGTAGTTAAATATGCATATATATATATATATATATATATATATATATATATATATATATATATATATATATATCACTTGGCATTAAGAGAACTCGGTATCGTTTCACTTTAGAAACGGAGGATTAGGGGACAACGTACTGATATTGTTTTTAGATTTTAGAAGAATTTAGTAACATACACTGATAATCTTTTTAAGATAGCCAAAGAGAGTGTATAACTAACTCTCTTTGAGGAAACAAGTTAAACTTATTAGGTAAGAAAGCGAACCTAGATTGGGATGAAGTAGGTAATAACTATTGATAAAATGATCTGGCAGTAATGAACACTGTTTCCAGTTGAAGAGCGCTAAAAAAGAGAAGGAGAGAAAACAAAGGTGTTGGTATATATTACTATAGGTGAATGAATCCTTGAAATTTCCTTTCCATTTCTAACAATTTTATAAATTCCTTCAGAGGGTTTCCAAGCCCTGCGAGGTTATTCACTGCCAACTTCTTGTATGTACGGCAATTGACGGAGGAACGAAGGGTGGGAGAGCGAGCCTTCTTTGCTATCCTTTCCTTCCATTTTCCCTTACTATCGGGTTTGCTCTCTTTACTAGAATTAAGTCCTGACCACCTTGCTAAGATCGTAAGGTCTGTGTGGAAAGTGTATCTATGGAAATGTCTTAACTCTCACACATACATAAATACACATCCCCCCCCCCCACACACACACAACATATTTGACTCACTCACTTTCACTCTTCTCTTCTCTCTCTCTCTCTCTCTCTTCTCTCTCTCTTCTCTTCTCTCTCTCTCTCTCTCTCTCTATCTCTCTCTCTCTCTCTCTCTCTCTCTCTCTCTCTCTCTCTCTCTCTCTCTCTCTCTCTCTCTCTCTCTCTCTCTCTCTCTGACGGAAAACTTTGTCCTCCTCTTCGCTAGTTACGCCTTCATGTTTGTGTTGATAAAGTTTTTGTTTACATCCGGTGGGGAAGGAGTTGTGTTTTTGTCTTTATGTTTACCTTTGTGTCTATTTTTCTTTTTATATATTTACTTTATTATTAAAAAGAAAAGAAAAGTGGGGATTGGGCCCGAGTAAATAAATAGATAGATAGATAGATAGATAGATAGATTATCATTATATATATTGCTATCTATATATATCTCTTTCAATCGATCATCCCATATATCTTACTCTGTTGGTTGATTTATGTATTTCTAGATATTTTTTTATTTGTCTTTCATCCTGTCTCTCCTCCAATTTGTAATTATTTCCTTAACTCTCTTCATGTTTTTTATTATTGTTATTTCCTTTACTCTCCTCATGTTTTATTATTATTATTTCCTTAACTCTCCATGTTTTTTATTATTATTATTGCCTTTACTCTCCTCATGTTTTACTATTATTATTTCCTTAACTCTCCATGTTTTTTATTGTTATTATTTCCTTAACTCTCTTCATGTTTTTTATTATTATTTCCTTAACTCTTCATGTTTTTTATTATTATTATTTCCTTAACTCTCTTCATGTTTTTTATTATTATTATTTCCTTAACTCTCTCATGTTTATTATTATTATTTCCTTAACTCTCTTCATGTTTTTTATTGTTATTATTTCCTTAACTCTCTTCATGTTTTTTATTATTATTTCCTTAACTCTTCATGTTTTTTATTATTATTATTTCCTTAACTCTCTTCATGTTTTTTATTATTATTATTATTTCCTTAACTCTCTTCATGTTTTTTATTGTTATTATTTCCTTAACTCTCTTCATGTTTTTTATTATTATTATTATTTCCTTAACTCTCTTCATGTTTTTTATTGTTATTATTTCCTTAACTCTCTTCATGTTTTTTATTATTTCCTTAACTCTCTTCATGTTTTTTATTGTTATTATTTCCTTAACTCTCTTCATGTTTTTTATTGTTATTATTTCCTTAACTCTCTTCATGTTTTTTATTATTATTTCCTTAACTCTTCATGTTTTTTATTATTATTATTTCCTTAACTCTCTTCATGTTTTTTATTATTATTATTATTTCCTTAACTCTCTTCATGTTTTTTATTGTTATTATTAACTCTCTCATGTTTTTCCTTAACTCTCTTCATGTTTTTTATTATTATTATTATTTCCTTAACTCTCTTCATGTTTTTTATTGTTATTATTTCCTTAACTCTCTTCATGTTTTTTATTATTATTATTTCCTTAACTCTCTTCATGTTTTTTATTGTTATTATTTCCTTAACTCTCTTCATGTTTTTTATTGTTATTATTTCCTTAACTCTCTTCATGTTTTTTATTGTTATTATTTCCTTAACTCTCTTCATGTTTTTTATTTCCTTCTCAATGTTGATTTACCATTATCTGTATGTCATAGACCATATTTTCTATTTGCTACATAGCCTACATGTCGTTTATTAAGAAAATAAATACACATATGAATATAGAATGAACTCCCTGACAGCCTTTACATTACATTTCCTTACGTCCCCATATACGTTAACCCCTTCTGTACCGGTGACGTATTTTATTATATGTCTTACTCTATTAAGACTATTTTCATCAGTTTAAGAAGGATCTGTGGTAGTAAAAAGGGTTAAGGTAGATAGTTTGAAGCCTGTGAATTGCTGAAGGCCCTTTTTAAACTAAATACAATCGTCTAATAGTAGCCAGAGTAAAGTTAAAAGGGTGTCGCGGTACAGAAGGGGTTAAGGGGGGTGACCTTTTTTCTCTTTCTCGGTTGTATCCATTCGGACCCCATTCAGCCTACTGTTTTAAGACATTTATCCCCATCCAGGTGTCGATTTCTTCCTGGCGAGCGATAGCGGGCCAGCATTATATGGAGAAATCCGGGTATTGTTCTATCGAAAATATGTAGAACTTTAGCTAGTTGTCTAACTCATTATCCAAAATGTTGTGGTTCGCTATCGCTCGCCAGGTATAAATCGACACCTGAATGGGAATAAGCGTCTTAAAACAGTAGGCCGAATGGATACAACCCAGAGATAGAAGAAAAGCAGGTCACCCCCTTAAAGCCAGCTATTTTTGTTTATTACATATCATATTTCCAATGATCTCACTGCTTATCTATATCCTTGTCTGTTTGTCTATCTAAAGTCCGGCCTACTTTACAAACCTATACATCTACCTATTTAGCAATCATGTATTTTTAAGGGAGGATGGGATTATTTATATATATATATATATATATATATATATATATATATATATTTTTTTTTTTTTTTTTTTTTTTTTTTTTATCCCTAGACCTCCAAGTTAGCTTAAAAAAACACCCCCAAGACTCCCCTTCAATATAAATTTGTACATATTTCGATAGAAACATTAAGCAGCCGAAATCCTTTAACCCTTGTCTAGTGGGGTGTTTTGGGCTCATTTGGGCATATTCAGGCCCTCCTGAATGATCAATCAAGTATCTGCATGAAAAGAAATGTATTCAGTAAAAAAACTAGGCGCTAAAAGCTTCAAAATGAGACCAGAACGAGCTACGTAGCACTCGTGGTTCTCTTGCAGTGGTGCCACGAACATGGGAGTTTAGCGTATAGCGGTATATTTTTCCCAGCTATGCTAACTACTGGCTACACTGCCGGCCTCTCGAGAACACAGGGAACATGAGTTAATGGGCGGCGGTAAGCCCTGGGAGTCGGCTGTCTGGCCCGCTGTGCTCCCGGCCATTTGCACTCGATTTTAACCCTTTAAAAGTCTTAATAATGCTCCTAACTTGCTGCAAATTGGTGCACGACTTAAGTCGAGCGCCGCCAATAATGGGTATTAACCCACTGGACCCCAGCGGGCAATATATGTAACGTTAAACCCCAGCGCCGCATAGGGTGCGTCATGGTTAATTACTCCGGCCCTATGGCACCTAGAGGGCTCAGATTTGTATGGGTACTGCGTAAGTATCCCACGCAAAAATGCCGATGGTTGAAAACCCTCAAAGTCCAGCCTGTTTTCCAGTCCAGCCAGTCAAAAATCTGTTTTTGCATGTTTTTGCCTACCCATTTCCCCATGTTAATTCCGACTTTCGGGCGCCCTGTAGAACCCCTTAATGACCTAGGGGATCGTTTTTTATTTTTTGTTTTCCTTCATTTCTAACCCATTCCAGGTGTTTTCTGTATTTTTTTTTTTTGACAACATGCTGGTCCTGGAGTGTACATTTATATTATATTGCCTGGGGCTCAGTGGGTTAAGGACAGGCTTGCTATCGCTCGCCAGGAAAACATCGACACCTAAATAGCATGAACAGTCTTAATATTGGCAAAACAATTAGGGCGAATGATCTTCAAATCGCCAAACTAATGGGGTAAACGTCTTAACATCTTAAAACTAATGGGGCTAAACATGAGGGAGAAGGGTGGAGGGGGGGGGGGACAAAAAAATCGACTATCTCCTCTTAAGTCTCATTCTCTACCCTCCCTTTCTCTATATTCCTCTTCCATTTTTTCTGGACGTATACATAAATGCAATTAATTACTACCCAGCCTGTAGCGGTGGACTCGCTAATTGCCTGAGGTAATGGAGGAATAAAGTTAATTAATTGTTAACGGTATATAATATAATCCAGAAGTCGTGAATGTGTGACGGGGCCATTTTAAAGTGTGTCAATTACTTCTGAAGCCGTAGTGCCATGTGTATGATAAACGTCATTTTAAAAGACGTCACACAAGTATTTTAGCGGTGGATGTAGCGGAGTCACAGAATCCGAGAGCTTCATACCAAGACATAAGTTGGTTATATACAGTATTTTCGGCAAGTTAGTAATTATAGGTTATTGACAGAAATAAGCTTAGTTTTAGATTTTCTGTATGGTATTAATTTTAGGTTAATGCGTCTCTCTCTCTCTCTCTCTCTCTCTCTCTCTCTCTCTCTCTCTCTCTCTCTCTCTCTCTCTCTCTCTCTCTCCGTCTTTCTCTTTTCACAACCCAGCCCCCCCAATATCGGAAAACCATTGTGGCGTCACGCTGAGTAAGGTGGAGTGAGGAGGGAAAGGTGAATAACAGTGAGAGAGAGAGAGAGACAGACAGAGATAGATAGAGAGAGAGAGAGAGGGTGGGGGGAAGGGGTACAATAATGGAGAGAGAGTGGGGGAGGGGGTACAATAATGGAGAGAGAGAGAGAGAGGGAGGGAGGGGGGGGGGGGGAGAGGTGAAGAGGTACAATAATGGAGAGAGAGAGAGAGAGACGCATTAGCAGCTAACATTATTAACTTACAGAAAATCTAAAGCTAAACTTATTTCTCTCATTAATCTAAAATTATTAAATGTAAGTGAAAGCAAATGTTTGAAAGCAAGTACTGAATGAATGGGGAAAAGATGTAATTAAGGAAGACATTTAGGGAGGGACTGAAAATAAGTAATGCAGAGGAAACACAAATTGACCACTTGAAAGTTGCAGGCTATGAGTATGAAGAGTTGTAAAAATCGACATATAATGCAATACAAATGTAGGTTTCTGATGGATAGAAAGTATGTTGAATTTTATGTTATATATATTCTTCCTTTCGTGTAATCATTAGGCTATCGTAGTGCAGTTGGGTATAATTATGTAGGCCACATGCTTAGATTAATATCCAGTATTCGAGAATAAATAATATATCGTGAGCTTGTGCATAAAGCGTCATGAACTGTCTTGATAGTGTAATGTTTAGTGCGCAGAATTTCGGTGAGAGTAACTTAGGTTCGAATCCTTGGAGTATGTATATGTAGAGAGAGAGAGAGAGGTAGGCCATTTGGTTGGAACGAGATGATTCGGTTTAACGGCCGTATTCTTAAGCTCTGACTCCAGTTAAATCCTTACCTTTATGGACAAATTGGCTAGAATTGGGCCTTTTTTTTTCCAGCTATAAGTAAATGTGCATAATTCATATTTTTTCACCAACCAACTTTACTTCTAAACTTAATTAATGAAGTCAACAAATACATGTGACACTCCAAGGACTCGAACCTAGGATACTCACACCGAAATTCCGCGCATTTATACATTACGCTATCAAGACATCATATTACCTGAGTAAACAAGTGTCTTTGCGTCGTATAGGCTACATACAAAGTTTTCATAAATTAACACTATATATCGCTACTAAATGTTCATAGTATCTGAGTAAACGAGTGTCTTTGCATCATATAAATACCAATTTTTGTTCCCAATAGTTGAGTGAACAAGATGAGGTCATAGCCATTTACCACTTGCGCGCAATAAGGAAGCTTTAGCTATCGATTGTTGGTGAACTGGGGGCAAATGTATGCTTGTAGTGCACGTCTCAGTAAACATTACATCCATTTTATCATTATTTCCATCCATCACACCCCATTATTCCTGTTAAACCCTTTGAAGATTGTGACGCATTTTGACAGTTTATTCTGGCTATCATTAGACGATTTTATGCACTTTAGGAAGGTTCTGTGGGAATTATAAGTGTCAAGAACCGGGTGCGAGCCAGCATTTTTTTTTTTACAGCATGATAAATTTGTACATTTTTCGATAGAAAAATGTCTCCGGCGAAGCCGGATTTCTCCATATAATGCTGGCTTGCTATCGCTTGCCAGGAAGAAATCGACACCTGGATGGAGATAAACGTCTTAAAAGAGTAGGCTGAATAGGGCTGAATGGATACAAGCCAGAAAAAAGAGAGAGAAAAGGAGAGAACCAAAGCAGGTCACCCTCCTTATACCTTCCATATACCTTTTCCTAATTTAAATATCATGGTCTAATAAACAGCCAGAAGAGCGAAACCAATGTGTAATCGGATCTCCAAAGTATTAATATCGTTGACTACAGCTTGGACTTCCCTATAGTCGGAAGCTCTTAAGGGGAGACAGACCGTTATTCTGGACCCCCTTCTCCCTAATGTTTAGCTCCACTAGTTTTGAGATTTTTAAGACGTTGGTTCCATTAGTTTTGGGATTTTATGACCTTTCACCCCATTTCTTTGTCAATATTAGGACCCTTCGTGCCATTTAGGTGTCGATTTTTTCCTGGCGAGCGACAGCGAGCCTCTAATTTTAGGAGGAATCGGCCTTCGGCCGCGACATTTTTCTACCGAAAAATTTACAAATTATCTTGAAGGGGGGTCTAGGGGGTGTTTTTGTAAGCTTGGGAGGAAACTAAAATCATATATGAACAAATGAATTAATAGACCAAACAAACAGCCACTGTCCCCTTAATCGGCCAATCTACCATCCGCTGGAAATAAACCGACTATAGTGAACAGGCAAGGAGGACTCCGTTGTTTGCTGCCGTTTGTGTGTGTGTTCTTTAAAGGGGAGACTATATGCTGGCAGTATCCTCTAATCCCCGGAGAGAGAGAGAGAGAGAGAGCGAGAGCGAGAGAGGGGTAGGGGAAATAAGAAAGAGAGCAAGAGCGAAAGAGAGAGAGAGCGAGAATAGGAGAAAAGATAGTTGTTTTAGAAGGGATTGGGAAGTGGGGTACTAAGATGCAATATGCTAAGGAATTAAAAAGAAGGGAGAGAGAGAGAGAGAAAGAGAGAGAGATAATTGGGTGGGGGGAGGGGTATAAAGAGGGGAGCAGGGAGAGACTTTTAAGGCAATATGTTGAGGTATTTTGGTGCGTGTTTTACATTTATTTACATGGATACACCGACCACACAGACCTTGCGATCCAAACGAGGTGGTCAGGACTTAATTCTACTAGAGATGGCAATACCCAATGAAACGAAAGTGGAAGGATAGGATAACACATAAGCAGAGAGAGAGAATGAATGAATGCGAGGAAACTGAGGAGGGAGGAATGGAGGTAATTTGCCAGGGCTCGTAGTGGGATTTTCTGGTGGTAGAGAGCTATTTACATAGGTTTATATCGATACACTGGCCACACAGATCTTACGATCCCTGCGAGGTGGCCAGGAATTAATCCTAGTAGAGATAGCAACCCTAAGAGAAAGTGGAAAGAACGTATAGCAAAGATGAAGGGTCTCTCCCCATCCTCCGCTCCCTCCGGCAATTGGCCCTCTGATAATTTACCGTACATGAAAACAGTTAGTGAATAACCTTGTAGGGCTTGAAAATCGCCTGAAGGAATTTATAGAATAGTTAGAAATGGAAAGAAATGGCATGCATACCTTCACCCTTATATTTCGGCTCTCTTCAACTGAAAACAGTGTTCATTTCTGCCAGGTTATCTTGTCAGTAATAATTTTCTACTCCAGACCAACTTCTTTGTGATATGAGTCTAACCTTTTTTTAAATGTGTATATTGAGCCACTGTCTATAACTTCATTAGGGAGCTTATTCCACTCACCAATTATACTGTAGGTCGACGACATTTTCAGTTGTGTCTAGGTTCGCTTTCCTGCCTATTAGTTTTAGTTTGTTTCCTCTTGTGGAACTCTCTTTGGCTATCTTAAATACATTATTGGAATTTACGTTACTAAATCCTTTTAGTATTTTAAAACACTTATCAGCTGTCCCCTTATTCTCCGTTGCTTAAGCGAAAACAGTTCAAGTTCTCTTAATCTCTCATTGTATGGTTTATTTCTAAGGGATGGGATCAACGTTGTTGCTCTACGCTGAACGGATTCGAGTTTGTCTATGTCTTTAAATTTACTAAGTACAAAGGAGTACAAAGGAGTACAAAGGAAATCAAGCAACAACAGGTCTAGTGACCCTTCTAGGTTGCTTGTCCTCCAAAACACTGAGGATCAAGTGTCCAAACAGTGGTTTAGAGTGGGTAAGGGAACATTGGAAAGCGAATTACTGCCCTGGAACTAATGTCCGTGGCAGGATTAGGAAGTTAGTAGGGGACAGATGGGTTAGTAACTGAGGGGGGGATAAAATAAAGTTATTCATTTACAAACGCAGTCAGTCGCGGGTTTGATGCGAGATATTTGTCTAGGCGGAGTTTAAATGAATCAACGGTGATGCAGTCTATAACGTTTCGGGGAAGCCCATTCCACAAGTTGACAACTCGATTGAAGAAGAAATTCTTAGATTCGTGTGAGTTAAAAGATTTACCAATAATTTTGCAACCGTTTCCCCGCGTGTAATTAGCTTGGTCGATAGTGAAGTACTTACTACAGTTCATATTGTCGATGCCTTTGATGATTTTGAACACTTGAATTAAGTCACCTCTTAATCTGCGCTGGGTTAAAGGAAATAGATTTAATTCTCTAAGACGCTCTTCGTATGGTTTTGTTCTTTAGGCTAGGTATCATTTTGGTAACTCTACGTTGAACTCGTTCTAGCTTGTTTATATCTTTTTGGTAATAAGGGCACCAGGATTGAACGCAGTATTCCAGAAGAGGGCGGACTAAGGAATTGTAAAGGGTTAGGATAACTTCTTTGGATTTATGCTCAAATGACCTGCCTATAAAGCCAATTATTTTGTTTGCCTTCTTAACAACTTCTGAACATTGTTGACTCGGTTTTAGGTTACTCGATATTGTTACTCCCAGATCGGTTTCTCTGTTTACATTCTTAAGCTGAGTGCCATTCATCGAATAGTTTGCTTTCTCATTTAGGTATCCGATATGTAGTACTTTACATTGATCCGCATTGAAACTCATTTGCCAAATTTGGGCCCAACATGACAATTTATCTAGATTGTGTTGCATATCGTCAACTTGTTCTTTGAGAGTACGCTATTTGCAATTTTTGTATCGTCAGCAAATTTTGAGATTGTACAGGTGAGACCCTCATCTATGTCGTTGATGTAAATTAGAAAGAGAATTGGTCCTAGTACCGATCCCTGGGGTACCCCGCTACTTACATTGGTCCATTTAGATGCCTTACCGTTTATGACTACTCTTTGCTTTCTGTCGCTGAGCCAATTTTCTATCCATTTCAACACACCGTCTTGTATTCCATGCGCTTTTAGTTTTAGCAGTAAACGTTTGTTGGGAACTTTGTCAAAGGCCTTTTGAAAATCAAGGTATATAATATCTACAGCTTTACTCTCATCGTTGAGGTTGAGGATATCGTGGAAGAAGTCTAAGAGGTTTGTTAAACAGGAACGTTTTTTACGAAAGCCGTGTTGAGTATCTTTAAGTATGTTATTTTCCTCTAAGTGATTTACGAGTCTGTCTCGTATGACCGTGTCTAGCATTTTACATACAACTGAGGTTAAGCTAATTGGACGATAGTTACTGGGTAGGGATTTGCTGCCTTTTTTTAATATCGGTGTTACGTTGGCTAGCTTCCACTGATCGGGCATAGTTCCAGACTGCAAGGATTTATTGAATAGTAATGTCAGTGGTTTGGAGAGCTCATCCTTAGCTTCCTTTAGAACTCTAGGCGAGATTTTATCAGGTCCAGGCGTTTTATTTACCTTGAGTTTATCTAAACAATTCAATACTTCTCTCTCTGTAACGGTGATATTGCTTAGAACATCTGAATTATCAATCTGAATCGGCGATGGTGTAGGAATATCACTGAGGTCTTCTGTTGTAAAAACTGATGCAAAGAAGGTATTGAGGGCATTACTCATTTGTACTTCGTCTTTGGTGTATTCTCCATTTTCATCGACTAACGGTCCAACAGTTGAAGTAACTACTTTTTTCTTTCTGATATAACTATAGAATTCTTTCGGGTTTGTTTTACTTTGATTCGCAATATGTAACTCTAAGGTCTTTTTACTTTGCTTAATTAACTTTTTGGCTTTGCGTCGTAGCTCTACAAATTTCAGCCGTTCTTCGTCATTTTGTGAGGATTTTAATGTATCATTAGCAAATTTTTTAGAAAGCAGGCAGTTTGAAATATCTTTATTCCACCATTTGGGCTTATTATTATGGCCTGGACGCCGTATTTTCGATGGTATGCAGTCTTGCACTGCTTTTAGGTAAGTGGCTTCGAATAACTTCCAAGATGTATTTATGTCGTTATTGTGAATTAAAAAGCTTCAGTCAGTTTCTTTAAACATAGCTCTAAGTTTATGGAAGTTTGCTTTCTTGAAATTAGGGACTTTTTTCGATGCTACTATTTGGTTCGTTACTAGTAAACTTTAAAGTGAAAGTTATCGTACGATGGTCGCTGTTACTGAATTCATCACCAATATTCAAATTCTCTATTAATTCTTCTTTTGTTGCAAGTACAATGTCAAGAACGTTATTACCACGGGTTGGCGTTCGAACAAATTGATAAAGCGAACTCTCTTGCAAGTTCGTATACAAGTCATGTCCGGAGTGTGAAGTAAGAGTATCGCCCCACTTGGTCACAGGTAAATTAAAGTCGCCAAAAATTACGGTATCTTGTGAGTTACTTACATCTGCAATTTGTTCGTAAATTTCTCGGTCAGTTTGCACTGATTGAGCTGGAGGTCTGTATATTAATGCAAGTATTATTTTTGTACCTTTATTATTCTTTATTAGCACAAAAGATGCGTCGACGTTCACAATTTGAGGTTTTGACAAGAGGGTAGGGTTAAGACTTTCTTTGATATAAAGTAAAACGCCACCTCCATTTCGATTTATTCGGCTTTTCTCAAACATTACATAACCGGGAAGTAGGGAGACCAAACTGCACAGCATACTCCAGATGCTAGATAGATGGATAGATACGGTAGATAGAGAGAGAGATAGAAAGATAGATAGAGAGAGAGAGAGAGAGAGAGAGACAGAGATGAAATCGTCTAGTGTGATCTGGAATATATAGAAGAAAGGCATTGTCGTATAAAAAGGGGTTCTAAGGAAGACTTAGTAGCCTCAGGTCATTGTAAGGCATATTATGACCTGAGAGAGAGAGAGAGAGAGAGAGAGAGAGTGGGTTGGGGAGGGTCCTGTGTACGATATGTGAAGAGAGTGTATTAGGAAGAGGGATGGTGAGAAAAATTGAATGGATATAAAAGAGAGAGAGATAGGATACAATAATGGAGAGAGAGAGAGAGAGAGAGAGAGAGAGAGAGAGAGAGAGAGAGAGAGAATAATCTCCCCTTACGCAATTATAATATAATGTTCCTAATGTGTGTCCCTTTTCTCCTCCAGGTAAGTTTACAGCCTTCAAATTCCGGTCAATCTCCAAATCTGGTAAAGTACAGAGATTTATTTATTGATTGGTTGATTTATTTACATAGTTATAATTTTAATTAAGTTTCGTTCTTCACATCAATCACTCACAAATTAAATTAATGACATTGAGAGAGAGAGAGAGAGAGAGAGAGAGAGAGAGAGAGAGGTGGGGAGGGGGGGGGGGATGCGTAGACTTGAGTTAGTAATGGAAGTCGAAAGAATATAAATGTTTGAGAGACGAGAATCCAAGGCGAGGAGAGAGTTCGAGAATAGAGCCTGTGATATATGTGTGGAAAATGATAGCATAATACGAGGAGTGAGAAGAAGAAGGCGAAGAAGGTTGGAGGAGATATTATAAGAAGTAATAGGAGGGGAAGTGATAAGAAGAAGAAATAGAAGAAGAAGAACAACAAGTAGAAGGGGAAGTGATAAGAAGAAGAAGAATGATGGAGGGGAAATGATAATAATAATAATAATAATAATAATAATAATAATAATAAGAAGAAGAAGAGGGTAGAAGGTGAAGTGATAAACAGAAAGTTGGAGGAGAAATAATAATAAGAAGAATGAATGGAGGGAAAAGGATAAGAAGGTTAGAGGGGAAATTGGAACAAAAGAGGAGGTTGGAGAGAAAATTATAAGAAGGTTGGACTAGAAATGAGAAGGAGGAGGTTGGAGGGGAAATGATAAGACGAAGTAGAAGAAGAAGAAGAAGGTTGGAGGGGAAATGAGAAGAAAAAAAATAGGTAGGAGCAATACGAATAAGAAGGTTGGAAGAGAAAGAAGAAGGAGGAGGCGGAGGTTGGAGGGGAAATTATAATACGAAGAAGAAGAAGAAGGTTGGAGGGGAAATGATAAGAAGAAAACATAGGTAGGATAAATAATAATAAGAAGGTTGGAAGAGAAAGAAGAAGAAGAAGAAGGAAGTAGAGGAGGAGGTTGGAGGGGAAATGATAAGAAGGTAGGATAAATAATAATAAAGGTTGAAGAAAAAGAAGAAGAAGAAGAGGAAAATGTTGGAAATGATAAGAAGAAAAATAAAGTAAGATGAATAATAAAACTAATAATAATAATAATAAGAAGAAGAAGGTTGGAGAAGAAGAAGAAGAAGAAGGTTGTAGGGGAAATGATAAGCTGGGTGGGGTCTAGGAAATGGAGAGGGAGGGGAGTGGGGAAATGGGTGGGGTGTAAGGGGGAGGGAGGGAAGGGTTGATGATAAGGTGCAGGAAATGAGAGAGAGAGAGAGAGAGAGAGAGAGAGAGAGAGAGAGAGAGAGAGAGAGAGAGAGAGAGAGAGAGAGAGAGAGAGAGAGGCAGGATGAGAAAATGAGTTTATTGGCTAGAGGAATGTTGATAAAATAGGAGAGAGAGAGAAAAGGGGATTTTATGTATAACCGAAGAGACTGTCTATCTCTCTCTCTCTATATATATATATTTGTTCTATGTGAGTGGGGGAGGCAAAAGGCAGAACAGCCTGTAGCGAGTGCCTCCCCCATAGTTGAAAGAGTGACAGGGCCAAAATCAAGGGACGTTCGAGCCAAAATGCGTGGGCACACGCAATTTGAAGCAATTTAAGTCATAGGAAGAGGGAAAGAGATATATATATATATAATTATATATTTATATATATAATTATTTATATATATATATATATATATATATATATATATATATATATATATATATATATATATATATAGGAGAGAGAGAGAGAGAGAGTATCGGAAACAAGGATATTGAAAGTGGGAGAGTTGGTGAATTTGAATGGGTTGGGGGAGAGAAAGAAAGATAGATAGACAGACAGTTCTAGTATTATCACAAGCTAATTATTGAGGCATATATATTAACAGAGAGGGGGTAGTAATATATGTATAATAGAGAGAGATTTATGGCAACAAAGGGAAGATTAGAGAGAGGAGAGGGGAGCAGGCTATGTAAAAGAGAGAGATAGAGAGAGAGAGAGAGTGAGTTACATATAATTAAATAGATACACTGGCCACACAGACCTTATTATTCCGGCGAAGTCGTTTGGAATTAATTCTAGTAGAGATAGCAAACCCGAAAGTAATAATAAATAATAATAATAGTTTTTTTATTTCCACTTAAAAGTGGTTATTCTGCTCATAATTACAATTACAAAGTGTACATTAAGTATTAACTTTAAGTATAAACTTAGGTATAAACTTAGATTGTACATACACATTCAGATGCATATATACACGCAATACATACTGTACATATACATACCCATACAAGGCGAATTGGAAAGAAAGGATAGCAAAGAAGCGAGAGAGAGAGATTGAGAGTGAGTGTGAGTGAGTAAGTGTATGTGTGTGTGTGTGTGTGTGTGTGTGTGTGTGTGTGTGTGTGTGTGTGATAGAGATAATAGTGTGACGAATGCGAGACAGAGAAATATGTGAATGGAACTGAGAAAAGAGAAATAAAGAAAGAGAGGGAATTAGAAGGCAAAGGAGAGAAGAAGGGAGTGGAACGGTGGTGCTTTGAAGGAATCTGCATTAATGAATGGGAGGGGGGGGGGAATTACTGAGAGAGAGAGAGAGAGTATCGAAAATAAGTGGAAACTTTGGTGAATTTTAATAGATTGCAAAATAATAGACGAGTGTGTGTGTGTGTAATCGGAATAAAGTTATTAAAGGTTGATGTATTTATTTGCCTAACGAAGTAGGTCAGGCAATCTTGGAATACGTGTAAAAAGAGGTATATGCCAGAATATATATATATATATACTGTATATATAAATAGATAGATAGATAGAGAGAGAGAGAGAGTATAATTTTATGTGTTCGTGTGATTTGACGATATACAGTAATTGTGTAAGTAGATCAATACTTTATGACTGTATGTGTAGGTGTTGATGATATAACTTCACACACACTCACGTACACAGAAACTGCCTTCATAAGGCTTCTTTAACCTCTCACTCTCTTTGCTCCCTCTCCCCTCATTCCTGCTCTCTCTCTCTTTCCATTCTCTTCTTTCTCCATCCATCCGTTCCCTTCTTCCCCATCCTTCCATCTTCTTCCCCCTCCTCTTTGCTTTCCTCCCTCTCCCCTCATTCCTGCTCTCTCTCTCTCTTACTCATTCACTCACTCACTCACTGTTTCACTCACTCTCTCTCTATCTCTCCATTATCTGCTATCCTCATCTATGCATTTCCTTCTTCCCCATCCTTTCATCTTCTTCCCCCTCCTCTTCCATCTGGTCTCCCTTTTATTCCCCTATTGTTGTCTTCCCCTGTATGGCCATCCAGGCAGGAAATTGAGGCAGGCTGTTTTCCCCCAATGGCAAGAAATTTGGTGTCTCTCCCTCGGTACCAATAGGCCTACTAGGTACAGCCAAGAACAATTGTAAGGTTACGAAACATCGACCCAGACCAGATGGCTGGAGTAAAATAGGAAAGAAGAGTAAGTAGACAGGAAAAACAAGCTGAGAAGTGAGAAGTACAGTAGAAGACTGAAAGTTCTCGAATATTTGAAGTTTGAACCTTATAGCCAAGCTCTGATCTTGTTTTGTTTTTGTTTTTGTTTTCCTTCGATAATTATTCAAATGAGTGAGTCGCTTTCTATGCTCTGATATGTACGTTATTGACTTTGTTATAATTAGGTTTTATTTGCTGTTATGTAGAATAAATATGCAAGATGTTTGGGTATATTTGGTAAAAACAGAAATTATATATGATCTTTTTCGTAATGACAAACTGTCAAGTGTGTTGCAGTTTGTCAAATATATCATCTTACAGTTATCGTTTATTTATTTACTTATACTGTATACATAGGCCTATATATATATATTTTGTATTGTTGTCTTCTAGTAATGTCTGCCAGATTTTTGGTTATAATGTGTAAACATAAACTATACAACCTTTCGTATATGTACCAAATCAAGTCTAGTTGTTGATGTTAGCCAAGTAATACCCTCTTCTTCTTTAATTTGCTATCCTTTCTTTACTTCCTCGCCTTTTTAGTTCGTCCTCTGCTTTCTCCTCCTCCAACTTCAACTTCTTCTGTTCCTTCACCCTTTTGCACTCCCTTTCCTCCTCCCTCCTTTCCCTCCCCCGTCTCCCTAAGCCACCATCTGTTTCATTAGAGACAAGCTATATATACATAGACCCTTTACAGCTAGATATAAGGTGCCTTCCTCTTTTTTCTTCTTGTTTGTTACGCTTTTATTGCAGTTTTTGGTTATCTTACTTCAATCAGTCTTCCATCACTTCTCATAATCACTACCACCCTCATCATCACATTTATCATTGTCATCAACCACTGTCTTTATCATATTTTGCTTTCTGTTCTTCTCATATTATCTTTGTTTCTTCCTCCTCCTGTCCTTTTCCCCTTTCTCCTTCCGTTCCTTCCCCCGTCTCCCTAAGCCACCATCTGCTTCATTAGAGACAAGCTATATATACATAGACCTTTCCAGCTAGTTATAGGGTGCCTTCTACCTTTATCTTCTTGTTTGTTACACTTTACACTTTTATTTCAGAGTTTTTGGTTATCCTTTCTTGGTCTCTTGTTACTTCAATTCGTCTTCTATTACTTCTCATAATCACTACCAACCTCATCATCACATTATTTTATCATTATCATCAACCACTGTCTTCATCTTTTTGGTTATCCTTTCTTGGTCTCCTGTTACTTCAATCAGTCTTCCATCACTTCTCATAATCACAATAACACTCATCATCATATTTATCATTATCATCAGCCACTGTCTTCATCATAGTTTGCTTATTGATATTCTCATGTTATCTTTGTTTCTTCCTCCTGTCCTTTTCCACCCTCTCCTTCCGTTCCTTCCCCCTTCTCCCTAAGCCACCATCTGTTTCATTAGAGACAAGATATACACATACCTCGACAGCTACTCTTAGGCTGCCTTTTTCCTTTATTGGCTGGTTTGTTACGCTTTTATTTCATGCTTGTTACTTTATTCCTTCCTCCTATTCATCATCATCATCTTTATTGACATTACTATTATAATTTGCACATCTTTATTGACATTACTATTATAATTTGCACAGCTTTATTGACATTCTATCTATCTATCTATATGCTCAGGCCCAATCCTCATTTTGGGGGTAGCCGACTCAAGACAGAGCAAGAACAGGGAAAACACAAAAACAACATAAAACAACAAATAAACACAGATAAAAAGCACAAACTCACACACATCCAGGTCACCCAGGAGAAGACCCAGAGACCAGGGTCACCAAGGTCGCTCCAGCACTCCCCCGGCCCCCGACTACCCGGAGAGGTTCCGATCTCGGCAGGCAGACGTGCAGCGGAGACAAAGCCACAAGCCCTCCCACCACACTTCCAGGCGCACCCTTCATATTAATCGTCTCCCCGGGCCAGGCGCCTGATGGACTATTATCTAGTCCAACTTGCGCCCGACCCCTTACTCCAAATGACCACGTGTTCACTCAACTATTCACAAGCATTCTCCATTCACTCCTGTCCACCACCACTTCCCCTGCCTGATTTATAGTCATTCCTCTATCATCCAAAGCCTTTCTTACACAGTCTCTCCATCTCAATGGGGGTCTTCCTGCCCTTCTATCTCCCCTTGTACCTGACTCACATATTCTCTTTGTAAGCCTTTCATCTCCCATTCGTTCAACATGACCATACCAGCTCAGCACCCTTCTGTCCACTCTGGCTGACAAATGTTCTTGCTGCCCCACTCTCCTACGTATCTCTTCATTCCTCAATCTGTCTCTACGAGTAACTCCACACATAGGCCTACTACTCAAGCAGCTCCTCTCCATCACATCCAGCCCTCTTTTCTCCTTTTTCTTCAGAGCCCATGTCTCAGCCCCATACATCACTGTTGGCACAACAATTCCTTGATACAGTGCACTTTTTACTTTCACTCCGAGATTTTTCGTCTTCCACATACTTCCCATTGCTCCGAAAACCTTCCTTCCTTCACACACTCTCTGTTTTACCTCCACTCCTGTTTATCGTTCCTCCTAGATATTTAAAACACTACTTGTTCCAATATTTCCCCATCCAGCCTCACATCTAGATTCACCCTATGCTCTCCCCTATTACACACCATTACTTTACTTTTATTGACGTTCACCTTCAGTTTCCTCCTTCCACAAACCACACCAAACTCTTTGACTACCCACTGCAGTTTCTCATCAGAATCCGCCACCAATGCTGTGTCATCAACGAACAGCAACTGATTCAACTCAGTTGAATTCAATTCAACTTTATTGACATTACTATTATAATTTTC
This sequence comes from Paralithodes platypus, assembly GCA_032716605.1. Taxonomy (NCBI): domain Eukaryota; kingdom Metazoa; phylum Arthropoda; class Malacostraca; order Decapoda; family Lithodidae; genus Paralithodes; species Paralithodes platypus. Next base: position 7,005,186 of record CM064486.1, on the reverse strand, counting down.
ACCACTACCATCATCATTTATTGTCATTGTTATCGTCATTATCACCACCATCATATTATTTTGTCTTTTGTTTATCTTTCATCTTCTGTCTCTGAAAACCTTTTTGGTTTGTTTTTGTATTTCCTGGTATGTATTATTTTTATCTGCCTTGTTTATGTTAATCTTTTGTTTTGTATTTCCTAGAATGTATTAGTTTTATCTGCCTTGTTTCTGTCTTTGTAAATCCTATTTTTGTATTTCCTAGAATGTAGTATTTTTCTCTGCCTTGTTTCTTCCTGTCCTTCTTTACCTCTGATCCTATTTAGGTGTTGATGTCGTTATTGTTGTTGTTCCATCTCCCTAAGCTACCATCTGTTTCATTTAGACACAAGGTATAGGGGTGGAAAAACCGTGTTTTTCCTTCATTCTTTCCTTACTCTCCATTCTGTGTTTACTTGTGCTTCCTTAGGTTTCGTTTATTTGGCTTCCCTCATGATCCTCTTTTTAGTAGTTGTAGTTGTTGTTGTTGTTGTTGTTGTTGTTGTTGTTGTTGTTGTTGTTCTTCTTCTTCTTCAGGAACTGAAACGATAATATATTTTGTAGAAAGTGTTGAGACATTCATTCAGATAAATCTAGTTTTATATTTACAAAGGGCGAATATGCTACAAATTAAACAAACGAAAATTGCTTCAAAAATCATACCCATGGCTGCTAATAGTATATAACGCATAATCTTGGTATATTTCTTTTTGTCCTAAATATATGTTCTGGTTAGTCCCCAAAGCGACCATTCTCCATCTGGTGGTCACCCCAAGAAGCTTGTGTGTGGAGCGTCTAATTAGGTGTCGATGTTTTCCTGGCGAGCGATAGCGATCCTGTAATTTAGGAGGAGCAGGCCTTCTGTGGAGACATTTTTCTACCGAAAAAATTAACACATTCATCTCGAAGGGGGGGGGGGGGGTTCTTGAGGGTATTTTATCAAGTTATTAAATCTGACCTTGATTGGCCGAAAATTGAGAAAAGAATACCTGTCCTCAAATCGACGGTGGCTGCTATGTCCTTACCTCAACCCAAATTCCCCATAGAAATGAAGTAAAAAGAATGTAATTTCCGACGGAAATTACTTGGTAAACGTTATTGCACTTGAGAAGAATGTTGTCATCCAGATAATTAGCAGATAATTACGGGGTGGGGGGGGGGGGGGGGTTAAAGTAAAGTAATACCAATGTGTATATATATTATATTATATTGGATATATAAACTGAAGAACACTTCTTTTGGGTACAATTTAAAGTTCAAGTGTTTAGTTTCGAACATAAAAGTGAAAAGAAATGTGTTAAAAATCGAATGTACTGTATGATGTTAATCAGTAATCTTATACTAACCAGTATATGGTAGTTTATTATCATTTCTCTCTCTCTCTCTCTCTCTCTCTCTCTCTCTCTCTCTCTCTCTCTCTCTCTCTCTCTCTCTTTCTCTCTCTCTCTCTCGTACAATATAGTACTTGCAAGAGGAGGGGTGTGGGAGAACGAAAAGAGAGCCAGGAGGAGAAAGAGAGAGATAGGCGGGGATGAAGAGAGAGAGAGAGAGAGAGCAATCCAACCAGGTATTATAGACAGAATTACAACACTGAGTCGATTTTTAATAGTTACATATTATTTTTCTAGGGGTTCCTCCCTAGACCTCCATCAAACTTGAAATAACAGCCCCTGGATCCCCCTTCAAGATATATTTGTATTTTTTCGGTAGAATAATGTCCCGGCCGAAGGCCGATTCCTCCTAAATTACAGACTTGCTATCTCTCGCCAGGAAAAAAATCGGTACCTACATATCACGACAATTCTTAGTAATGACAAAGAAAGGGGGAGAAAGGTCTTAAAATCGCCAAACTAACGGGTCTTAATATCTGAAAACTAAAGGGGCTAAGCATGAGGGAGAAGGGTGTCCAGAAAAACCGACCATCTCCCCATAATAGCTAATTTTTCGATACCTAATGAACACATGACAATTCTGTGTCTTTTAGTCATATAAATACCAGGTTTTCACAATAATTAACAACGTATTTCTCTGCAAAATCGTCGTAATAGCCGAGTAAGCAAGATGAGAACATGGCAATTTACCGTCAGCTGGAAATAAACTGACTATAGTACAGTAGACACACAAGCACGATACAAAAACAATGGACCTACTGAAATTGAAGGGGGTACACATTTCAATTGAAGGGGGTACACATTTCAATTACCCTTTTTCTGTCTTGGGGCCTCTTTTATACATACAGTACATACATACATACATACAGTACATACATACATACATACAGAAATACACTGTTATGTATACACTTGTTACAGTCAGCTTTGCCCTTTGTCTCCTTCATACACATAGAAAAACAAATATTCCCTTGTCAATTTTAACATATCCTCGACGTGAATTTAATCCTCACGTGGTCATTTTTCAAGAGAAGAAACCAAATGACCCGCTCAAAATCCACAAGCCAAATCAAATAACTCGTGTTTTATTATGATTAGATACATGCAAGTAAGACAAAGGAGTACAAAGGAAAGCAATCGCACAAACACATATCTGCTACTCCTTGCGAGGCTAATTTACCTAATCTATATGTGAAAGAGAGAAAGGGTCAATCAGTCAGTAGCCAGCCCTTACTCCCACAAGGGGTAGGGAGGATCAGCGAAAGACGCAAGAAAGGAAACAGAGGTGACAGAAGAACACATAAAGGCTAACGTGTTTTAACCCGTACAGTACCGGTGACGTCCTTTCATTATATTCTGACAACTATTAGACGATTTTATTCAGCTTAAGAAGGACTTCTAGCAATAATAAGGCGGCTTCAGAATACCTCAACCAACCCCGAAAAGGGTTGAAATAGGGGAGCTATCCCCCCGCCAAAGGCGGCTTTCTAGTGCCTTTCCTAGCTGATGCTGAGAGGATTGGGTTCTAGTCATGTGGTGATGGGCTGGTCTATTAGAGTGAGAACTGAGCAATCTCTGCCATACCCATAGCTTACTCTGACTGTTCCTTTTACTTATATATTTTCTAGATCTCAAGTGACGGCGTCTCTAACGTGGATTGACCTCCCAATCTACCAAGATTGGAAGCCAAAGCGTCACATTTTTCCCTTGCCCCTCAACTTTCTCTTCATAATTGCTGAGGGACACAGGGCCCTGGGTGGGGCTTTGGTTTCCCGGGCATTTTCCGCACCCTCCTCAGCTCCCCGCCATGGAGTGGCTTCGGTCACCCAGGCTTTATTGTGGTCGGCGGGGAGGGTTCTGTGGGGGCGCTCGGTTATGGCCTTGGCCTTGCTCAGGGCCTTGGGGCTGTTCGGCCAGGCAGCTTGGGGAACAACAACAACAACAACAACTACCACAAATCCTTCCCAAGCTGCATATTATCATCTAAATATAACTAGATTAAAATATATCACACGTCGCTGGTACTCAAAGGGTTAAAGGCTGTGCCCCACCCTTGGCCCCACCCAGCCTAAGAGTCCGACAGATAGACAGCCCAGACAGACAGACAGACAGACTACCACGATAAAAAAAAAACCCAAACAGACATACTCTATGAACTTGGTAGACAGACAAACAGACCAGCTGATTAACAGACAGAATCCCAATTGATAGACAGTTTACAGACAGGCTGGTAGACTGGCAAATATCCGTGTTTACAATCGAGACAAAGAAAACGACATAAGATAAAATATGTTAATGAGTAGAAAGCATACTATTAAATCAAATGTTAAAGGGACATTGGAAATACAAAAATACTTCCACCCTATTAAATATTCTGATATATAATTATGTATGAGGTATTATTTTTGTGAACAGAGACAAAATACGAGATTGTATGCAAACAGTTGCCGGTGAAATTGATTGACAACGATAGAGAATATGGACTAAAGGAAAAGTACATTCCTAAGAGAGAGAGAGAGAGAGAGACCCCTGAGTGCAAGAGCATCTTAGTTCATTGACCCTGGTACGTACCTACAATTCTCTCTCTCTCTCTCTCTCTCTCTCTCTCTCTCTCTCTCTCTCTCTCTCTCTCTCTCTCTCTCTCTCTCTCTCTCTCTCTCTCTCTCTCTCTCTCTCTCTCCTTTAAGCTGTGTCATCTATCATTATTATATTTTATATTTTGGTTGTAAATTCTTATATGATATTGTTCAGTTTATGAATTACTTTGATTTGCTCTTGTGATTAGTATCTATTTGATATATATATATATATATATAATATGTGTGTGTGTGTGTGTGCGTGTGTGTGTGTGTGTGTGTGTGTGGATGATTCGTACTGACAGGTAGATGGATTGGGTAGGGGAAAACACAGGAATGAGCTTTGATTCTTTATTCTCTTACGTATCAGGCTATGGACAATCCATCTTCAGAAAGACTAACCTCTCTGAAGATGGGTTGTCCATAGCCCGAAACATTATGGAATAAAGAATATAAGCTTTTTCATGTGTTTTCCCCACCCAATCCTTATATATATATATATATATATATATATATATATATATATATATATATATATATATATATCCCTTGGTCGTATGCTCTGTGAATTGAATACTATCTAAATTTACCACTTCATTTGACACTATTTGGTCTGACGTCGTGTAGGTTTCTTTGATATTTTGTTAAATCATTATTGATGGGGGGGGGGGGGGGGGTGAGGGCTGGTCCTATCCAGAGTGAGGTTTGGCATCATCTACCTAACCTTAGCTGTTTCTGTCTGTCTCTTTTACTGTCCTACTTTTTCCTTCTGGGGACAGGAGGCTAGGAATTCTCCTCCCCTTGTAAAATTCATCTACTATGCGAGATAGAGTAAGGGGCGATAGAACGCGAAAGTGGTCACGGACCCTAAGAATTGGAACTTGAAATGTTGTTTATGTTCGGGCTCTGTCTCGTGTCGGTCACTCCGAGCTGTGAGGTGTGTGGCTGTATATATACATTATTGATCGCCAGGATAACCCGCCATGTACTACTTCCTCTCAGCTCTCCCCCCGCCCACCCACCCTCTCTCACACACACACTCGCAGCCTACTAAATATATGTTGCGTTTTTCAGTCGTCTGTCTGTCGGTGTTGGGTCGATCATATACTGGAATTTCGTACACATGTGCAGCAAATAGATATTTGTTAGATCTTAAAATAGTATATATATATATTTTTTTTTTTTCTTCTATATTCCAACTACTCCCTCTCGGGCATAGGCTGAGAGCCTGTACATTCCACCGCTCAACACGGTGAAATCCGTGAGGTCTTGTTCCAGTCTGGGGAGTGAGACATGCGAAGCATCCATCATGGCTCGAAGCAGCTCCATCTCTGAAGCGGCTGGTTGCTTCGCTCAAGTGCTTCACCGTCTCACCCTCCAGACTCAGACCCTCATTCTCAAAACGCCACCTATTGAGCAGTGAGTTCACTAGGCATTGTCCCCCTGTAACATATTTTGAATATGGGAATATTCATAGTGCTATTTAATCAGGGAAGAATGAGGGTATTTGTTTGGCATTTCGGTGGGCTTTGTGGTAATGCACTGATACTAGGTACAGCACAAATTCAATCCCAATAATATCTTCCCATTGAGATATATATATATATATATATATATATATACTGTGTGTGTGGTGTGCGGGTTAGTTTTTTAAATCTGGTAATGACCGTGACCCAGTGGTGTGAAGTCGTGGAGTGTGATCTTGTTAGTGACGTCACCGGTGGTCTTACTATTGGTGGGCTTTGGTGGGGTCGTTAACCCCCTTCGATATCCTGGCTCCATTCTCAGTTCCTTCTGGGGGGGGGGGGGGGGGGGGTAGACAGATTAGAAGATGAGTGTTTTCTAAGGGTTGTTGGATACAAGTGTAGAGGGATATGAGATGGGTAATCGGTGAAAGGTTGTCCGTCTTGCTATTTTGACAGATTTTAAGTGGCTTTCACTGTAATCCATGTATTATAAAGATGGAAATATAAAAGTAATAGATGAGAGATTGTTCGTCTTGCTATTCTGACAACGATTTAGAATGGCTTTCACTGTAATCTATTTATTATTATGCCTATAAATGCTGATCTGTTAATTTCCACACCTATTTATTGGTTGCCTCTTCCTAAATTGTAATCTCAACTTGATTGCACAAGTCCGTTTTTAATTACGAAATTTTTGGTGTCAGGATTTCTAGATTCGACGTAATGAATTCACAATAAACGATTGTGTATAGATTAGAAAGGATCTCTGGTTGTATGTCTATTGATTGTGTATAGATTAGAAAGGATCTCTGGTTGTATGTCTATTGATTGTGTATAGATTAGAAAGGATCTCTGGTTGTATGTCTATTGGTTGTGTATAGATTAGAAAGGATCTCTGGTTGTATGTCTATTGGTTGTGTATAGATTAGAAAGGATCTCTGGTTGTATGTCTATTGGTTGTGTATAGATTAGAAAGGATCTCTGGTTGTATGTCTATTGGTTGTGTATAGATTAGAAAGGATCTCTGGTTGTATGTCTATTGGTTGTGTATAGATTAGAAAGGATCTCTGGTTGTATGTCTATTGGTTGTGTATAGATTAGAAAGGATCTCTGGTTGTATGTCTATTGGTTGTGTATAGATTAGAAAGGATCTCTGGTTGTATGTCTATTGGTTGTGTATAGATTAGAAAGGATCTCTGGTTGTATGTCTATTGGTTGTGTTTGTTTGGGTTCCGTGTCAACCGGTATACAATGTTAGTTCATATACCTCAACCAGTTAAACTCAACCAGTACCAAGCCATTTTTTACTTATGTCCATGCCGGGCTTCAAACCTGGGACTGTAGCGTAGCAGTCCAACATTAATGGTGGTGTCACACGAGCGATTTTTTTCGTCAATTTTTACGAGCAATTTTTGTCTGACAGCTATACAATGTTAGTCTCAAATAAATTAAACTACCTATCATAATTTACCTCCGATCTAGTTTCCGATTCCAATGCGAAAAAGCCTCAATATAGTACGAGCAAAAACTTGCTCATCGAAAATTGCCGGAAAATGCGCTCGTGTGACAGTGGCTTAAGGGGAGGTTTTTAGTTTGGTCTCTAGATATCCATCAAGCTTAAGATTACACCCCCTTGAGCCCCTTTCAAGATAAATTTGTACATTTTTCGGTAGAAATTTTTTCCGACTGAAAGCCGGTTCCTCTTAAATTACAGGCTCGCTATCGCTCGCCAGGATAAAATCGACACCTAAATGGCACGAAAGGTCTTAAAATTGACAGAAATGGGTCGAAGGTTCTTACAATCGTCAAAATAATGGGGCGAACGTCTTAAAATTAGAAAAACAATGGGGCTAAACATGAGGGAGAAAGGAGTCAAGAAAAAAATCCCTCAAGTGGATACCTCCCCTTAAGGAACCGAGAAGTTATTAACCTAACCTCTTACCTAACCTAACAAAGCTGGTTAAGTTTGAAGTGGCTGTGATCTACTGGTTGAAATGGTCACCAATAACTAAGTTCACCTGTTTTGAGTATAAATCGACTAGGGTCAACTATATCAGTATCAACAGCCTAACCTAACTGGTTGAATTGGCAATGGTTCAGATTTACTAGATGAAATGATCTTCTGTTTGAGAATCTGGGTCCGAATTGTCTACCGTTTGAGTTTTTGGGTCAGGATACTCAAAGATGCCCCAAGTTACAGACAGGTGAGAGACATAACAAACTAATAAATTTACCACTTGCGAGTTTCAGGCTATTAAGAAGACGTCGGTATTTAGCAAAATTACCAGCTATATGGTCGTAGTGCATGTATTTATAAATATATAACTGAATTCAATATACTTTCTCTCCATCAGAATCCTGCTTTAATATTGCATGTCTGTTTAATATCGATGTTTACGGCTCCAATCTGAAAATCACAAGTCACATAGCCTGAAAATCACAAGTGATTAATAAACAGCTGATTAATAAACAGCGTCACCTTGTTGCTATGGTGGTGGCGGCGGTGGTGGCAGGTATTGCGTGATCGGTCTAATCTTGTTCGTGACGTGTTTCTCTTTGTTGTGTTGTTGCCAGGATTACTACACTCCCTCCCTCTTCCTGCCCTATCTCTCCCCCCTCCTCCCCCTGCCCTATCCCTCCCCCCTCCTCCCCCCCCTGCCCTATCTCTCCCCCCCTCCTCCCCTTGCCATATCTCCCCCTGCCCTATCTCCCCCCTCCCTCCTCCCCCCCTCCCTCCTCCCCCCCCTCCTCCCCCTGCCCTATCTCCCCCCCTCCTCCCCCTGCCCTATCTCCCCCCCCCTCCTCCCCCTGCCCTATCTCCCCCCGCCCTATCTCCCCCCTCCCCTATATCTCTCCCCTCCTCCCCTTGCCCTATCTCTCCCCCCCCCTCCCCTGCCCTATCTCCCCCCTCCTCCCCCTGCCCTATCTATCCCCCCTCATCTCCCTGCCCTATCTCTCCCCCTCATCCCCCTGCCCTATCTCTCCCCCCCCCCTCCCCCTGTCCTATCTCTCCCCCTTCCTCCCCCTGCCCTATCTCTCCCCCTACACTATCTCTCCCCCCCCCTCCCCCTGCCCTATCTCTCCCCTCCTCCTCCACCCCCTATCTCTCCCCTCCTCCTCCCCCTGCCCTATCTCTCCCCTCCTCCTCCCCCTGCCCTATCTCTCCCCCCTCCTCCCCCTGCCCTATCTCTCCCCCCTCCTCCCCCTGCCCTATCTCCCTTAACCCTTTTTACTACTACAGATCCTTCTTAAACTGCACTAAATCGTCTTAATATAGCTAGAATAAAATTAAACAGACGTTTGCCGGTACAGAAGGGGTTAATGCTTCCAAAACCCAATTTCTCCATCTTACTACCCGTCTGGAACTCCCAGCGGACTATCCCTTATGCTTCAACAATACACAAATCAATCCTTCATCTTCTCTCAATATTTTTGGTGTCTCTTTTTCTTCTCCTCTCACTTGGAAGGACCATATTACCAGTCTTGCTAAGGCAGCCTCCCAGAAGCTGGGTGTGCTCAACCGCCTCAAGGGGTTCTTTACCACTGCACAGCTTCTTACTCTGTACAGGGGCACAGTGCGTCCTTGTATTGAGTATTGTTCACATGTGTGGGGAGGATCCTCTCACACCGCACTCCTAGACAAAGTAGAAAGGAAGGCCTTTCGTATCATTAATTCCCATCCACTCACCAACTCTCTGCAATCTCTATCTCTTAGCCGCAATGTTGCATCTCTCTCGCTATTCTATCGCTACTACAATAATCAGTGTTCCTCAAAGCTTTCCCAGTGTATACCACCTCTCCGTAGAGCACGTAGCACCCGTCGTGCAACACAATCCCACCCTACTCTGCTACTCTCCATCCCAAGAGTGAAACATTACTCTCAGACTTTCTTCTATTCAACAGCTGAGCTCTGGAACTCTCCCAGAATCAGTTTTTCCCTCTTCCTATGACTTAAATTGCTTCAAACTCCGTGTGTCCAGGTATTTTGGCTCGAACGTCCCTTGATTTTGGCCCTTTCACTCTTTCAACTATGGCGGAGGCACTCGCTACAGGCAGTTGTGCATATGCCTCCCTCACTCGCATAGAAAAAAAAAATATTGTATATATTTACTGTAAATATCGGTATATATATATATATATATATATATATATATATATATATATATATATATATATATATACTGTATAGGCTATATTATTATGTTCCTTCCAACAACCAACTATACTCCTAAAATCGATTAATGAAATTTTACAAACACATGTGGCAGTCCGTGGATTCGAATCCAGGATGCTCACACCGAAAATCAACACCTTATGCATCGCACCACGAAGACAGTTAAAGAATGGTGGACACTGCCTACGATTTATTATGCAACTTCGAATCCTGCATATCAATCTAAGCATGTACACACATCCCAACTGCAACTCACGTAGGCTATGCATATGTGAATGGAAAGAGCAATTAATGGGGCCTTAACCACTTGGGAAGTCCTCTCGATCAATTACCCCTGAACCAATATCAATTATTATGTTCCTTCCAACAACCAACTATACTCCTAAAATCGATTAATGAAATTTTACAAACACATGTGGCAGTCCGTGGATTCGAATCCAGGATGCTCACACCGAAAATCAACACCTTATGCATCGCACCACGAAGACAGTTAAAGAATGGTGGACACTGCCTACGATTACTAGGTTTAGCATCTCTCTCTCTCTCTCTCTCTCTCTCTCTCTCTCTCTCTCTCTCTCTCTCTCTCTCTCTCTCTCTCTCTCTCTCTCTCTCTCTCTTTCTCTCTCTCTCTCTCTCTCTCTCTCTCTCTCTCTCTCTCTCTCTCTCTCTCTCTCTCTCTCTCAAGCAACATTCCACCCATTACGCCATTAAACCATTTCCCTCGACCTTTAATAAAATTATCCAGCGTAAAATTCCGGAACCGCAAAATATGGCAGGGGTGGGGTGGGGGAGGGGGGGGACTCGTCTATTATCGCCACAGGATTTTTCAGAATTAAACTAGCCGGGGTTTTTAAATGGGTTGGATGGGCTATTAAAATGTGTAGTGTCCAGGGTGGTTATGGAGGGATTTTTTATTATTACATTTTTGTGTTGGTTTTTGTTATATTATTTCAATATATTTAATCGATGTCTACTGGCCTATTTATATCTGTATTCATTCATGGGTTGCATAATATATATATATATATATATATATATATATATATATATATATATATATATATATATATATATATATATATACGATATATATAATACAGTATATATTATTTTATTTTTTTCGTTACGTACATTTTCCCGCACAAGTTATTGTTTTCTCTTGAAATTTAGTTAATTCACCATATTCAACTTCAGTACGATGACGTAAATTTCATCTTATTCTGGTTACCATTAGGCGATGTTTTAAAGCTTAAGATCTACCTCTAAATCTCAATGGAGTAAATACGATCTCAATAAACCCTGCACAAACTCGTATAACTGCACCCAGAATAAAGGGTAGAAAGACGTCATCCTGTTGAAGGGGTTAATGAAATACCACACTTTAGATTCAATTATGCAACTGTATATATATATACTTTATAGTCCGTTCATTATAGGTAGGCCAACAATCGTGACCCCTAACCTCTGTAACTTATAAAGAACTAGAGCAAATGGGCTGTAAATCTCCACACCTTTGTACTCCTTTGTACCTATTGTGTTGAAATAACTTAGAAAAGTTGGCAGAATGGATATAAACACCATATGAGGAGGAGCACTTTATTGACAACGTTTCACAGATAGCTTCTTCAGGTCACTCAGAAGCTATCTGCGAAACGTTGTCAATAAAGTGCTCCTCCTCATATTGTGTTTATATCCACACCTATTCCCTAGCTGAAGCTTCCCTAATGGTACACACATTAGCTCGATTACTCTAGTCGTTTTGGAGTTAATGAGAGGTTGAGTCTAGGATTTCTGGCCTACTGCTAATGAACAGGGTATAATTATCTCTACATTATACATATGGGGAACCTGCGAGGGTAAAGCGCATTAGTAAGAGGAATGAAATGAAAGAAGCACAGTATGGTTGGATTAAAATGTGTGGCTTCTGGCTGGGACAGAAAGACTAGCTGACTGGTTATACATTTTAGTCTAGTTTCTAGTTTTGTACTTCACTATCGGAACAGCCTATAATCCATTCATTATCAGTAGGCCATAAATTATGAACCCTAATCTCTGTACTGACTCCCTGGTTGACTCTTCCCAAATGGTAGAAATATTAGCTAAATTACTCTTTTCGTTTTAGTTATAATTAGTGGTCAAGATTTGTGGGCTAAGTATAATGAATATATTATATTGTATTATTTATGTATTGTAACCCTTTGAGACTTACGACGTGCTTTAACAGTATACTCGGGGTATTATTAGACGATTTAGGAAGAACTTACGGGAGGTAGAGAGTTAATGGAGATAGTTTCACCACTTTTTTCCCAAGTACACTACAACCCACTGGACCCAATATTAGTATCGCAATATAAATTGGGGTTTATTCGGGTAAATAGTTTTCTATTCATCTAAAAACAACAGCGCGATAATACAACAAAATGTAAATTTTCAAATGCTCCCGTGTCCAAACATATGGTCCCAAGTTAATTTGTCAATGGTTTCCCCATGGTGTAAGGATTCCAAATATATTCTTGGTTTAGTTTTGAGCATTATCAGTTAGGCACAACGCAAATATTTATCCAAATTTCCTTGGAAAATGCATGCGAATTTTGTGTAATTTTCTGGTTATTTTATTTCTCTAGGAAAGAATGTATGGAATAAGCGCAACCATTTTTCCCAAGTACAATACAACCCCCTGGACCCATTAGTACAATACAACCCCCTGGACCCATTAGTACACTACAACCCCCTGGACCCATTAGTACACTACAACCCCCTGGACCCATTAGTACACTACAACCCCCTGGACCCATTAGTATATTATATAATGGGGCTATTATTGAGGGAAATCGTGTTTTATCCATCTTAGAAAACAGGCCGAAAGTCACTTTAAATTTCAGTTTCTCTTGTACCCAAATTCAGTTTCCTTATATCAATGGACTCCCCTTGGTGTAAGGATTCCAACTATATTAGTGGTTTAATTGTGCAAATTGGATTTATTTTTTTATTTTTTTTTTTATTTTCATGGTGTCTATTTTCTCAAGAAAGAATGTATGGAATAAAAACTCAACTGTTATACCAAGTACACAGCAACCCCATTGGTCCGTTAATTGCATCATAATTTAAATTTGACCTTTATTGTGGGAAATCGTGTTTTACCCAGCTCAGATAACAAGCCGTAAAAATAACTTTGTCAATTCTCAAATGCTCCTGTGCCTTACGATATGAGCCTAAAGTTCAGTTTACCATATATATATATATATATATATATATATATATATATATATATATATATATTCTACTGTATTATATTCTACTGAAGCACGAAAATAATAAATAAAGTTAATTAGTGTCGGGTGGGATATTAAAGTGCGTAGTTGGATGGAGATATTAAAGTGCGTAGTTGGATGGAGATATTAAATGTAGCAAACTGTTCATTCAGCTTAGCCGCGTATCCATATATGTCGAATAGTTTGTATCGGATAATCTCATTGTAAGTCCATGTATGCCGTTGTATAACATATTGCTTATCGTGTAGTTGCATTCGTAGGTATTTCTATCTGTCCCTTCACGATTGAAATTCTCTCTCTCTCTCTCTCTCTCTCTCTCTCTCTCTCTCTCTCTCTCTCTCTCTCTCTCTCTCTCTCTCTCTCTCTCTCTCTCTCTCTCTCTCTCTCTCTCTCTCTCAATCTATATATATATATATATATATCGGTATATATATATAATATATATATATATATATATATAATATATATATATATATATATATAATATATATATTATTATGTCACGAATTGACGTAACTGGTGAAGATATGAAATGTAGCGTAGTGTACTATTCATGTATTTCATCCATATAATATGTACTGTTGTATATGTTTGTTTCTAGTAATTTGGTTATTATTATTTTTTGTCTCGACCTCTTTATCCATTAATCCATATTTATCATCCATTGTTCTAAATGTTTGTACCGCATTTCCACCTCTCTCTCTCTCTCTCTCTCTCTCTCTCTCTCTCTCTCTCTCTCTCTCTCTCTCTCTCTCTCTCTCTCTCTCTCTCTCTCTCTATCTCATATATATATATATATATATATATATATATATATATATATATATATATATATATATATTAAACTGTTTATCTCTTTCTGTTCTTTCTTATCTCATTATCTACTTTGTTTACATCTGTGGTATCTATCAACCCTTAAATCTATCTTTTATATCTATTTCCTGTAATTGATCTACTAAATCACACACACACACTAAAATAACATATACGTCAATTACGGCTGGCTGGGTTATTAACATGTGTAGCTTCCATGTCAGGGGCACAGATTAAATGTAGCGTACTGTTCTGTATTCAATTCTCTATATTCGTTATGATATGTCCGTGTAGAGTGCCTGTATATAGAGAGACTGTAGCGACATAGGGAGTCAGACATAATATGGCGCCCGGGGATTAAGGGGAGGTTTGTAATTTACTCCCTAGATTTCCATCAAGCTTAACAGAAAATCCCCCCCCCCCCTCAAGAACCCCTATCGAGATTAATTTGTACATTTTTCGGTAGAAGAATGTGCCGGCCAAAGGCCAGTTTCTCTTAAATAGGAGAGGTGAGACAAGCAATCAAATTTACCCCTGGAATACTGCCGAGCCACTGAGAGGTTTATATATGAAACTGGGCGATTTTGAGACCTTTCGCCTCATTTATTTGTCAATATTAGTTTCTATACTACCAATCCCAACCTCCTCCTGCACTATGTCATTCCCCACCAGTTTTCTCCCTCCACCTCTCTTTCAATCTCCACCACTTTCCTCCTTTACTGCATCATTCCCCACCAGTTATCTCCCTCACTCTCTCCCTCCACCACTCTTTTAATCTCCACCATTTTCCTCCCCCACTGGATCATCCATCCCTCTTTCAATCCCCACCACTTCTCTCACTCCACCCCTCTTTCAATCCCCACCACTTTCCTCCCTCACTGGATCATTTCCCACCAGTTATCTCCCTCCACCCCTCTTTCAATCTCCACCACTTTCTTCCTTCACTACATCATTCTCCCTCACTCTCACTCCACCCATCATCCAATGTCCACCACTTTTCACCCTCACTTCATTATTCCCCACCAGTTGTCTCCCCGAATCACCACCAGTTCTCTCCCTCAATCCCCACCACTTTCCTCCCTTACTACATCACTCCCCACCAGTTATCTCCCTCATTCCCCACCACTTTCCTCCCCCACTATATTACTCCCCACCAGTTCTCTCCCTCAATATCCAGCACTTTCCTCCTTCAATACATCACTCCCCACCAGTTCTCTCCCTCAATCCCCACCACTTTCATCCCCCACTACATCACTCCCCACCAGTTCTCTCCCTCAATCCCCACCACTTTCCTCCCCCACTACATCAATCTCCACCAGTTCTCTCCCTCAATCCCCACCACTTTCCTCCCCCACTACATCAATCCCCACCAGTTATCTCCCTCAATCCCCACCACTTTCCTTCCCCACTACATAAATCCCCACCAGTTCTCTCCCTCAATCCCCACCACTTTCCTTCCCCACTACATCAATCCCCCCACTCTCTCCCTCAATCCCCACCACTTTCCTCTCCCACACGTCACCAACGCCCTTATGTAACAACCTTTCTACTTAAAGGAGTACTACTCGCTTTTTCTGGACCTCCTCCCTCGTGTTTAGCATATTAGTTTTTAAGACGTTCCTTCCATTAGTTTGTCGATTTTAAGACCTTTCGCCCCATTTCTTTGTCAATATTATGACCTTTCGTGCCATTTAGGTGTCGATTTTTTCCTGGCGAGCGATAGCAAGCCTGTAATTTTAAGAGAAATCGGCCTTCGGCCAGGACATTTTCTACCGAAAAATGTACAAATTTATCTTGAAGGGGGGTCTAGGGGGTGTATTTCTAAGTTTGATGGAGGTCTAGCGAGGAAACTAAAATTTAATTAATACATGAATTAGTAGCTCCCAAAACCGGCCACTATCCCTTAAACTGCCTTGGACGTCAGGTCTTGAACATGTTAACTTAAGGCTTCTCTAAACTTATCCTTACGTAGTTCTCACCATGTATTTTGTTTATTTTATGGTATGTATGTATTTGTTCATAGTAACATTCCAGCTTCTTAATATTCGTTTGGGTTCGGTCGCAGCCTACTATATTATTTATTGCATTTATTTATTATTGACTTTCTTCAAAGGCACTCATATTAGACTTGTTATCTTAACCTAAGTTAGAATACAAAACCTAGCGTACGTATGTATGTATGTATATCAGGCCCAACCCCCACTTTTCCTTTTTTTTGGGGGGGGGGTGGGCTCAAGACAGACCCGTACGTAACTTGCTTTAAAGACTAGTACCTACCGGTAACCTAATTTAACTTAGCTTACGTAAACTAACTTATCCAACTTTCTTTAACCAAACTAAACCTTTTCTGACCTTGAATATACGAAATAATTGGAAATATGTATGTTGTAAACGATTGAGAAATAAGAACATCACCATATCTGCCGTCTCAACGCACTGTTACGTCTCCCAAACATGGAGACCTGGGTTTGATTCCCGAGCAGGGCGAACGAGTGTAAAGGGGCTGTTGTGAAGTCCCATCTCAGGTCAATTTGTTGCTTATAACGTAAACATATCTTCTTGAGATATAGTGTGTTCTCAGAAGGCGAAGCTTATGTGTTATACCCCCAATGTGTGTTACCCCCATGTGTGTTACCCCCAATATATATATATATATATATATATATATATATATATATATATATATATATATATATATATATATATATATATATATATATATATACTCTGTATAATTTGCTGCATAAAAGTAAAAAGTAGGTAGACTATATATTTCTAGCTATCGTTGTGTGACCCAGATACATCTATTAGGCACGTATTGCAGCCACACCAATGCGGGTATCGTATTGCCAACCAGTAGTACACCCATCATCAATACTTAGCCCGATACCTTCATCACATTGAGAGAGAGAGAGAGAGAGAGGGAGAGAGGGGGGGAGTGGGGGGGGGGAAGGTTCGTGTTATACCATCTTTTACTTGCATGTGTTGGGATTATTTATTTCGATCTACTTTGTTGAACTAAAGTAAGGGAGTGTTTTTTTTCTGGACCCCCTTATCCCTCATGTTTAGCCCCATTCGTTTTGAGATTTTTAAGACCTTTGCCCCATTAGTTTGATGATTTTAAACCCTTGTGCCCCATTTCTGTATACCAATGTTAAGATCTTTCGTTCCATTTAGGTGTCGATGTTTTCCTGCCAAGCGATAGCGAGCCTGTAATTTAGGAAGATCCGGTAGTTTGTTTCACTAGACCTCCATCAAGCTGAAGAAAATACCCCCAAGAACCCTCTTCGAGATAACGCCGATCGATCGAACGCCGGTTTCACCTAAATTGCAGGCTCGGTATCGCTCGCCATGAAAAAATATAACCTAAATCGCACGAAGTGTCTTAATTTTTTAAAAAGGGGAGGCTGAACCTTTGACCCCCAATCAGCTTGTATAAGAGACTGTGTTTCTGGCATTATACCATCTTAATATGAATGGAAATACTAAGACTCGATGAGAAAAGCAGCTCTCTATGTGCGCGCACGCGCGCGTGAGAGCAGAATTTCATTGCAATACTTGTATAATCATCTAGTCACTGAAAATTGTTCAAATTTCCCGCAATTTTTGCATGGCGTATCCTACAAGCATACCCTACAACGTAGCGTTTTCGTTTACCCATATTGAATAATAGAAGGTGCTGAAAAAAATATATTATATTATTAGTGGGGTAGAGCTTCGTTTTGACACTGAAATTGGTCAAAACTCAGATTTTTTCGGCAAAACGGCCACTATCTAAACGTACAGGCATTCCTATATACCCCTATTTATAGTGTTTAGAAGGGGAATGCATTTGAGCAATACAAAAAAATATAGATACACTCGAAAGTGCCAAAATGTGATCGCTGGCCAGCGAAAATCTAAAATTTCCATCCACAAAAGTACATTTTGGGGGAAATAAAAGAGATACCCCTCCTAACCAAACGTTTTCTCTAATGCCGCGCACATAGAAGTTTTTATGGCAAACTAAATTAAAAGTTTGTTTCTATATAGATGTAGGAATTATTTTGAGATAAATTTTTAGCAAAAACCATGATATTTGGGACCCCAGAGGGGGGTGCTAAGAATGTCATATGGGTGTTTATGCCCTCATATGATGATTTATATTGCTTACAGAAGCCCTTTAGACAAAAGACACAAACAAATTTTTCTGGTGGCTGAATGCTAAAAAAAAAAATTTTGGGGGGTCGTGGGCGAACCCCCGCCCCCGGGGTGTTATGGATGCGATATGTTTTTTTTGTTCCCTCCTATGCTATTCTCCTATGTTGAAAGAAGCATTATAGAACAAGAACAAAAACAAATTGAAATTTTGATTTCTGGGCTCAGGCAAGGTGCAGCCTCCCCTTATATTAAAAATGGTAAATAAATAGGGCGAAAGGTCTTATAATAGTTAAAGACGAATGGGGCGAATGTCTTAAAATGTCAAAGCTAATGGGGCTACACATGAGGGAAAAAAGGGGCCCAGAAAAGAACACTCCCTTAACCCATACAGTACCAGGGACGTCCTATTCATCAGATTCTGGCAACTATTAGACGATTTTATTCAGCTTAGGAAGGACCTCTAGCAGTAATAGGGCTTCCAACTATCTCAACCAACCCTTTTACCTACCACAGATCCTTCCCAAGCTACATAATATCGAATTAATATAGCTGGAATCAAATATAACACGTCGCTGGTACTCAGAGGGTTAATCCTGAAGGGGTTATGGTGAGTCACACGAGCAAGGTTATCGGCTACACGTATCGAAGCCTTAAATCCGGTATAAGTAATCGTCTTATTTTGATTGATTTTACGGTTTATTATAATATTATTGTATATTTTCTTATTATTACCAACCCACCTATTATCTTACAAATATACCCAATCAATGAAATCAATGAAACTAATGAATACAATGTGTTACTCCAAGGATTCGAACCTAGGAAACTCACACCGAAATTCCGCGCACTAACCATTACGCTATTTATATACTATATTTCTATGTGTATTGTTTATCAATTTATGTATATATTTTTGTTTTGCATTATTGTGCGATTTACTTTATTGTATCCCAAACTTTACTTTGTCGTGAAAGTTAACCCCTTATGTACCGGCGACGTCTGTCATTTTATTCAAGCTTTATTTAGACGATTTTGTGCAGCTTAGGAAGGACCTGTGCTAGTAAAAATGGTTGTTGTTGTTCCCCAAGCTGCCTGGCCGAACAGCCCCAAGGCCCCGAGCAAGGCCAAGGCCATAACCGAGCGCCCCCACAGAACCCTCCCTGGAGACCACAATAAAGCCTGGGTGACCGAAGCCACTCCATGGCGGGGAGCTGAGAAGGGTGAGGAAACGCCCGGGAAACCAAAGCCCCACCCAGGGCCCTGTGCCCCTCAGCAATTATGAAGAGAAAGTTGAGGGGCAAAGGAAAGATGTGACGCTTTGGCTTCCAATCTTGGTAGATTAGGAGGTCAATCCACGCAAGAGACGCCGTCACTTGAGATCTAGAAAATATATAAGTAAAAGGAACAGTCAGAGTAAGCTATGGGTATGGCAGAGATCGCTCAGTTCTCACTCTGATAGACCAGCCCATCACCACATGACTAGAACCCAATCCTCTCAGCATCAGCTAGGAAAGGCCCTAGAAAGCCGCCTTTGGCGGGGGGATAGCTCCCCTATTTCAACCCTTTTCGGGGTTGGGCACCCGCAATTTTATTAGTAAAAATGGTTAAGTGAGATAGTTCGAAGCCTTTTACTTGCTTGAGGCCCTTTATAAACTGAATAAAATAGTCTAAATTAAGCTTGAATGTAATAAAAAGGCGTCCTCGGTACAGAATGGGTTAAGAGGAGATGATTAACGTTTTGGGGGGATTTTTGCATGTATTCGTTATTTTTCTAGTTTCCTCCCTAGACCTCCATCAAATTAAAAAAAAAACATCTATTAGATCCCCCTTCTAGATTAATTTGTACATTTTTCGGTAGAATTTGTTTTCGGCCGAAGGCCGGGTCTTCCAACATTACAGGTTCACTATCGTTCGCCAGGGAAAAAATCGACACCTAAATAGCACGAAATGTCTAAATATTGACGAAGAAATTGAGCGAAAGGTCTTAAAATCGAGTAACTAATGGGGCAAACATCTTAACATCTGAATAATAATGGGGCTAAACATGAGGGAGAAAGTGGTCCAGAAAACCGGCCCATCCCCCCCTTAAAGCCTATTGCAACGGCTCCCCTGTTGAGTGTCATATGTGAATTGACCACTTGCGAGTTTCTGGCTATAAGGAAGTTGGTGCCGTAAAGATGTTTGCCCCATTAGTTACTCGATTTTAAGACCTTTCGCCCCATTTCTTCGTCAATATTTAGACCTTTCGTGCTATTTAGGTGTCGATTTTTTTCCCTGGCATACGATAGTGAGGCTGTAATGTTGGAAGAACCATGGTTCGGCCTTCGGTCGGGACATTTGGAAAATTTTCTACCGAAAAATGTACAAAGTAATCTAGAAGGGAGATCTAATGGATGTTTTTTTAAATTTGATGGAGGTCGAGGAAGAAAACTAGAAAAGCAATGAATACATGCAAAAATCGCCCAGAAAGTGAAACCATACGGTACTCCCTTAAAGGTGGGGGCTCATGGTTTTAGGTAAACATGGAATGACAATCGCCAAGCTGTACATAATTATCTTGCAAAATGCAATGGCACTGAAATAATTATTAACAATGGTATAAAGGATTTTGTGGATCGTCTATACCAGGCCAGTGACGTCACACCAGTATAAGTCCACCATCCAGTCTAGGATAAGGATACTGGTGTGACGTCACTATGACGTCACAGGCCTGGTATAGACGATCCGCAAAATCCTTATACCATTGTTAATAATTATTTCAGTGCCATTGCATTTTGCAAGATAATTATGTACAGCTTGGCGATTATCATTCCATGTTTACCTCAACCCATGAGCCCCCACCTTTAAGGGGAGACAGGCCGCTTGTTTGGTCTATTAATTCATTTATTCATATATTTGTTTAGTTTCCTCCGTAGACCTCCATCAAGCTTAGAAAAACACCCCCTAGACCCCCCTTCAAGATAAATTTGTACATTTTTCGGGACATTTTCCTCTTAAAAATGCAGTCTCACTATCGCTCGCCAGGAAAAAAATCGAGACCTAAATGGCACGAAAGGTCTTAAAATTGACAACGAAATGGGGCGAAAGGTGTTAAAATCGGCAAACTAATGGGCCGAACGTCTTATAATCTCAAAACTAGTGTGGCTAAACATTAGGGAGAAGGGAGTCCAGAAAAACGGTCTGCCTACCCTTGATCCCCGACATTGATCTGACCTGACCTGTCACTGTGATGAGTTACAAAGAATGGCATCGACCTCTCATTGATAAGCCAGTCAAGTCAGCTGATGATGACATTTATACTTCAAGTTGGCTCATTTTACCATAGAAACTAGTATAGGTCTTTATAATATTGTCTCATACCCAACTGCACTCCATGAAATATATTATATATAATATTATACAGTATATAGTGTAATGGTTAAGGTGTCTAAAAATCTGTGTATGTGAAAAAACCCAGGTTCGAATCCCGGTGGATCACAGAATATATATATAGTGTAATGGTTAAGGTGTCTAAAAATCTGTGTATGTGAAAAAACCCAGGTTCGAATCCCGGTGGATCACATAATTATATGCTTTCATTAATTTCATTAGGAGGTGTTTGGTGGTGCTGTATATATTGAACGTTCACTCGTAAATATTCTAAATATTGTAGACGAAATGTGTGCTATATAGCGATACAAGCAACGTATATATTGATTTATATATAATAATTAAATCTTTGAATTTAATTAACTAAACGTTAAGTTTTGATGGGGGAACTATTCAGGCTAGTTGTAGGCTATCTGTAATTGGGCCCCACATAAGCCAATAAGCAGGTGGGGGGATCTGTGTTAGTGGGGGGCGATGGATAAAGCTGATTGTGGTTAAGGGGGCCCACCTTGCGTTTGTTCTCTTTCTCTCCTTCCCCCTCCCTTTCCTCTTTTTCCCTCTTTGGCTTGTATCCATTCGGGGTCGGCCCCATTCAGTTCCGTCCCAACTGTATTAAGATTAATACGTTTATCTTTTATGATCTCCCCATTCAGGTGTCGATTTTTTGTATCTCTCGCCAGCATTGTATGGACAAATCTGGTTTCACCGGAAAAAAAATTCTATCGAAAATGTAAAAATTTAGCTTGCTGTAAAACAATATATATATGCTGGCTCGCTACCGCTCGCCAAGAAAATATTGACACATGGATGGGGATAAACGTCTTAAAACAGTTGGCTGAATGGGGTCGAATGGATGCAACCCAGAGAGAGATTGAGAAAGGGAGAACAAAAACGAGGTGGGCCCCTTAAGGCAGGAGTGATATCGGAATATACTGTGTATAATGGGGTATAAGCGTATGGTAGTTATTTTCACACCTCCAGTATTTTTACTTTTGTCTGTGCGTATGAAGGAGACAAAATAGAAAGCTGCCTGTAACAAGTATCTCCCCCAAAGTTGAGTGATAGAGCGTCATTTATATTAATTTTATATATATATATTTTTTTTTTTGGGTGTATTGGAAAGAAGTGTGGTGGTGGTACTTTGAATCTCGGAGTAGCTTGTAATTGTGGATGGTAGTAACTAGAATGATTGTCGGTACCACATATTCTCAATTATACAGTATTAGTATAGGCCTGTCGGTACCACATATTCTCAATCATATTATTATAGGCCTAGTTTGTACTGGAAACCCCAAGCCGCCGTTACTGTGTCTCATAAGTCATCACCTTAGCTCGAGTTGGGGCCCCACATAATCCAGTTAAGGGGAGACTGGC